>OX276329.1:11875000-12500000 GCA_946251845.1 Andrena fulva
GGTGGGAGTGCGTTGCGTCGTGGTGGTCGTGGTAGTCGTGGTAGTAGAAGTCGTAGCTTGAAGCTTCGCCTCGTTCTTATCTAGCAAAGAATTCACCAGCCCAGGCAGATGAGGCGAGATCGCTGGCAGTTCCGCTGGCAAGCTGTACTGCGTGGGCCCGACGGGGGCCCTGACATCGTTCACGTCACCCCCAGACACTTCACTCTCGAAACCATTCCCTAAACCACTCGCAGACTGAGAATTCCCTTGACCATACTGCCCTGCATTATTATACCTCTGCGTCTCTCTATGCTGATTCAATTCATGGTTGATCAATGCCAGCTGGGCAGCCAGGTCCTGGCCCCTGGTCGTGGGGTCCTGAGGGCCAACTGGCCCCTCCTTGAAACTTGGCGTAGTCGAATACGAAACCTCTTCCGCGTGACTAACCAAGGTCTCCACTTTGGGACTCTGCAAAGGGCCCTCGGTAGTCCTCAAGTTCTCGTCATAATACTTGTGCCTCCTGGTGCTGGGCCTCTGGTCCTCGTAGTACGAGGTGCTGACCACAGAGGCGGGCTTGTCGCCGTAGAACTGCCTGAACCTGAACCTACCCCCAGAATACCCAGACGAAGGTGTCGTTGAGTAGACCGGCTCATACTTAGGCGTACTCGAAGGTTCCTGGGAGTAGCCCACCGTCGTCTGAGGCTCAAACAACGGGGTGGTAGCCTCGGACCCAGTGCTGAGACCGTCGCTATATGAATTCGGCTCGATCAGTGGCGTGGGACTTGGGTTCTGATCGTCGCCATCTTTGGGATCGGTGTTGTCCAGAGTGTTCACCACTACTGACCCAATATGTGGCGCCGGGAATGGGATTTTAGAGTAGCCTGGGGGAGGATCGAAGCTGAGAGGTGCAACGAAGAAGGGTAGCTTATCCACCTTCCTCTCCACTCGGTTGTGGTCGATAGAAGATAGGTAAGGGAGGTCGAATTTCGCGTACCCCACTGGCGGGTCTAAATTAGTCGGGCCCACGAAGACCTGCGGGGTGTCTGGGCCCACGGTGTCCACAACAGCAATGGTCTTCGCGTCCTTCAGTAGCTTCAGAACGTCGGAGACTTTAACTCCCGCGATTTTCGAGCTACTACCGCCCATATAGACAGAAAGGGGCGGCTGGTTGGGGGATGGTGTGGTGGTGGTTTCGCGATAACTCTGCTGGTCCTGATACTGGTGTCGCTGCCGCTGCCTCCCCCTGATCTTGCTCTTCATTGGCTTCGACGTTTCCCCGAGATGCTGACGATGGAACTCCTGCTGGTCCCTGATCAGAGGAAGCGCTTGCGCGTTCTGCTGTTCGCTGACAGCCGAGCTCGCTCTAGCCTCCTCCTCGCGTTGCTTCTCCAGAGCGTCCAGTCTCTCAGCCTCCCTTTGCCTCTCCAGAGCGGCCAGTCTCTCAGCCTCCCTTTGCCTCTCCAGAGCGGCCAGTCTCTCAGCCTCCCTTTGCCTCTCCAGAGCGGCCAGTCTCTCAGCCTCCCTTTGCCTGGCAGCCTCTTCAGCCCTTCGCTTCTCCTCTTTCGCGCGGATTTCAACCAGTCTTCTTCGCTCCAACTCCTCCAAACGCTGTTTCTCTCTGGCTTCGCGTATTCGTTCCAGCTCCCTTTGCTTCGCGAGTTCCTCCAGCTTCTCCAGCTCCTTCTTCTTCTTCTCCGCTTCTCGCTGCCTCTGCAGCTCCTGCTCCCTCTGCACCGCCTCCTGCTGGAGACGAGACTTCCTTTCCAGTGCCCTTTGTTCTTCGTTTAACCTGGCGATCTCTTTCATTCGCTCATCCTTCAGGAACTGGGTCTTCTCCTCGCGCTCCATTTGTATCTGCTGCAACAGCTGCCGCGCGAAGGCTTCCTGCTCGCCTGTAGCGGGGTTGGAGTCCGCGCCGTCGCGGTGCTGGTGGTGCTGAGATTGTTGCTGCTGCCGATTGGGATACTGCTTCCTACCGCGAACTCTTTTCGGCTGGCCACGCTGCGCTAGCGTCTCTGCTGGGACGTAGACCAGCTGTACCTGAAGAGGAAGGGCAGTTGTTTAGAATGGGACGATGAGGATATCTGAGTTAGAATTGACTTAGTGGGTAAGTAAGTGTTTGGAGACTTGAATGGGGATTCGAGGGAGCCGTAGATACAATTTATTCTAAGCAATATGCGTTCAAGTATGAATTGAGGTGATAGATCTCAGAATCTATTGTAAGATTAGATGATCAAGTTGGAGACTTAATCTCATGCTTCTACTTCCCTATCAAACTCCTACAGTCTTCAATAAATGTGGAAGAATTATAATATCTGTAGGAATGCGTTTTGTAATTCCTATATGTTTCAGGAGCCACGGAAAAAGAGAACCGGTAGTCCAGTGAAATTAGACGGAAATCTGCCCAATCTTCGGGATAAATCCCAGCAAGCTAAATTTTGGTATGGGCCTTTATTTGGTCGTTTTAAACAATATGTCCAAAGTCCCCATCGATCCGAGTGCCGCTAAAAATTTTACAGAGGGTTGAAAAAAAAACAGTTTTTCGCGAATATCTCGTTATCTAGCAGTTTTGCGACAAAAATAGGTCTCACACAATTTATAACCTAGGAAATTCTCTACAAAAAAGGTTGTATGAGTTTTTTTCGTAGGAGTAACCATTTTCATGTGTGCCGGGTTACCAAGTTTCAACCCCCATACTTTTGACAAGGGAAGATCCCGAACCCGGAAATTCAGAAAATTATGAAACTCTGTAAATATGTAGCGGAAGTCCTGCTGAGTACAACGCAATTTCGTTTGCTGCCCAAATTCACTCCAAGTGGGTGCAATTGACCCCTGAAATTTTTTTTATTTTGTATTATTACTCGCGAACTGTAGGAGATAGAAAAAAAGTGTTCAGGAAAAAGTTACTTCTCTTAATTAGGACTAACATTTGGTAAATTATAGTTCTTACAGTTCTTACGGTTCGTGAGTTATAACACAAAATCGGAAAATAGCCGGATTTTCAGGGGTCAATTTCACCCCCTTCGAGTGAACAAATTTAAACTTTAATCTTTGGGTATAAGTAGAGGATATATAGGTATGTATTACTCCATTTTTTTTGCTGCCCAAATTCACTCTAAGACGGTGAAATTGACCCCTGAAAATCCGTTTTTTTTTAGATTTTGTGTTATAACTCACGCACCGTAAGAACTGTAAGAACTATAATTTACCAAATGTTAGTCCTAATTAAGAGAAGTAACTTTTTCCTGAACACTTTTTTTCTATCTCCTACAGTTCGCGAGTAATAATACAAAATAAAAAATTTTCAGGGGTCAATTGCACCCTTTTGGAGTGAATTTGGGCAGCAAACGAAATTGCGTTGTACTCAGCAGGACTTCCGCTACATATTTACAGAGTTTCATAATTTTCTGAATTTCCGGGTTCGGGATCTTCCCTTGTCAAAAGTATGGGGGTTGAAACTTGGTAACCCGGCACACATGAAAATGGTTACTCCTACGACAAAAACTCATACAACCTTTTTTGTAGAGAATTTCCTAGGTTATAAATTGTGTGAAACCTATTTTTGTCGCAAAACTGCTAGATAACGAGATATTCGCGAAAAACTGTTTTTTTTTCAACCCTCTGTAAAATTTTTAGCGGCACTCGGATCGATGGGGATTTTGGACATATTGTTTAAAACGACCAAATAAAGGCCCATACCAAAATTTAGCTTGCTGGGATTTATTCCGAAGACAAATCCTAATTTCACTGGACTACGGGGCAATGGGGGGCTCGAACCCGCGATCTTGCGGATCCTCTGCTTACTGACCAGCCGCATAACCAACTCCACCAACGTCGACAATCCGAGATGTCTTATTCCGGGCTTCCTCTTATAGGGGTTCATGATCCCACATATCCTTCTCTTAATTATTTATTGATTTCGAAATTCCAACTCTCCTATCCTTTCCTGCACCCTTAAAGTATTACTTCACCCCTAAATTTTTTTACTCTAAGATCAAACTTGCAACCTTCCTCAAATCGAAGAATTCTTAACTCTCCTGAGTTAACAAAATTGTGCAATGAAGAATACTAACTTCCTCCTCTCCGTCCTGCCCAGTCTCCACCTGTTGACCCAATGCCCCCTGACTCGACTCCTTCAAGTGCTTCGCCCCTTGTCGCTGGTTCTCCTGAATCTGTTCCACGTCCTGGACGTTCTGTCCCTGCTGCAGCAGCTGGGTGCCCTTGAAATCTCGCCCAGGTGGGCCTGCGTACTCTTGGGGAACGTTTGGCTCATGTTTCGTCGGTGGATGAGGTCGAGGTCGCTGGGGAAGGAAATTCTGCGCTGGGAACACCGGTGGAAGCGCCTCGCTGGCGGGAAGTGGCGGTACCAAATCCTCCGACGCTATGTCTCCGATCGCCTGCGAGTTTCCCAATACACTTTCGTGCAGCCGTTTGTCCTCGTCCGCGTTGCTGAACCCGCTGGGCAGGAAGCCTTGAGACTGGGGAAGGAAAAACATCTGTAGGGGCGAGGGTAAAGTGTACAAGTTCCATTAACGACGGACAGGCGGGTGCCATTTGGCGCCATTGTAATATACTCGATACTGCTTATTAGTATCACAGAGTAAAAAGTAAGAATTCTTTTGAAATCGAATATGGTAACTCGAATTGCACTCTTGTGGGTCAAGATTGACCCAGTATGGCAATAGATTTACTATTCCCACTGTCTCTGGAGCTACTTAAGGTACTTTCTTGATTCGAGGTAGTTAAGGTTAAAGAAGTCTGAAGTTACATATATACAATTGTTTCGAAAGGAGAGCCTCAGATTACCAGCTGAAGTTCAAGATTGTACTGTGTTTTGTGAAAAATTTGTTACTAAACTAGTACCACTATTTAAAAATTCCAAGGTGTAGTATGCCTCTTATTTGTTTGGAACACAATTGACGTTCTTTTTTAAATCCTTTCTTCCTGATTTCATTTAAATTGTATACCATGAAACTTCTTGTAAATTTTTAATAAATAATCGGAATACCAAGAATCTTCTGCAGTACGTTTTACTGTTACCTTCCTAACTCCTCAATCTTGTAGAATATAAATTTAGAGAAGGTAAAGATGTTCTCTGTACCTGAAGGACCTGCTGCTGAGTCCTCAGCTGTTGCTGCAGCAGCAACAGCTTTTGTATGTTCTCTTGCGTCTTTTGCAGCTGCAAAAGCTGTTGCTGGTACTGTTGTTGGAGCGCAGGTGGTAACGCCAATTGTGGTACCTGAGATAATTGAGCGTTACTGCTGGTCAGAAGACCGCCCGCAGGATTGCTCTGCTCAATTTGAGTTTGCGTGGCCCTTGGATTTGCCAGGGGTATCCATTCGCTGTTGGTGACCTGTCGTGACCATCGTTCGGCCTGGATCGCGCCGAATTCGACCGACAGGACCAAACAGATCGGTAGCGTTAGCGTCAGACACCTCCGCACGATCTGCAATTATAATGAGAATTCTGAAGTTGTGGTATGCTAGTTGGTAATTGGAGGAAACGTGATGGTTGGGGAGTAAGTGGCCATTTTTTAATTGTTTGGTGATGGTAGCTTAGACAACACTTATTTTGAAATTGTTGGTGCCCCAGTTAACTCTAATTTTAGAGCAGGTGGTATCTTAGGTAATTCTTAATCGAAACTTACAAAGTGGTACCTTCGATAATTAGTAGTACCTCAAATCACTGTTATTGAAATCTAATGGTACATTAGAGAACTCTTACTGGAAAGCACATGATACCTTAGATAAATCTTATCGAACCCTAGTGGTATATCAGATAACGCTTAGAGGACCCTAGTGGCGCCTTAGACCATTCTTAACAAACCCTAGTGGCACCTTAGACCATTCTTATCGAACCCTAGTTGCGACGTAGACACCTATTATCGAACCCTAGTTGCATCTTGGACAACTCCTGGCAGGCTCTAGTGGCGCCCTAGACAACTCTTATCGAAACCTAGTAGCGCCTTACACAACTCTTATCGAACCCTAGTGGTGCCTTACACAACTCTTATCCAAGTAACCTACCCAGATCCACCAGAACATTAGTCCTACGCGAAACAAACAAACCCAAAACAGCAAAAGACTTGCAGGAACAAATCCCGCAATAATAAAATCAGTAAATCCTGAATCAAAGAGCTCTCAATTGCAACCAAAAGATACTATTCCCCACACGATCCTCGACTGATCTTTTACAATTCAGCTACAATAATTCATCTCTCCTGCAATTATTGCCACTGCGATTGCACGATCATTCGATCCATGACGCAAACATTCCATAATACCATCACGCCAGAAATCCAATCGATTCCAATCAGAGCCAGCTGTTTCAGTCCCTGCAAGATATAATCTACATCCCGTATTTGCACTCGCCCCAATCGGCGTCCAATCATACCGATCTCCTTGGACGATCGAAAAGCGTGCCCCGAGCGGTCAGGAGGACGATTTCACGCTCAATGGGAAAGGCGGTAGAAAAAAAAAACAAGGAACCGCAATCTATCAGCAGCCACAGCAAGAAATCGAAATACCCGCGGCAAGTGCTTGCCCACGATTCAATCGGCGCAGCTATTAATGAATTCCCGCGGTTTCGCGGACGGAAGGCAAGAAGAGCTTAGCAGGAAAGAAACAAGGGAGTAGGTACTTTCTCTCCGCTTATTTATGGAACCGCGGGCTTTCGTAATTTTCCGCCAGAAGATCAACTGGAATTTCCTAATTGAAAGCAGAGGTGTCGAGAGCTCCGTGGAGAGCTAATTGAAAATTAATGTCATGCACCTAAGATATTAATATTCATTCTCCTACCACGCCTCAGCTTTCCCTGGTTTACCATAAAACCAAGCTTCCCAGCTAAATTAAAATTTCTCGTGTCGAAGACCTGTAATCCCCCGGCGAAATAATTGATCCTCTCTTCGGAGCTACTCGCAAATTAATATCTCGCGCCTGAAACGCTTCAATGTAAGAAATATTAATATGCATAATCTCCTTCCAGCGACCAGCTTTCCCTAGCACGCCACAAAATTCTCGAGCTGGAAGCTGGAGATCAGTCAGCAGGTTCTTTGGCAAACTGCGAATTTCGCCCTGTCGGGGATCTGTAATACCCGACTAAATAATTGATCCTGTATTAGCGGAAAGTGGAATCCTTATTCCACTCTCCGTCGAATCAGCTGTGTAATTATCAACGCGCGTTCCCCGTAGTTCCTAGCTGTTGACAGACTACGCGAAGGCGTGTGTGCCCGTAGTCGGCAATCTGCACTCGAAAGCAAAGTTAAACAGTGAATGTAGTCGTCCTTCTACTGGCGAACACGAGAGCGCGAATCGCGCGGGGCACGCTGTGCGTCATGCACACTTAAGGCCCTTAAAATCATTGCCCGCCGTTGCAGCCAGCCTATTACGGCAACAATTAACTCCTGTTTCCGTGAAAATTCGCAATCGAGAGGGGAAACTCGTTTAATCGTGTTAGCATTGGTGGTTTAAGCGAGAAGTAGTTCGAGCAGTTTCCCACGTCTCTAATTATTGTCTAACGATGTATCATCATTATAGTTTGTAAATATTATTGCAGTTAACGTGTGGTTATTTCGTTCATAATAATTAGTCGAGTTGTCTACATTAATATTTTGCTCATAATTATTTGAATTAGGATTATATACTTTATTACGACACGTGTTTACTAATCTTCGTTGTTTTCTATTGGAAAATATGTAAAATAAATAGAAAGTGATAATATTCCCATTAACTGTTTCGGTGCTTGAGATTCAAATTCTAGATGCACACTGTGTGCGGGAGGCCTCTAGTGGTATATGTTAAGGCGTGTACGCTTGACGCCCAAGGGCGTTTTCCGCACACGCTGTAGGAGAATGATCAAACATTGCGCCCGTAGCACACAAATGATACTAGAATGTAGGTACATTCATTTGGAGAGAATAAAGTTGTTACCCGTGCACGTTCCCTGACACGTGAGTGGTCCACCGTATTTATTAACAGTAATACTTTTATTGGACAGACATGGCAGATCAGAATAAATGAAAATGGATCTGAAATTATGAATAATGTGTTAGACGTTTCCATCAGTTATTGAGGACCCGCTGGAGATCGTGTTAAGAAATAATTATAGAATTGGAAACATGTCGGAATGCATTCCAGTTATTCGATTAATATCGAACGATATTGCACACTCGAGGGAAGGGAACTAATGGTCCCTGCAAACGCGAGCGATTCGTGTCTGGAAACAGTTTGAGAAACGGGCAGAGAAGGCACACGTTCGAGTGGTAATGAAAGAATTATCATCGTCATTACTGGTATTGCGTGTCGCTGGCGTGTAAGAGCGAGATATCTGGAGTGCAACCGTAGCTAACGAACCGTGAACCACCTGAAACTGTGTGTGCCAGTGATTTCTAATAAATACCAGGACTGTCTGGGAGTGCCTGATGGGTCTTTCACCAGACACTTCGAAACGATGGGAAGTTTTTATCAAAGAATATTGTTGCAAGTAGCTGAAGGCTTTTGGAGAATCGTTTTTAGATCGCCAGTGATGGGCGGAGAGTTAGGCGGAGAGTTAGGCATTTGGAAGAATTTCTGTTGGAGAAGTAAAGATAGAAGTGTGTAATAGATAATGTGTAAGGCTACATCCCAAGAATTTATGTATTTGGGAATTCAACTTCTAGAGAGTTCAAATCCTTAGGGGATGTACTCTCGAGAGTCCAAACCTTCGAGAATTTTAAATCCTTGGGGGTCCAAAGAGTCTCGAGAGTTTAAATTCTTGGGAGTTCAAATTCTTGAGAGTTGAAACTCGTGGAAGTTCTTAGGAATTCAAACTCTTGGGAATTCAAACTCTCGAGAGTCCAAACCTTCAGAAGTCCAAACCCTCAGGAGTGTAAACCCTAAATGGGCCAAAACCCTTGGGGATCCAAGCTCTCGAGAATCTAAATTCTAGGAAATCCAATCTCTCTAGAGTTCAAACTCTCTTCATTGCTATAATATGATAAATAGGATAGTCAGAGGTGCTCAAGAAATACCTTTCAGACACTGACTTCTTCAAGCGACTCTAAAGCAATAAATAATTAATACTTAATTGGTTTGACATCAGAGTTCTTTCAAACGATTTTTTAATTTGCGCCGCAATTAATCAATCTCTCAACCCCGTTTTTGCTCCTCCTTATGACTAATTGTAGGGGCAAAAATCGGTAACCGATTAGCAAGGTTTTATACTCATTATTGAATCGATATTCGTTCTACTTAATGGGCGATTCGATCAGTGGTATATCAAAGATAAGAACTAACACAGTTCCTTGTAATTCATTCATACGAGTCTTTACTCTACCGTGAAGAAGCTAAGCACCATTTATTTCTTTAAGTAATCAATTAGTGACCAATCTCATTACGCGTGGCTTGCTATTTCAGTGGCCGTTTACACAACAGAAGTAAGACTTCAATTATTCTTCAAAGAGAAATCGTTGGAAATTAGAAGTATTTGCATCGTGGATAAAAACCGCCATCGTGGTCAGCGCTGCTATATTGTACTACCAACCCAACTACCATTCAATTGCTCAAATAATGAATCAACGTTTAAGTGTCTACTTGTATTCATTTCAACGTGTAATCAGCTACGAAATTGCATTATTATTACCAAAGAAAAGCGACGAAGTACTGGAGAATGCAACATCTTTTCAAACAATAACCCAAATAGGCAAAGTACAAGTTTATCAAGACAGATTCGTTTTTCACAATTACGCAGCTTCAACAGAATTCTAAGTAATGAAGTAACTATTAATGACTAAAGAAATATTTACACCGAGGGACAAATTTAAACTTTGTAATTAGAGTTGCCTAAAGAGACCAGTTACTTGTTGCAAATATTCTTTTAGTAGATGAAACTATAAAAGATCTCTCAGCCAACATAATTTTCTGAAAATAATATCCTTATAATACAATAGAATATCCTTTCCCGTGACAAGTTCAGAACATAATTATTTAAAATCGCCATCAAGAGAATCCATCATCAACAATCTAACGGTACCACTGTGACACTTCAAAGCCCACCTAAATTCCCTAGATCCTCCATTAAGCAACCACAAAACTTCATCTCCCAACCGAAAGAAATCCATTTCACCAGAAATAGAAAGAGAGGGGTGGGATTCCATAGCATTTCTCTCAAATATGGAATCGTTCCAAAGAAATCATAACCGACCAGCAATTTATCTACTGTGAAGATCAAGATCAGCATGGTGATCAGCGTAGCGCGGATCCAGCCGCTTATTACGTCCAATGAATCACCGACTTTCCTCCAACGGGAGAATCTCGCCGTGCGCTCCGCGAAATCATTCGCCGTACTACTGACATCATTCTCGATTACGAGGAGCAACGATGCACGCGATTTTCATTGCGGAAGATCGCGTGCCGGACACGGGCCACGGTTTCTTTCTGCTTTCTTCGTTATTCCCGGGGAGCGTCGCTGCTTTAGAAACCAGTCCGTTCACTGTGAAATCACAGGGATCCGTGTATCACCGATGCCGCGACTTTGATCCACGATCGGCACAAGTTGCGTCACCGCGTTACGCGACCCCCGTGACGGCTTGCTCATTAAAATTTCGGTCATCGAGCACGCCGTAGCTTGTAAAACAAGGTTGCGCAACGCGGACGTGAGTTTATTGGATATTCGCGGGGAGTTGCTGGGTCTTTTGAGGTGAGAGAGCTGATGGTGGGGCTTTTGTAAGGGAGGCTGTTGGTTTGGAAGTCGATTTGAATGAGAGGGTTCTGGAGTTTTCAAACTCTCGGGGGTTTAAATTCCCGGCGGGGTTGGACTCTCGAACAGTTGGACTCCCGATGATTTGAAGTCTCGAAAATTTGGACTCTCGAAGATTTGGACTCTCGGGGGTTTGGAGTATCGAAAATTTGAGTTCTCGAAAATTTGGACTCTCGAAGATTTGAACTCTCGAGGGTTTGGAGTGTCAAAGATTTGAGCTCTCGAAGATATGGACTCCCGAAGATATGGACTCCCGAAGATTTGAACTCTCGAAAATTTTGACTCTCGAAGATTTGAACTCTCGAGGGTTTGCAGTATCGAAAATTTGAGTTTCCGAAAATTTGGACTATCGAAGATTTGAACTCTCGAGGGTTTGAAGTGTCAAAGATTTGAGCTCCCGAAGATATGGACTCCCGAAGATTTGAACGCTCGAAAATTTGGACTCTCGAAGATTTGAACTCTCGAGGGTTTGGAGTGTCAAAGATTTGAGCTCTCGAAGATATGGACTCCCGAAGATATGGACTCCCGAAGATTTGATCTCTCGAGTGTTCGGAGTATCGAAAATTTGAGCTCTCGAAGATATGGACTCCCGAAGATATGGACTCCCGAAGATATGGACTCCCGAAGATATGGACTCCCGAAGATATGGACTCCCGAAGATATGGACTCCCGAAGATTTGAACTCTCGAAAATTTTGACTCTCGAAGATTTGAACTATCGAGGGTTTGGAGTATCAAAGATTTGAGGTCTCGAAGATTTGGGACTCTCGAGTACTGTGAATATTCTCGACAATGAAGACTTTTGTGAACAGATCCTATCTCCCGAATTATTCCACCAGTAGCAAGAGACACTGTGTATACATATATGGATGTGGAGCATAGATATGCAGATGGAGGATAGCACAATAAGATCTCTGAACGGAATGTTAATGGGACCTAATGAAAATAACATATATGATACAGAGCATAATGTATATTCATCACTTCTTAGACTCATAGAGTGCATCGCTGTATCTTCAGTCTTAGACCGTGCATATCTAACTGAACTTTTATTAGAATATTTCATTCCTAGAGAAAAGTCTTAATGAGAAGTTACTGCAAACGAAGAAAGTAGTTCAGGGGCGTCTGTAAATTTCAACACTTGGAACTGTCTTTATTATCTGTTCTCTAAGAATTATTCTTTGCATAACCACATCTTCTGTTCACCCAAAATGTGACACAGTAATTACTACTTTAACACAGCCACCCCAATCATTAACAAATTCCCAACCACTTTATATTCCTCCAAACAATTAACCTCAACATCGCCCTCCAAAGCAACAAAGCAACCCTTAACGAACAACCTTTACCAAAAGAGAAACGGCTTTACTGCCCTCCAAAGACCCCAATTGAAACAACTCACCCCGTACCACCTTCACATCTACCCTCCCCAACATCCACTCACCCCATTCAACAAACCAACCTTCATCAAAAGAGAAACGAAACCACTACCCTCCGAAGACACCATTTGAAACAATTCACCGCTTTCCGCCCCCATATACACTCCTCCCCAACTTACCCCAACATCACCCCCCAAAACCAGCAAAACAACCACCCACCAACAACCTCCATAAAGAGAGAAACGACTCCACTGCCCTCCAAAGACACCAGCCATCCCATAGCCTCTTCAGCGTGCATCGAAACGGGGTCGAACGGTCGCGGTTGCACGAGGAGTCGCCGGGCTGCGTCGCCCCTCGCGCGTCAGGTATTAATTTCTAACAAGTTTCCAATGAGCTTCACGATCTACATAGCCCGCGCCGCCTACTTCTCCAGCGCGGGAAGGTGCCACGCTTTCCAGCCGAAACGGACCAGCCGCCCAGAGTGTTCCCTCGCTAGAAATCGATTCTCCCTCGGCGGCGATAACGACTCTCCCTTTCACTATCGTGGAAAGCCAGCTTAAATAGCCGCACACGCGTGGCAATTCGCCTATCCAGTTTGGGGCGTTCCCTCGATCGACCGGCGCCGATCCATCCAGCTGGCATAACTTTCACCGCGCGAGTAGGCATTTTCTTCGTTGGCCCCCTCGTTTCGCTAACATCGCGCCTCGGTCCCGTTCGATTATCAGCGCAGATCCCGCGAGTATCGCAGACAAGATAGCCGAGAGCAGTCGAAAAGGAGGTCGAGACACCTTTCTCTCGTTTGGAGAAGAGAAGCTGCCTCGGCGAAGGCGCGGTCGCTCCTTCGATCTCAACACCGTTTCCAGCAGATGAGGATCGTTCGCTGTAGACTCGCATAGTGTGCCGATCGTGGAGGGGTAGAGTTTGCAGTGATGAAGGTAGATTCTTGGTCGAAGGGAATGTGGATTTTTGATGAATTGCTACAGAAGGGGATGAAGTAACCGAGGAGGGAACCCTGGAATTTTTCTGCAATTTACCGCTAATCTACGAACCATATTTCAACATTTTTCATTTTTGTATAATTTTTTATAATTATCAATCGTTAGTGTACCTACATTTATAATTTAATAAACTAATCACCTCCAATAATTTTATTAATCTATAAACTATATTTCAAAATTTTCAATTTTCTATCATTTTTTTAATTATCAATCATTAGTGTATATTTCTAATTTAATGAACTAATAATAAATTGCTACAGACTTGAGTTGATTGATTATTCAAGAAGGGAACCCTTGAATTTTCCTGGACTTTTGGAAGATCCGAGAGTTTTGACAAATTATTGACCGGAACGTGCTTCATCCCTTTCAAGATAAGAGACTGTTATGCGAGGGAAAGAAGACTCGAACTTTTAGCAATGTTGACATTCGGATAACCGTCTGGCCGGAGATGTCGCGGAAGAAACGAGGACACAGGATCGCAATTGGGAGTTCTAGAGAAAGCTCATTTCGTGCTGAAAATTACAAGTTTGAACGGTTCTGGAGCCTTGCTCTTCGCCTCTCGTTAGCAAATGGTGCATCGCGAACCCGTTCAAGTGTGCATAATTGCACGAACAGTCCATGCTTAAGGACACTCGATGACCATTTCGTTCCTGGCCATTAAATTCGTCTTAACGAGTGGAGTAGGCACGTTTCAACGATACCCCTGATTAAAATCCCCCTCGAATCCCATAAACAAAAATCACCCACCATCACTTCCCTGTTCCTCCCACTGCGCCCGGAACAATCGGCAATAAACCATAATTAATTACACAGCTACGTAACTCCACGTAAATTTCTATGCTTTACGTAATTCGATCATATTTCCAGCGTTTCCATGGGAGAATTTCATTCATCGAAGAGAACAATGATGCGATGCTTCGCAGACGCCCCGTCTGCGCCTGCGTAATAGGCACCCTAACAGGAAGTATCAGCTGCGGAGGAAAGGATCGATCTATCACCATAAATCAGCAAGCGAACCAACAATTCCGCCGTCACCGCTACTTCCCAATTCACCGTCGAAGTCCCAGGTTTCCTTTTTCTACCCTTCCTCTCGTTATTACAACTCCCCCCTATCTGATATTCGCTCTCTCCCTTCTATTTCCTCTAAGCGTGCCGTTGCCTCCTATAGACGCACACACCAGCTGTGCTTTTGACTAGAATTAGTCCTAGATAGCCATAATCTTTTTCATTAATTCAGCCTATATCTAGAAATAGCTGCGACTAATTGTAAGTTTGTTATAGATTCAGGTAGTTTTTTATTATTACTAAGGTCAAGTATAATAACAGCCTACTGGCTGCACCTCGCCTTTCAGGAAAGCATATACCATTGTCGACATATGCTATATTACCCTAACATGCTGAGTAATAAAGACGTTTAGTAATAATAAAAATTCCAAATTCTTGTCGGATCAGGAACCTCATAAAAAGAAGTCCGGGAATAAGAGACTTCGGAGGATCGGCGTTGGTGGAGTCGGTTAGGCGCCTGACCAGTAAGCAGAGGATCCGCAAGATCGCGGGTTCGAGTCCCGCCGCCCGGGCCCCGTTTTTTCGCGGCTCCAGAAAAACATAAGCATTACGAAACCTATTCCGAAATACATTCTTTCCTGATTCTTTCCTGATTCCTATCAGCAAGCCGAAACAATACTGCCCCTAGTATATAACAGCAACCCTTCAGCCGCAACTTCGACACCTCGAGGGACCTTTCACAATCCCCTACTTGACACATTTAACGAAGAAGGGGTGACTCTGGGTACTCGAGTACCGCCGAAAGACCTGGGCCCTCTCTGTTCAGATCTGGATGAAGCGGAGCGCCGAAAGACGAAGACGACCCCAGGAAAAGCGAGAATCTCTCTTGGTCGAAATGCTTCGCTAATGATGGAGGCGTACCGCGGGGTAGCTCCGGGACCAAATGGCGGAAGGAGGGAGCTCCAGAGGCTGTTAACCTCCTTTCTAGGTGGAGAAGAGACGAGGGACTGGGAGCAAAGGGGTCGTGTAAAAGAGAAAACAGAAGGGGTGGCTCGGTAAACGCGCGCGCTGGAATGGTTCCAAAGGACCGAGAGGCTATGCGATATAGATTCGATCCTCCAGTCGATCACACCCGAAACGACACGTGGATGGTGGAATGGCCGATCTGTTCGGCAACACGAGCGAGGAAACGACACGCGAAAATGCCACATTGACGGCCTTCGACGGTTCACGCTCTACTTCTGCCTTCTGAAACTGTTCTCCAGCCACTCGCCAACTTTCGTTTCGCCTGCCGAGGGGGGTTGGAATTCGTGGCCTGGAGAAACGACGCGATATGGACGCTGATTAGCTGGATTCGTGGATTTGGTGGGCGTCAGTGTAAGTCTGTTCATCATAAATTGATGATTTGGTGCACGGGCAGTAGAAATCCGTGAAGGACTGGCAGACGTTATACTTGGAGTAAAGATACCTAAATCTTGGCTAAAAAACATTCCTCACATTTCAAAGTTTAATATTGAGATATATCGTGTTAAGTTGTGGACACTAGAAATTGTAAATGTATAGAATAATGATGAGTTGGTTATTATTGGTGATTTGGCGGAGTTAGAATCTAGCAAATTATATAATAAACTTGTGAAAGGCGTGTTGCTTTCTGGGGAGTTCGAATTAAAGTTGCAGAAGTAGAAGGGATAGGAAAGTATAACCCTGAGGAGTTTAGAACTCGTACTGCATAGACTCCAACAGCGTTCTTATTATACGACGTCTAGTCAGACGAAGTCTAGTCAGTGAATCGTTGAAAGGGTTTACCGAGTCTTCTATTATCCACAGAATTGGAAGAAATAGTAATGTCAATCATAGTAGGGAATGTAATCTCGAGAAGCTTTCTCTGCATTTTTCCATAAACACATATGTAATCCTAACGACTTGAGATACAGAAATGACAAGCTACTTGAAATTTATTACATAAGGTAAATGTCCCTATTTCTGCTCATGTCCCCATTTCTGCTCATTTCGTATTTTTCTTATTATTATAAGCGTTACGCTTGTACTATAGTTGCAACAAAATAATTCCAAATTATTTGAACATTTACACGAGTGTTGCACGAGGTTGGGGCTAATCAAAGTGCAGCATAAGCAACGAAAAACTTTTGAAACGAGAGACTCATGATTTTTCGATCGTGTTCTAGTTGGTTGTGCTAAGGAACAGGGTCACTATTGGTATTCGATAATTGGGCAGAAAATAGTTTTTGCAGTAAAAGTTCTTATTTAATAACAAAAACAAATACCGTATTGTGCTCTGGATTTAGATTTTTTAGTATTTTTAATTTTTTTAAGTAGAAAACAGGTGAGTAGGTTTAGGGTCAAGTGAATCACCCACCGTCATGTCCGCATTTCTACTCACCAAAATTTTAGTAACATAACCTCACAATTCAATGTATGCTGTAACCTCTATTTCTATTCGAAGGCATTTTACTTTTTGTCTATCATTATTTTATGCTTTACCGTTGTGTTATAAAACCTCTCCATAGAAGATTGTAACTTACTTTAACCTGAAAAGGCAACATATTATGTGAGCAGAAATTGGTACAAATGGTGAGTAGAAATACGTACATCGCTATTTTTCGTGAGCAGAAATACGGACACTTATTGCATTGTATTTAATTACAAATTACTAATAGTTAAACATCTTTCTTAAATAGTTTTCGAATTGGTTGATTTATGATTAAAGAATTAATCAATTACTCTAAAACTATTGATCACAAACAAATTTTGTACACCTTCTTTATGACGAGTAACCTCTTAAATGAGCAGAAATTGGGACATTCACCTTAATTCAACAAGAGCACGTCCAGCTCCATGTATTTAGATATTAACATCAGCCTGCGACCTACGTTTTAAATGACTACCACAATGCAATTTCTCTTTCCTTCTAGAACCTGCAATTCATGAGTAACAGGCTTACGTATAATACAACCATTACAATACACCGCGGCATTCCCATCGCGCGTAGCTATCTGCAAGTATCAATAAATTACATCACAATAGATCCACCTGATATACGATACTGTTGTTGCTGCTGCTATGACAGTGATTAGCAAGTTCGAGTTGAGCACCAAGGTAAGGCTTTCACGTTGATCAAGGATTTACGATTCCACTGCGCAGCCTTTGACTATTATCTCCCGCGAAGAAGAATCGTCAGGAAAATCACAATCGAGACGATCGAGCTTCCTTTCTCACGTTCCTCTCTCGCCGCCGAACGGACCCGATTCCCGTGTCCTCGCCGGGAAACGACGAATGTATGCGTCGTCCGTTCCACTTAACGCGACCACCGACTGGACTTTCTTCGCCTGGTGACCTCCTCTTTATGTACTTTCGCCTTCGAACTTTTCGACTACCGGCTGGACCACCTGTGGTCTCAGCCGCTTTCGAACGGGACTGTGGTGTTGGTGAGAGACACTTGGTTTTTTGTTTTTGTGGGAGGCTGGGAAGGTGGGAGGGAGGGGTGAGTAATGTTGGAGGGTTGTAGAGCATTTTGGGGGTTTGTAGAGGAGTTTTATGGGTTCCTAGAGTTCTGAGGGCTTGTACAGGAGTTCTGTGAGTTTCTAGAGTAATTTCAGAGGTTTCCAGAGGAGTTCTGAATGGTTGGAAAGGGGTTGTGGGAGTTCATAGAGGAGATTTAAAGGTTTCCAGAGGAATTTTGGGGATTTCTAGAGAAGTTCTGAGGGGTTGTAGAGGAGGTTTGACGGTTTCGAGGGTTACCATTTCGAAGGTTTATAGAGGAATTTTGAGGGCTTCCAGAGGAGGTACGAAGGGTTCTAGAGGAGTTTCGAGGGTTTCTAGAGGAGTTTCGAAGGTCTCTAGAGGAATTTTAAAGGTGGTTTTCAAATTAGTTTCAAGGGCTTCCCAGAACAATTTCTAGGGTCTCCAGATAAGAGTCTAGTCTCCAACACAATATTAAAGGTTCACAGAGCAATTTCTAACAGCCCTTCTGAAGATCCACAAAAGAGCTTTCAAAATTTACAAATTACTAAACTACGTAAACGTATTAGAGAGCACAACAGTATACCACTGATGCTCTATCAATTTTGCTAACCCCTAATACCTTCGATCGCGACAACATTGAGGAGTCTCTTTAAATCACACCCCCCATAAATCGATATCCCTCAAAATCTGGAAACCCCTCTCCTATACCTTCCTTTCATCACTAATCGGAAACTCACTCCTGAATACTCCTTGTATGCTCAGGAAACACATTCACAATACAGTGCTTCCAGCACCTACCATTCACCCGCAGACAAGTACCTAATTCCCGAAATTTCACGCTATTATTACGGTATTTCCAGGCCCGGCTCGAGCCGTTTTTGCGCCCTAGGCAAATTTCCCGAACTGCGCCCTTTATTTATAACACATTTATTTGACCTTTTCGATAACCTTACTCTGCATTTTTATTCGTAGCTACGATATAAATGTTAAGCTTAAAACATTTATAGCGCAACTTGAAATATTTCATTTAAAACTTTCTCTATAAAATGCCCACGATGAAAAGCTTCTTCATCCCTTATAATGGTAGAAACCCACTTTTCGGTCGGGTCGGTATGTCATCGTTTCTTTTCTTTACCGGACCTCAGCTCTTCTGCCATCTTGTTTTGCAGCTTCTCCTACTGTATACACTCTCTAGTCTCGTATTAAATTTAAGCCTGGGTTAAGTTTTCGTCTTAGCTTAGGCTGAGAAACAGTCTGTGACTGAACTTCGCCTTTGTTTTTGTCCTTGTTTTCTTTCTTGCTTATTTGCTTGTATCGTGCAGTAAATACCATTTTGCGCCCCTTGTCAACTAGCCCCAGGCAGCTGCCTGATTTTGCCCATAGGAACGAGCCGGGCCTGGGTATTCCAAATGAGTACCACCTCCGCTAGCCATTACCCTCTACTCACATCCCACCACAACCAAACGATCCCGATGCCAAGAAACTACCCCAACTCGCTCAAATTCCACGCAAGCTCGAAGACGCCTCCAAATCCACAACCCAACTGCACAAACTGGCACTAATGGCATTAACGACCATTATCAACGACCCTCCCCTAATTCCACCAAAATAATGCACAAAGCATCGCTAACTCAGTAACTGGTTGAAAGCGCGCGATTCGCTGGTTCCCTCTTCCACCGCAACCTCTCAAACGAAACAAATCACAAGCCTCCCCAGAAGCTGCGTAAGTGTTTGGGTTGCATTCCAACGAGGAGAAAGGAAGCCGAATTACCTTCAAACGTTCCCTAAATAAGCATTAAGGTACTCGTCGCTGAAGCAATGCCGCGAGGCGTCAGAAACGGCCGGAGGAGCCTCGCATCGCCATTTAGGTCCTCCCGGAGTCCGCCGGCCAAAGCCAGTCACCCTAATGAAGGAATGGAAAGATTTTCACGTCGATCCGCGTGTCGGGTTGCGTCAGCCGTGTTTACGTTGCCTCGCTGCCCTAACCATTTACAGGTTGGACGGTGATGGACGCTTTCCACGGGCCAGCAACACGGATATTGTAATAAGAATTCGCTTGCGCAACCGCGGATCGCGTATACACGATCGCGTAATTACGAGTCCAACGTCGACGAAATTCTAACAAAGGAGGGAACCGCGAAAAAGGATTCCTGCGGTACGCGCTATCGCGGCCGCGGATCTTCATTGTCTATTAAGTTCGTTCCTGCCGCGATGCCAAGATAGATTCAATCTCGCGCCGGTGATTTTCCTTTCTTTCCGTCTCTCCAGCTCGCCGCTTCAAGAGGATCCGAGACTCCTGGTTGCCTAACGGGAGGGGCTGGCGCGGGGCACGCTGGATTCCCGATAATCCGATGTAATGGAGGAAATTCGAATTATTATTATTATTATTATTATTATTATTATTATTATTATTATTATTATTATTATTATTATTATTTAAACGGGAGAACCCTTTAGATTACAAAAGTTTGACACAATGTACAAGAAGTATAAAAAGTATAAAATATAAAATTAAAATATAGATAATGATAAAGATAAAGTAACAGAAAATAAAATAAAATAAAATGAACACTAACATAACAGTCTAAAAACACGCAACAAGACTAAACCCTAAATTATAGGGAACTTGGGTTTGGGAGAAAGATTGGCCGAGATGTGAGGGAGGATTTGGATGAAGATATATGGTTGTGGATAGTAGAGTAGGTTTTAAATATAGAATGGAGTAGTCAGAGTGAAAGATGGTAAGTGTGAGTAAAAGTGAATGATGAAGGGGTGAAATAGATGTATGGAAAGATACCCATACAGCACACTCCATTGCAGGAACATTCCATGAAGGTGGCATGAAGGTTGCCGTGCAATGTTCCACAGGGGCGGACATAGGAAGGTTCCTGCAACATTCCAGCAATGTGGCTGGGCAACCTTCCTGCAACCTTCCTGCAATGGAGTGTGCTGTATGGGTAGGTATGTACAAGTTTAGCAAGATGGTGGAAAGGTATAAAGATAGAATAGGAAAATTGTAGTAGTAGATATAAGTTTAGTTGAGGATGTCAAAGTTGGTTAGTAAATTGCAATCTATGGAGCCACAATAAAACAGTGTTTCTATAGAAGTATGTGGCAAGGGTACTTGAGGATAATTGGAGGGTTCAGAAGCCAATCAGTGTAAGTCCAACTTTCCCTGAAAATGAGTTAGGTACGCAGTTCAAAAACCGCTTAAAGCTTTCAGTTGATAAATCAATTAAGGCGTCTTTCCACTGTGACGCTCGGGTAAAGTCCCGCGGTTTGGAACTTTTTTGTGTCACAGAAAGGATGTGTTTACTAAATTGAAGTGTTTTCTATTTATTAATACGTGCTTTCAGAATACAAAATTTTTTTTTCATATTTTTTTAATGCTTGCTTGCGTCGAAATAATTGGGTGTAATATGCGCTGTAAAATAAAAGACGCCTCAAAATCGACCACGCAGTCGAGGCGTCTCTTTTTTAAAGCGCATATTACACCCCCTTATTTTGGGGCAAGCAAGCATAAAAAAAATGTGAAAAAAATGTTGTATTCTCAAAACACATATTAATAAGTAGAAAAAACTTCAATTTAGTAAACACATTCTTTTTGCGGCAAAAAGAAGTTCCAAACAGCGGAACTTCGTCAGGGCGTCACAGTGGAAACTCCCCTTAAGTCACTATATTCAAACGTAAGCAATCAAAGGCGGTACTTATACTGACCACGAAATTTTTTCGAGAAAAGCAGGTTTAAACGCGTAATGGTACATAAGATTTAGGGACATACAATGAAGAGAAATATTATTTTTGACAAATTTACGAAGTAAATATAGGGGAGAGTTGCCAATATCGTACCGGTCACCTAAATGGTACCGCATCAATTTCTCGAAAATTAATGAATACAAACGACGTCTGATGATAAAAATATCAAGTAAATGCGAAATAAGAAATAGAAACAAAACCTTTCGAGCTTACATCCTATTTTGTGCGTGCTACAAGCATTTAAAAAAATCAGGTATGATTGATGTAACTTTTTACCAGTTTATTTTAGCTGATAATAATCAAACAATGCAATTTTCTCCTGTATTTATGTATTTCTCTAAAAGCGGGTTTAATGTAGAATATTTTACATTCATTTTAAGTACATATTACATTCATTATAAAGTTTAAATTTATATTTATAAATAAATTGATCATGTTTCCTAAATCGTACCACTACAATCGTACCAGTAGGATTTGACAACTCGTGTGTTATATAGGTTATGTACATATATCATATACATAGTTTATTGCGGCCTGTGTGTGATTCATATACATATGTATATGTAACTATATAATAATCATTACTGCATATTGAATAGTTTCTTCTCTATTTGTTATTGACACTATTTTTAGTCGCAGGTACGATTTAGGAAACCGGTTGCCTAAATCGTACCTTTTACAGTATGTGACAAAAAGATTAATAACAAATTAATTTGTTCCGAACAAAAGGTTAAGCGTATAATAGTAGGTGCCTAAAAGACCAAGCTCCAATATCCAATAGTCATTTCCGTTCAAATTAGTACCAAATATGAAATATAACTTAGAATGTCTTAAGTGGTACGATATAGGCAACCCTCCCCTAAATGTGATTTTTATGCAGCATAAAGAAACAGTCAAGAACTATTTGTTGCGTATAAAATCTCAAATTTCACAAAATGTGGACATACAATATTTTCTGCACTAAGCCATCGATATGTAAGGAGCAGAAAGTAAAAAGATCGATATCAAGAATCTCTTCTCTGTCCCCTTACACTTCCTCCATTTGTATTTCCGGAGTAGCACGTAATTACCGCCATTTCCTCGCACGAGTCACCGAGCCGAGACTTCGTCCTTTAAGGATGTGTCACACAATGCCCATCGCCGCGAGGCAATTAACGAAGAATAAAGAATCCTTCCTGGTTTTCGTGTAAATAACCAACGAACACGGAACCCAGAAGCAGAAATTCCATGGCTTCTGTCCTCTCTTCATTGTCTGTCGCTTAGACAGTCTTCTCCTCTTTGGGGGAGGCTTCAACCCCTCGGGAATCTTTCCGGGACAAAAGATCGCGCTCCGTCTCGAGGATCTCTTTCCTCTGAACTCGTCTTTCGCAGATTTCCTCTCTTTAATCTTATTTAAACAAGCTGTCTTCTTCTGGGTCGCCTCAAGTGTCGTGCGAATTATGCATTAACTGTGATCGCCCGTTGCTACACCACAGTAAGAGCAATTTAAAAAATTTGTAGGCTAAATTGGGATAATATATTGGTTTTTAGCTTGATTGTAAATTTAAGAAAAAATAGAAGAGACGCGAGAAAGGATGATTACTTTGTCGACTGAAGAAGAGGATCTACTAGAAGTTGGGATATTTAAAGAATCAACTCTGGGCATGCCTGAGGTCTGAAAATTCTCCAGAGACAAAGAGCATTGAGAAAGCTTGAAAATTATTAAATATTAACAATATCAAGCACTGATCGCAAGAATGGATTTAAATTCCAGCAAACGAATACCTACAAATAATTTTGTAAGCTGTCCAAAAAGAAGAATAGAAACTTTAAAAGCATCCATGAAGATATCACAAAGATAGCTGAATATAGTGCCAAATTATCAACATTAATCTTTCGAAAAATAAAAGTTTCGATATTCTTGTCCAGGCGAATGATCGTTCTTTTGGAAGAACAAAGAGCGTGAAAAGTTTCAGCCACTTGCGTCCATGATAGCCGAGGAAAACGGTCCCACGAGGAAAAACGGAAATACGTGTGTGATCCAATTTTTCCTCGATGGCAAAGAGAAAAGGAGAAAGAGGTGTTAACAGGCGATCGGGTAGAGTGAAGACGGTCGGCGACCTCTCGAATTGCGACATAAGTAGCGAAGCTGTTCACACACTGACCCCCATTTCCTTCCCTCGAGCGAATAGCAGAGCGCCAGCTTCGATTTTGCCTATTACTCGATCCTGTATCTCCACTCTGCCTTGCTCTTCCATCGCACATAAAAGGAAACACGACTTTTCTACTGCGAACACATTTTATTCCTATTTGTCCATTTTCAACGAATTATGTGGATGTTTCTTCGTTGTATTTTAGAGAAGTCGAAATAATATTAGTTGGGTAATCGTCGATTAATTGTCAAAGTGTTGGTACCAGTTATTATTTCGTGTTTAGTTATTTTTTAATTAAGTAAAGCTGGCAGAGCAATTAAAATTGAGAATTGAATTTGGAGGGTGATGGGATTTTTAAAAGAAAGCAGTATTTGTTTATATTAATTTGAAATTTTGTACAGTTTTGAGACTTTACGCAAGTATGTATGATAGAGTTAAGGAAACTGATTGTGAGTGATTTTAATTTAAAACATACACACAGCGTTAATTTGAATTAATGGAATTGAGTTCTTCCTGACGTTTTATTATTCATTTGACGACGAATGCCACTTTCCATCGTTTAATTCCCGCATTCTGTGCGCGTGGGTGTAAGCCAACGCACGAACCACTAATAAAGTTAGCAATAGAAAGTATACAACCGGAACTGAATGGCAATATCTGGGAAATTCCTACGCACTTATGCAAAATTGCCGTTCGTACGATAAATCTTAACTGTTCAATAAATTACAAAATGCTAATTACCAAATTTTGGACTTTCAAATTTATTATTTCTCTGGCGACATCATGGCAATCTTTCTTTAGTGATTTGTAACTTTAAATATCAGTTACAATGCTCAACCAATATTCTGTTAAAATTGACCTCGCTTCTTTACGTCTTCCAATTTTTCTGAATCACTTCAGACGAGGGTCAGCGAAATTGAATTTACCACAGTGGGAGAAGTAATAGCAAAAATAGGAGGTCGTACTAAAGTTCACGAGAATACTTTATTCCTTAAATCAAATTGTTCCAAGATCTGTAGCTGAATTCACCCAAGTATAAATGCTTTCAACTTTCAACAATAATTGGAAAGGAAGGCATACTAAACTTCATAAAAATACATTCGTAGAAACTTCGTTACACGAAGTCACTGTTTCGAGTGACCCAGATCACAAATGCTCCCGATTTCAAAAAGAAATACAATAAACACACTTTACTTCAAACCCGACCACATGGAACCATCCACCCGAATCATAATCACCCTCAATTTCAAATACAAGCTCGCTAAGAAATCCTCTACTAAATATAATAGTATTCCACGATATCTCAAATCCATGAAGGCACTGCCTTAAACCCAGGCACAAAAAGACATTCGAAAACATTAGAAAAAAGAGAGTAGGTACGCTACTTCAAACCCAAGCAAACGGAGACACTCACCTACATTCCAATCATAATTAATTCACAATTTTCAACAAAAACACAACCCAAGCCCCAAATCAACATCCCATCGGACTAAATTTTGTCTATTACTGGCAAAACACAGTAAGTCAATATGTGTCTCAGAAATTGAATTTAAAGTATTTCAAATTAATATATTTAACATGACATAGATCTAGAATAAATGCCTTAATTTAGAACAACAGTCCCTCATTTCTTATGTTACGACTTAATGTATATTACCAGTATGCAAAGGGGTAATTTTTGTTTTTCCACCTTAAAGTAAAATCGGATCTTTTTTTACTTCGTGTGTATTACCAGTATGTGATGGGGTAATTTTTATGTTTCTTCGCCATAAAGTAAAAACGTGCATTTTTGAACTTCCAATTAGTGTGTTTTCGAAGTAAACCCGCGAAACCTATTATCTGCTTCTTTCTTACATCCTCCTTTTCCCATGTACCTATAATGCGCGACAATAACCACAACTCGATCGTCCATTGCCACTCACCATAGCGCCGGGTGATTCCAAATGCCCCCGAAAGTCCCAATGGGTCCAAACACCCCCTCCGGATACTTCCGCGAAAGACCTGAAGACCTCCTTGACCTGGCTTCCTCTCGTGTTCTACTGTCCGTCTAGTTTGCACTCTCTCACATCGCACCACCAACTAGCCATGTCCTCGTGCCCCGGCACCTTTCGTCTTTCGCCTGGCTATCACTGTTTCCCAGCCCCGTCGATGTCCCCGGAATACGTCACCCCCCAGGCTAGCCACGAACGGTCAAGCTTGATCCCGATAGATCGACTCGCGTGGAGCGCGCACGGGCTCAGGATCGCGGACAGTTTGAGGGGGCTCCCGTGGAATGGACAGGCTATATAGATCCCCCCTCCAGGGGACGAAGTGCCGGCTCGGTGCAAAGGAGCACCGACGGACCGTGATCCAGGAGAAAGCCTCTCCCTCGATTGGCCGGCACGGCCGAGACGATGCCAGGTATCTTTTCCCAGGTGATACCAGTCGGGCGATCATCTTTCTTTCTCCTGGCCAGCGGCGTTTCCAGAGCAGCGCATTTTTGCTAGAGAAATCCACGGAGTCGGCGAGAGCACTCGAGGTGCGCGGGCCGTGGCAGCAGGATTTCGTTTGGGCCTTGGTTTCATGGGTGTTGGTGGGTGAAGGATTGGTGTGGTTGGGGACTAAGTGTCTTCTTTGGAAGGGGTTGAGATTGGAAATGTTAGGGGGATGGACTGGGGAGGAGATAAGTTTGAGGGAAGCATTGTGTTCTGTGAGGTACAGTTTGGGGGTGTTTTTTTTTTGAGGTTTAAACGTGGTGGAATTGAAGGGGGAAATTTGATTTATATTAAAGGGGGACATTCAGGGGATGATCAACTGCCAGGTTTTTTACAGAAAAAATTTGGAAAATATGTATTTTAATAATATTCTTTACGCTGAACTGAATTATGTGAGAATTAATATAGTAACAAAATTTGTTTTCTTAATTTGAAAAAAAATTTCGTTCTAATCAATCAAAGTTCCTACGAAGAGATACAATAGGGGATGATCTCGCCCTTAATATGCAAAGGAGACAAAATAAAAATACACATAATTGTTATTTTTGGTCCTCTAAAACATATGTGAAAACCAAAGCAAACGGGGGCGGACATCTGAGAATATCTCCTTGTAAGTATATTTAAGTACTTCATTGGTACTTGGTCCTTTTCATAATGCTCCTATTCCGCTATAGGGTAAATCCGGGAGACGCGGTCGAGCCGGAGAGTTGGTCGTGTCGCTATATTTCAGAGTCCATAACGTAAAAATGCATTAAAGTGCAGACCAATTACTTCTCTAGAAACCAAATAGTTGAATGAATAGCGTTATTTCGCTTCCTTCTGCGTTTTTCTGGATTTATAGGCTATAAAATGTAAATTGATGTTACATTTAACCTCTTTTGTCAAACAGCGGTTGTACAGAATCGTATTTAAAATATACTTCTAAGTTTATTTTCCTTTAATGTTTGGAATAATATGATAGTAGAGATATTGAGGGACAATGCAGCCAAAGTATTTGGCCATATTAACTCTTCCTCTCAAAGCTAACGAAAAGACCATGTCTCGCTGCAGAAAGGTGAGATGGTCGAGTTATGATTTTTTTATTATTTTTGTTTATTTTTTATTTTTTATTATTATTTTATTATTATTTTTGTTTATTTAGTTTATTTATTCACTTTTGTATTCATTTGCCTTGCTAATCGCCAGTAGGTAATTCACTTTTTCTTTGATGTGTTCTTTACTTGTTTAGCGTAAACAAATTAAATATCAATGAATCCTTAGTTGTATTCACTCATAAATAATTTTGCTTTATTCTTTGTTAATTTTCCATGAATAATTATGTGAGTGGTCTCTGCCAACGACGAAAACCATTTCTCCCGGCACCTCGGGGGAGGTGGTCAGATATCATGACTTCAGTTTTCAACCCGATTTACAGTAAATATTGTCTTAAAGCAAATATCGACCAGTTTTTCTGAATCGGCATAAAATTCTGAACATATTAGGTTTGTTCTGATAAAATAAGTAATATCTATATTAGTTTTAATAGCCATTTTATATTAGGTCGACCCCGTGTCCCGGATTTACCCTATGTAAATGGATATTTTTACTTACAATTTTTTTTAATAGTCTTACGAGGTGACAGAATAAAGCTACAAACTTGCAAAAGCACACGTGCAATAGATACTTGTCTATTTTTTTAATTCCCAAAAAATTACAATTTTCAGCCGTCACACTAGACCCCTTAATTAATAATAACAAATTGAACCCGCTGCAAAATCCCTTACAAAACCCACAATTTCTATCAATCACCGAATAAATATTTCATCCCCTGCGTCCAGGTGTGCCAATTCCCACACATCCCGACGTTAACTTTTTTACCACCCCACCTCGGCTTCGAAACACCCACCCCTGTCTTCGGTGTCCACGAAAACTTTAAAACCCTCTCCTCAGAAGTTGGTGGAACGCTCAGGCGAGAGGAATACTTATAAGCTGTGGCACCGGTTCACCTTTGCAGTCGATGTAATCGGGATTTACCGAACTCGAGCACGTTCCGCGCGTGAAACAGCGGCGGTTGTCACGTTCCATGCGCTAAAACGCGCTCACCAAGAATAACGCGACGCATCGATCAAACGTTATGATCTAATGGAGCCTCGCGACCGAGCGAACCTCCGCAGAGGCTCGCGCGACGCACTATTCGTTTCCACCGCACGATCATTATTCGGGAAGACGTGTGCAGCCTTTGCGATAACTGTCGATTCGACGATTCCTACATTTTGTTGGGAAGTAAAACGAGCGGTGGGTGTCGCGGTGAAAGTGTCCCCGGGAGCCACTCAGTCATGTTAATTATGAGGGGAAGTCAATAAATAAGGTTTCCAGGATTTAGTTTCTAATACAAAGGGTCAATTTTATTTTTCTCTTGGTAGCGTGATACATACAGCATGAACAATTCAACAATTCTTATATTTAAAGTTCTGTTCTACCTCGAAGTTTTACAAAAATATATTAAAAAAACGAAAAGAATCGCGATAATTTTGAGTATTTTAATACTTGCATACTACAATGCCACTTCATTTTCAACATTCACACGAAGTTTTATTACAATCAGCATTTGAGAGTTGAAAACATTTCCTTTTCAATTTATTTTTCAACATAATCGTCATCTAGGTATATTTGGATAATTCTTCGAGTTTAAAAGCAAAGTAAGGAGGCTTTTTCTATGACTTTTCTTTGTGAATATCGAATCCTCAAGGAAAACTGTAAATCTGGAATAGAGTATCATCTTTGTCGCGTTTTTACAACTTCGATCATATTGAATCGAATGGGAGGTGGTGTTTGCGTAGAAAGTGCGCAAGCAAAGTTGCTTGGGCAATATTTACACGTGGAATATCGCGGAGATTGTGAATGAGGGTTAGGCGAGAAGTTTGAATTCCATTTGGTTGGTAAGGGGCGTCAGAGTGGAAGATATTTCCGCGCGTAATTAGGAATGAATAAAATCATCGCTGCGAGGTTTTCATTACTGCCTGTTAACCGCACGCGGTCTCAGCAGCTACGGCTAATGGATTTCTTTTCTGCTCTAGAAGTTCGAAGAACGTTTCTACGTTTAGAGCCCGCTGATAAAATAGGAGTCATGCCTGAATTTTCTGTGCCTCCACTTTACTGCGTGAAATTACCGCCGTGGTCTTAATGCATCGTTTCTCTGCGATGAAAATATTTGAGGGATAGGTATTTCTGTGATTAAAAGTCGATGAAATAATCATTGTCAAGTTTCTCTTATTCGGTGGTGTTGCTTTGTCATGCAACTGCTGTGTTGTTAGTGACTTTTTCCATTAGGTATTATACAGGCTGCTCCACTACTGTAGGACTAATCCACTATGCTACTATATTAGTATAGTAATGTGCTACTGGATCACTATACGACTGTTCGACTATGCTACCATATTACTATGTTAATGTGCTACTACACCACTATACGATTATACGACTATGATTATATGCTACTATAATTCTATGCTACCATGTTACTATGCTACTATGCTACTATGCTACTATGCTACTATGCTACTATGCTACTATGCTACTATGCTACTATGCTACTATGCTACTATGCTACTATGCTACTATTCCACTATGCTACTATAGTACTATGCTACTATAGTACTATGTTAATGTGCTACTGCATCACTATACCACTGTTCGACTATGCTACTATAGTACTACGTTAATGTGCTACTATGTTACTATGTTACTATGGTACTATGCTACTACACGACTATGTTAAAATGTTACTATTTTACTACACCACTATGCTACTATACCACTCCACCACTATACTACAAATAGAGTTGCATAACAGTACTAACATAATAGGGCACACAACTATAGGTACTAGTATAGCACACCATTGTGCAACTATACATAGTGTTATAGGGAAACCATATCTCGGTGAATACACTAATATCGCAGAATCATTCTTTGACTGTACTAATTTCGCCGAGTCGTTGGTTAACTATACTTATTACTTAGTTCCCCAGAATTATAACTATGCAACTATACTAATACGATAGTGAATTAAACAATATCTCCACAGCAGTAAAATAGTGAGCAAAATTAATGAGGTAATATAATTCTAGTGTAACTACACCATTACACAATACAATATCCTAGTACAATAGCAGTCCAATACTGCAATACGTACCAGTGCATCATAATTGCCTCCCCATTTCCACCCCCCTCATCCAATTACAAACTTCAAAGTAGCAACCCACGAAGAAGCTCATTGTCAGTGACCTCACAGCGTCTAGCCCCCAGCCACTGACCCCCAAAATCTGCACAGCCAAAGATGCTTCCCTCTATCTCCACTCGTGCGTCCAAATCTCGTTCCGAGCCACCGTCCAGATCCTACTAACGTATACATATACCTACGTACGTACGTACGAATTTCAAGCAGATTCAGAGCACGAAGCACGCCTTAGCTGGAACGACGGGAACAGGAGAAGTGAGAGGCCACTGTATAGTAGCGCGTACTGGTGCTCGGGCTTATGCAACTTGCGATAGGAATCGTGGGTCACTCACCACGTCGATTCACCGCTCTGTGCACCGCGATACCCCCACCAAGCAGGAAGAAAGACCGTTCCGCGACAGCTTTATCGAAGACGTTCGCAATGACAGCTCCTGATCCTGCACCCGAATTAATGGATATTAATAAGCGAGTTATATAACGGTATCATTCCTACCACTGTCCACTACTGTGCCATTATGGCCAACGGGATATCGTTACTGTCATTATACTAATTGTACAACTTTTTCCATTTCCCTGGTAGACCAGCGTTTACGGCTTATCGTGCTATTAATATTAGGTCAGCGCAAAAATTCGCTCGCTCACAGTTATACATATATTTAGGTGATGTTAGATTTATGGAAATGTCCTTTTTTAATGGACCTACTTGTAGTTTTACCAGAAACGTGGCAAAACTTCATAGGTAGCCCAGGAAAATACTTTGATTAAAAAAACTTTATATATTTTTACGTTTAATAAAGACTTTGGTTCGATACAGTGAATAAACTTTTCCACCGATCTAATATCTCTGCTATGATTGTGATATTGACGATTATATGGCACATTTAGTGTGACATAGTGGCGTACAAGTGTCCCAGAAATTTGTTCACGAAGTATTATATTCACGCATCCAGATTGTGCTTGTATTATAGGTTTATTCGCTATGCTGGAGTTAGAGAAACTAGAGGGCAGTTGGGCGCAGAAATTTAACACTTAACTAGTGAGGTGGAAACTTTATTACCTAACTGGCGAGGTGTCCGACATACCTACCCCAATTTTTATTTTTATTTGCACAGGAAAATCTGGACGGGTTCTCCGGGTCAAAGCATTCGAGTATTTTCAGTGCCCATACAGCACACTTGGTTGCTGAAACGTTGCAGAAACGTTGCTGAAAAGTTGCAGAAACGTTGCGGTGCAATGTTGCACAGGGGCGGACATAGGAAGATTTCTGCAACATTTCAGCAATGTTGCGGTGCAATATTACCCTGCAACGTTTCTGAGATTTTACTGCAACGTTTCTGCAACGTTTCTGCAACTTTTCAGCAACGTAATTTGCTGTAGGGGTGAGAATATTAATATGACCTAAATCTTATTCGTAAATAATGTAAAGCTACAATTAGTTTAAGCACCGTCATAATGTTCATGAGACCCCACCTCACCAGGATTAGGGAGGCACTGTGGCGGTCTGCAAAGAAAGAGTATTTCCGGGATTTTTTTTCAAACAATCAATGCAAGTAAATTAATGTATTGCTTGGTATAGTTAACATGTACATACGAAGGTTAAACATTTTTTTCAGACAAACTCATGAATCCGTTTTCGGTATACCTACTTCTAGTCAAAATGTGCGTTCCTCTGGCGTTGACAGTGATTTAGCCACAGAGTTAATCAGAATTCAAAAAGAGGAAAATATGAAGAAGCTAGAAGGTTACAGATTCAGATACCCAGATAGCACACGACGTCTTTAAGACGTCCATTTTACGTCTGTTTTTGGTCTGAACGTCTTCGACCATATTAAGACGTCTGCGCGGAGACATTTCTAATACGTCTGTCTACAGACGTCTTTAAGACGTCCTTAAGGCGTCTGTAACAGGACGTCTTTTAACCGACTGTGTTGAGACGTCTTTAAGACGTCTGCGCGGAGACATTTCTAAGACGTCTATCTACAGACGCCTTTAAGACGTCTTTAAGGCGTCTGTAACAGGACGTCTTTTAAACGACTGTGTTGAGACGTCTTTAAGGTGTCTGTACCAGGACGTCTTTTAAACGACTGTGTTGAGACGTCTTTAAGGCGTCTGTAACAGGACGTCTTTTAAACGACTGTGTTGAGACGTCTTTAACATGTCTGTACCAGGACGTCTTTTAAACGACTGTGTTGAGACGTCTTTAAGGCGTCTGTAACAGGACGTCTTTTAAACGACTGTGTTGAGACGTCTTTAAGGCGTCTGTAACAGGACGTCTTTTAACCGACTGTGTTGAGACGTCTTTAAGACGTCTGTGCGGAGACATTTCTAAGACGACTGTGTTGAGACGTCTTAAAGACGTCTATAGACAGACGTCTTAAAAATGTCTCCGCGGAGACGTCTTACAGATGTCTTAATATGGTCTAAGACGTTCAGACCAAAAATAAACGTAAAATGGACGTCTTAAAGACGTCGTGTGCTATCTGGGATAAGACGCTTGACTGAATCCCACATAGCACACGACTTCTTTGAAAAATCAATTTTTGGCCTGAACGCCTTACATTATGTTTTGTTACTTTGCACCTCTTCTGAACGTGTTTAAAACGTCTTTTTGTTACGTCCAAATCGTATTGGTACGGTTTAATGTTTTAAGGAAGTATGTAAGTGGTTTTCAGAATATAATCAAACTCAATAACAATTTATTTCGTTTACTTAATACCAATTAGTTTTATTTGTATTATTACCCAGATAGCACACGACGTCTTCTAGACGTCCATTTTACGTCTGTTTTTGGTCTGAACGTCTTAGACCATATTAAGACGTCTTTAAGACGTCTGTGCGGAGACATTTCTAAGACGTCTGTCCGAGTAAGTGTTTAGGACGTCTCTAAGATGTCCATGCCAAGACGTTTTTTAAACGACTTCGTTTAGATGTCTTAAAGACGCATGGATAGTACGCGACCGCCAGGCGGCGACCGGGCCGAGCGTTTCTCGCAGGTGGGATACAGCAGTCATGCCTATAAGAGAGCCGGGCAGATCATATACCGTCACTCTCTGGTACCGGCGTTTTTTGCAGAAGGAAATTTATATTTTCGACTTGAATACGCCAAAAAATGTCTCGGTCATTCGCTATTGCAAGACGTTCTTCTTTTTTATGAAGAAACGAAAATATTGAGCAGCATGAAAATTGACTCTCTCAAATGAGGACAAGAGCAGCTACTCGACGGGCTTCTTTTTTCAAAATACTTAATTTCATTAACACGAATCAAGTCACGCTTAATATCTCTAATATCTCTTTAAAGAGCTGCAGTAGGCCTAATCAAGACCTTACGAAAACGTCTTTGAGGCGTCGTGAAAGTCTGAAATGGACGTCTTTAAGACGTCTTCACGACCACTTAAAGACGTCTTATAGACGTCTACAAGGCGTTTAAAAGGCGTCTTAAAGACGTACGGTTTCCTGACTCATGACATTCAAAAATGTCTATAGACGTCATTAAGACGTCTTGAAAATTTTAAATGGACGTATACGCGACGTTTAAAAGACGTCCACAGGGCGTTTATAAGACGTCTCAAAGACGTCTTACAAAGACGTCTACAAATTGTTCAAGAGACATCTTAAAGACGTACGGTTTACTGGCTCAGGACATTCAAAAATGTCTATAGACGTCTTTCAGAAAACAGCAGACGTCTTTAAGACGTCTTGAAAATTTGAAATGGACGTCTACGCGACGTTTAAAAGACGTCTACAGGGCGTTTATAAGACGTCTCAAAGACGTCTTACAAAGACGTCTACAAATTGTTCAAGAGACGTCTTAAAGACGTACGGTTTACTGACTCAGGACATTAAAAAATGTCTATAGGCGTCTTTAAGACGTCTTTCAGAAAATAGCAGACGTCTTTAAGACGTCTTGAATGTCTGAAACAGACGTCTTAAAGACGGCTCATAGACGTCGAGTGCTATCTGGGTAGACGCGCAGAAGCAACGAAATAGTTTTCACAATTAATTATTCTAGTATTCTATATTAGTGGTGTCGTTAGGCCATTGCTGAGACGTACTTAACTTTTGTCACATTAATTACCGTGCGAAACCTGGGCAAAGGTGACACGTTACAGTGCACTCAAAGCGCAGAAATTCTTTTTGCGTTACCCGCATACAAGTGGGTGCTAAAGAAACGGACTGGCAATGAATCGATACGGAACGACCACAAAAAGTAGATCCAACGGGGATCACCTCTCGCCGTGCATTGTGAGGAAATGCATTGGCGTCGCCACCACGTACCGTGAATGCCATTATCTGGCTTTTTTCTTCGTCGTGTGCCATTCTGTGAAACAACCCCTGTGCTGCGCTTGCTTCGGGGCTGTTATAGCCTCCACACTTTATCGTCACCCGCGGTGGGACCTCAATTTTCCCTCGTCAATGTTCTCTTAGAACTTTCTGGAAATCTGTGAATACACGTGCCACCAAATTATGCTTCTTTAGAGCTTTTAGTATCCACTAAATTTCCTCCTTGGAGCTTGCGCGTTCCTCCAAGTATTCCCTCTCAGTATAAATTAACGTTACGGATCGAATAAGTCTACGCTGAGAAAATTGACAAATCCGTGACTAGTAGATTTCAGTGGACAATTTTGAAGTCACTATATTCTTTCTTGTTCCAAAGTTCTGTATTTAAAGAAGTGCAGAACTTTAATCCTCCGATTGCGTACGGTTCGAGTGATCATATGGAAAGTCGGTGATCCGTCATTTTGGACCCGTATTATATGTATAACTACTATCTTATACACTACACGGTACCTATACTCGAAACGACGTTCTTTTTTCAAAGCATTAGAGAGGTAAATTTTTCGATTTTTTAACTTTTCCCTGCTATTATTTTTAGGCGAAAAAGTGAGACTCGGGCGATGGGATTCGAACCCGCGATCTGCGGGTCTCCCGCGTATTGGCCAGCCGCGTTACCGATTCCCCCAACGCCGACTCTCCGATCTTATACTTTTGAGAACTGTACAAGTACCGAAACCAACGGGACGCCACCTAGGGTAATCAGACCAGTAGATGGACGGGGCCCAGTAGATGGACGAATCGTTGGTTAATCGTTAATATTGAAAGAACTAGAGTTTTAATCTATATTATTGTTTTTTTATTTTGTAGAAAAAACGTTTGTTGCTTTATAAAACATTAACATATTTATCGAAAAAAAATTTTGTATGCGAAAAATGTATTTGTATGTATGATTTTACGCCACCATGCGCGAGCCACTCTTTTATTCTTAGCTATTGCTCAGCATCGCGGGCCTTAAAGTTAATAAAAAACGTATTTGGATGTATTGTACAGAGGTATGCAATAGATGATTGCATTCTAATATTAACAATTTATGTATAAACGCGTGAACAAAGAAAAATAAAACGATAGAACTTATAAAAATGACTGTCCATGTACTGATATGGATTTTCTAACCTTGTCGCAGTAGATGGACAGAATGGAATTAAACCTTTTGAAGCCATTTTTTTAAATAATCAAACAGTTTACACATTTACTTGTAGGTATCTTATTTTTTTTTTTTTATTTAGATGGCAAGCATTAAAAAAAATATACCGTACATCAATATACGTGTAATGATCTAAATAGAGCCTTGGATGATATTAGAAAAGATACTTTGTGCCACTAAGAAAATGTTAAAAAGGTTACATATCCAATCCGGGACACTTTCCGAGACAGTTTTCAATGCGGGACAAACAATTCAAATTCGAGACACTTTAGGTTAGACATAACCTCACTTTATTTGCGGCCTGGGCCCTTAACCTGTGGCACCGGTTTCTGGCAATGAAGACTCCATACGTTTTTAGTTTTGATGAAATAAACTATATTTTAACAAAAAATAACTTAATCTAGGTACCTACAATAGCTAATAAGTCTTTTACTCGTCTAGCCAGACACCCGTCCATCTATTGGTTCTGAACTGTCCATCTGCTAGCACTATCGTCCATCTATTTGTGATACGGGCTATGAGTAGAATTTTCATCATTTTATCCTTAAATACATTAATTTTTTTACTTGCAGTTATTTTTTTCTTTAAATTTGTACATTTTTACGTGCAAAGCTTTTGATTTTTTTTTAATACAACAGATATTTCTAAGAAACACCTTGATGTAAACTTCGGAATCAGCTAAACTGTCCATCTACTGGCCTGCTTACCCTATGTGCCAGTTGCACCATAGACCGTTCCCAAACGCCACTTGCATACATATTATATTCAGTGACGTTAGACTTGGGTCCAAAAAGGGTCCCAGCATCTCTGGCTCAGAGTGAACAGAAAGATGTTTGATCAGAGAATCGCAGAGGGTTGGTATCGCGGTTCACGTAATTAAAGAAGCTATGCGATGGTAGAATGTTGCAAAATCGATTCCCGTCTTTGTAGAATCGATTACAAGATTCTTTCGTAGGATGTGCGCATTTTTGCCTCCTTGATTGGATCCGCTGGGTCCTGTCCGTTTGTTTTGCGCAAGATAAACGCCTGGAGGATGCAGAATGAAGAGAGCCGAAAGGGACGGGCGAGAGGTGATCCTCAAATTCAATGCCCGGATACACGGCATGCTGATGATTACACGGCTCCAGGACACCTCCACTCCCACGTACTTGAGCCGACCGGCTGTTAGATACGCTGAAAATACACCCGATATACCGAAGAAGACGCTGGGAAGATGCAGCGCCGTCCCCCGCATTGTTCTCCGCGTGTTGTAATCTGTAACATGTTATGCTGCACTGGTTCTGGCAGCAAAATCGAAAGAATAAAAGATAAAGCTAACGAGCTCCTTCAACGTAACACCGAGCAATCTGCTCTGGGGGATCTTAAACTTAAATTTGGGTACCATAAAAGGGGGATAAGCAGAGGTATTAATGGTAGAGGCAAGGCTGGAATTTTCGGAGAAGAAAACATTGGGACCCAGACGGGAAAAGTTTCAAGTATCAACTTAAAATCTTTGATATTTCTATTCGATTTTTCTCTGAGGTGGAATCTTGAATTTGACATATTAAGTTGACGCGTAGTGGAATTATCAGTCAATCATGTGCACCAAAGATTTCAGGGAAGAAAACTGTGGTAGTGAAGGAAATTTCAAGTTTAAACCTAAAATCTTTGATATATAAAATTCTCAACTTGAGGTGTAGGAGGAATTCACAATCCTTTGGGAAGAATTAAAAAAACATCGCTGTACAGTAACATTACAATGAAACCAAATAAAATTTTGGGTCCTGCCAGAAGATAAAGTTATAATATATTTGTAACAATAAACAGAAACTCATGATCACAGTGAAGTTTCGAAATTGCTCCTCGAGGTGGACACCAGTGGACGCAGAAAATGGCGGACAGCAGTGCACATTTCGATGTCCAGGCAGCAGAAGTAACGCCATCGATATCTCTATTTACGACTGTCTGTCTCACTGAAAGAACGTTGCGCAAGTTTTATTCTCATCTGCCGAACGCAATCAATACGCGGCGGCGATAAATTCAGCGGACTCTTTCTTCGTCGACGCTCGTCAAATCTGAAAGGGACAGGCACGAAACCAAGTTCCTTAAGTTCCTTTCCATCGTGCCCGGTCAGTTCTGTCGCTGCCGTTCATTCGACGTGATATAACCGCGCGCACGTGACCGTGCTGACGCGCGGGGAACCGCTCAATGTAACGCGCACACAATCGCGAAAAGGGAACAGAGGTGTACGTGCGTGGCACAAACACGAAATCCCCTGGATTTTTCTACGTGGCGCCGCGCCGGTGAAAGGGAAAGATATTACCAGTTCTGGAGGCCTAGATACCCGAGATCTGTCTATCGCGCGCACCTCATTTGCATTCAGCAAACTTCGTCGAAAAACCTCAAACAACCTCCATTTGAAAAAAATTCGCCTCAAAGGACAAATGGTTTCCTTCTTCCTGCGCAACTTTCTACTGCCTTACAATTCCATGTTTTATATTTATTTCCAGATATCTCTCATGTCCAAAGTGAGAGTGCAGCACGCTTCCAATAAGTGTATTCTGTAGAAAATGTAGTTTTACTCGGGATTAAACTAACAATATAATACTACGTGGCTCTATAAGTTACTGAATTTAAAAAAAACGTGGTGATACCTACACTGCATTCCACTTTAGAGTGGACTCGTTCCGCGCAGGGATATACTGTTGATTGGTAGGAAACCGGCGAGAAAAGTGCTGCGACCAATCGCAAAAGTGCTATGACCAATCGCGTGTGTCAGATCCGTGGGAGATGCGCAGATCGGTCGTAAATCGGTAGGGACGTGGGTCTGCTCTTATATGGAATGAAGTGTATGTTCTTTATTTGTTACTACTACATACTTCAATAATGTGTAGGCATTCGGCGTTTCAGAACGGCTAATAGCGCGATTGGCACATAGGTGGCGCCCCGTTAGTTTAGGTATTTATAGAGTTCGGAAAAAAATACATAACTTCGGAGAGTCAACGTTGAGGGAATTAGTAACGCGTCTGGCCAGTACACAGAGGATCCGCAGAACTTCAGTTCGAGTCCCATTGCCCGAGGGTGGTTGATTCCCTTTTTACAAGCTTTTATTTAGCTTCACTTGTGAGTTTGTTCGTTAGTTAGTTTGTGAGGATGAAATCTTGTAAGCTAATTTTGACCCACTTCCACATGTCCGATCGAATCTTCATAATAAATTGATTTCCAGAACTTCGTTAAAAATAATACAGATTAAAATTCTGGAATACTAAAAAGCATAAAATAAATTAAAATAAAAAAAAAATTTAAAAACAAGCTTTTATTAAAATGTACTAAAAAAGAAAAATAATTTTGTTACCGGCCTAAATGACTGCCATAAACGAATTCCCTCATATGACCAAACATAAAAGCGTGGGGCGTAAATATTGAAATGCCCTTTTTATATAAAATATTTATAATGCTTTACGTAGTTTAATACATTACTTTTCGCATTCTGTTAGAGATCAGGCTAATTCCTTAATAGAATATGAATATAAAGACAGTAATACTATTTATATAAAAAGAGCATTTCAATATTTACGCCCCACGCTTTTATGTTTGGTCATATGAGGGAATTCGTTTATGGCAGTCATTTAGGCCGGTAACAAAATTATTTTTCTTTTTTTAGTATATTTTAATAAAAGCTTGTTTTTAAATTTTTTTTTTATTTTAATTCGCCTACAAATGAATTGCCTCGTGTGACTGTAGTAACCTAACCTTGCAAATACGTAGAGCGTTAAGATCTCGATAAATGTGCCGCTGCTTGGGTTCGACTGCGCGCATATAGCGAAGCCGACTGGCTGTGTAATACAACGCGACTGACGTTTAGACGCGTCTGTTCGACAAGAATGTAGAAAGTATCGCCTTCGTTTACGAGCACCGATTATTTGGAGCGCCTAACGATACGTTTCTAACGCTCTCAAGTTCGAAGGGGAGGCTTCAAGCTAGAAAGTTCACACTTTTTCTCTCCGGATGAGTAGCAGCCCGACCAAGGAGTAGCGTGGATACGATTCACTTGCCAGTGATAAAACTAATCGTGAATTTCTCTTGCTTTCACCTTCGAATTACAGCGTGTTTATATTGTCGCGGAGTAACGGCCGACCATCGCCGATCGGCCGAAGAGGTTTAACGATTAGAACGGATCTCCGGGCGTCCTTGCAAAACTGGACCGGGCAGCGAGTTCCTCCGTTTTCTTCGATCGATTACGCCTGAACCGTGGCTGCCTTAACGATCGCTCAGCTGCGTTACGATCTTGTGATTCTAAATTGATTTTCCTTGTTCCATTCCCTCGAATAATCCACCGACCACATAACAAGGCCCCGTTTCCATGAAACTGCCAAAGCTTCTAATAGCAAACGAATCGTCTCTTTCATTCGATACAATTTATTCGAATTAAGGAAACAACTGCATTCTTGCTACGGAAGAAAGGCCTTGAAGAACCATTCCCACAGTCCCGCTGCGACGGCCACTAACGAAAGGTGAACGCGAACGAAAAGAATTCGAAGAAAGCAGAGAAACGTAGTCACGGGTGTGGGCATGATTTTCGTAAAGGTACTTCCGCGATGACACAGGGGGACACGCGACAGGAAGCCACGAACTGTCCGCATCCTCTTTTTCTTTATTCTGTGCCGTATTAGAAAGCCACGCCGGGCTCGCGATAGAGTTGCAACGACACTTGGGCACCGCGGTGAGCCGCGTCCCCTCGCCTGGCAGGCCTTCGTCCGATTGCTCGAACCACGGGATCGTCGAGGTGCCAGAAACGGGAGATTGCCGTCGGGATGGCTAGTCGATCGTGAGGATAATGGATTTTTATAGAGGTGACAGCGTCGTCTTCGCTGACGCAGGTGAAAGCGACCCAGTCGCGAGGCAAAATGCATTCCTACGCGGTGGCCAGCCCCAAGTCGTGTTCTTTCTGTGTAATTACTTTAATAATCCGCCACCGTGTCGCTGGGTTTGCTTCCAGGGCCCCGAGTAGTCCTTTCCCTGGCCACGCCGGCTGCGCTGGCATCTCGAACGCTCGCTTTGACGCTCGACACCGTGCAATGATGTTGCTCGATACCGTTTCTGCGGAATTGTGTCGTAGGTGGGCAGTATAGGTATGCGTGCGCTACTTCGGTACTTGGTTGCTGCTCGATACCCCGGTTTTGGATGAGTAGGTATGTAGGTCCATGGGTACTTGGGAGAGGCAGAAATGGGAAGCGGGAATGGTAAGTGGTAAGGAAAAGGGGAAGCGCTAGGAAGGTTATTATGAGGAGCTAGGGAACAAAGAAACCAGAAGGGAAGTTATGTGACAACTACTGCGTAGTACTGCGGGAGGAAATGGGATTGGAAGGAGTGGTGGAAACTTAAGGCTCTTCTGCCCCTATAGTGAGAGAAATGGGTACGTAGGTACTTGGGTAATTTAGTAGCGTGGTGAACGAGGCTTAAGTAGTTGGGTGGTTAGATCTTTTAATATCTGAGGTGGCGGATTCTTGAGTAGTGGCATACTTGATTTCTTGAATTAAGTATGAGAGTACTTGAGCACTTGTGCATCTAAGCACTAAACGCTTCATTACTTGAATATTCCAGTATCTCAGATCTTCACTACATATACTACCTGCTCTCGCACTACACTTAGAACCTATTACCTACTTAGATCCCAAAATATCCAGAATATTTTCAGGATGTGTACTCCATTTTTTCCAACAAGATCCACCCTCCACTACAATTATAAAATATTTAACCACATTCTCGGAAACTCGCTAATTTCATCGTCGTCCGTTTCATTAGCATTGCGCAACAGACTAAAGTCAATTAGATCGTCCACCATAGAACAGTCTCTCACAAATTGCCGCAATTTTTCCTACTTTACCCACTTGCGGTCCTATGCTCTTCATGGAACCCCTATTTCCTTCGTTACTGCAACCTTCATCGGTGGCATTAAAATAGGAGAACATAATTTGCGACTGCTCCTCTACGAAGGCACCGCGAGGCAATGAAATTACGGAAAGTTCCCACTGGGATGCCAACGTCGCCAACAGGAGCAGACAATTCTCGACAGGATCCTCTCTGATCCCTTTCAGAAAACCCTCTCAGCTTGAAGGTGCGTGAATTACACAGAAAACCGCGGAGGCAGCCGCATTTCCGAGCTTCTCTTCAAAAGGGAGAATAACGGAAATTGATACGACGCGATCTCCCAAATTGCTTAATTATAACGAGTAATTCCGGGTAGTTATGACAGTGATTTAACCTGCGCCGCGAGTTCTAGAGCCCCAATTCATTCGCTTCTTTTAAAATTGCAGCAATTCGAGGGAGTTCTTTTAATTTCACAAAATTAGCTTGGACTCCCGGAATAAAAGACAAAAATCAAAGTTTAGCTAGCATTGACACAAATTCCACCACTTTCCCACAAACTCCCGCTTACAGTTTCTTATATGAAAGATATAAAAAGAAACTACTGTCCTAGAAAATATCTCAAAACACAAATTACCCAGCCTCGCCTTTACTTTCAAAAAGGAAATTTATCAGAGATCATTTATCACGATAGAACGCAATATTACACTACATTAGAGCTATAATTGGCACGATTACTTTCAGAAACACCGCCATTCCAATTTCACGAGTAAACTTCTTTGCCAGAGTTTACGAGCTGAAGTGAGAGTTAAATAAAAGAAGTTGAGTGGAAGGTGCCATAACTCACCTACAGAATCTACAACCACTTAGAAAATAAATTAAAGTGGCGGGAATGTTAATTCTCACGGTTGTTCTTTCCCAAGTTAATTACATTATTATCCCCGTGATCGGGCTCGTCAGTAAGCGAATTATTTCATTCGAATTGATCACGAATGCCTCGAATGTAGATCGTTACCTCAGTGGACCTACGCGCTTATAACGGAACTAGGTCCCTGCTCGATAATTCTTCAAACGAAGAGCGTTGCACGCTCCGAGTTAATCGCGTCCACAACGAAGAGGAGTACCCCCGTTGGCAATTAAACTAATTGCCCATCGCTCCGTGTTTTTCAACGCCTTTGCGCGACGGCTAATTGCAGCACCTTCGCGAAAACGCTTTTTCGTCCAAAGCTCGCCGCTGGACGCGACACGGTTCGTATTTATTCGCTCGCGATACGCGGCGTAATTGAAATCGAAGTTGCGGGAATTGACGGTAATTGACTTTATCGAAGCATCAGACACGATTTAATGAGTCCTCAGCTGTGAATTTATGAAAATTGATAGTCTCGTGAGAGCCGAGGTTTCAATTTACGTTCTGACCTCACTCATGTTTCTATTCATACGGTTCTGCGGTGCAATTGAGCAGAGAACAATGAAGAGGCAGACCCATCATTTGGAGTTCGTGATGGTTTAACCTGTCGTCGAAGGTGCAATTGACTTTCACCTTGACGGCGTGTGTATAATTTAAGGAGACACGCCTGAAACTGTGCTCAGACGTCTCGGCGTGGAAATTTTTCCAGTGACTTCGATTTTGCAATTAGAATATTGGCATTGTTAATTGCATATCCATTTTAAAGAGTTTTGTAAATAACTATCTCTATCACTTTGCTCCACTAATGAAAATGCTTAACATATTATCACTTGTACTACACTTAACCCTCTGAGAGGTATGGAGGCACATATACGTTTGTTTAGTACAGGCAGTGCGTGCGAGAAACGCCCATGGGCGTTCAGGTACTATGGTTATCAGATGCGATTAGAGGTGTCCCGCACACGGCGTACGCTAAGAATTCAAATTGTCAGCATTTAAAGGGTTAATATTAGTTCCACCATTAATTGATATTATTGCGTGTTATTGATTGTTGAGTAAGTAATTCAGTGCCAGATGTCTTAGCCGGAGTAAGCTGCGTAGCACCCACTTTATCGATCATGTAGCTATGAAAATTGTACATAAATATTTCCAGTACTGTAAACTTTTCTACAGCTCATACTTTAAATTATATGTGATATTATGGTTGTATGGCATTTCTGTTAAATCGTGGGCGTTGAGAAACAGCCGCGCCACCGGGCGACAGGTGAACAGCGAGCAGGAGGAAGAAACGGGAGGCGGCGAGGAAATGGTGCGCGTGCGACGAGAGGCCAACGTGCCGTGGATGAGCAATGAACTTGACCGGAAGTGGGTCAGGGTAAGTCTTCCTCGAGCTCGATGGGCATCCTTCGCTCACGGCGTGGTCCTTCGAGTATGACCAATAAGTAGTTTAACTGGCGGGTGACGAGGTGTTGGGCTGATTCAGTGTAATGAAATCGGTGACGGGCATTCGTTCTGGCGGAACGATGTTGTTTTTTCGAAATTAACTGCTACCGCGGAACCTGGGAAAGAAGCGTGAAAGATTTTCTTAGCGTGAGTTCGGTCAGCGGAGGGAGGTGACTTTTTCTGAGAGTCGAAGAAAGTCAAGTTTCGTTGTAGAAAATAAAGTACGGTGAGGAAAGTGTTAGGTGTAACACTTCGTAGCTGTGGTACCAAGTATCATAGGTATTTGCGGTATGGTGTACGTCACGCACTTGTAGGGTGACTGTACCTAATATCGCCAGGCAAAAGTTAAATCGCTGTCGATTGAATAATAAATGATATTTTTCCATGCAGTTCGTTTCAAAGTAAAGAGAAATTATTCATCTTTCATGTAGCATATGTTAGAATCGTTGAAACGTACAAATTGTTAATTAGGACTCAAAAAACGTAAGACATGCAAAAATCGGGTCCTGAAAAAAGTGTACCTAATATCGCCTACTCAAGAAATATTGATTAATTCATGTAGATATGAGTTTTTAAAGTCATTTTCACATGTGCTTTTATTATTTCTTGCTCTATAAATGTCTTTTTACCCATATTTGATTTCATTTTTATTAGAATAATATAGAAATTTGAAAATATAGATTTTTAAAATATTTTATTTTTTACGTTCCGATGTACATATTGGACAAATAAATTTTATTTCGGTTGCTCCGCACATTTCGTGACCTCACCTGTAACAAGCATTACATCGAAACCATTGTTCTCCGGTAGGCGGTATTGAGAACACGCATACTGCTAAAAGAAAAACGCTATTTTCATTACGAAAAATATTTGAATCGATTTAATTTCTTAAGTACATCATTAATTAGGTATTTCTAGTAGATATTCTTGCATTCACAGATTTATTAGACTTACCTTCTCCGAATGTGACGTAAAATTGTGATAGTCCAATAAATTTTTACACTATTAAAATTCTCTAAAATCCTTCCCTTTCTGTAATTGATGATCACACGATGCTGCAATTATAGTATGTCTTCCTACATATGTTTAGGTACTAATTCAGTGCATAACCGATAAATTTTAGAGCTTACTTTAAGAGATATAGCGAGTGGCGGTATTAGGAACATTGGCGATATTAGGTACAGTCACCCTATCTACAGTGTCAAATATCTACCGCTTGAAAAGCTAAGACACCAAGTGTCTAACGCTTAAAGGTAGATTTACACTAGCCGTCTGGACGGCGTCAAAACGACGGCCGTCCCACTAGCGCAAGGGAGACACATGCATCTGTGTCCCCGTTGCGCTAGTGGGACGGCCGTCGTTTTGACGCCGTCCAGACGGCTAGTGTAAATCTACCTTAAGGCGGGATTTCCTAGCCGCGATCGGCCGGTATTTCGGGCGTCGGGTATGTAACGCGTAGGTACTCAGGGCATCTTGTATCTACCGCATAGGGTGTTGCTCCGCCTAGTATTTAACGAGTTGGGACTTAATGCACCTAGTATTTAAGGTGTAGAGAAGAGAGTTAATGCGCCTAGAATCTAAGGCGTTGGGAGTTGATGCGCCTAAGTATCAAACTGTGACGTCCTGGCCCCACCACGGTATCGCGACTTAGTGTCGGCGAGCGCCACCAGAGGTCTAATCTTCTCGCTAGTTCTCAATCTCCAATCCATTCGTATATATACAAGTTCCGAAATCATATCCTCTGCGTCCCCGTGTGTGTCTAGGGCAGGGGCCGTCAGCTGTAGCCCTACTGATGAAGTATAAGTCTAGCGTGTGATATGTGAGTGTGTCATAACATTAGCTGTAAAGTACCTCAGCCCTTATGAAAGAGGCTAGACAGGCAATGTCCCGGTTTTTATGGAACGAAACCGTTTCTTTTCCGGATGATATTCATACATATGTTACCCTCCCAACATGAGGGAAAAGAGAAAGGAGAAGAAATAAATTAAATATAATCAATAGAGATATTAAGGATACTTTATATGATTGCGAGCGTCGTTTACACGATCTGTTAATAATCACCTATTCATTGTTTATTTTTTGATAAGTAGTTTATTCACTACATTTGTACAAGATGTCACTGTTAACCTTGTACTTAAATGAATAAAATATATATAAAAAAAAAAACTGATGAATCTAGCTGACGGTCCCAAGACGAAACACACCTCTTCTTTTCCTCCTCGATCCTTTAAAGCCAATCCACCCGCCCCGCACAGTTTACTCCATTGCGGCGTAATCCGGCCGGCCTTAGGGCGCGACGGTACGTTGGAGGCAGCGGGGCAAGAACTCCTTGTCATTGTCCTAACCTCCACCCAGGACGTGACAAAACGCGTAGGGAGTTGATGCGAATAGTATCTAACGCGTAGGTACTTGGAGCGCCTAGTATCTAACGCGTAGGTACTTGGAGCGCCTAGTATCTATGCGTTAGATACTAGGCGTAAGTACTTGGAGCGCCTAGTATCTATGCGTTAGATACTAGGCGTAAGTACTTGGAGCGCCTAGTATATATGCGACAGATACTAGGCGTTAGTACTTGGAGCGCTTAGTATCTATGCGTTAGATACTAGGCGTAAGTACTTGGAGCGCCTAGTATCTATGCGTTAGATACTAGGCGTAAATACTTGGAGCGCCTAGTATCTAACGCGTAGGCACCTGGAGCATCGAATATTCAACGCATAGGTACTTGAAGTGCCTAGTGTCCAACCCCTAGGTACTCAGGTCGTCTAGTATCTAACGCTCAGGTACCTAAGGTTCCTTACTATGCACCTACCGCTCAGGCATCCGACACACCTATTACAGTAAACTATTCTTCGACCCAGTGTCACACAATATTGATCCACTTTCGAGATGTTTCCCATAAACGCAGCGCATAGAACTTTCAAAAGCACTAACTTTCTTCTACTTTTTAGAAGGATCCTGTACAATTATCGAGCCGCGTTCGGCACGCACGCGTTTACCGCATGCAACAACGGCTCGGCACGTGATAGAAAGTACGCAGGATTTTCACGTCGATCGTGGAAAAAGTAGAGATCCCTAACGTCCCCATCAAATTACAATAAAACCCGCGCGACAATGCCAATTGAAATTTCGCGTATCAGGGAACAACCATCGAGAACAATCCGCCCCATTCACCGTGTTACGAAATCATTGTCTGGAATCGCGCCGACCAGACGCGGCCAACGTGCACCGAATACCGATTAAACCTCTTGTCGTTCAACGAACGTAGTCAACTGTTCTGTTCGTGCCTTACATCGGGGCTCATTATTGCACGCGACGCTCGATCTTAATGTTACGTGACTGACAAACATTCTCAATTTACACTCGACGCGTACGGGGCACTCCGTAATGGCTGGTACAACCGAGGGGGAGGCTGACTCTACGTGCACAAGCGAATCGAAAGTGCAGAATAAAATCGCACTCGAGGCTTCGTTTTCGAAGAGATCTTATTAGACAGTAGAAGCGCTAGATGGCGAGAGAAGGCCCTCGGGACGTTCTAAAGTACAAGCACAACCAGAAAGCTTTGTCCGTTGGGAAATCAGCAAAGTTGATCCGTGCCCGAAGAGTTTTCAAACTTGATTTCCACGGAAACGATGGTTAATATTAAAGAATCCCACTCCGTATTTAAACTCGTTTTTCTTATCCTACCACCTGCCATTCAACATCTTTTACGCAGAGATTAATGCATAGAAAAAAAAATCCAATATCGTCGCATTCAAATCTATCTGCCAGTCTGTCAACTGCTCCTTACCAGGCCCAACAGCTTTCTGGACAGCTTTCACTGTTCCACAGCGTTTCATGTATCCTGCGCGTTTATCACCAGCCAGCAGTGTGGAGATTGAAATAAAACTGTACGATCGAGCAGGCAGAGAAGTGTACACCGTCCCGTGGGAAACGCTGTCTGGCCAAGGAGGCGGAACAAACCATGATAAAGGTCATCCCACGTAACAATGCTGGGATCCACGTCCGTGCGGAATAGCTCCCGCAACTGCTGCGCCCTTTTTCAGTAAAAGTTAGCGGCGACCTAGCCAGCTGAACGCGAATTCGACGTGCGTGGTCAAAGTGGATCGCGTAACGCGAGACCTTCCACTTGGAATCTTAATTCTCCCAGTTGCGTCACGTTTGCTTGATTGTGCTTTGCAATTGTGGCACAAGAAAGTGGAGAACAAAGCGAATTGTGTTAAAAAGAGGATCTAATATCGAGCTACTATCATTATTGAGTGAGTGAGAATGGAACATCTTCCGTGGACTACTTTCTTTTTTGAGGTTAGAGGAGGTATGACTGGTTCCGAGGTTCGGCGGGCGATCTATGTAGTATCGAGTTTTTTACTCTCTTCTGCTACACTTCTACAAACCTCGCTATTGGTTGATACCTATACATATTTATTTTTAATAATCCGTTAGTGGTATTTAAAATTGTAGAATTTAAAATAGAAACCTCCTATGAGTTTCAACATTACTTTTCCTTCCTCTTTCTTTGATTAATATGTATATACCGTCTCTCATAATGAACTATACGTATACAACACGATTGATCTCAATATATCCCAACCTTTACTTCCAAAGAAACCACCTGACCTCAGTCCAAAGGAGCCACCTATTACCTCCAGTATCGAGCATTTCAAACGCAGCCTATAATTACCGTTTCTTCTCTCTAATCATTCATTAATAACAAGGTACCATTCACTCCAATAACTTCGTAAAATAGCTCGAAATACACAGAGTACAGTTCCCCTTCGTCGTCTCTGCGTAGACGAAAGAAGATCGAACGAAACCTCCTCGGATTTAATATTCCATCGCGCGTCCGCGGATCTCTGTTTTCGGAGGATCTCCTCGCTCTCGCGAGAAGAATCTCCATCGCAAGTGGGACGAGATCCCGTGATCCTCAGCCCGAGTGATTTACGGAATTCATTAAACTTCGATTCGAGAGCGAGCTCCCGTTGCCAGCGATTTTTGCAAACTTTGTTCTTCGTCGCCCACGCTGCTTTGCTTCGGCGCCAGACGCTGGCATCGATTGAGCGATAAGTTGGAAAGTAACGAGCTCTGATAAATTGAAGCTGGAGCTCCCAAATTTCAGAATCATTTGCACAAATTTAATGGACACTAAATCAGGCAATTTTTTAAATATTCGGAATGAAAATTGAAAATTCAATCTTTGCCAAGAGGCTTCGTACTTCGCCCAGTATGTTATCTTGATTCGACGCCAGAAGTTGGCATTGATTGCGCGATAAGTTGAAAGTAACGAGTTTTGATAGATTGCAGTTGGAGTTTTCAAATTTAAGACTGTTTTGCAGGGATCTGATGTGCTTTTTTTCTAAATATATAGGATTTAAATATTTAAAGATTTGAGGCACTCCAAGGCTCTGTGACGATTAAAGGCCCCATTACTCATGCAAATGCAGATGGAGATGAGAATATGTGCAAGGTGTGTTTTCATTAAAGTTCGTAAAACACGTGACCCACTTTGCTTTATTACCGTAGTTACTTCTGTTAAGTATACTTTCTTATCTTTCTTCAGTGTTACATTTAGCTCGCAGTTGCGGGGATGCACCCTGTATACAATTAAGTACTAATTATTAAGTTCAGTCAATATATACCGAAATAATTTTGAATAATAAAAACGATTTTTTAGTCTTCTCGAATTAATAGATTAGCGCCAGAAATAATAAAGTTTGAAACAGTGCTTCGAGGGTGGAGAGGTTTAAGCACTCCCAAGGCAAAGAGTTCTGCAACCAGCAGATATGCATCTGTTGCGTATATGGTCGTACACGTTGTATTTAATCGCGAAAAACTGCTCATGGGAAAGATCTTGACCCGCGTAGGTCGACATTTCACGATATACAGATAGCTACAAGCAGATTAGAATTATGTATATCAACGGACAAGCTTGTAATGCCAGCTGCGCCATTCTTTACGATTTTCCAGTGGCTATGTAAATTCGTATTTACGCTTCGAGGAACGTAATTTGAAATTATGTTCGCGTAAAGAGGAAGGATTAGAGATCTAGAGAAGAAAATCGGTGTTTCAAATTTAATGCTTGACGAACCGTGTCCCCAGAGTGTAAAGACGTAGGATAATGAATAATAATCTTGTAATTAATTTAAGCAGAATTTCCTTTAATATTTATTTGAACTTAATATTATACAGCCGCGAAAGAAATATTGAAAATTTTGCAGCAGATTGTGTCTACACCCCTCTTTCATTTATCGCGGAATACCTAGATGGCGCAAACACGATTTGAATACGACCCGATCGGGAGAGCATTCAAATATTATTCAATGCTGCCCGAACGTTCTAATGTGTACTTGTTTACTAACGTTTGCACTTCAGTCACGTTTCATCGCATTGAATAATATTTGATTGTACTATCGCAGATTCGCGGGCGCGCTATAGGTAGGCAAACTGCGAATGCCCATTAAATCACGAACATTGCTTCATTGAATTCTCAAAATTTCGAGGTGTTGACTTATAATGCAATTAGCTTGAAATTCATGATTACTTACCACCCTGCGTTTTACCTCTGACAAAATTCAACAGATTATATAGTCCTGCTCATTATCTAATTCTTCCACGATTCAAATCGTACAACTATTAATTTGTTTAGGAAAATTCTAATTAGTTGTATAATCGATGAAGAACAAACTTGAGGAATTATAGCTACTCTGAGTTATACCGTAATTTAAGAATTTAAACACTTGTGTCTGTCCCTCAGTCTCAGTGTCCCATCGCTGTATTTTTCAACGCATCTACTATTATTGTCCCCCTTAACGCGTTCCACGCCCCTTCCAACAAGAACCACCGCTTCGCAAGGGCAAAAAATACATTAGCTCGCGTCCTATCCTTGTGTTTACCATTATACGAATATTAATAACTCGCAGAGGGAACTTTAACCCTTTGCCTCTCAAGTACGCCTTCCAGGTACAACAAAGTCTAAATTCAAGTTAGTAATACTAACATAATTATACCTGGTAGAAGTAAAAGCATTTATGATTCATGGAATTAAATAAATTCTTCATTCCCAAGTCGCTAAACCATATTTCTTCCTATTTCCTGTTCCTGCTCCAAGTTCCTGTACTTAATGCGTCCAATGTAATAAATTAAAGTGCAGAGGATTAAAACTCACAATTTCACCATTACGTAAGCCAAAGTGGCGGTTAGACTATATGATGCCTGTGGGGGGCGAACAGTGAGGAATGGGGCTATCGCGGACGTGTTAAAGGCCTTCGTAATGGCGACCGCTAATTTGCCTTATCGAGCCTTCTGCTGTTACCAAAACGTGTAGCGCGCATCGAGGTCACGGCCAATGGAGAAAGTCCTCTAATCGCTTCCGTGGCTGGGTCCTCGGCGATCTTCGGCCGCTGGAACGCGTAAGATCTGTGAACGGGTTCTGGCCATACTATACGTGCATCGGAGAACGTACAAAAGCAACTAGGAGCGGGCGAACGCGATGGAATCTTACTTTCACGCTGGACCGAATCCGCCTCTCCGTATGACACGCTCTCCTTTATCATCCTTAAGGGGGGGGGGGGGGGGGCAGGATTGCGGGGATCTGGAGTGAAGGAACAGAAAATTGAAAAAAGAAATGCAGAAGGAAAGGTATGTGCAATTGTACGTGCACCTGGCGATAGGCCCGAGGTAATGAGTAGTTAGGACAGGGGATCATTTACTGCGTCCAGAGGAAACGGTGGAAAGTGAAATTTAATGTCGCGATTGAAAGGTTCGTTTTAGGAAAACTGTTGGTTGTATCAGTTAATTGTATGGTGCGGAGGGTTAAGGTAGATACCACTGATGTCAATATAGTATGAAGGTGACACAGGTAGCACTATAGTTGTTTTTAGGTACCACTAAAGTCGTTGGATTATTTAGGTGGTATTAAATTATTTATTTGTGCACTCCATATTCATTGGATTCTCCAGGCACCAATAAGCACTTCTTATGGGTCAGGTACTTCTCACATAGACTTGGCACGTGCTTTAGGTACTATTCAGGTATCCCCTCACATATCCCTGCTGGAACTGCCAGTTAGAACCGCATAAAAAAAATTTTAATCCGGATTGATGCTGTTTTCTTCCCGTAAAATCCAGATTGAACCAAATAAAATATTTTCTATCAGTTTCAAACCGGATATGCATGTAAAAATCTTGATGGTATCTATCTATATTTCCTAGCACAATTTGTCATCGGTTCTACTCGGATTTACACGAAGTAACTCGCATATTACTAGTAAACTTCTGGAGTAACATTGTTCATTTTGTAAGCTCGTTGGAAATCCAGATCCAAACCAAAATGGAATCTATTGGTCTTTTCAAGTTATTTTGCTACCAGTTCTTATACAGATTGCATATCGTAAATACATGTTCAAACACACATATTTCTGGATGAAATCGACTCAAATTTTTAGTTGTTTCTAAGTAGAATCTAGAAGTGTAGATCAAAAGTCAGATGATAGTCATCAGTTTTTCCAAGCCATTTTACTACCTGGTTTTATTTGTATTCGCGACACATTTTATGGTCCCTCGACCGATTTACTCAGGTTATCAAGGAGTCATCGAATAACCGTTACCACTTACACCGTGAGTTAAGGTTTGCTATAATTTTATTCTTAAACCTACTATATCAAGAGATTCTGCCGTATCAATCTTGCATCGAAGTCTTGATCACGGAGCAAGCTGCCTCGCTAGCTCGCGGCGCCGATTTTATGTCTCGCGGCGCACATCGCTGCCGCGAGAGGAGTTACCAGTATCGCGGCCACCTATAAGCGGTGTTCGAACCAAATCAATTATTTCGAAGTATGAGTTTCGTAAAACCGGAAGGAACCGCATTAATTTTCTATCCGCCACTCCATTGGAAACCGGGCTAAATTTTTTCTCTTCGAACGCCATAAGCATTCCGTGAATTATTTACTCTGCCAATCCGGATCGCGACGGACTCGAAAGAGCTTGTGGATTTCCAGATTGAATCCGTAAGATTTTTGATCCGCAATTTCAGATACGAACCTTCCGGTTTTATACAAATGGCAATTACTGATAGAAACTGAACAATTTTGGACCTGCAAATCCTGTTTCATCCATCGATCTGGATATCCGCATTGAACCAGATTCTTTTTTGAACTGCCAAAAATCACTGCTTGGAAATCCAGGTAGTACCGCATTGAACCAGATAGATCCAGTTCAAAATTCAATGCGGTTCTAACTGGCAGTTCCAGCAGGGATAGGCATCATTCGAGCACTGTCTCTAGTGTTATTTTGGCTCTTAATTGTCTTACGTAATTCTCAGGTACTCAGGTACTTAATCTTTGATAATCAAGATTAAGATTAATTAATTGAGGCATTTGATGGAAAAAGGGCACATACGCCAAAATGCCATTTCGAGTAAATCGGTTTCAAAGCTTTCATTATAGTATAACTTAATGAAAAGTAATGCAATTAAATCCAATTTTTTTTAAGGATGTAGTATCATATCCGTCAAACGTTTCGTAAACAGAAGTCATGATTTGAAAATGATATGTGTCTTTATTTAATAGTTTTATGCAAGTGGTTTATGTGCCCTTTTTCCGTAAATAGGGTAAATTCGTAACAAAATTGCTTCTTTGTTTAGTTATTGACATATAATTTTGTTTACATACTTCGTTGGCCATTTTTTATACATCGCTTAAATAAAAATACAAAATGAAGCGCAAAACTAAACAAAAAATGTTATGTTTTAAGTAAGTATTAATTTCACCGATTTTTTGCAGCAAGCTGTCTTACAAATCACTTTCATCTTTCCTAAATTCGCTTCTTTCCTTGCGGATTCGATACACGCCTCACTTTCCATAGTTCCTCGCTTACACAAAATCAAACGTATTGCACGACTAGACAGTAGCCAGCACGGCAGCGCGACCGGTCAGCGACTATGTAGCTGCATGTCGCTCACGCTACGTAACAAAACAGCGTTTAGCTAATTTAAACGTGGGAGAAGAAATGTCTTTGATATATTATATATATATAACATATACCTGAGTCGATTTAACCGATTTACGGAAAAAGGGCACATAAGCCTATGTGCCCTTTTTCCATCAAATGCCTCAATTACGATTCGACTGACATTTTTTTTATTTTGAAGAATATACTTTTGGCTAGGGGGGAAACCAGAAAAAATACAAAAATAACATTTTTTTAGAAAATAACGGCACTTGTAGTTTGAAATCACTCTTTCCCTATATTTTTCATCCTTTCAACGCCTTTGAAAATTATAAATCAAATGCTTATAACTTCGGGGATTTTACGAATTTCAACAAATCCTTTTAAACACGTATTCCTAAAAGGTTGAACATTCGAAAAATGAAATAAAAAAATCGAATTTCAGACCGGAACCTCCCCTTAAGGAGAGGGGATCGGCAAGAAGCTCTAAAATCTAAAAGAATACATCTCCGATCCCCCCTCAACGTATGACCCCTCACCTTTCAGACCTGACATTTCCCACTGCTAAACCTAATCGCCGCCTTGATTATTCAACATCTCATTAATTCAACCTAAAAGAATCGGGAGCAGGGAACGGACCCAAGAGAAGTGTCACGACCAAACCAGCCATCCCGTCGGCGGAGTAGCGAACAATTTAGAAAATCACGATCACCAGGTCGGATGGGCATCGTGGAAAGGAATGGAGGCTCGATTTGTCGCGACATGCCCGCAGAATCCGGATCCAGGCGAGACTCGTGGAATCGTGAAAACTGGATCGACTAGCTGCGGTCAACACGCAGTCGTAACTTTCCATCGGCGTGCCTGTATGAAAATTTCAGCCGCACGAGTAAACAGGGCCACGGCCGGAAATAAAAATCGCGTGCACAGGTTTTCGGCGCTGGCCGCGCCGCGAAATATTTCTTCCTGCCGTGAAAGTTCCTTTCAGCATCCAACATGGCGGCCTGTTACTCTCAAAGCACCGTTAAAAACGAAACGTTCCTTGATCTATCGGTGTGCTCTGAAGAGAGTTGAAGGAGTAGAATTCGTGCTGCAGGTAGTGATCGTTAATATTTCGAAGCTGTGCAATGTTTCTTTGTTCCTTCGTTTCTCTTTCCAGGTAAGTTAGAAAAGAGATTGGGTTTGATGGATGGCTGTATGGACGTTCAACGATTAAATTTTTTCGAAGTAATTAACGCAGTTCGGTGGACAGAGGTCGACGACCATTTTCAGAATCGTTGGATCAACGCTTTCTCGATGAGACCCAAATCCGAGAGCCGATCTTGACCTCGACTTTCACCCTCGTGCAAGGTCTAGGACGCTCCGGTGAGGCGGATCTTCTTCTCGTGAATGAAGAGTCCTCTGTATTGGGGGAACTGGTTTAAAAGGTCTCCGAAGTTTCTCAAGGGCAGGAACCTTGAGCATCGAGTGCAGCGCTGCTAAATCAATTCTCAGAGTGTCAAACAGACAAAGCGGGAAGATTTTAACAACTTCCCAGAGTTGCCAGTTTGGGTTGAATGTCCATCGATCCATGACTTTCTTCATTTCAGCTTCTGCAAAGTATCGCATGTGAATTACAAATCTAATTTCATGGATGAGTGATATTATAAGTAGGTGATCTTGTTAGTATTTTTATTAATATCACTTGAGTACCGTGCAATCATTACTCATCCACGACTGTGCCTCTGGCTTCTGCAAGTCTAAATGTCCGAATAATTTCACGTACTCGTTCGATTCCTAATTTATGATCTATCCCAGTTCACTTGTTCCCTCCTCGCGTCAGAGATCATTAAACCGTCTCCCATTTTTATTTCTGCCCCGTTGAACGATCGACGAATCAGGTCAGGTCCCGTCCGCTTCGCGTTCAAACGCACGCAACAAAGGAAGTTGCGTTACCGCGCTCGCCACGCATGCGTCATGGCGCGCTGTATGGATCCTTTTGAAAAAATAGGAAAAAACGAATGTGAGTCAGCGTCCCGTAGGCTCCGAACCCCGTGTCTCGACAACGATCGCGGTTTCACTTTCACCGTTCGAACACGGCATTCTTTCAATCTCCTGTTCCTTTTTTTTTCATGAAAGTCGAGTTACACGGTTTACGTATCGAGGTCGCGGGAAAAGGATGCCAGGCGAAGCTGGCTGCTCCAAATGATTTATCCACGTTGATGTAACTCTATCGACGGCGAGAAGATCGTTGATCGATCGCTAGTGGAAACTTTTCAAAGGAAATTGCAACGTTTCGAGGACTGCAAGCTGGGTGGTCGTGCTTGAAGACGTCTATAAAAAAATGAAAGTAAAGGAAATAAATATTCTTCGTCACGATAAGATTAATTATCAGTGTTAAGTGTTCAGCGTCAAATTAAGGTTCAATTTTGAATTTTAAGAATTGCAAGATTCAATGGAAATGATTAATGATATTACCCTTAATAAACTGAAACTTAAATTCAATGCCTCTACTTCTTTCCCTTCTTCTCTGTAAAAACGGAGGTGAATGTTAGAGCTGCAAATTGAAAAGGATTTTTCTATGTCAAAATGATTAAAGGATCTCCTGTGCAGGAGCTGATAGGAATATCCCTAGTAGCATTTTTGTTGGCCAACGGTAGCCAACAGTTGGGACTCAGTTGGGAGGTGGTTAGTAGTTTCGCCTACAAACCTTCTTTACAGGGCCCAACCGTTGAATGTTGCATTTGCATCCCGACAATTTGCCTACGGTTGGGAATCAATTGGGAGGTGGTTAGTAGTTTCGCCTACAAACCCCGTCTATTGGGCCAACTGTTTACTATTGCACTCATCTTCCGGTGATTTGTCTACGAATAACCAATTCTGGGCCAACTAATAATGCCCTACGGAAATACATTTAGTTAAAGATAATAAAAACAAATATATAGGTTCGGATGAAAATAAAATCATATCCCAAAGTAATTGAAAGAATTTTGAACCCACATTGGCTACACTTTTTATGAAGACTGTCTGGGGGAAGAGAGGGTTGAGTGGAACGGTTGACGTCGACAGTCACAGGACGCAAGCCGCCTCGCGAGCGAAATGGTCCCGTCCGTCATTTTGTACATTGTTTAAGGCTACGGTTATACTGGATCTTAGAGCATATACGAAGAGAACTAGTTTAAAATGAGTCCACCTAACTTTTTAATTTTGCCAGTTAAAATAAGTATAATTCAAAATCCAACCGTTTGCCTACCGTTGGATTACTATTACATATAGTACGGTAGGCCCTATAAATGGTTGGGCAACAGTAGGAAAGCCTACCTCGGCCATCTGTTGTTGGCCCAACCTGAAAAAAAAGTGCCAAATCTAACTGTTGGCCAACTAATATTATGTGCGTGGCCCAACTGTATGCCAACCAAAAATGCTACTAGGGATTATGTTGGATCCTTGAACTATTTTGAATATTCTATCACTAAAACTACACATAGAAATTTGTGATGGAAGAGGAGTATCTTCGTCGTGGGAGGGCACAGAGCTCCGACTCTTCTGGATATTAAAAGCTTTCTTTATTTTTAATTTTATCCCTTCTTTTTATATTATGAATATAATAACGACTCTTATCACCCTTTGTCATAAGTACATTTTGTCGGGAACACCGAGAACGCCGACCAAGTCCGAGCCCTCGATCTCCACACAATCGTCATGGGTGCTCGGTTTAGTTTCTGATTCTTTGAACTTTTCAATCGAGGTCAGCTGACGGACTTGGCCCAGACCACCCTCCTCGCGTGTCATCTCGTCTCTCGCCCGAGAAATCGCAGCAGATACCGAAAATTCGCCGATCGAATCACAATTGCGTTTTCTATCTAAATACTTAAGTTTAATGTTCGCCTCCCCCACTTTTGTCAATTTGGAAGTAGACGCACGCGGGGCGCTGACGATCGATCCGTCGTGCCTCGATCTGTGCTCTTCGATCAATACCGAAAACCCAAGTTCGTGAATTTTTCACAGAAGTCAGAAAAAAGGTGAATCTAAGTCTAAGTTGGGACTTAAAAAAGCTCTCAAAAAAGCAATTGAAATTTTTAAGAATCACAATTCCTTTCTCACTTCTCTCAATAGTCACTGAATTTTGGGAAAGTGTTGCAAACGGGAACAGTATATTTTTATTCTCCTTCTTCAGATTTTTTATATACATATATTCTAATTCGTATTAGACAGATTGGTCCTGTTACAAGATTGAAAAGCACTGGACCAAGGCGACCGACAGGTCATCCACGAAAAATATACCCGCCCCCGCCATTCCGTGAAAATCGACTTCGCCCTCGTCATCCTCTACTTCATCCCCCCGCCCTATCCCCTTTGTTTTCCCCGTTGCTTTATTTTTCGCTTCGCTCTTGCTTTCCTCTTAACGGCTAAAGTAGTACTTTAATGAAGATTCATATAACACGAAGAAACTGGAGCATGCAAACTCGAAAGTGCGCGTACGATGAGAATGTATGAGTGAGTGAGTGAATGTTTGTGTGTGTATGTGTGTGTGTCACTTTGCGCTTGAACCCAGCGTATCCCCGAAATGAAAATGGAACGCTTCGAAGACGGCTAACGAGTTCTACGAGGGATGGTCAGAGAGCCCCGGCTCCGGCGCGGCTCGTCGCTCCGAGCCACGAGAGAGCAATCTGTCCTGACTTCGGAGACACGCCCGCGATTGCTGGAAGTACAAAACTGGAAGAGTAGAAAAACGACAGTGGTAAAAAGTTAACGGTTTCGCGAAGCATCTGTCGGTTGTTCGGCCTTGCTGACACTGTAATACTGATACGATCACGGCAGCTGCGAAATGCGAATCGTTTTGAGGGAAGGTCGTGATGTTTTGGCAACGTTACTGACGGGTCGATCGAGGACTTGAGGATTAATTGATGTCACAGGGTGATATCCGTAAGGGGGGCACTGGATGCGTTGCTATTCGTGATGAACGTTCAGAATCACCGTGACTGTAAGCCAGGGCTGAGCAACTTGTTCGCCGCCGCGGGCCGCACAGTCCCCACTACCAATCAGCCGGCAAGAGCAGGCAAGTCGGGGAACGGGCCGCATGCGGCCCATGGGCCGCGGGTTGCCCAGCCCTGCTGTAAGCTATAGTCACCATAACCGAAGTTTGGGGACTTTATATTTATCGTTGGCCAAGTTATAGTCACCGCGACTATACCGGTTATAGTCACCGCGACTATACCGGTTATAGCCACCGCGACTATACCGGTTATAGTCACCGCGACTATACCGGTTATAGTCACCGCGACTATACCGGTTATAGCCACCGCGACTACAGCTGATAGTCGTGACTATACCGGTTATAGTCACCGCGACTATACCGGTTATAGCCACCGCGACTACAGCTGATAGTCGTGACTATACCGGTTATAGTCACCGCGACTACAGTTGATAGTCGTGACTATACCGGTTATAGTCACCGCGACTACAGCTGATAGTCGTGACTATACCGGTTATAGTCACCGCGACTACAGTTGATAGTCGTGACTATACCGGTTATAGTCACCGCGACTACAGCTGATAGTCGTGACTATAATTTCCAATAGTCGTGACTGCAACTTGAAATCACCATGATTGCAGCTCATAGTCACCGTGATCAACTTGCAATGACAATCGCTATCCAAAATAGTCACCATCGCAATCACTATTAGCGATACACCTTTTGACATCGCACTGTCCAGAGACCTCTACTACTCTCGACTCCAAGGATACAGACCGTGAAAGCCTCCTACGGCCACACAATTTCTGCGTTTTCAACAACCGACACATGCACGCGAGTAAACGCAGTTAAATGCATGAAAGGTAAAACTGCATGGGTACGTTTACCGTTACAAGTATCCGTGGAACGTTTGCACTGGTGGTCGAATAGAGCAATCGTATAAAATATAGAACGCTTTCATTCTTACGCTGAATGACAAACAATTCAGTCAGGGTTCCACTGGAAAAAGTCTCTAATTTTCTGCTTCAAATATACAGGAAATATAACGGTGCCGATGCTGCATTCTAGCGACGCGAGGGGATAAACAGAAGCTACCGCGAACACTGTACCCACGCAGCTTCAGTAAAAGGAATGCTCTAAGGAATGATTGTACAAAATGGGTCGACACGCAAGCGGTGCGATTTAAGATTGATAAACCAGCAAGCCTCGCTCGAACGCAATAATTGACACTGTTTCACGAGAAGCACATCTTGGAGCTGTAAAACGAAAACATTCTCCGCCACATTATCAAACTTTAAATCACACGCTCGACACTTGATAACCTCCCTCGACGCACGTGTGTACGTTCAAAGAAAGAAGAGAGAAGAGAATCGATTCGAAGTATATCACAAGTTTCTCACTTACTAAGAAAGTTCGTTGACTAGATGACAAAAAAAGGACCGCCCTCTTTTCTTTCCCTCTTTCCCCCTTCGTCTCAGTGTTCACGTGTAAAATGTTCAGTGTGCTCGCGTGTACGATTGCCTCGCATCTTAGGCCCAGAATCGGCGATGAAGAGAAGCGACGCTACTTGACCCTCTGAAGCGCGAACGCTCCGGCAGCTTCCGGTGGCGCGCGCGTTTCTTTGCCCGGCCGCTCGTTGACAGATAAAACTACGGCGAGAGCGATTTTATGTAAGCTCTTACGATTCCAGCGCGCGGAAGCGGGCGCTTTTCCCGTTTCACAGGCGACCAGCCGCGAATCCAACGACAGGCGTGAGCAACGCAACAACAGGTAACAAACTGTATCGCTGTGTGTCAGTGGAACGGACCACAGTAACTTCCTACAGTCCGTTCCGCTGATACTTACAATTCTAACGAATAATTCTAGCACAAGCGAACGAAGGCAACAATCAATTATACTCTGTAATAAAGCTAACAAAACCATCGTACGAGAACGGAGTAATGATAGATATAAGGGGCAGGCTCCAGAGGGTCAAACATTGCCTCGATGGACGCACTCGCGTGGCGCTTACTCTCGCGCCATCGACACCATGACCTACAATCGTGATACACAATCGAGAAGACTCGCGACGGTGAGAGATTCGAAAAAGTGGCGTTCAAAGTTCGTGTTAGAAAAGCGAAAAAATGGATCGGCGATGTCTCCCATTCCTCCTTCAGCTTTCACACCGGCTGGCACGAACCGTAAAATCGCGGTTAGGAATAATTTATTCCGCCCGTTACTTCCCTCCTCGAGCATGCCATCCGGCCGTTAACGTCGCGCTTGCGATTCGACAAGTGTTTCCCCGCGATAACAAATTTTCGTCGCTTCGTCCGACGGATTCTCCTCGGTCAAAGTGCTCGCCGGAATCCTCGAAGCACACTCCCAAAGTGCGCGCGCTTTGCCGCCAGTTTAATTGGAAGAGAGAAGAAAATCAGTCGTGCTTGGAATTAGGATGTTTAAGATTGCCGAGTATGCGCCAGAAGTCTTTAGACAGATCTGCAATTGTATATAGTTGGTTTTGATGTTGTAGCTCGCCCGAGACTCGTAACCACACGGAAGTAGCAATGAAATGTACGGAAGTAACGTAGTTTTTACGGCTACATGGGATTGTACAATCGCACGAGGGAAAAAGTGTCGCGAAAAACCGTCAGCAGCGTAATAGTTGCGGCGAAGAAAGTGGCGGAGTAGGCCTGGAACGTTATCTAACCAGGGGACCAAGCCTGAATGCTATCCTCGAGAGAATAGCTATTATATTTATAAAAATAGTAATACTACTCGTCGACAACTCGTCGAGAAACTTTTACTTTTCTCGATCTACAATTTCTTCCGTCCCTTCCCAAGCATCCGTACGATCGAGCAGTTTCTTCTTCAATTTTCAACGACCGAGACCGCGAAGTACCGCGAAGGAAACTCTCAGACGAATCTGTTATCTCTTTCTTTCAATCTAATATGTTCATCCTCGCTTTGCAAACGCTTCGCTGTGCTCCGGGCTTCATAAATCTTCCAAAAGCTCTGCAAGCTCTATATATGGAAACGCCATGCTCGAGGACGTCGACTAACGCGCGAAAGTGTGCGTTGGAACGAAGAATTCGATAATATTAAATACTATTAAAGAGAATAACGCCGAGGCACGTCAATGTGCCCCAACAGTAAGACTAATATCTCGTTTCAGGAACGACGAATAAGTTTCTCCGCTCCCAATGGTGTCCCTCTACTGGTCGATCTATATTCCACGCGCGACAGAATTCGACGCGAGTCGAGATATAGATCGGGCAACGATAGGACGCGCCTGCGATCGCTTACAATGAAGATTGGGACGAGGTAGTACGAAAATCGAATAGAAAAGAAGAAAGAGCGCCGACAGAGCTGTCCTTGTCGGGACACCAAGGTCCGCGCAACGATTGCGAGATTATTCGTCGTTCCTGAAAATGGAGAACAGCTCGCTAAGCGAGGATCGCGTCGCGGAACAACTATCTCGTCTTTTTTTTTCTTAACTTTTTTTTTCTGTTTTTCTTCTTTTCTTATATCTCTCAACCACTTGGTAACGATTTTCAGCAGCTATACTATCTACGACACCGATGGACGAAACGGATCCACGAGGATAACCCTAGGCTGGGAATTATTCTCGCGCTCTTTTTTTTTCTTGTTAAATATCTATGTCACCTCTTCTCCGAGTCGGTATTGCTAGCTAACGCACTCTATCAAAAACACACGTTCCTAGCTACGCTCTTTCTTTCCCCAGTTCGTACTGATATGCTCGAAACGCGGTCTTCCCCATCGAACGGGATACTTTCAAATACGTTTGTCGATTCTGCTGGCTCGCCAAGAGGCAGGTCAAACATATGCTTCTCTGCTGTTATCGAAGATATAGCTCGATGGTGATTTGCTTATTTTCCTAGCGTCACTGGCACGAGTTTGTTTCTCTTGCAAAACGGCCCCGCGCGAAGTCTGTGGGATGTCTCGGTTTCTCAAAACAGATTCCTCTATTTCTGTAGGGGAATCTGTGTTTGTTTAGCCCACAGAGGAAACTTATTAAGAAAGGGGATATATTATACTGTTGTATGAAATGTGTAACGGAAGTCGAGGATTTGCCACGGGTCGCAAGAGAAAGCTTTGTAAATGCTGACCTGCCTCTTGGCGACCCTTCACACACAGACTCATCGTCGGCGGCCAACGCAACTACGTTCAATACGTTTTCTCTACCACAATTGTTACGTTCCAAAAGGACTATCTAGATGGAAAAACACCGTCTTTTTATTCTCGATGTACTTTCGACTCGCTCGAACTATCTGAATGGAAAAAGACTAGCAACAAGTGCGTGGTATGCCTCCGAGGAATCGTCAACGAAGCTACTTTCAACGATCCGTATGAAATTTCGAATAATCCCGTTACTCTATTAGACGATTTCAACCGGCACTCGACTTTTTAAAACAACGCCGTAGTTACACGGCGAAACATTAGAAACGTCCCAAAGCGATCTGGTAACGGCCCGTGAAATATTATCGTTACGCTCTATGTTTATTGAAAAAACCTTTAATATATACTTTACGCTAGCAAGGAAGTCCCGTGGATATCGCGCCCGTGTAAACACCGTTCGTTCTCTGGATCGCAAGAAATTACCCCCATTTAACAGATGTGTCTTTCAAGACATACCACGCTGGGTGTTCGTACTCGATCAGAGAGAGACAGAGAGAATAGAAACTAGTTCAGGTGATTCCCCCTAGCTAGGACTACGAGTGGAAACGAATGTTTCTCAGTCTATGTCGATCACATCCGAATTCTCCGTGGATCCCTTGCGCTGGCGCATTTTACGGCGCAGCAGGACCGTCTTCAGGATGTTCGGTGATCGTAGACCCGCGACTTCCTGCCGCGGGGCATGCTGCTACGCGGCCTTGTGCCTCTTCCTCTGCTCCCTTCGCGTCATACTCGAGGGCCCCGGGCTGGCCGAGAGGCCGCCCTTCTCGCAGTCGGCCGTTGGTAAGGGCTTCAACTCCCTGCAGGCGATATTGCGGTTACTTTGCGTTACAGTTACTTGTATTCAAATCAGTGGCGCACCCAGAGCGGGAGCCAAGAGGCCCTGGCACCCACCAAAGAAAAAGGAAAAAGGAGATTAATGTAATCACGTCTGAAGTAATTCAAGAGCATTGTAAAAAGAAGAGAAATCTCGATTTTATTCCTTATTTTTTATATTATTTCTCTTGCAATAATAATATTTTTATCCCTTCAACTCGGCTCCCACCGAGATTAAATCCTGAGTGCACTACTGACTCAAGGTGTAACTTTTATATGATTCGTTGAAGTTTTAGTGATCCAGTTCTGTTAATTTCTGGTATATAGGGTAGATGCACCATTTGTGGCCACTTTAAGGTATTGTACCAGTTTTGGCCACTTCTTAAAAAATATAATATTTTTCCGTGTAAGCAATAAATGTAACCTTATATTTCTGGCGGTATACTAAACAAAATATCTATGATGTGAAATTCTCCACATAATAATGATCTACAAGCAATTTAAAAATAAGATAATTATGCACATGGCCAAAAACAGTGCAGTAGCCACAAACGGTACATCTACCCTACTGGAATTTTAATTAAGCGCGGTGAATGAGCTTTGATTACAAACCTGTAATTTAGAAGCTCCTCGTCGTCGGGTACTCTGGATACAAGATCGAGAAGCTCATTGTTTGGAACTGAATGAGGCCGGGTGATCTTTCTGAAGAATTTATTGATGCCCCACACCAAGATAAGGAATCTGGTAGGGATTAAGTAGAGGACAGCGACCGCGAGGATGGTCAGTATTATGGCTACGTAACTGAGATAAGGGACAGTGAAATTGAAGAGATTCTTCACCCTCTCGCAGAGACTGGCTATGTAGCCGATTGAATTCTGAACGGTCTGGGTCACTTCCTGGATCGCTTGCAGCCTCTCTTTCAGACTCTTCTTTTCTTCCTGAAAACAGACCGGCGGCACCCCTTGAGACATGGTTAGGAATATTTTTAGAATCTTATGCGAATTGGGTAAAAAAAAAGGAAGTAAAGAATACATAGGTAGTTTGCTGTATTTTGCTTTAACAATGTTAGTAGGCACTTGAAGCTAATATAAAGCACGTAAATGCTCTGGGAAGCCTGAGATCCTTTAGGGAATAAACAATCGAGTGCAAGGTCTATAGAGATGTTTAATTTTTAATACCGCGACCATGCCTTGATCGCAGTAAATGTTTAATTTGAGTAGGTCGAAAGGCCAATCGTGGAAAGAATAGACTCGACCGAAATATGTACCTCGTGGACAATTGCGAACATGGTACGTACGTCCAAGAATAATAAATATTGTTAAATACTTTGAATTTGACTCTTTCGCCGTTACAATCTCTGAAAATCTCGATAGCAGCTTGATATAAAAGTGTTTTGAAAATATTAGCAAGGCAACGAGAGAAGGATCTTGAGAGACACTTACTTTATCCTTGTCGTCCTCGTCGTCGTCGTCGTCCCCAGGTGTGGTCGGGCCTTCGTCAACCTCGTCGTGGAAGTGGGAGGTGGTGTGGGACAAGGGCGTGCCAGTTATCATCGCCACCTGTCCGGAAATCCATTGATTGAGCCCATTGTCCTCCCCGTAAAGCTGGCGGTTGGCGGAGGAAGTCGACATGCAGCGATGCAGGCAAAGGTCGTCAAGCGTTCAACTTACATACGTGTTATGTACATGATACTTATTGGGGATTAATCGGTGACTGGGATCTGTTACTCAAGCAAGCTCTAGCAATGAAAGCAAATTCAGTTAAGTCTATGAACAGTACCCAGTGTGGTATATACCGGAGAGAAAAGAGGGTGTGACAAAATGTAAGAATCGATCCAGAACAGTGAAGAGCTAGTAGCTAAACTAGGAATCTAGAAATCTAGGAATTTTAAAATGTCCCATCCAAGAGACTGCGATGCATTCAGATTGACCAAAGACTGTGCTCATGCTACCCGCATACCTCGGTGACTCTAGTTTTATTTAGCCTGCGGCGGAAGTCAGTTAAGTGACACTAATGGGAGTAATAGATCGCAACTATGCGCTCCTCTATCTTGTTGAAAAGCAATATGGAGATTTCCTTTAGGAAGACGGGAAGCTTAATACAGGTGTGCTCTAATCTACATTAAGTATCGCAACTGTTACTAAGGATTTCGATATTAGTGACACTTTACGTTGCTGCCAAGCTCTAAGGTTACAAAGATCGATAAAAGGTTAAACGTATTAATAAGAGTAATTTAGATGTTAAACTGTGAGTGGGTTAATGTACAGAGGAAATACCTTAAGGTGATTCAGTGTGGAAGAGAAACTTTTGGTGTACGAATGTAATTACGTTGGCCTGTGTACGTACCAGGTAATACTTTAAAAGAATAAGTAACGCCGCGCCGGGGATCATGTAAGGCTCAAAGTAGTAGCATCCGAAAATGAAAATGATGAACGCGATGATGCTTCTCATTTTACTTTCCCATTCCCAGCAGCTCCTGTTCGCGCCAAATTCAAAGTTCATGGTTAATGTTAGAATTACATAAGCTTCTCTACGATTAGGAGAGAATAATAAATTCATCAGCTACGCTCGTCCGCTCATCGCGGCTGAAATGGACAGTACACCCAGCGCGTGAGAAATCGCAAAGCGTACGTTGATAATCACCGCTCAGGCATTCGTGTCATGTCACAACTATTATCCAATACGTGATCGAACGTGTACCACGCGCTTGGTAAACGATCCATGACGACAGCCGAAAGAGTTACGTACTGCACGTATTTCCCAATGTCGATGAAGATGATGATGATCGCCTTCAGCCTGAGGACATTGCGCAGGAACACCTGCCTCTTGAACTTGATCTCCGGCTCCATGTACTTCTTCTCCCTGGGGTTCAGCGTCCGCATGCAGCCCCTGAAGACGTTCCAAACTACGTTCAGCTCCAAGAGGATCTGGGGAGAGCTGCCCTTGGCTCGGCCCCTTAGCTTCTTGTCTTTCAACGCGTACCACCTCTTCTCGCCGTTTCTTATTCGCAGCAACGGTATGGCGACCCTCCCGAGAAACTCTACTTTGTGGTCCCTGTCCTCGTCGTACACGGTCACTTCTAGCACCGAATTGATGTCCTTCACGTTGCTGAAAATGTGTCGTGTTACTTTACATGACTCTGGCTTTATATAAGTGTGTGATAACGTACAAGGTAAAGATCTTCTGCCAGTTTGGAGCGAGGGTCTTGTATTCCGTTTGAGTCTGCAACCTAGCGTTCACTAGCTCCAGCACGCAGAAAGGATCGCTCTTTCCTCCCAAATCAGCGGCCGCCAGACCTTGAGCTCTGAATACCTGCGAAATTGTAAAAGTATAGTTAAATCTTGAGCTTCAGTGACCTTTTCAATGATACTCAATGGTGTTTACATTATAGGTAGCTCTATGGGTTGTATGATTCATACTACTTCGGCTCGGATAGGTTTGGGCAGACAGGCCCAAGTGAACAGTTCTCATGATATTAGAATAATGAATAGATTCAGTTAACGGTGACCCGTAGTGTTAAAGAGATATTTGCAGAGCCGCCGTTAGCACCGGGCAGCCGGGGCCCTTGCCCCGGGCCCCGCGCGTAGGGACTTCATGTTGTAAAAATTAAACGAATTAAGTATAATTGTCGAGGTATTCATTTTTCTAGAATAAATTCTCGGCAAGCCTAAGTGACGCATGAAGTAGAGACGTAAAGGCAGAGTTAAACATGTGCAACAGCGCGCATTGCGCGCAGAACCATAAAAATTTCCTACGGTACGAGGTCCTACGTTGCGCGCCGAACCATAAAAATCGACCCTTATTAATGGTGTTCGCAGCGCGCATTGCACATGTTTAACTCTACCTTTAGGTTATCTGTTTTCAATAATATCGACTTTTGCTCCGGGCCCCCGAAAACTCTAAGGGCGGCTCTGGATATTTGTTCAGTATTTCAGTTTGTTATAATTACTTTTCTTAATAAAGATTGAGTGCAATAGATTACGTGCAGTTTAACAATATCTCTTTCTCAAAATATCCATGCATTCCTAGATTTGAAAATATGGGCCTGAGGCCCCAGCTAAGGCTTTCATTATTGCTTGTAACAGTGCCAGATGATTGGTAGACTCCTACTGAAGCTATAGCGAGAACAAAATCTACTGGTTGATCTAACTTCACTGTTCTATCTTTGAGCTAGCATGATGTAGCCCTTAGGAGTCATGCCTATGCCTAGTAGCATTTATTTGTTAGGAGTTTGTTGGGCCAATGACGTGTTATCCGTTGGCCAACTGTTGAAGTGTCGCGCTATTTTTAAATGGGCCAACGATTGTAACCAACGTAGGCCCAACTGAAGGTTTCTTTCCATAGGCCCAACTGAAGGCTTCTTTCCAAAAGACGTCTTAAAGACGTCCAGAAGGCGTCTTGAAGAACTTCAAAAGACATCGTAAAGACGTCTTATTCAGGTCTGGTTTAGGAAAAAAAAAATTCGCGGTGAGGAGAATCGAACCCAAACTTTCCCCTTACAAAGCAACCGCTGTTCGCAACTAACCAGCACACTTCCTTATAAACACTTGTAATTTCTAGTTACATAACTAGTATTAATTGTTTACGAAAACTGCGCAGTGACGCGAAATATTCTACAAAATATCATCATCCGACCTTTAGACTCATTCCTTAAAATTTCACATTTGTCTTAAGACAGGCGTCCTCATTACGTATTTATAAATAAGACAAGAAAAATCACAACAGGTTTATTGATGTAGCAAATTTTCTGACGTTTGTAAGACGACATTTAATCATCGTTGTAAATTTTTTGTTAATTAACCAACCATAGTAATTGTAGGCTCAACATTGGATATTCGTAGGCAAACTGTCGTAACTTTTTGTTAATTAACCAACCATAATAATTGTAGGCCCAACATTAAATATTCGTTGGCAAACTGTCTTAACTTTTTGTTAATTAACCAACCATAACAATTGTAGGCCCAACATTGAATATTCGTTGGCAAACTGTCGTCACTTTTTGTTAATTAACCAACCATAACAATTGTAGGCACAACATTGAATATTCGTTGGCAAACTGTCGTAACTTTTTTGCCGTAGGCCCTGTGTTGGGAATTTGTAGGCACAAACACTAACTGTATCCCAACTAATTCCCAACTGTTGGCAACCGTTGGCCAACCAAAAATGCTACTAGGGATCATTCTGCATATTCAAATAGCTTCCAGTGGCTTGACTTTGTTTGAACTATACTTTGACAAAGTATACATTCAAATACAAACTATCGCAACTTATCTCTACTTATTGACTGAAGATTACTGGGGGAACTGAGGTGACTACCTTCACCGTTAGATGACCAACGTCCCGCATCCTCTGCATAGTGTTCCGAACGCAATACCTCTGGTACAATTGCTCTCGTTCGCGAGGCGTCTCCTCGTGAGCAGCCAGATCGCTGATGGTCTCGCTCGCCGTGGTGCCGCTGATAGTCAGCAGCAGGAAGATGTTCCCCGCGCCGTCCTCGAGGTCCCGCCAGAGGCGATGTGTGGTCTCCCGTTCCAGCGTCGCCAAATCGATCGTCGCCCGACCCATCAGGTCATCCTGGTGGCTTTTGTCGCGATCCCAGACCGTGACCTCGAGCTCCTGACCCAGGTACGGGTCCTCGTACAGATGAAGATCGAATTGCTCCAACCAAACTGGATTCAGGGTCTTGTGCACCACTTTCGACTTGTACTTCTCTGTCCCCAGGCTGAAAGTAATAGAGTTCCTTTGACGTTACGCCCCAGTTTCGCTCTGCCACACAATGGCCCTAATGAAACTTTGGTCTGATTTGGTTTTAAGATTTGTGGTTTCTGGACAGTTTACGAGAATTGTGAAATAGGAGGCCAGGGTTGAAGACAGCTTAGCAGGATAAATCAAATACAAATTGGACACCTTTGATTTGGAATCACTATGCCCTGGAAGTGCAACTTATCACAGCCCCAAGTACATCTACTGACAATGGAAGTTAGGCAACTCGGAAATTCAGAAAATTATGCAACTTTGCGTGCACGTAGAGTAGTTCATCCGTAACAGAAGACTATTTTTTTGTTGGTGCCATTGTGCTATTTTTGGGAGTTCTTTACTGTGGAATATCTCGAGAACGGTGAGAGATATCGAAAAGAATTTTAAACAAAAGTTGCATCTATGTTTTATATCTACAAAACTGCGTAGAAATAATTCTCACCCTTTCCTGCTCTCCGATTGCAACAAACTTTTTCAGCGATTATTTTTTTATGAAATGGAACCATACGAAGAAGTGAGAGCGAAAGAAATCGGATGTTAAAAAATGGGTCATCCTAATGCTGTACTTCCAGGAGATCCAAAGGAATCCAAATGTCAGGAATAGAGGAAGGCATACTGAGTACCTAATATAGCACAGAAATTAGTATATTAAACTATGCTTAATATGAACTGCTTCCTACCGAAACTTGACAAAGGGATCCGACAGACCGTCGATGTCCATAGGCAGCAGGTTCTTCGCCTCGACGAGGACAATCGTTACCACGGAGCTCCATATTTGCGACTTGAGCCGTCTATTCACGTCCGCCAGCCGATTGGTTCTTTGGAAGTACTACAATGCAAATATACGAAGGGTTAAATCGGGACGGGGTTGTTCCGTCGTTAAAAAGGACGTCGCGTCCGCGAAATGGGCACGCTATACCGGGCGCAGTGGATGCATTCAGATGTTCCAATATTAGTTCTCGATGCTTGCCCGGTTATATGCACTCGACGGTGTCACGATATCGGGAATCTGTCGAGATTTATCTAATATTTAAACGTCCCTCGCACGGCACACCGCTCCAATATGCATTTGGACAATTGTATAATGCGCTCGGGCATGCTTTCTCTCTTTTAGATTAATTGTACGGTGATCAACGTGATTGTAAATTGCAATCGATGCTTCGTGCGTTAACTGAGGGTGAAAGGGAGGCATATGCGGTGCAGAATTATACTGTTGTACGTAGGTAACATACACGGGGTGTTCACTTAACTTTATCACTTAAAATATTTCTGCTTTATTTAAAATTTCATAGTAATGTTTCTGACAAAAGTTGCATAGCTGCGATTTCTGCCATTTTTAAGCACATCTTCGAATGGATATGACACACTGCAGTGCTAACGAAATCGAAAAAATAAAATATAATCTTAAAGAGGAAAGAATGATCTCTCTATTGCTGTTTTGATAAACGTTCAACGATGACTCATTCGCTTTCTAAAAGCAATTAAAGTAAAAAAACGATTTTTGCTCCAAAGTTGAATAACTCGGCCCGAAAATATCGCACAACAACCACTGAACACTGATTTTATATAGGAAAGTAGCCGCTTTCGACTGGTATAAATGTAACCTGTGTAAAAAAAATTCGAACAAAAAAAGTTGAAAATAAATTTTTAAAATTGGCAAAATGCTCTTTATATCGCTGTAACTTTGCCGAAAGTAATACATACGCGTAAAATCCGAAAAAAAACAGCTGAAAGTAGAGATTTAAACCGATATTTTGAAGATATTGATACGACCATCTTTGCCGGAGTTATGACCATTTAAATGCCCCAATTTTTCGGGTTCCTAGTGGTGATCCCTTAATTATTTTGAGGAGTGTATTCTAATAGTCTTCCATCTATCAATTCCACCAAAGAAGGCACAAATAACCCTCGCATTTACGAATTACAAAACACCTGAATATAAACAAATCATCCCCTTTTGCCCTTAGGTACCCTTTCGAGCCGCTTCAACGTCCCCTCACACCACCCCAAATAACATAAGAAAATCCTCCAATCTCTACCCTGTGAATGTCCTCCATCTTCTCCCTAACGTTGTCCTTCAGCTTATCGAACAAGTCATGGTGCTTCGCGTCCTTCATCTCCAGCACGCCCAACGGCTTCGCCGCGCCAGTATCATCAGCCTTCGCGTGCTCGGCCTTCCTCAGCCGCGAGATCAGGTGAGCAGCATCGAACCCCGACTTCTCCTGTTTCGGGGAGCCAGCCCTCCCCAGTTTCTTCAAATTCTCCCACCTACTTTCAATCCTCGGCTCGTCCTCGTTCCCCGCGCTGCTGTACTTGAAATCGAAGCTCTGCTCGACGGCCCTCGACCCGTCCACTTCGCGATCACTGGACTTCGCTTCTTCGCTCTCCGCGGCGGCACCTCGCCGATCAAGGATCGCCGCTTGGCTGCCGGAGGGCCTGCAGTGATCCATGATCCAGGTCTCGACGGGCAACAGCCACGGGTGCTTCTCCACGCTCTCCTCCAAGATCCTTTCCATGTGATCCTCCACCATCCTCTCCACGGAGCCCATCTTCTTCTCAAACGAGGACTTCAACGACCCGATCGTCCTCTTCTCCTTGCTCCTCACTGGCCTCTCGATCGACAGACCCTCTATCCTCGCCCCGGAGGGCCCTTCATTCTCCGCCTTCGTCCTCAGGTTCTCCAGCGAGCTCCACTTCCTGGTGCCCCGGTCGCCACGAATCCTCCCCTCCAGCCTGCTCTTCTCCTCGTCCGTCAAACTCACGAAGAAACTGCTCTCGGATGAATCACTTGGACACCTCCCCTCGCCGTCTTTCAAGCTATCCACCTTTGCCTCCTCAGCAATTCTCTCGCTGGTATCTTGACCGGCTGCCAGGGCCTCGTGCTCTTTCACTTGAGCTCGCTGCCTCGATCTCCGAGGCGGCGCTTCGAGGTCCGCAGCGTCGCTCGACGTCCGACTCTCTTCTAGAACGTTATTTTTGTCGCCGCTTTCTTCAACCGACTCCTTGTCTACGTCCCTGCTCTGAATAGAAGCTTGGTCCTCCGTGAATCCCTCGAAGCGCATCTCTTCAATCGCCTTTCGAAACACAGCGTCAGCTTCGGTGCTCACATCGTCCACTACTTCCTCCTTCGTTGCAGTCTCTTCTGGCTTGTACTTGAACCTCTCTCTATGAGTCTCCCAAAATTTCTTCAACTTGCTCTCAGCGGTCTCCTCGCCCCACGTCGTCTTATGAGACTTCGCAGAGCCGGAGGAATCATTCCCCGAGTCCATGGGTGATGGGTCGTTCATAGTTACATCACTCACCTTGTTGCGCTTTCTGAAGGCAGGCTTAGGGATTAGAGTGCCCTGACCTGTTGACTGGGAGTCGATCACAGGTGGTGGATCACTGGATCCCTGTTTCTCCAATGACTCTGCGCTGTCAGAGTCTCTGTTTTCTGATAGCCCAGAGCGATCTTCTACGATCTTGCTAGGAACCCCTCGCTTCTCGTCGAAAGTGGAGGCTTTCTGACCCATCTGTGGCTTGTTCATCTCTGTGCTCCTGATCCTCAGTTGAGGCACCGGATCTGCATCGCGTGCTGTCGTGGATTTGAAAAAGTGGCTGGATTCCTCAGCTCCACCTCCTCGATCAGCAACACACGTGTTTCGCGGTTATAATGGTATTGCGTGACTAATAAGAGTCTTCCTCCACCATTTGCACGGGAATGTCCGATTGTGCTCGTCTGATACGGCTCTTCGTGACTTGACGAGGTTATTTCGGTGTGGCGGGCAACTTTTCTCTCCGGCGAGTTTCCCCGAAGGTATTTTTGGAAGTCCGATAGTGAGTGAAAGTTTCTCGGGATTTCTTTGAGACTCGATACCTTGAGATTGCTATTTTGGGGTAGTTACTATTGATTCGTGGAGTTGTGAATAATTTGTTTTATGCAACGTTGCGTAATATTGTGCACTTGTGGTAATTTTCTTTTCAGTTATTATTTTACGAGGCTCTTTGAGAATTCTGACCACTTTGATGCATTATTTATGTTTAATTGTAGGCTGGTCGAGCGAAGTAATTCTGTGGTACATTGATCGTATTTGTTATTTTATATAATTTTTTTTGGTAAGGTGGTTTCGTTTTAAAAGGTTCTTTATCTAAAAATATAACTCTCAGCACCTTGAACTTCCTATTTCTGTCCTCGTTTCTTCAAGTATGGATCGAAGAAATTGAGTGCTTCTGTCACGCACGCTTTTTGCACAATATATGTTTACCAAGTTTTTGTGGCGTGTGACTTATCATAATGTACGTCTGATATTTTTTATCCTCAGTTCTTCAACGTGTCTTTGTCATATATAATTGCCCACATCAGCTGCTAATCCAAATGCCAATGAAATCACTACACATCCTGCCTTCTCATTATTTCACTGCACCTCCAATATTCCCATCTTCCATTCCTATCGCACATTCCCCTTTACTCCAACGCACTTGCACCACAGTTCCCTACCATATCAAAATATTTATTCACAGCGAGGACTTTCAGCGCAATTTCAATCGATCGCTCACAGTTCTCGACGTTTCGAGATCGCGTGCAATTGATGCCAGTAATTTTCCAACATCTACACGTTCTTTCTGCGTCACGGGAAGATTAAAGGGTGACGAGAAAAATACGAGAAAACTCGAGGCAGAGTGAGAAATTTTTACGTCGAAGCACCTAATTTTGATGAAACTTCAAAAAGGGGAAAGAAATATCGCCACGGTTGGGTGCCAAAGATGCCAGCAATTTTCCAACTTCTGTATTCTTTCTGTGTCTCAAGAGAAGCAGAAGGATGACGAGAAAAATACAAGGAAACTCGAAGCAGAGTGAGAAATTTTCACGTCGAGACACCTAATTTTGATGAAACTTTAAAGAGGAGAAAAAATATCGCCACGGTTGGGTGCCAAAGATGCCAGTAATTTTTAAGCATCTGCGTTCTTTCTGCGTCTCAAGAGGAGCAGAGGGATGACGAGAAAAATACAAGGAAACTCGAAGCAGTGCTTTAAGTCGAAACCCCTAATTTTAATAAGAATTAAAAAGGGGAAAAAGATCGCCCCGGTTGGGTGCTAAGGATGCCAGTAATTTTCCTACATCCGCGTTCTTTCTGCGTCACAGGAAAAGCAGAAGGACGACGAGATAAAAAGAAGAATATACAATTTTTACGTCGAAACACCTAATGTTGATGTACATAACTGGAAAAGGGGAAAGGAAAAATCGCCACGATCACGTGTCAGCTCGCAGTGCTGTTAACAGACCGCTTAATTAATCGAGCCACTTACAATTAACGCGGATGAGTCATCGAGATAGCCCCCATTACACCGTGCACGTGGCTCGTTGTCACTATCGCGATTCCGTTTCTTACAGTGTGCTACGTTTCTGGGCTCGTCTATCGCTCCACTTCCTCTTTACTTCCTTCCAGGGACATCCTTAACACGTGCACACGAGTGTGAGGTGATCGTTGACATAAGAGACAAGTGTGTTTAATAGAAACAATGGCGTTACGTGGTCAGAAGAGTTATGTGTGTAGCAGGAATTCAATTGCCTTTAGTGGAATTTTTTTAACTGAAGATTCTAGATGAAATTGTGGGTATTTAATTACTTCACTGGTGGAAGGATTAGTGCAAATCGTGGATTAATGCTCGATAAGCTGGAAAAAGTGTGTTTGCTTAAAATAAAATATATCGTTGAGCAAAAGGGTTTGGTCTTTCGCAAAAATTGTGGAAAATGGATTTATTCTTAGTGGGCATTTTTTAATTAAGAATACTAAATATAATTGTGGGTACTTAAATAATATACTGGAGGAACGCTTCGTACAAATTGTGGGTTAATCTTAATATATAAAGCAGAAAGTGTTTGTGTGTTTGTCTGTGGCCTAAGAACTTTCGAACGGTGAACTCTGGGGTCACGAAATGTGCCCCAGCTAATTATGCCTAGCTAATCCAGATGAATGTGACTCTTTTCGGAAAAAATAAAATAATCAAATTTTTTTTACAAAATCAAAATTGAAATTTCGGCCGAAGCCGAGTAGTAAAACTAGTACTCGGTAAGCTGGAAAAAATGTGTTTACTTAAAATATTGTACATGGTTAGGCAAAAGAGTTTGGTGTTCAGCAGAAAATGTAGAAAAAAGATTTGTTTCGCTTGAATTTTTCTAAAATGGGGTGCAACTGTAAGTAAGTAATTGCTGCACTGATGGAAGGCTTCCTACAGATCGTAGATGAATTTCTCCCAGGAAGAAGCAAGTGGGTGAACCAAAAGCAGGACAGATTCTTGCGCAAAAGAGCCATGGAGAGCAGGGCTGTTCTACCAGAAATCTTCCAAACTGTGAATACATGCCAGTGAGAATCGCGGCTAAGTAATCACTGTACCAGTGTAAGGCGTGCTACAGATCACAGATTAATCTTCTACAAGGTGGGACCAGCGTATCCTTGGAAGACAATGGAATTACGCGAGCGAGGAAGGCTGACAAGAGTCAGCTGCTTTTCGCTGAATCTTCCAGGTCGCTTGATAATCGTGGCGAGATCGTTGCCAGCAGAAGGCAGATTAGTCCTCCATATAGCAGGTGTGAATCTTTTAAACGACCTTGTCTCGTGGCATCGATCCTGGGGCCTGGAATCAAGGATCTAATAGTAAGCTTAAGGAACGTAATTAGAGCGTTCTGTCGCAGACTATATTAATCACGAAGAACTCATCACTACGTTAGCACAGGGATAGACAAGAAACTTGCTTTAAGAAGAACAATCCCTCCCAAGGTGAATCTCAAGATTTTAATAGCTCACTGTCGTAGAATTGAACTTGGAAAACTACCTGCTGTGCTATGTCAATGATTATGACCAGTAATCAAGGCAAAACAGTCACCAGGAGACCTATATACATAGGTCTCGTGATGAAAATCCTTCCCAAGGTGGATTTCAAGTTTTTAATGGCTCACTGTCGTGGAATATAACCTGGAGAACTACCTGCTGCGGTATGTCAAAGATTATGACCAGTCATCAAGGTAAAATGGTCACCGGAAGAACTAGGTTTAGCGCTGAGAATCTTTCCTAAGATAAACCTGAAGTTTTTGACCACCCATTATCGTGGGATCGCACGAAATCATCAGCTTCGTGAATTAAAGCGCTCCGTCGCAGATTGTGAGCAGTAGCCACGAAGAAATCGTCACGTTGTTATCACAGATGTTGTGGAAGAACTAGGTGCAGCTGCAACAACCATTCCTACAGTGGAGCTGAAGCTTTCAACGACCCAGCGTCGCAACATCACAATCTCGGTGAAGTACCAAGGGCACCCCGTCGAAGATGATAACTAATAGCGAAGAAATCGTCGCTGCTAGCAGAGACGTTATGGCGTAACTAGGTTTAACAACAGCAATCCTTTCCTACGACGAATCTGATCATCGTTAACGAATCATTCTCGCGGAACCACGCGAGAACAAGATGAATCTTGCGCTTGGTAAACTAATTGGAGCACGTTGGCGAAGATTGCGATTAGCAATGGCGGTCAAGTGTTCACTGGCATCAAAACTTATCAACGAGCTTAGATTTACGATAGCGGATCATTCCTACGGTGGATTCAAACTCTCGAGCCACCCGGTGTCGTGGATTCTCGCGGAAACGAGGCGAACGGTGAGCGGGCGAAATAATTGGACCGCGTTGACGGAACACGTCGCTCGTGACGATAAAAATCGCGGAAAACCGTCGGCGATACGGTCGAGGGGAACAACGAGAACCGTTCTTCCTCGACGGCCGTGTGTGACTGCCTAACAACACGGCTTAACTCGACAACCAGGCCCCTCTCTCTTTCCCTCTCCATTCGCGCTCGGAGGTAAATATTGCGATATCACGTATGTAAATTCAACATACGGAGTGGGCTGTAATACATCGCGCGATTGGAAAGCCAGGCAATCTGGATGACATGATAAGTAGGAAACGTGGGATCACAGTTGAAGGCATGTTGGTACACCGGAATTATTAACGATACGTGTCCGCTTAAGAGGGCACAGTAGTTTTAGGGCCCAGAAATTAAGCAGTTTTTATGAATTTTTAGGAAAAATATAGTTCAAAATTCATAAAGAATGCTTAATTTTCGGGCGATTTTTTTCATAAAAATTCATAAAGAATGCTTAATTTTCGGGCGAAAAAAGTACTATGACTAAAATTAGTAGAATGTAGGCAGTAGTAGAATGATCGTGGTGTTCAATTATGATCTGTGGATCGAGTGGATCGTTGCCCAAAAATGAGTCGAAATTGAAGAATACAGTTTTTTCGAGTGAAGCTTCGTTTTCGAAAAAAAGGCTTGGAAGAATTTTCTGTGCTAGTGCATCTAATTAATGATTAACGAAATGCAGCAGTGCGTGTGCTGTTCAATTATGGATCCAGTGAATCTTTGTCCAAAAATGTGTCGAAAGTGTAGAATAAAGATTTTATAAAAGATGCTCCATTTCTAAAAAAAAATCGAGTTTGGAAAGTTATTTGGTATACGTGCGCCTAATTAAGAAATGCAGCACTGCTTGTGCTGTGTTGCTGTGAATGAAATATTTTCATTTTCCAATATGGGTGAATGAAATATTTCCATTTTCCAAGGGTTGGGTCCATTTTCAATTATTCTCTATTCTCTGTTTTCAGAAAAGTGATTTTACATTTTCCACCCGTTTCTTCGGGCGGAATCGACGTCCGTCGACTCGTGCGACTAATAATGTCCCACCATGTACACACGCGATACTTGGCTGTGTAAACTGTCGCAGATAAGTGTTTCCATCGCCACTCTTCGCCTCCTTGATCTTCATTCCCACCTTTTTATCTGTAACGCGTCTCTGGAAGTCGATTAACACATTGGACACCGCGATGACGCTGTTAACGAGTCTGCATATGTGCCTCTCGACAAACACGGTCGTTATTCAATGCGTGCAATTGTATTTTATTAACACATTTGCCGCTGGGATTTGAATACCCTCAGGCAAATGGAACTCTTTATCTTGTAATTACAAATAATCATCGATGACTCTCAACATTGAACTTCTCCTTAAAATCAGAACTTCAATATAAAATTCTACAAATTATCAGAAACGCACTAAAATTAATACCAATAATAAATGAAATGAATACCTTTAAATCCTACGAGCGAACAAATAAATTTTAAATAAACAATAGTTTAATAATTCCAATTTAAAAAAATTGCTAAAACTATCGCAAATGCATTAAGATTCGCGATCAGCAGTATATTGAAGGACGATCTCCGAATATCCTTGGCAAGGAAAGGAATTGCAAAATGTCGCTAAAAAGTAATTGAGAAAAGGAAGAGTGACGAACCTCGATACCTTGATTTCTATGATTTCAGGTCAAAGTCAGATTGCGTAACAGCGATTGTTGTTAGTAGACAGACCATCGCCAGGGAGTGGCCCATTTGACCTTTTTTTTTTCACTCTGTAGCTCCAATATTGATCATGACATTATCGTGACTCACAAGGGAAGCCCGCGGTGTGCTGGCTGTGACCACGGACCACGAGTTCATTCAACGTGTTTGCAAGCTGAGGCGAAACGATGACGGACGATCCACACGGATTACGTAGAGAGCACGTTGGTATTATGTCATGTTATATCGCGGGCAACGAGACGTACTTAGGCGTCAGAGGCTTCAGAGCCTGGCCACGGCTATTAATACTTCGGGGTTGGAGGCGCTTGGTGGACGTTCTTCCTGCTCCACCGCGAGCTATCTGTCTCAATTTGGGGGGCAACGTGCGGGGGATATAGCGATGTGCGATGCACTTTCTGACGCTGTATAAATATCAATCTTGTATTGCACGAGCCTGCCTGTGATATATATGTATAATAGAAATGCTGTTAAGCAAATCTGAGCGCGACGTTGTACAGAGCTTAATATGGTATGTGTGTAATACAAATTTCAATGAGATATTGCAGAAATCGCAACGTTATACTATGTGTATAAATCTCAGTGTGATGTTATGGAAACTTTGGCGCTTTATTATGCAAAACGCTACGCGACATTATAGAAATGTTAAGGGGATATTATGATGGAAATCTCAGCGTCATAGCGTATAAATCTCGATGAGATAGAGATTGGTCGCGAAAGAAAGTGACGGGTCGGCGACGAAGGTAGATGTAGCAGTAGAAGAGGTAGGGGGTAGTAGCAGTAGTGGTAGAAGTAAGGGTAGAAGTAGTAGAAGTAGAAGTAGAAGTAGAAGTAGAAGTAGAAGTAGTATAAGAAGTACAGGAAGGGGAATAGCGATGACCATATATAGATCGAGACAGAAACTCCACTTTCTCCCTCGAAGCTTCATTTTCCAGAAAATCCACCTCCAAGATCCATCGATCACTCATACATCTAACTCGAACTTACCCTCCAACTAAGAAAGTAACTCATTTTCATAAATATTGAACAAATAACTTGCGCTGAGTTTAGCAAAAAAAGTTTGTTCCACTTTTTCATCCCCTCATTGCATGGAAATCCACCGTCTTTCCAATTCTATTCCAAGTTATGATAGCAGGGTGGCCAGATTATCCTCCTCCATTATTAATGGTGTTTTGATAAGCACGAACAGTGTACGTAGAATCTTAAAATGATTAAAATGCGGTACCATATCCCCCGATACGTATTTCCAATTCCACAGAGGATATTTTCATTGGGACATCCGAACCAAATAGAATTCCCTCTTCGCGAGTGCACCTATGTATTTTTAAAAATATGGCTTCAACCCCGCACCATGCATTTTTCATGAGAACTACAGTATCTTATTTGAAAAATTCCTCACGTCCGTTAACATTAATATCCACACCGTTTCCCTTTAAAAATATTTCCCCTACAATTCGAAATTACCATTAACCCTCATCTATCATCAAAGCCCACAACATTCTAAATTCTGAGAATAAAAATCCAAGAATGTATAATCTACCAACAGCCACTCCAAAGTGACAATAAGATTAGCAGGGCGATAAGATTACTACGGTATCGTAAGTCAATTACCTTGACTATTTAAATATTAGCTTGCTTCAAGCGCCTACAACACTTGTCGATTGATTTCTGGGTAAGCCCCCTCCTTAAATGCAAACATTGGCTCAGCAATATTTTCATAAATATTTCGCGACCCACACCTACAACGCCCCAGTGGAAGCAGTACAATGGGAAAAGTTGCAAGCCTTCAAACTTCTGGACATCTTTTCAACAATGCTCTGGAGTCAGTATCGTGACACGGACGAGTTTGTTCCCAGTTCTGTCACAACCTAGTTCCCCGATTCCTCAGCCTCTATAAATATGCATTCGTATGTACGTATGTGCATCGGAAAGAACGGAGTCAATTACCAAACGTCTCTCCAACTTCGGAGAAATGCTGAATGAAACATGGAGAGCCGACGCGTCATCCCCTCTAACAGGGTCAACTCCTGAATAGACGGCCTTCCACTTAAAATACCTTGGTAATTTAGACACCCGAGGGTGTGCCTATTTACTATCACGCTACACGGCATCCCTGATTTATTCTCTGGATCGGTAACACCCTTTAAACATTGGCAAACAGAAATTTCAAATATTTCTATATCTATTTCTTAGTGTTATTTGGTGCCGCCTTTTCTTCGGATTTTTATTTTCTCTGCTTTCTGAACTTTATTCCCCCGTTTTGATTCTGTTTTGAATCGCTTGAGGCGGATCCATAATTAGTTAAGTGGGTACACGCAGTTCCCGCGAGAAACGCCTATGGGCGTTCAGAGAGTATGGTTAAGGTATAGGGCTGAAGGATTCCCGCACAGAGGGTACGGCAAACAGTTCGATAATCGAGTTTGAAGGTTTAATGGAACACCTACTGTTTCACCCATGGCCCATGTTCCTCAGCCATTTAAGAACCGGGTAAATAAATGGGCATTCCAATTGTCGGCTGTCGATGTTGACGAGGAAAGGATTTATCGTTTTTCGATACCTGCTTGCGTGGTAGGATTCTGCCAGGCGCAGCGTGAACGTGGAACTGATCGAAAAGTATGATTTAACGTTCGCTCCAGAGCTACTCGAGGCATCGTCGGGAAAAAATTTTGAAAAGACTCTCCACGGTGCACCACTCGACCCCGAATTCAATTACCCAGCCCTAATTTTCCGCTGGGAAACATTCAAGCATATATGCCACTCGGGTACCACTTTCTTTCATATTTCGAGGAAAGAATTAATCCTTTCCATTTGTGAAATATAATACATGGTGCTTGTATCTTCACTAATCCGTGCATTAATCTATTTCCAGCTGCCACGACGCGTTAGAATTCAGCGCGCAGCTTGCGCTGGGAAGATAACATCCTCCAAAGCAATACGACAAACGATGCCCCTATCTCCGTCGTGACATGCAAATCTGTCCACGCTGCCCTACATCTATCAACGCAATATTCCATGTTCTTTGACCCCGATACCAGTAAATTTATACGAGATGATAACTCCATTAGGCGTGGAAGTAGCAACAGCCACGGCGTTCATGAACAAAAGCACAGAAGTGGCCGAATCATTTGTTTTTTCAGTTCTGGGAATTCTACTCGATAAGAAGAAGCAATGTTCCAAGGAACCTTGTCTCGCAAAGGAACCGTTTTCACGTAAAAGATTGTCAAACTTTCGACCAATTGGGTCTCGCAGCGTTGCGTTGGGGGCGGAGCGTTTCCCCCACTTTGGCTACTACTGGGGCGCGTGGAGGGGAGCAAGGTACAGTAGGCGCCTCCACTCGTGGATAGTAGTGATGATTGACAGAAAATCGAGGATTTTTTTGGTACAAGAGTTCATTTATAATATAAATTCATTTATGCGATACTCGAGATACATTTCTGTATTAAACTTTGATCTTGTAATAATCTAAAATCCTTATTTTCTTAAGGGGGTATACCCGTTTGACAGTGTGAAAAAACGGATTTTGTATTTTTTACATATTTTCATAGATTGATGTTTTAGGAATATTATAAATCAAGTCCGATGTAAAAATTCGGAAGATTGACGAAGTTATAAGCATTTGAATGGAACAACCCAGGTACACGGGGCAGCGCAGCGCGGTGGCTCGACCGATCGCAGCGGAACTACATTTTTCATTACGGTGGTCTTTTTTACATATTTTCATAGATTGATGTTTTAGAAATATTATAAAACAAGTCCGATGTAAAAATTCGGAAAATTGACGAAGTTATAGGCATTTGAGTGAAGCAACACAGGTAGCACGGGGCGGCGCGCGGCGCGGCGGCTCGACCGATCGCAGCGCAACTACATTTTTCATTACGGTGGCCCTAAAAACTCGCGCTACGTTCAACCAATTCACTTCCAATTTTGCATGCAGAATCATAATAAGATTCCGCATCGTCCAACGAAGGCTTTTTTTATTTCGATTCCCCGTTTATTATTTATAAAGAAAAAAGGTGGATTTTTCTCTTAGAAAAATCTAACTTTACCTTTGATCTCTCACCATTTCTTTATTTTTCAAAATTTTCAAAATCGGCTTCGTTGGACGATAGCTATTGACATACTTTATAAGAAAATTTTATTGTTTTTGATTTCAGACACGACATACAGCTGTTTTCAGGGCCACCGTTTAGCCGTCTAAAATCGAAAGACTTTCGGATGTGTATGCATAACTTCCCAAAAACAATAGTTTTTTAACTGAATCTTTTTTTTTGAGTAGTTCATAATACTATGTAAAGATAGTAAAAAAACGGGAAATCTGCATCGAACCGTTGACGTGTAAAAAAATCCACCAAATGTACACATTTTCCGAGGGTTCAAACGGGTATACCCCCTTAAGGCAATGATAATAACAAGTATAATAAATTTCGAAAGGGGTCAAAATGTACCCAGCATCCGCCGAGGGAGGGTTAACCCTTAACTGGAGAGGTGGGGGCCTCATAAACCTGGGATTTCGAAGTTTTTCCACGTGGAAATACAAAACAACTAATTGTAGCTTTATATTCTTTACAAATAAAATTTGATATGCCTACTGAAAACACTTGGATGCACAGTTTAAAATTTTACTGTGTAAATAGAAATAAAAATTGGAATATGTCAGACCCCACGTCACCAGTTAAAGGTTGGCATAGTACCTTTCGAGTGAATATATCTGAAATACCAGCCGCGAGTCACGAAAGTGTCTCCTGTCTTTCGACCCTTAATGAAAAAGTCACGAAACTATGTCACGCGGCAAGCAGGCGTACCAAGATCGAGAACACGTGCCACAGCGGCTAAGTGGCAGGGGTATATGACTTTTACGAGTCAGACAGCAGAAACGAAGTACCCAAATCAAAGGATGGCTAAGTACAGGATCTAGAAAGGATATAGGGTGATCGTAAAAGCTGCGGGAGTCTCCAAAGTTTACAGCTCTGAGATTCGGTACTTTTGGGGGATTTCCAGACCTCGTGTTCCGAAACTTCAAAGCTATAAACTTTGAGCCTCCTGCTGCTTTCACGACCACGCTATATCCCTTCTCGTTACTGTACAAAATCTACAAGGACACAGTACCTGTTCCTTCTCCTGTTGATTCCTGGGCCAAAGAGTCGCGGACAAGTAAACCTCGCCAAGATGTTGCTTCGGCCTGGCTGGGTCCTTCAGTTCCAGAACGATATCCTGCGGTTGGCCGAGATCGAGCTGCGTTAACTCCAGCTGGGCCGCGCCCATGAAGTCATCCTGCAGGCCCCAGTCGTAGTCGAAGACCTGCCGACACGAGAATAGTCTGCCATTAGTCCAAGGAAGTAACAAGAAGCTGATAAGAACACCCCGAGCTCTCTGTTCGGAACAAAAGTAATATAAATAAAATATTCTTCTATTAGCCACAAGTAGAGAGAAGCTAATAAGAACAACTCAAGCTCTCTATTTACAATGCCCTGGAACCAAAGAATAAATCCACGGTAATTGGATTCTAAGGGTTGGTTAAGATTGGACGCTTTCATTCCATGCAGCTTGTTAAACAAATTATTCGACCGCCTAAAGAAGCTCCTCTTGTGTGCGTCACGACCCTTCCCCTTTCGAGGCGAACTTGATCGACGGGATTTACCTTGATCGTGAGCGACTGAAAAGGGTCCTCTATAGGCAAGGTCACGCTCTCGTCCCAAACTGGATTCAGGTCGCGGTGAACCGTCCGCGACTTGTGCAGCAATCGGCCAGAGCATTTCACTTTCACGTAGGGATCGCTGGCGCCTGTAACAGGATATTGACGTCCTGTCTGGAATTTCGAACTCTAAAAACGATGGTCGAGAATAATTGTGTAATGTTGTACAAAGGGGTGAAGTTCGTGGGGCAACTAACGCGGTGGTTCTTTGTGTAAAATTAAATCGAAAATAAATTAATAATTTGGACCATTTAGTAACATTCGGATAGAAAATTTTAAAACGACAGGTACTTAAAAATGAATTGTTTTCTTTGCTATAGCGGGGGTAGACGAAATTGGCCATCTAAGAAAGTTTATCACTTTAAGAAAATTTTAGCTAAAAAATTTATAATAAAATATTATATCAATCCTTAAATCTTGTAGGACGGATAGCTTGGCAGTCGACCGCGCGGCGAATACAGGGTCAATTCTGACCCATAACACAATAGTCTTTATAATTTATACAGATCTTATAAATTTGTTTCACACTTCGTCAGCGTGAACTACTATAACTATTAGATGTTGGTGTCGTTAAGGGTCTAAAATTGAAAAGTGGGTCAAACTAGACCCTGTATCCGTTCCATTCCATTTACTTCCCTTTTAATATACACAGACGGTATTAATACCTGTCCCTAATTAGCCACCCTACACCCAGGCAAGCAACCTTCTCAAACAATTGGCAGCTCTTTAGAAAAGGTCTCTGAATGGATGCTAAACGCGCGGTTCCATTGTCGCGCATATACACTGGGAGAAAGGGGGTGGAAAAAAAAAGAGGAATTTATCTCACCGCATCTGTCCATAGCGACCAGGTTCTCTCCTCTCCTGATGTGCAAACGAAGCTGGAAAAAAGCATGCTGCCTCAACGCAAGCTCCCTCCTCCTGGCCACCTCCTCCTGAACGAACACGTTATCATCCTGGTTCATCGATCCTCGAGCATCCTCGTCCTTCGCCGCCTGGAAGCTCAAGGATCCTTTCGAGTGACCCTCGCTGCATTTCCCAGGGCTGTCCTCCGGCCTCGTCACGACATTCTGCCTTCCGCCGCGTGCCAACGGCGACTCTGCTCGCAGAAAACCAGCGCACGTTTTATAGAATACGTGTCCCTTACGGAGGCCTCTTCGCGAATTCAAAACCGGCTCGAGGGTTCCTCGAGATTTCATATATTCCAAGTGGGTTCGATGCGGCGCGCGATGAAATCGATAGGAAGCCGCGTGTCGGGAAATATAGGGGCAACCTTAGAGTCGAATTCAGGGCGCTGGGTAATAAAAAAAGTTTGTGCAAACGTATCACCCAGCTGACCTCACACAGACCTTGCTCCTGAGTTATGGGGCTTTTTGTGTCGCACCAGATGCTCGTCTGCCCTCAGAGAATTCGCGATAGCGCATTCTATCGCTATCGCGAATTTTCGACGAGCAATTTAAAAAAAAAGCTTTGGTTAATGTTGCAGTTATTTGATACAAATAGGGTAGAACTCCCAATTACTGACACCTACCTAATTACTATCGCCTCAAGCTATTTTACTGAAAATAACGAATAAATAGACGTTGTAAAGTCATACACAAAAAGAATTATGTAATTCAACCTATAATCTATACGCTAGAAAATGCACCACTTAATATTTTTTTCCTTAATTTCTATAAGACGATACAAAATTTTAATTTGATGACAACAGTGGAAATGGCGACTTCCTTACTAGTGAAAGAGAAAACAGGGCACTAAAAAAAGGGCTATAATTCCTATATTTAAATTATTTACATAATAAACAATAATTTTTTAGGACAATATAAGTATCATAGAAAGTCACAACGATCGTAATATAACGATTAATTAAGCCTTTTTAATTAATATATGGGTGATAGTGATTGGTACAAGCGTTTCAAGCATTTTGGTATTACTGTCATAGCAGTAGTTGCTCATGTACATGAGACGACATAACCGTAAAATGAGTAATAAACAGTATTAGGTTAGCTGGCAGTAATTGGGGTGTCAGTAATTCAGTCACACACGTTTTAGAGGTGTCAGTAATAGATCTCGAAATATGTTTTTTAGATTAATGAATTTATATATAAAAATAGAAATTCTGAGACCCACAAAATGTTTTTCATGAAGTAAACATATTAAACCATAATAAAAAAAAATAAAAAACTTATACTTTTAGTCAATAAATACAGATACTATGCAATAATATTAGAGTCAGTCCTTAATGTGTCAGTAATTGGGGCTTCTACCCAAGAGATACAGTACTATAGTGACTTCAAAGTCGATAGTTCATTTAATTCCATGAGACATGAATTCTTCCAGTTCTACAAAGCACACTTTTTAAGGACACGTTTTCGTATGCCTGACACGCATACTTGCAGCGCAAAGGGGTGCGAAGTGAAGGAAATAACGGTAGATTCGATATTGAACTAGATTCAGGCTTTGGCGGACGCTCTAGTATCGAGGCATTGATATTGGGTAGTTGTAAGGCTACGGATGCTGTTCTCCTAACTCCTATATACTTCACTTTTGCTGAGTACACCTATAGAAAATTTTATTACTTCTACTATCCCGAATTCAATTCCAAAGTTACATGCAATACCTATATACGCACACATAGTTTCTTCCTACAAGGTCACATACGACAACAATACCTACTTTACAGTTATTCGGCAAAATTTTAAAGAATCATAATTCAATTTCTAAGATCCAAAATTTCTAAAAGATCAACCTCGAACCGTAAACAATTGAACCCGACAAGAATTACACGCGAAAGCTTTCAGGCTTCACCGGTGATGAAACACGATTGGCGCCCGCAGCACGGCCCTCCGAGATCAATCAATGTAATGAGACAGGAACGCATGATACACATATCGATCCCCTGCATCAACCGCGACCCCGTGTTTTCCATTCGAAGTTTTCCAAGCGACGCAGAAAATACTCCAACGTTAACGTGCACGGAGCTTCATTAACGCGGAGCACGCCGATGACTCTCAGGCAAATGAATCCCCCGCGTGCGCTTTTTATCGCTCTTTGACGGCTGGTCGCGGCCGGTCCAAGTAATTGGAATTTAATTTCCACGGGGTCGCGGCTACGGGGAAAACAAATCCATTAGGAAAAGGGAGTAATGAGCGGTAACGACCTATGCCAGGTATGTACATCTTATCGATGCTCGTGGATGCCTGAGTAATTCGTTCGCCAATACCTTTGGAGGAATGCTGATTCGATTGGGGAAGTTGTCTACTAGAGTTTGAAATTGAAGATCTTTATTAGTGCATTCAGGTGGTGATATTAAAATTGCTGAGGTGGAGGATCTGGAGTGTAGAACTTGGTATTTAGTGGTAGAATTTGGAAAGGAGGTAAATGTGAGTGATGGTTTGAAGGAAACATTTTCAATGAAACTAGGTAAGTAGGCATCGCTATTCCTGCTGTGTAGCGTGAATAGAGCTGAGGGCTCCAACTATCTCATCTTGTAAATGGGTGTTGCAATCAGTCTTCAAACAGTGTTTAGACTTTTAGAGAAAACACACGAAGATAAAGAATCTTAGAATGCTGAAAGAGTTTTCTGAGACTTTTTATTGACCTTTGAAAATAAGAATTCAGGTGGTGTAGCTACTTTTTAGAGTTAGAAGGATTCTAGAGAATAATAGCTACGTTGGTCCAGTGTTATCCGTGCCATAGACTATCCTATTCCGCTACCACCTTAATCCAACCCTGTTCACGTGGAAGTCCCTGGCCTGGATTTAAGTATATAGAAATATTAATTTATGGGATACTGAATGGGAAAGAAATGGTACCTGGGTGGTTGAGGCCATGCCTGGCCGGACTCTGCGTGGCTGAAGAGCTTTTGCTGTGCTCGGAGGAGTAGTCCCCTGCGTAATCGCTTTCGATGCCGCCAGCCTTGTAGGACGCATCCTGGGAGTGCACGTTTCCACCGTCCTTCGATTTCTTTCGTTCCTTGCTCCTGCTGCGTGCCCAGCGACTCTTCAAGGTTGCGAAGAAGGTGTGCGTCCTCTGAGCCACCGAGGTGGCGTGGCGATGGTGCCGATGATGGACGACGCCGGATCCGGCTTGTTCACCGTGTCGTGACGGCGAACTGTTGTCGTTGTTCCTGAGCTCCGTGGCGCTTTTCGAGAGCTGACGGCTCCCGTTCAAGTTCAGTCTGGATCTCTCCTCCACGCGGCTGTGGCCTGGAATTTTAGTGTTTCTCGTATGTAAATCTGGGTAGGTTGGAATTATTGAGGTTGTGAGGCAGGATGAAGGGGTTGGGACAGGTAGGGGAAACGAAAGGGAATGTGGGGACCTTGAAGACCATGGAGATCTCGGGGAACTTGGAGAATACGGGGATTTCGGGGATCGCAGAGATCACAGGGATCTTGAGGAGATCTTGGGACCTCGGGGATCTTGGGATCTTGGGATCTTGAGATCTTGGGATCTTGGGAATCTCGGGGATCTTGGGACCTCGGAGACTCCAAGGACCTCGGGGACCACAGGGTCCCAAAAACCTGAACCACCGCAGTGTCCTCGAGGACCCCACGACCACTGGAGCCACATTCATCTCAAGGATATCCGAATCCCACAGGGCCTTCGAAACACCCCGATACTTTCGATACCCATCAAATCCTCAAATCCTACCATGTCTCCCAGAGCTTCCTAAAGCAACGCGCGATACTACAGTAGGTATCTATTTGAATCCGATCGAGTCCTACAAAGTAAATAAAGTCTAACGTCATCTAGTCCTGCCAAATGTCACTCGATAAATCTCAGCTGTAATCCCATAGTATCCAAAACTACAATCGAACTTAATATTTTACCAATGTTCAACCGATTCCAATCAAATACCAAAGATTCTCTGCCTATTCGTTTCTAAATTACGCCAATACATTTACGCTTCGAAAAAGTCATCTCTAAATGTCAAAGTTCCCTAAAGGTCTCTTAACTCGTATTTTACGCTTCCTCATCGATACCCTCGCACCTTCGGATATTACATTTTCCACCTCTGCGAATTTCGATCTCCATCAAGTGTGATCAAAGGAAACGAAGTATAAGAAGATTATTTTCCAGACTTATTTCAGATCTTTGGTCTTCTTTTGAGGAAATCGAGTAGGGGCACCTATGTATCCATCCTATATGCAATATCGTGAGCTACACGATCGATTTCTAAGAGCACGGGAAAGCTACCTAAGCTTTTCATCCATCCAACGAGGACGCTAGAATCACGACCACAAAGGCGCGCAATTACTGCTAATAAGCGGGTAGTCTATAACACGTTACCTTGCGAGGAAAACATCCAGCTCTACCATACAACGACCCAACGAGTCCATGCAAAATTTCGTTCGAACACATGCAATCCTTCCATCGCGTTTTTTATTAATAACCAGCCTCTGAATTCAGAACAGTGTCCAATTTTATCGTATATGGATCTTGGATGGGTCCGCGAAAGTGGTCCAGAAAACAAAACTTCACACGAAAGTAGGACACTCGACGAAGCTATTGCAGACATGTAGAACTACGGAGATCCATCACATTTGAAACAACATCGAAATTTAAAAGTAGAACCTGTTTCGTGATTAGAAAACGTCACGAGCTCTGTAATCACGTTGCTGGTGTAAAATATTCGAATCACCCAGCAAGAAGAACTTTAATACCTCTTGCCTGAGATTATCCTCTGCAAACGCGAATTCGAGGCGTATTCAGAGGGCACATCACGTACCAACGACTAATAAACGGTAAGTAGACATAATTGCATAGTAAAGCTGAACGATCCATTGAAATGTCACACAGGGTTACTTAATTGCATTGATTTCGAAGCAAATTCAAATGAAAACTGGAACACATGATAGCAACTGCAAGCCAATTCAACCCTCCAATGGTGTCTGGGTCTTTTTAGACCCGAACCTAACGCCACACCACTACAACAGTGAATAGTAACAGAAAAACACTCTAAAATCGAAAAAGAAATTAATTACTCTAACAAAAGGAACGTCATCTAAAGTATTTATAGTTACTATGGGTAAAAAGGACCCAGCAATCGACTTAGTATTTTAAATAAAGCCATGAAATGGTAACTGAAGTAAGTGCCAGAAGTGAAAATTTATTTTTCTTTTATTCTCAACCACAGCGACGTTGGTACTAATAATCTCAGTTTTGCCTTGCAACAGGCCCGGAACTTAAAATAAATTACTCCAGCACTCACATCGTTCACCACCATATTTATTATGGAATGGCTTTTCCACTAAAAAAATAATTCTCGACTTCTCTGCCTCTCGCATCGTTTACCCTTTCAGCTGCCGAATTATGGCCTAAAAGAGATAGAAACAAGCACAAAGTGCAATTAATAAATACACCTAAACCACCAATTGCGAGCCTCGGAAGTATCTCGTGCGGAAAGGTCTTTATCGAACTCTTGCTGCTCTTATGGGTGTCCAAACAAGCCTGTGCACGTGCATTATGCAACACCAGATTCGCTCTAAAAATATAGCAGCGAAAACAACGAGGCACTTAAAAGCTCGAATGACCGTGCAAACCGTGACATCGCGGCAAAAAGCTACGTAAATTGGAAGTAACATAACACAGGAATTAGAGACGGTCGGTGGCTCGGCTGAAAGGGTATCGGTGTCCACGATGCGAGGGGCTGGTCGCTCTTTGTAGGGAAATGGGCTCGCGATAGGAAACGATGGAAGATAGAAAGGAGTACAGAGGAATTACATTACACATAGTTCTACGAGGGGTCGAGGGGAGCAGCGTGATATGCTGCCCACTGGGGCGTTATGGAAATCCGAACAGCGTTCTGGCGGATCGTGTACAATCGATTGAAAAGTATCGTTTTAACTATTATAAGCTACGTGGAGGGGAAGCTACCCCCCACCTGGGTGCACTAAGCCAGAGCAACCCCCCCTTTTGCTTTGAAGTGTACCCCCTGCTAAGTGCATTAAATGAGAGATGTATAAATTCGTATTTATATTAGAGAAATAAGTTGATAATAATTTATGAGAAGCATGCAATCCTAGTGCATTATGAATGATGAAAAATTGATTATGTAGGTAGTTTATACTTGCTGGATCGATATTTTGAGTTGTGTACTGATTTGAAAAGAAGTTATTCTATACTATTTAAATTGAATTTAATTATTTTATAATATCCTTTTTGGGGCAAAATTATCCCACATTTCCTACTTATTTTTTTATGTGTTTAGTTAGTTAAGAAGTCTCCTCGTTTGTTTGTGTTTAGAATTTCGGTTGTAAGTGAGTACGGTTTTTTTAACCTTATAGATGAAAGTGAAATTAGAGTTTTGGTTCTATATATAAACTTACTCTTTGAATTTCCTTAAAAAATATGTGTAAGGAAAGTTCTTGCCCAACCCAACCGAATCACCACTCCTTCGGTTGAACCATCTATTACGAACCACCCTATATAGTACAATCATTCGGCGTAATATTTAATTATCTAGCGCAAGAACTATTCCCTTGTAATGTTAATAATAGTAAGTGGCGATAGTACAGAAGATGAGACATTCGAAAAGGGAGAAGACGAAGTCAGTATGGTCAAGATTTCGGTCAGAGACTCCGGAAACGACCTTAATACATCGATTCAGAGGGGAAACGAACGTGACATGCTATCGCACCGCTAAAGGATATTGCTCTAATCAAATTGACACCCGTGCTAGGAAATAACTTTCCTCTACACGTACATGTACAGTTCATAAAGGTGCTCAACGAAGGAAATAAGGGACCAGTGTCACAGAAAGGGTTCCAGTAAAATTCATACATGGATATTATCGTAGATTTTCACGTACATTAACAAATAAGTTATTATTTTCAAGGATATTAAGTATCAGGCAATGACTAGGAATTGGCTGGAATTACTTGCTACATTTTTTCATGTGCCGAAGGAAAATGCATGTAACGTTGTTTATGTGTTAAAATAGTGGAATCACAGATAAAAGTAGGGAGGCCATTTGTTATTATGGTACTTGCAAAAGGAGACCGCCAGAGATTTTTCATTCAAGAAATTCTGTCAGAAGATACCATCTTACGTTGAACTGCGTCCTTGGACAGCAGACGGATTAACCCTACGTCGGATGCAGGGTCCATTTTGACCCACGATTGCATTAGTGTATACCTCGGAATAAGTTTTTATATTAGCTTCCGATTTTATAATTTGAAATTCTTATCTTCTTCAAGAAGTAATGGTAATTGAAAACACGCGTAGTTTGAATCTCTTGTGGGTCAAAATGGACCCACACTGCTGCTCAAATCATGAACTACGCTTGATTTGATTAAATAACGTCCATCACAAAGCAATCTACTCGGATCTAGAATATGGCCCTCGAGATAAGTGTACCCACATCCCTTTAAGGGCCCTTCAAGGAATTCGAGATCGAACAAATCAATTAGGGGACAAAGTGCCGCAGCAAACACACTGTCACGTCCCAAACGTACAGAATAGCAATGGGCAAAACATACCAACAAGAGTTCAACTTAACTGCAACATAATCCCGTTTGTTCCCCACGCGGGATCGATTAATCTCCCTACCATCCTCGGCAACACGAATTACCAGCTAATTGCGTTTCGAATTTGCGGTTATATCCCCCTGATTCCATCATCGATCCAACTCCTGTTCTCCAGGGTTTACCAAACGAGAAAGAACACCTCCGACCGCGATAATTACAACAAACCTCCAGGACAGCGCAAAAATTCAAAATTTAAAATAATGTACATCGAAATAAAAAATAATCGCGAATTTCTGCCACCGAGACACCCAGGCTCACTCCATCGAGGCACCAAACTCAGCTAAGCCGAGGAAATACAAACGAGTACAACATTTGCGTAATCGGCTGGAACCAGATTTGACACCAATCACAGTCTCCGCTGCAGCCTCGTTAAGCTTCATTGATCGCGTCGATTCGTGTCTAAATTTTCGCCTAACGTAAGGGGATTCCAGGAAGCTAAGTATAGGGGAGAAACGGGGAACAAAGATGGCGTTAATCGCGTTTCCCACTTGACGAGGGTGGGGGGCCGTATATTAGCAAGCGTGGCGTTGGGACGTGTTAAAAATTCAACGGAAATGCTTTCCCCACTGTCTGGGGGACTCACCCACTGGTGTTTGTTCACTGTCCTCCGACCCAGCGAGTAGCTCGACGCTCTTGCTCATCTTATCCACCGTGCGCGCGGATCGTTTCCCGAAGCTCCAGCTCGCGAGCCTTTAATCTCTTCTTGAAGTGCGCCAGTCTGCCGCATGCCGATACCATCATTTCGTCGGGGTATCAACGAGCCTGAGGACCATCGACCAGCGACCACATATTCCGAATTCCCGTGGCATCCACTTCCTGGGGAGCCTTCGTCGAAGGTCCTCGGATCCCGTGTCAACGGCACACCGCCTCCGTCGGGGCCATTCTTTTCTGCTTTTCGAGATTCGGCGCGACGGGATGAGCTGTCATGATATAGATGAAACAATCGTGAGAATGGGGAACGAATTTCATGGGTTTTTTCATGGGTTGTACTCGAGGCAGAAGATATTAGCTGTTGAAGATCGCTGGGAGAAGCTACTCCCACTACTCGACGCGCAGCCTTAGCCCCGCCCCTTTGGGCCGGAGCGGGGGCGTGGCTTGCCTTGTAATGGCGGAAGCTACTCCCACTACTCCACGCGCAGCCTTAGCCCCGCCCCTTTGGGCCGGAGCGAGGGCGTGGCTTGGCTTGTAGTGGCGGAAGCTACTCCCACCACTCGACCCGCAGCCTTAGCCCCGCCCCTTTGGGCCAAAGGGGGCGTAGCTTGGCTTATAGTGGCGGTAGCTACTCCCACCACTCGACCCGCAGCCTTAGCTCCGCCCCTTTGAGCCGGAGCGTGGGCGTGGCTTATCTTGTAGTGGGGGAAGCGAGCTTGAACAGTAAACGCTTTCTGCCTTGAATATGGGGAAGCTGCTAGTTAGCTGAGAGCAGATAGAGAAAGGTATACAGTAAATACTCGTTAGGAGCCCGTCGAACGGGGCTGGCGGTGGGCTCCTAACGCGACTGGACACTATTCCGCGCGGCCACTGGCGCGAGTGAGAAAACCCAATGAGCGAGCGAGAGGAAACGAAAGCCGACGGCAACTTCGTGTCGATTCGTTCGTTTCCTCTCGCTCGCTCATTGGGGTTTTTCACTCTCGTCCGAAGGATTCCAAGAAATGGTGGGGATAGCCGCCGGGCTCCTAACGCGTGGTAGAAACGGGCTCCTAACGAGGATTTACTGTACTCTGTTGCTGGCTGAGGAATTTTGTTGTTGGTGATAGGTTGTAGGTGTTTGTCTATATGTGTTGATTCGGGGATTATGTATGTTTCAGTTTAGGTTAGGAAGTTTAAAAATGGAGGAAAATGGTGGAACGTGGGTGGCAAACGATGTACTGAAATTTATTTATTGACTGATGACCTGTGCATGAGTGTAAAGCGGTGGTGTATAGTAAAGGGAGGTATGTTTCATTTCTTTTTTATTAGCAAGTTCACTGATCAATAGTGCTATAGTTCAATTGCTAAAGGTTACATAGTGGGTGATGTATGGTAATCAATGGTTGCACAGAAAGGTGAAGTGAAGTTTAACAAGTGGTGAGAGATGTGGTGTTATTGATTAGCAGATGACTGGTATGTATGTACGTGGACTATATATAAACTTAGGGAATTATAGTACGGTGACCCGTCTTGCAGCGCTACTGTAGCGTTATAGTGTCACATAGAATTTCAAGTGCTACTGAACGATACTCGTTACGTTTCCAAAATTAAACTGTAATGCATTACCAAACAGTGATGCTTTCAAACAATCAACGTTTCAATGAATTCAGATTTTTGAATTTTTTAAACGTTGAGCACAAAGTATTGAACGGTAATCCACTTTACTTCCTTCGTTGCAGGGAATCAATTATTCTCTCTGCCGTCCACGAATTAAACGATCACTCGTTTAAATACTGTTAAATATTGGATTTAATTGTTCCTCGCCTGGATATATTGATATGTATTTGCGCTATTTTCGATCTTTTATAGAATAATCGAACAAATTTTTAGTTTAAACGACAAACTTCTTTATCCCCAGCGATCCACATAGGTATTTATAGCGATTAAATACAAGGACTAATGGCATTCTTAAGACAATTTTTAGACAGAACAGAGGGAACATTTGAGCAACTAAAGAAATATTCTCTGTACATCACTTTCCACCAAGTAAGACCACCCATATTTTCCTCAAACTTATGAACAGGTGCTTCCGAAACAGAACTTGTCGCTATGATTTACGTCTGCACAGATAACACTGGAATTACTTCCACCTCGGGGAATAATGCTGCACGGAGCAGCCATCTGACAAATAGCACCAGCCAAAAGTATTAAACAAAAAGTAAAGAAATTAAATAAAAACATATCGCAATATTCATCCCTTTATAGCCGCGTGGAAATGTCAGATCAAAGCCATCGTTTTGCACCACGAAACATCAAAAGCCCTACTACAATTTTCAGAATAATGTATTTTAATTATATTATTTTCTTTTATCGATAACGCCCTTCATTTGCTCCCTTCTCACCGTTTAATTTCAATTAGGCTAATTCTGCGGCCACAAGGCATAACGATAACGAGGCGAACTTTAACACATTTGGGAATAAATCGGTGTTAGAAGGAACTGCAGGAACTTTTCAAATAAATTCAAGTTTTAGAGCGCAGGCGTATATGTGAGAATACAGAGCGAAAGTTGAGAGAGAAATATGATCTGATGAGCCATGAAAATAGGGCAGGAGCATGAAACGCGAGAAGCTTAACAAGCTTCCGATTCTTAATCGTTAGTGGTCTATTGCTTCTTGAATGAGAAAGTGAGGCGGGGCGAGAGACCGCGTGGTGGGAGAGGAGGTATGGAGGGGCGAGGACACTCTGTAACCTCCAGTTGCCAATATTTACTGTTCTGACTATATGTATGTAGATAGCTTCGCTGATGACTTATTCTCTTTTTATCTCTCTATCTTGTTTCAACTATGCCATTACAAAGTAATTTCCACGGCTCTGTGGACCTGCTGGAACTGTTATCTACATTTATTGGATCGGTGCACATGAAATTGCCGATCGCAGATAGTGTGAAAGTTCATCTGTTTATAGTGGGGATATAATAACAATTTTGCTAAGGCTGGCTTGCGATTCAAGAAATGTCACAGAAACTCAAAAAAGTAAAATAAAAAAATTGTTAAAAATATAGAATACAATATTAAACTAATTATACAGTATTGTAAAAAATATTAAACCCTAATATTATGAAAAATATTAAATCCTAATATTATGAAAAATATTAAATCCTAATGTTATACAAAGTAATACAGATATGTACTTGGTTAAGCTTTAGAAGCATACTTAGTCCCTACAGTGAAGCCGCAGCAGACAATTATAATGTACAAAACTTTCCATCGAATAACAACCTTCATCTGTGCACACATTTATCAAGACCTCCCTGTTTATGGCAAACAGTAAACACCCACGAAATCCGGCTTTGACCTCAGATTGCCGCAAATACAATTTGCCACGCAGAAACTGCCATTCAAAGACGCAACGCGGGAAAAGGCAGGCGAATGCTCATAAACTCCCTCATCCAATCCCTCCAGACCAACAGACTTCGTCGGCAAACTCCATTCGCCGGATGTTTATCCAAGAGGAGGCAGGTCGCCTCGTCCAGAATCCGGCGAAGTGTGCGCAAAGGAATAAATGATGCGACTCGGTGAATATTCCAAGATGCCTTGGGGCGAGCGATTATAGAACGTTCTCGTCATCGGCAATCTACTCGATCCCGTTCTTAACTCGGTTAATTACCACGCCGGTCGAAAGGATACCCTGGGTAATTCGTTTAACGATCGTTACAGCTTCCGCGGGGATCTCGACCACCAGCGACTAAACACAAACGCAGCAGTCCGCGAATATCTCTTTTGTGTCCCGTTTCTTGCAGCCGTTACCTACCCCTTTAAAATTTACTTTTGCCATTCCCCTCGTTGAGCACTTTCCACCTGTTCTTTGGCAACTCTCTGCAATTGTATTCCGCGTCTTAATTAACACAGTTTCGACTCGGGCACATCTTTTTTAAGGGTAGGCCACCAGGGAAGACTGGATGCAGTCGTTTACGTGGGTGCAAATAGGTAAGTTTCTGTTGTTGAAAACGGCACCAAATTTAGCGTCACCGGTTTGGTTCAAATTTTGTATATAGTTAGTGGGGAATATATATTTAATCGTTTCGTGAAAGAATATTTCTTTTTTGACACATTCTTTCATTGTACATACTGTGCAGTAATTACATTCAAGATTGGAGACTAATTTGCGTTTTGAAATTCGTACACTCCCCTGCTTAGTTTGTTTGAAGAAAAGTTTGGGATAAGTAAGAAAAGAGTGTTTTACTGAGAACTGTGATTAAAAAAGTATGTAATTTTTTTCTTTAAAACACTTATTTAACACGGTTCTGACACGTGGGTCACCGGAGACCCATGATATTCAATATTTAAACTGCTATCGATCAAACAACCCCCTTTTTAAATTTAGTGTTAAAATCAAAATGCGGGAAAAAGAAGCTGAAATTATGAAAAATTTAACACAAATACCACTTTTCTATGACTATCACAATCTAATGTTCCCATCACTCTTTATGGTCCCTATCTAATAATTTAAATTCCCACAAAAATTTCTAACAAGCTTAGTATTTTATTTAATTTGTTCAAAGAAAAGTTTGAAATGTATAAGAGAAGTTTTTACTAATAATTAGCATTAAAAGGGGAAGGTGTCTTTTCCTTACGTTCAGATAGACCCAAAGATGTATAGGTGAGTACAGAATGATCGAAATGGCGATTATTGTGAACAAAGACTCGGTTTTCAAAGGCGATACCAGATGAAATTTATCAGTAAATCTATACCTGACCCAAATATCCTGCAACCTAGGAGCAACCCCCATAACCAAGAATATCGGCCCATTGAATTATCGCCTGGCACGATAAAAGCTACACCCAAGCCTAGAGGGCCATTGGGCGATGCGAGACGTTTATTACATTTGTGATATTGGAAGCTGCTAGATGGGGTAAGACAAGGTTCAAAAGCACCGTGATATTCATACACGCCACCTAGATATATAAGGAACGGACCAACGTTTATTATTTATTAAACAATAAACAGGCAAAGCCCAAAACAAAACATGATTGAGATAATTAAGACACGATACGGTTTTCTTGGCGTAATAATCCTTAAAGCTTACATGTGAAAGAACACATGATACCTCTGCTCGTTTATTGTGCAATAAATAATAATGATGATATCTCCGTAAACATTGATGTAAGCTTCAGTGTTGCTCTGCTTGATTAAACTGTCAGGTTACGTCAAGTAAAACGATGTTAATGAGATTATTCATGAAGACTAACACAAAACAAAGATTTCCTTCTATTAAAACAGTGATTCCCAACCTGTGGGTCGCGAAGCCTTTTCTGGGGGTTCGCCAGGGTTACTTTTAATTGACGAGTTTTAGCACTAATTTATTTTAATATGGTTACAATTGCTATATTCTATAAATAATGTAACACTAAGGAATTATTTATCTTACCTTATATGGGGGGGGGGGGGGTAGTGACGCAGATTATTTGAATATTATAAAAGTGGATCGCGACTTAAAAAAAGGTTGGGAAACACTGTACTAAATGAAATTTATCATTAGGTTCGATTTTCCTTTGATTTTTCTGTGACTACCTTTACTTTCTCTGATTTATATTTTACCGTATTCGACTCAACCATGAAGCCAAGTCAGCTAAAACAATATCGAAACGAATCTCGAATACAAACACGAGATCAAGATCATCCTCTATTAGATTCAACCCTACATCCACATTGGTTCAAACAAATTTAAGAATAACTAAAACAATTTGAAAATCCTCATCGAGATCACCACAGGCAAATAAAGATCTTCACCCTCATTAAACGATATCCCAACGAACGTTAACAAGAAGCCAATATTACATTCTATTCGCTTCACCCACGCAGTTACACCCTCCACAACAATTTCAACAATCTCGATAAAACTCTGCTCAACTATAAAACAACTTCTCCCCCGTTACTTCCAACCGTGAACCCACCCGCGATTAAAGCAATTTCAAAGGGTTCGATGAGATCGTCGCGCCACACGTTAACACGGGCCCAAGATTCCCTCCGCGATTCAGCCGTGAAACGCTTTTTTCAAACGAAGCTTTTGTTCCTGGCCAGCCTCCTCTAACGACGTGTCTTTGACCTCCTTCTTCCAACACCCATTCTATTCCGCGCTGTGTGTTTTTTTTTCCAGCTGCGTGAAAGGGTTCTAGGCGGTTGTAAACACTCGCGCACGGCGAACCGTCCTTTCGTGCTCGCTCGCTCGAGCGGCGCGGCGCCCCGCTATAGGCGCTAAACGAATTACGGCGGGCGGTACTATATCGGGGCATCCTGCGAAAACAGTGCCTGTTCCGTCTCACGGGACGCAACAGAACCTCGTCCCGAGTTTCACGACAGTCGATTACCTTATTTTCGAGGAACACGTGGAAAACATCTGTTTGCCTTGCTTCTGAAGGCAAGTAAATAAAAGGATTTATCTTGCTGGAATTGCGACGAGCGTGATGCAGGAGTTGGGTAAAATAATGGAAACGAATTCTTTAGTAATACTTCACCTACCGGAAGCCTATTAATCGACTTAAGTTCGCCACGAGCGACAGGCAAAGTATTAATATCATTTATTAATAATATAATGAAAACGGTAAAAAAGTAAGTAATACATGTTTGAATTTAGTACCAAACTTATAAATTGTTTTTAAATCACCCATGTAATTACTATTACACTAGGGAAAGGTGCGTACCTATATTAACCCGTTGTTGACACACCTCTTTTTTTCGATCAACTTTGACATACTGGGTGGCTCACACCCAGAGTAATTTTTGAACGACTGCCATTCTCATCTAAAGAATCCAATCCTTATGAAAAAAATCATGGGTCAATGTCAAGGTCTCTAGAATGTATACCAATAGTTTTTTCATTGAAATTTTATCACAGTTTTTGTAAAAAAAAAATCTAGATTGTCATATGTAAGGAAAAAACGAAAAAATCTTCAAAAAATTGTTACTTTCACAAATTTCAATATTAGAAGCTAAAAATCTACGGAGTTGTTCAAATATAATATTTTGACAAAAAAATAATAGTTTGTAAGTCGGTTTTGGAAAAAAGGTATTTATTTTGCGCATAGAAGGGTGTCAACGAAGGGTTAAAAATCGTTACAAAAAATTTCACTCACTGTGAAAAATTATGTATTAAAATAATTATTCATAATTAAATATAAAGGGCGGCAAAAATCATTTTTGCTCAGAGCGGCGGAAGAGCTAGATCGGGCCCTGGGTGTTTCACTTCGTCTTCATGCTCCTCAAACCAAGATGGACCATTTCCATTATTTTGTCCAACCCCTGTACATCGCTGCTCGAATAAAAACAGTTTAGTTTCACTTCCTACCTGTTGTTCTCTATGCTTACCCAGTTATTATTTAATCTTAATGATATTAATCCAGGAAGCATTCCATTGTGAATATACAGAGTGTCCCACTTAAATATCTTCTTCAGTTACGATGTAAAAAAAAATATTTTACACGTAATTTTCTTGCAGTGTATTCGCCATTTGGCACCATTCCAATTACCCATTTTTTGAATCGTCACAATTGAAGAACATACTTAGTGGTCCGTTTTAGATGGAACGCCCTGTATATACAAATTCTCAGTAAAATCGATTGAAATTGCTTACAGTATTTGTGTATCTAAGAAGAACGGGCATTTCACATTTTATTTGGCACCGTTGGACCAAACATTATACGCAGTCGGACAGTTAACAATATAGTTTACTATTTCCGTTGATTCGTAAATTACTCTCACGGCGGGTGGTACAGCGGCAAGCGTGCGTAGAGGCAGCGTTCCTACAAGCGCAGGTGTAGATACGTCTCTAAATAGTCGCCTCCTCTAACAGGACGCACCAAAGCGCGATAAGACGGTGCAACCGCGCAAAAGGCCAACTGCGAAACGAGAGACCGCTGGCCAGCAGAGGGGAATCGATTGAGAAGCTGGTGGACGCAGCCTCGGTGTTCAAGCTTCTTGCAGCGGAAGGAAATAGCGAGTTCTATAGCGCTGCGCTACTGTTGCTAGAACATATTATTCGCCACTGTGAAACACGTCTTTTACGGTTTGAACGAGGGGTTTCTGGTGTATCGAGCAGAAGCGAGGTCTCTGACGCGCATGGCCGAGCAGAAAATGGAAATGTGGAGTTGCGGGCTCCGTGCGCTCCACAGCCGTAATTCCGTGGCGATGTGAATGAGTAGGTTCGAGGTTTGGCAAGCTATCCATCTTCTACTTGTGTACATATGTAAAATGAGAGATCTCAGTATTGCTTGGTACGTGTGTAAGTATCAATGTGTCACTTCAGGTTTGGAGCTTGCTCAGCTATATTGAGTGGCGTACAAAATTTACATAATGAACACGTCATAGAATTTAAAGTGAAACAAATTTCATAATCTTATAAGATCTGTATTGAAGAATTCTAAAAAATTGGCTATAAAACTGCTTCGACGAAATATTTTCTGGTGAAGTTTGTAAGGAAGGGATTCGTCTCCAAAAAATACATCGAAAATGTGGAATGCAAGTTTTCCGCAAGGCCCTTGGTTTTCGAGAAAATCGCTGCTGAAGCAGACAGCTCGCACGCGCGGTAGTTGAAGCTCGGCGTAATGAATCTAACTATGTATATAAGTAGGTTAACAGAAGTTCGTGTGTTCTCCACGTTACAGTATAATCAAATAAAGGGTACATATACCTAAGCATAAAGTTACATCTCCTAGAGTCTAGTCTAGATACTTGAAGAAAGATACGCGAAGTCGAGATTCAATGAAAACACATGCCCCGCACGTGTTTCAAGGCTGCTTTCCCCCCAAAACTTAAGCTGGTACGAAAAAATGTTATTCCACATTTTCGACGTATTTTACAGAGCCGTATCAGCCACTGCCATTTCCTACCGAATATTTTCAACCACTGATTTAAGAGACATCATTAAATCCATAAGAAATTCAATGTCACTTTCTCAGTAGAATATTTGACCTGAATAAACCCGTCAATTCCAAGCCACCCACTTGTCATTCAAATAGCCCAAGATAGTAATAGCGATCCCGATGAAGAATTCCAGTTTCACAGTCCATTGAGGGACTCATTCGTCAGCAGACTGTAACGATATTCTCAATAGCGCCGTGCTTCAACGTCCCGAAGGTGATCAACAATGGCACCCCGATCGATTTCAAGATACCGAGCTAATATAAGTTTCCGATTGAACGTAATTCATCCCCAGTGATAGACTCTGCTCGCAGTTGGGCACTGCAATTTAAATGTCAGATGGAAGCGGAGTGTAAATCCGTGGACTCCGCGAGCATCGATCGAGGTCCGAGATTTATTTACGTTTTAAGTAAAACTACTCCCTTTCGAGTGGAAGACCACTTTGACCCCTCTCGCTCTCTTTATCCCACCTCTCCAATCTCTCTATCTCTCTCTCTTTCTGGCGGTATTTTAAGGTTTAAGTCCTTCGTTAGCTGGATAACCGGCTTGAAATTGGAGGGAATAAATTAACGAGCTACGTATGCACTTCTGTCGCTCGTTTATCTACATTGCCGAGTATTAAACACGGTAGATCAATACACAGTGCGAGTGACACTTGGGAAAAAACGAATTAGGAGCATCGCTGCTAGTTTTCGCCTCGAGCACGCTCGCTGACGCACCGCTAGCCCCCTCTTACTGTTTACCAAGGAACGGTAGCGCTGTCGAGGCGTGTGTTACGAACGAAAACAATCGTTCCCTTTCCTTTGCACTTGACTCTCCGCCACTGTGTGTTTGCCCTTCGGGAGTGTCATTATCTATTTATATAGTCGTTCTATTTTGTTTTATATACCCGCGGACGACAGTGGCTGGGTCAGGAGTGACCCACGTTCGTAAGTCTCGCTGACCTCCTCAACTCATGTTGGCTAGCTTGAATTGGCAATTGTTTGTATTAGAGCTGATCAGTGATCGCATTGGAAATATAGATTTAGTCTTTTAAAACCATCTTTAGAATTCGAAATACCAATGGCTGTAAGAAAAGAATCGTGTAGCTGAAGGGTAAAAAATGAGACAAAGCTGTGGATGGATCTAAACTGACCCAGTCCGCCTTCCGAGGGTTGTTGTATATGTATTTGTACTTGTGTTAGTAGTTTCTTTAGAATGGCGAGTTTCGTGTATAATAATCAGTAAATAAAAGTTTTGTGTAATAGAGAGGCAAATTGGGAAATATAAATCAAGATAAAAGCGGAGGGAGGTGTAAGCTAAATAAAATGAAACGAAAATAAATGTACTGTAGGCGCTGGAGTTGAGCGCCCATGATTTAAGGGGAATTATTGATGTAGAGCACGCATGTGGAGATTCTGAAATTGGATAACGGATATTATGAATAATGCGAGTAATGGCAAGGAAGAGATACGATTTGGAACCAATTTCTGTCATAACCTTTTAATGCAGAGATTGCTCTGTACGCTTAAACAAGGTAATTCTAATTTTGATTTTCCAATAAACTAGTACTCAAATAGTTTAATTAGACCACAAAAGATTCGAATCGTTCAAAGGCTTCGAATAGCTCGAAAAAAGTTTGAGCTTAACAAAAACTCAAGTTCAAAATTTCGGAAGATTCAATGTGTTTGAAATTTCAAATGAAAACTCGATCTATTCGAGTAATTCGAGTAGCTCGAAGAAATTCGATTTGTTTAAGTATTTCGACAATCTCAAAAAAAATTGTTATCTGTGAAAAATTGAAAATTCTCCAGAAAGAAATTTGATTCGTTTCGAATAGTTAAAGTTGTCCTTTAAAAAACATCGGCCTTCCACCAACCCAATGAACCTAACCTAATTAACTTCCTATTTACGGTGAATTTATTTTCAACCAGAATATTTTATACACTCTTCTTAATATGCACGACAGCTCGCAGAATTCTCTGAGCCGCGTGAAATCTATTACGGTAACAAATTGCAGTTTTAATCAAAGAATCATTTGCTGCCATTAAATATGATCTTCGCATAAGGATGATCAATCACAGGCCGCAGCAAAACTTTGATGGAGTTTCTGGATAACTTCTACTTTATTATGCGTCACACAGCCTTACATTACACCGTAAGAATTTCAAAACAAAGAAAAGATAACCGTATAAAGAAACGACCTTAATATGCGACACTAGCTCCGTGAAACCGTTTCCTTGTGCAACATACTCATTAACTCGACGAGTTCCTAGCAAGTCACCCAACATAGAGTAATAAAATCCTTGTACAGTAATTGTTCTAAGCACTCGACAAGGAAATATGAAGACTGGATATATATTTTTCAACAATATAAGATTCACGTACATTTAGTAAATTCGTTTCTTTTGAAAGGAAAAGAGAAAGACAGAGAAAGAGAGAGAGAGAGAGAGAGAGAGACTGAGGAAAATATTACCACAAAATTTACAAAGAGATTAGCGATATGTAAAAACTAGATAAGCAAGATTCGTTAACGACCCTAAATTCCCATTAAGAACGCGATAATTCTGTTACATGCACAGTGTCGGCAGCTATCAATATCGTTACGCCAGTCGCGTCCGCCACGCAATCTTCTTCCGTCGGTTCAGCTTCCGTAAGGAAACGTCCCGCTGTTTCTTTTATCGAATAAGCGCGACCATTTACCAGGTACCCCGCACAACATCGCGCCAAACCCGCATCCAGTGTCCCTCGAGTTTGTCCTTGGAACGTGCGTGAAAATTACCATAGAAAACTCAACCAAAGAATCATCGCCCACCTTACTTCCGGTTGAACTCTAAGCACCGCTGATCGCCGGACGTCAGACGACTTTCTTTCATCCCTCCCATCATGTGTCATCCCGCGACTACCCATCGAGCGCATCAACCGAGAGACACTCCGTTAATTACCGTTGCACTTTGCATCTGACGTTTCCACGAAAAAACGCGCCCCGGCCTAATCGTTCGCCCCGATCTCCCTAACCAACAAATCGCGCTCGAGCCAGTTTCGTCCCCGTTCCTTCCCATTCCCAGCTGTCAGAAAAAAAATGACCACGGCCCCGGTGGTGTCGAGTACTGCCATGCATTTAAGGATCGAACACGTTACCTTACAAGATTCAATTTCGATGGGTACTCCGAGGAACGACGCACCAGAAATCAGTTTCACGACACAACGCGTATATCGCGATGGACCGGAGAGATGATTCGGCGACGAACCCTCGCGATAGAGTACTTATACGGTTCCGTGTCCGAAAGGCCACTGACAGAACTCTCGCGACTCGCGACTCCCCCATTCTGCTCGGCTACTCCTACCCCCTCGCGTTTAGCCCGCGCCAGCGGCGGGGGGAGCAGCGAAGGGAAGAAGAAGCGTACAGCGACGAACGAGAATGGGAGAAAGACAGGCAGAGGCTCTATCGACCCAACCGAGCACCACCGTTGTGCGAAAGGTGGAGATACACTGGTAGCGATGGGTCCGACGAAAACGATTCATTGTGAACGCTCCTACGCACACCGCTGCCACAGAATGATAATCCTCGACCGCTGATGCGTACTTCAATAGTCAATTATTTCTCACACTGTGTGGGCGCACTCGATTGATTTTGCCCGTAGTTACAGCACGCCGGTCAGCGATGTATGGAGAGGTCCGTTATTACGGGAGGATTACAAAACGAATGCGAGTTGTTGGTAAATAGGCTACCGAACTTATTCAGTGTCAATTCAAGAAGGTTCGCGTAAGGCTTTAATTACATTACCTAGTATAGGTATAGTGGGGTGAATGCTGCAGAAGTCCCACAGTTTACAGCTTCGAGGTTTCGGAACAAGAGGTTCGGCACTTTTCGGAGGCAAGGTTTCCAGCCTTCGAAGTTGTAAACTTTGGGACTCGCGCGGCTCTTGCGACCCCGTACATACCTACTACTCTCGGATACAATTTCCGAAGAAGAGGTTAGAATTTGGAAATAATGAATCATGCAGTAAGAATACTTTCAGTGATCTGAAAATTTGCAGTTTCTGTTATTCGATTGCCGTCGAGTGCCCAGCCCGCGAAGCAGACGTCTCGTATCAACAAGTTGATAAGCACTCGCGTACACGTAGTATGTTCGCGAACGAAGTATCGATGCCAAGCGAGTGGGGTGATCGATGCCATCGCTATGCACATGCAAGCTTGCGTGAACGACGTCGGACGGCGAAACGGCGCCAACTCGGCCTCTGTGAAGGGCAATAATGTCTTTCGAAATTTCGACGCTTCCGGGAGGGGGGCGTGGGACTCGTCGGGGGCCAGGCGACGGAAGGAAAGAGGGAGAGTGGAAGTACATAAAGCACTCGTGCTTCGAGCGTCGTCCAGTTTATGCTAGTATTTTAAAGGCGATTTTTTTTCAGCGACTCGGGTACCCAAAATTCGTGAAACTGCGTGGAATTTAATCGCGCTTCAGATACGATTTCTAAGTGTTATGCATTAAAATAATTATTGCTACACATTGGAGAACTGAGAGTCGCACTTTGCGCGCGCAAAGGAGAGCTAGAGTGGCGCGAAGTGGGGGCATAGATCGGCGCGCTGAGCAACCAGTTGATTTTGTCCGGACTATAGAAGCGAAGTGCCTACCACTAATTGATTTAATTAAATCTGACGATGTTAAATTAAAAGCTGAATATGAACACCTGTACTTACTTACACCTTACAGAGTGGTTAGGGGAGGAATTTCATTTCGATTTAAACCAGCACCAGCGGAATGCATATTTGAGCGAAATACGCAGAACCTTGTTACGAACTTGGATAATATTAAATTCTCGAAGACCGTGGAGTGTATAGCGAAGAAAAAAGTTTCTCCCAGTAATTACAGATTCCTAATGTCTCCCGCTAGACAGAATAACAGCGAGCTCCGCATGGAAATTTGTAGTATTAATGAAAACACATTACGTTAATTAATAACAGGTACCACACCTCTTGGAACATTCGCACGCAATTCCTGTGTTTTTACGCGCCGCCCTAATTGTTTCCACCTTTCACAAATACATAATAAGAATCACGGAGTAAAAAATTCTTAATCAGTTCTCCCGCGAGAAGTGTCGCAATTTTTAAAAATCTATTTGTAACTACAACATCGAAGATCTTTTCTTAAATATAAAATTCCATCAGCGATGAAAAGCGTTTCTACGGAAAAGTTTCGCAAGAAAGTTTGAGCGCCATTACTTGCAGATAACCTCCCTTTGACTCGGCTATATCTACTGTCTGCTTCAAATCGTCTTATTCTCCTTGCTCCCCCGCGAACCTCTTTCTCAAACACTCGCACTGAAGAATTCGTCGGGAGTTGAAATAATACTCTCAAAGCTTTTCTGTCGCTCGACTTTGTATGTGAAAAGCTGGTTTAACAAAGGGTTCTGAAGTTTATGCCATTTCCATTGTAAGCGGAGCAAGGTTTCTCCGTTAGAAATAGGAACCCGTTTATAATCATTCAATCTTCCGTGTAAAATACATTAAGCGTTTCGTACCGCGACACAAGTTTATAGTTCCCGTGAATTTTTTACTGCTGTAACTTTTCCCCACAACAGTTACATAATATTTCACCAGAATACTTTCCACAACGACCGTAACGGTGATTCCTTGCCGATTTTATATTCACATAACTTCGACTGAAACGCGAAGTGGAGGTTGCGTGTCGTAGAAAAACTATTCCATAATTCATGATACGATGAACGAGATAATTCTGCGTGGAAACATAAATCGAAAGTGTAGAGCAACGTTTGCTCGTATGCGCGCCATCTTTGAAAGAATCAGAGTAGCGAGTGTAAATCAAATTCGAATTGAAATCTTCGATTCAGCTTTCCAAGATCGAAACCTCCTTCCTTCAAAATCTGAAGCTCGTATGAAAAAAATTTCATACTACACTCCCGACGTATCACGAAATATATCGCAGCTCCTCTCATTTCTCAACACGAACCTCGCGTTTCTATTTATCTACCATTTATCCTTCCAGGATCCCTATTCTTTACGCCCACCACAAACACAGCTACGCATACATGTCTACTCAAACATACCTGATTGCTGTTAACGGTCGACTGTTTCATCCCACCCTCCGCCAGCGAAAATACCAGTCATCCCTCAGCTTTGCCACCACTAACTGGGCACACCTATAGGTTAAATAACCACTGATCCCTTTCCCGCCTCCAGCGTCCTGTAAATAAAACACCCATCTCGTTAATCAGGCTGGCGTCAATAGCCCCTCGTCGTCATTTCTTACGAGGAACGTTCGCGAACGCGCAGTTCGATAAGGTCATCGATAACGGCGCGTCTGCATTAAAAAAGCAGGGAATTTTAAATCGGTGCGGTCGAGGCCGGACACCCGCCGGGCATCACGGGACCTTCGGCGCGTGCCCGACATTTTTCTAGAACGGAAGTCAATATCCGCCCTGAATTACCGACAATGATAAAACCACCGTAAGTCAGCGCACTCTGCGACGTAAGGGCACGTACTAAAGCGAGTCACCGTGGGCGCTGGAAGAGTTTAATAAAAATCAGTACTGCGACCGCCTAGCCACGCCCCCGCCAATTCTCTCCCACCGTGAACGTTTAAGGGGATCGAAGTGCAACTCGCGACAACGTTCCTAACGTTGCCAGCCAGACACTTGGAAGCCAGCCACGCGGACGCGTGCTGCCAGCGAGGGCCAATTATGACATAATAATGCTCGATTCTCGTAACACTCGACGCAACACGATATATTACACGACTCACAAGCCACGGGAGGTGCCGTTACTGTTTAATCACACTATGACCAGGCTACAGTATCACATGACGGTGTAAATAACCTATATTCGCTGATCGAACCCTGAGAATTTGAAACTTAACTACGAGACACTCCCCGAAGAGGGCGCGTCGACAGACGAGAGTTCAACGGTTTTTGGCACGTAACGAGATTTGAATTTCTCTCGCGGACTTAACATTATGCTGATGTTCGCGGAGAGATTTGGGAGTGTTTCAGATGAATGATAGAGCTTTGTGGAATAAGTAGCTTGACGATATTAAAGGCAAAGGCGCGAAGTGGTATGTAGCTTTAAAAATGGAACGTTATTAGGATCTAGTGTTCTGATGATTGTTTTAATGCCCCCCGTGTCCTGGCGACATTAAAGGACGCCCTAGCGTGAAACTGTTTAGCAAACCGTAGCTTGCGCCCCTTTGCGCTTAATCCCTTCAATTACATAACAGAGAAGCGGCGACCGGAAGCGCTGCGTAAGAAGCGCTTGCCAAGCCAAAGAGTCAAAGGTATTCCTGTTAAGCCCTCCGGCTGAAGCGTTCACACCTTGGCGTCGCAATAATTAAGTTATATTTTGTAACAACGAAAACGTCACACGCCACGGCACAACGATAGAATCTTGAACAGAAATCGTTTCATCCTTCTTTAATACACCGTGCCTTAAGATTAAGACAGATAACGAGCTTAAAACGATTACAATAGAAATGTATGTGTACACGCGTTATTTCAATCGAACTTCGATTCATTTAAGTATCCGCGTACTCGTGTCGAACGTACATCCACACACATACAAATATAACATATAATATATACATTATATTTATATCGTTGTACATTTACTTTCATTTTCCCTTCCTCTTTACACGAACGTAACGGAAAAAAAGTTCGCACCGGATCGATTCAAAGATGAATTATTCCAAGTTCCCGTGAAATCACGGGAACCCGATATTTCGATTTTCTCTTTTTTTTTCTGTCTTCCTACTGTCGCTAGACAACGTACAAAATATATATGTATATACAGCCAGCATACACGGTATGCAAGTGTCGGTTCCGCGTGAGAACGTACAAACTCATCGACGATCTATTATTAAATAATTAAATAAATAGCCCGCTTTGCGAGATTATCGTCCGGGATAATCGTGTCTGACTTATTAATAGAACTTCCGATCGATCGCCTTCCACGCACCGGTATCGGAAGTTCTCCAACCTTTCGCGTTCGAGAAGACCGCAGAGAGCCGCTCTCCCCTCTCGCCTCGTCTTCCGTGTGGAAAATTGCACGATGTGGATCTACGATTGGGGGATAGACAGAATATTGCTCGGAAATCGACGCAAGATCGGATGCTCGATATGCGAGAGCTCACTGTTTGGACAGAGCCAGATTCTACGGTGCGTACGTAAGGAATCAAAGGAGAAAGAAAGCGTGATCGAGTCATTGAAAGTTCGCACTCTCGGCTGAAGGCACTTCTCTACCAGCGACTCGCGCTTCATCGTGATCGCATCGATCTACCTATTTCCTATATCCGTTAACTACATCAACCCTTTCACCTCTACCGACGTCCGCGGCTGTGTGACATTTTGTTAAAGGAACGAAACTGCGAAAAATACATGTCAGCCGGCGGGACTTTCGAGATGGCGGTGAAGGGGTTGAAGTCTGCTCCCTCCAACCGCGATAAAATCGCTTAAATGAAACTCGAATGATGTAGGGGGTTAGAGTAAGTAGCGCGTAAGAAACACGCTAACAATTCTCTATACACTCTAAATTATAATAATAATAATAATAATAATAATAATAATAATAAATTGGCTCTACCCGCTATTAATGACACGCAAACGGAGCAGAAATTAAAATTAAAAAGCGAGAAGGCGTTACCTTTAAATTTGCTTAATATTTACTACGACATGAAACGCGGTGAAACAAAAAATAGTAAGAGATATTTTCGAGAGCGTCGTTCGAGTTCCATTCAAACTACCTTATCGCCCACAGGTCGATAAACAAATTGCACGTTACATCCCCGCGCAAGCCGCCGCACGCGTACATCTCACGATATCCGCCAAGTGCTCCCCTCTCGGGCCGATTTCATAACGAGTCCCCCGCTTTAAAAATAATCGCGCGTGTCGTACATGAAACACGAAGGTCCCCGTCGCAAAGGGCCGCCACTTAAATCACGCACACGCGGCGTATCGCCCCGCTCCGCCGCCGAAATCGATACGGCCACACGCAGCTTCGCTAAGTAACAGCACCGGCAATGAATTCGCAACTTCGCAGATCCCCTTTCGACGCCTTCGGGCGTCCAGTAACGTTAAACGAGGAAATCTCGAGGTCGATACTCGAGCCACCCTCCCCCGAAACCGAGGCTCGCCGCCCCTCGCACGAATATTTATCAATAAAACTTATCGCCGTACACACACTTCGCGAATTATAATCATTTCCGGGAATCGTTCGATACTTTCCACCCTTTGCGGGCTTCGAGGGGCTCAACCCCTCGAGGACCACCTCACTTAACCGTAGATCGATGATCCACCATCTTGCGGGGTCGACGGATTTATATAAATAATTTATACAAGGAATAGTTAATAGAGAACGTTGATGGAACAATCGAAATATTCTGCGAAGTACTCTTGCGGTTTCGGGGTGGTTTAGTTGCAGCGAATATAATTCGGGAAAATCGAGCATGGGCGAGATCGCAAAGGGTGGAAATTGCGAGCCCCATTGCCTGGCGCGATCTGCGCAACTAGATTCCAAGCAGAGGTGCGTTTCACGCGCCGGTGGATTTTTTATTCATTTCTTTTCTTTTCCAGTAATTTTATTACAGGAACGAAAAAGAAGCGGGGTGCCTTAACATGTCCTTCTCGCCGTACAGAGAAAAGGTAATGATTAACGCTAAGAACTGTACAATATGTATTTATACAATCTTCTGGTTGGTCGCGTACGTGCTCGTGTTACAAGTGTTATACGCTTAGGTACATAGGAATCGATAAACGCTCTACATTCTTTCGAAATCCGCTACGGTTCGCCCTTTAAAGCATTCGAGAAGGGAAACGACGGCGGGGCCTCGATTACAACTGTCGAACCACCCCTGGAGAGCAGACTCGATGTTTTTATAAAACGCCTCGCCAAAGCAGTAAAACATTCTCCAACCAAGTTAAACTATGAATTTCTCAACAAACTTTAGACATCTCAACACCGCACGTTGTAAAGTACGAAACGAATGAAAATTATTAAAAAAAAAGAAGGGAGGTAAAGACTCGCTCTAAATTGATTATCGCGATTAAACGACTTGGTCGTGAAATCGCGGTGCTAGAGAGAACCGTGCAAGTAAACATTCATTGTTCGGGGTGGATCCGTAGAATATTCCAAACACGCGAGCAAACAAGGATCGATGTGTATAAAAAAGTAACCAAGATATAATCTCTCCGATCTACAAACACTACTTCACAATCTCCCGATCTTTGGTTCTCCATAAAAGAATATACCCGAGGGGGTGAAGTATTTATAGATCGCGCGGGAGGGTGATCTACAGATCTATAAATACTCCGATTCCCCGAAGCGAAATGAAAGCACTTTTCTCGTCGGTAATTGTAAAAAGTATCCGAACGGAATGCTTGGAACGATTAAAACGACGATAATCTGGCGTGACAGAGAAAAGAAAGAGCTGTGGACCGCGGCCGGCGATCACGCCCCACGTGATCCGCGTGGAAACCGACGCCTCAGTTCCTCCGCGTCGCGCGCGAAGAGGAAATGAAGCCTGTCGACCGTGGAATGCTTTAAAGGGTTAAACAGAAAAAAAAAAAGAAAGAAGAAGTGTACAGTCAAGCGGGATTGCGGTTTCGTCGATCGAGTGCTGGCAAGGTCCTCGGTGGATTGCAATGTTTTATTAGACAATCAATGAGTTTCCAAGGATTTGTCTTGCTACACTTAGTTCCTGTGCGCTCGCTTCACTATCGTTATATCTACACGGAGTCACCCCCTGGCAACGATTCGTTTGCTCGCCCACGCGTGGGATCATCAAACGTCCTCCTTTTCACAAAGCTTGATATGTTAATAATCGCCAACAGGGTGAAAACACGCAGTCTTCTTTCGAGTGACACAGTAAAGTTTGTACGTCGTTTGGATAGATTTGTGTGGAGGTGTATGTAAATGCGTACATAGATCCGTTGGTCGTAATGGAGTGAGAAGGTCGCATTAAGTTAATGGAAAGAAACGAAATCAAACGGAACAGCAACGGGGTCGGCGAACGAGCAAGCGAATCGCTATCAACGGGACTCGTCTCTCATATATATTTATATATATGTTCTTTTTTTACAATTGTCTTTCTTTCGCAATGTAACAGGGGAAAAAATATATAAATCGTTACATAGAGCGGGCTTTCATCGGCCTGCATTATCGTGCTTTTTCTTTTTCTTCTTTGCCATTTCTCGACATTCATCGCCGATGACACCGGGATAGAAGTCGCGCCTACGACGTACGCCAGAAATAAACAGGGGAAATGTACGAGAGGTGGACCAGAACATAAACATTGCATTTTTATTAATACAGCTTTGAAGGTTCATTGACATGCCTGTTTGATAATCGAGGCCCGACGATCGAGAACGTTGACGAACAGGCGGACGTTGAAACAGGCAATTAGCGTGTATGCGGAGGCAAGTGGGGGACAAACAAGCGACCCGTGAAACGAATTCTTGACGATCTCGAGCGACCGCCCGCTTTCGTTCCCCTCTCTCTCTCTCTCTCTCTCTTTTTCAATTCCCCTCTTTCGCGCGCCTTCCTCTGCCCCAGACTCCGAGCCTGTTCGCAGAGGGCAACTGTCGCCAATGCGAATCACCTTTCACGGGTCCAACCCACCTAGCGGCTAAATATCTGCTTGTACTCGTGTTAACACATGCGTAAAACAGAAGTTCCATTGCCTTACATAAGACCCTATATAAGGTAATACGGTGATCACCGAGGCGACCGCCGTCGACGGTGCGCGCCCTTATCACCACGCCGACACTATCGACGTCGACGACACGGCACCGTCGAGTTCGGCCGTCCCGGTAACACATCAATTAGATCTTAAAAACAAACGTGTATACATGATACGTGTGAGTCCGAGCTTCCGACGAGAATTGTGTACGTGTAAATCCTTTTTTTTTAATATCTATATATCTATATAGTTTATTTATATATGTATATGGGCGAGTCAATCGCACAGAGGCGTGGAACCTTCCACACGGAAGATCTCACTGTCTGGGGATCACCATCTCTCTTCGTCGCCTCTAGCCTCCGCCCCTCTCCGTCGAGAGGGGGAGAGATATGCACGCGGGATTACGAGTTTTCGACGGTTTGCCAGTGTGTATGTACAGAATACAAAACGATCGTTAAAAGCGGTGCAAATCCCTGCCTTGGTACAAATCGCGATTGATTTAACGAGTGCGAACTCGTACACACTCCTATCCCTTGCCCCTCTACCAATTGTTGCCCCGTCCCCGGCCGCGGAACCCGTTGCCCCTGAACTGTCCGCCGCGCTTCAGTCCCCTCGGCATGAAGTTGCCTATCGCGGGCCCCCGAGGCCCCCTGTCCATCCAGGGGGCCCTGGGCCCGCCCCTGAAGCCCCTGCCCCGCGGCGGGCCGCCCCTCCACAGAGGGAATGGGACTGGGCCCGCGAGACGCGGTCGGAAGTTGGGCCCCACCGGGCCGTCGAAGTTGTACACCTCGGTATGAGGCTCCGCGGTGGGCTGCGGCATGGGCCCGTTCAGGCAAGGCTCGGGCCCGGTCGGTGTCTGGGGCCCGTTCGACAGGGCGATCCTCTTCTTGTTAGAATTCTCGGCCTGCTCGTCGAAGCTGCCGTTCGTCGACGGTCTCTTCAGATCGTTGCTCAACGCGGTGCTCACCAGATCATCCATTTGCTCTGGCTGCTCCGGGAAGTTCATCTCCTGGCCCGTGTTCTCCGCCGACCCGCTACTGTCGCACGTCTTCTCGGACATGACGGGCTCCGACTCCACGTGCTCCTCGTACTCGGAGATAGGCACGTACTGGCTGTGCCGCGTGTCCTTCGCCTCCGTTGTCACGGGAACCACCGTCACCTGGTTCACCTGCTGCTGGTCCTCGAGCTCCGTGGACGGCGCCTCCGACTCGTGCTCCAAACTCGACGCGCTCTGGTAGGCGGACTGCTGGTCGTGGGAATTCGGTGTGCCGTGCGACGATCCACGATCCTGCGACAGGGACTGGGGATTCTCCTCCTGTTCCGCCTGGTGCTCCGCGCTCAGAGGGATATCCTTGTCGTCTGGAAGCCCTATAGGCATGCCCTCCTCGTCGAGGATGACCACGGTGTCGGGTGGCTGCAGCAGCAATGGTCGGCTATTCGGCAGGATCTCCGGCGACGACCTCTGATGCTGATCCTGCGCCCGTGGCTTACGATTGTTCTGCATGTTCCTCTGTTTATTGTGGTCGTCGGAGTATCGGTCCCGCCGGTTCCTCGGGAACCCGCGACCACCCCGCCCGCCACCTCTGTCGTTCCGATGGAACGGCATGTCCCGATGCTGATGCTCGCCCGGCTGCGAATACCTGCCGCGCATCTGCGGCTCGCCGAGGAACTCCTGATTGGGCCTCAGGCCGTGATTGTCGCGGTACTCGAAGTCCTGTTGCGAGAACTCCGACTGCGGCTGATGCATCGGATGGAAGTCCTGCTGGCCGAAGTCCTGCTGGTTCTGCAGGAAGCTCGGCGGCGGCCTGTTCTGGTGGAAGTTCGACTGGGACGAATGAAAGTCGCCCGACGGATTGTGTCGGAAGTCTGACTGATCCTGGTGGAAGGACGGTTGATTCGGATGAAACTGGGGCGGCGGGGGCGGTGGCGGAGGGGGTCCCGAGTGCATCATGTGCACGTCCTGCATCATCTGGCCGTGGGGTCCGGGCATTTGACCACTGGGAAGCGGGATCATACGCATGTCCATGTCCATGTGCTGGGAGGGGCCTGATGGGTTACCCACTCTCATGTCCCTGTCCTGGGGTCTCACGTCGACCAACACCCTCCCCTTTGGCTTACTGTCGGTCTCGTCGTCTGACATCTCCATGTCCACGCTCTCCACGATATCACCGGGTTGCATGTGTTGCCTGCTTTGTTATCACGAACATCATAATTTATAAAAGTGACGCCCAATACTATAAGGCACTTTAAAAATAAACAATACTGTTCTCTATGTCTTACCGATAATCCTGATCGCCTGTCGACCATAAATTACTACTGTTGGGTAACGCGTTCATAGAGTTATCGCTGACATTGTGATTCGCCGGACTTCCCGTCAGGCTGATCAAGTTGCGATGGTCGACGTCCGCTGCTTTCATCAGGCGATACGGCAACTGGTTCTCCGCCGTCAACGGTATTGGTATCACCCTGAAAACATTCTGTTTAGAGACACACGCACGAGCTTCTGGGTTCTCTGGTTCCTGCTGTTAAACGATCTAAGTATCTCATTGTTCACCTATGATCTACATCGCCAGCGGAGTTCAGAAGAGATTCTTGCGGCTGTGGGTCGTCGTACTCTACCGGGTCTGTGAACCCAGCTTTTTCGTACATTGGCGGTGATTCGGGAGTCTCTGACAAGATCTCACTTTTCACTCGGCCGGGGTTCACCCACGTGGATTCGTTATTCGAATCCCACCTATCTGTATCACTATCCATCCATGCTTTCGTTTTCTCGTCACACTCACCGGGCCAAGTTGGGTTCATACTGTTTTTCCCTGAAGATACAGCGAAATCCTCTACGTTACAAAGCAATTGTTATTTTTATAGTCAAACGGTCGGCACTTCGGAGGTTTCAAAGTGAGCTCACCCTTCTCTTCCCACTTGGCTGCCTCCTTCATGGTTTCGTTTGGGGGGGTCCACGTGGGGAATTTGGGTGGCAATTTGTTGTAACAATTTTCATCGTCGAGGAATATGGGCGGGGGCAATGGCGGGGGCGGCAATGGATTTACAGCGTTATTATTAGTGGGACCGTCGAAGGGCCCGGTAATGTTACTCTGACTGTTCTGGCTGGAGTATGGGGAGGGTGTGTGCGACTCGCCAGACAAGTTTCGAACAGGCAACGGTGTGCTGTGACTTATCTGGCAGTTGTTCACACCCATGGGCGTGCTCTGGTTGACCATCATTCGTGAGATCACAGGGGTTACAGGATGCTGCCCTAATACAGGCGAGTGTCTGTAATTCGAGCGTGGAGATTCCACTTGCGACTCGGGAATGTCTAGCCCGAGACCCGGTATCCCACCGGGGTCCTGCGTTCCGTCAGAAGAGGGAAGAACAGTCTTTAAGAAACTAGAGATATTAAAGTCCGCGTTGTTACTTTCGTTTTTGGAGGGCCTCATATTGATTACTTCTATTGGTTTAGCCTGAAAGGTGTGTAAAGTGTGTATGATGTTCTAGCAAACAATAAATATACACCTTAATTAAATCTACCTCTAAAGAATCGTTATACTGCTGTGACATTCCAGTAGGCGTCGACGATCTCTCGTTAAATATATTTCTCTGCAAGAAGAAAAGCCGTGGCAGTTATAATAATATTTCTAGATACAGATATGCCTTTGCAAGCGGTTTATCTTACCATGTTACCAAAATCCATATTTCCTCCCATGAAGGATGAGAAATTATTAGTGAAATCACCAGACTCATTGCCTGGACCCAATTCAGGGGCTGGCACAGGTACAGGATCGTAATCATGCGAGTATGAGCCATACATAGAAGGTGGAGCTACGTCTATCATTCCTAACTGATTCTGCGTCTGATTGTCATCCCCTGGAAGTTCTATGTCACTGTCAGGGCTCGGAGATGGAGCATTCACGTCTGGTGATGGAATTGGAGAGATCAATGTTGGTAAGAGCTCGTCCAACTTCTTCTTTAAATTTTTCACCCGGCTTCCGAAATTTCTATACGCCTGTATGTGAAAAACGTTGGATATCAGACACCGTTAATAATCACAGCAGAAAATATTCCCCTCTTCTTTAATGTACTTACGTTAGTAACTATTTTAACTTCACCCCTCTGTGTCTCGTAAAACTGATCGGCCTGCTCTAACAGTTCAAGAACTTGTGTCCTTTCTCTGATCTCCGCTTCCAGAGCACGAACATAATTTTCAACATTCCTTACCGCCAAGTCGACCTCCTTCTCCGCGTCCTCGACTCTTCTTCGATCTTTCAAGGAAGCGCACAATTCTTCTGCATTCTCCACGTCGATATTACTCTCCCTTAAATCTCGCAACCGTGCATCGGTCGCCTGCTCCAGCGTGGCGCACGATCGCATAGTAGAGATAAGCAGGGCGGCTTGAAATTCCTCTGGCGGCACAGCTGGCTGGGGATCTAATTTCTTTTTCGGAGCCGCTGAAATTAATCCGGACAGATCCGCGAGGAACTCCTCGTCGTACACCTGCCGCTGATCCCAGATCTTAAAGATCCTTAGTATACGATGCTTCACTTTCTCGTCTCTCACCATCGTCGTCGCCCTTTGCAGAGTCGTCCCCCACGACTCGACGAACTCGAAATTCTTTCTCTTCGAATATTGGATAACATCGTTCGCCAGATAAAAGAGCGTCAGGCGATGCTCGACTTTTACTGTTATTTAAAAAAACATCACGTCGTCATCCCACGCGTTACAGTAATACGATAAAACGCGCGTTAAGAAGAACGATATTGAAACGAGAATAATTACAAATAAGCTTCTCTCGCCAGAAAATAGAATAGAACGCAACGTCGACTTAATCCTAACGTACTATCTTCGCAAATATAGTGCCGAAGATTCCTTTCGTATACGAACGCGACTCTTTCGATATTACGTACCGCGGATGTTTACCGTGCATAATTACCCAAATACCACAAACCTCTCGCAGCCCCAGAAACGTTACCGTAAGCGATACGAATAACGCGACCACGAAACGATAAACATACAGAGCGTCGAAACTCCCCGAATTAAGCCGCGCGATACTACGATTCGGTTGCTCCGAAATTAAGAACGCGGCGACTTACCCTTCTTGAGAACCTGCAGCCAAGTGGCGACAATCTTTTTGTGATGCTGTCGCCTCTCCAGACACCACGCCGAGAGGCCCTGTATCGACTCCTGGGAATCCTTGAGCGTGTGAAGCCTCCGCTCGAACAGCTCCACGTCGAAGTCACTTGTCGCCATTACGGGTGAGAGCGATTCATTTAACGGTTTAAGAGCTCGACCCAATATCGCGTTTCAGCGTGAACCACCGAGAGGAACACGTGGAGCGTTGCCCAGCTATCATAGGTATAACGTCTAGGTAGCCAAACGACCTAACCAAACAGCGTCTCTGAACCGTCAACCATCGGGGGGGGTTGTTAAACCGCGTGAACGTCTAGCGGAGCGGGACCATCGCGCTTCCCGTGCCGCGATCCTGCCCTCCGCTCCGTCGGGCCGTGTTTCGCACAGAAAACAACAGAATTCCTGGAAAACCACTGGTTTCGGAGCCCGTGCGAATCCACACGCTAGGGACACCGCTCTCGCGTCGGTCACAGCGCTCGGCGATACTCCCCCGTACGGACGATGAAATCCGCCGTGACGGTGATTCGGTGCACTCGCCGTTACTACGCGTGCAGCATGTCAACTTTCGCTGTGTATTTCAAAACTATCGTATTCCTGTGCGACCGATCTTGAAAACAAGAGTCCGCCATCTTTTCGGAACCAAAACACGAGCGCGCAATGGCCGGCGCGATTTTCCAGCATATATATACGCGCAGCTTGAAACGAAACTCGGGAGAACGTTCCCGCAAAATGATTCGTGCCTCAGGCTCGAGCTTCCCCATTAGAAAGCTCCCCTAAGCGATGCCTGGCCAGGTAAACCTAACTGCACGCCCGCCGCGATAAATAACAAGCGGGCTGCATCAAACGCTTCGTTCTGCCGCGGAATTTTCGGCTGCGCATTAATGCCTGACGTTTAGTTTACTGCTGGATGAAAAGTTGGTCCTGAAAGAAAATTCATGGCCCGTTATATTCGTAAGCCAAGAGAATTTTATAATTAATGTACGGTGGAGAGTTATCTGCTTGGGGATTACGGGAGACGCGTATATAATTTCTTTCATTTCCGCATTTAAATTCGTTTCGATCGGATGTTGGTGTAATGTCCTTCAAAGTCTAGTGGAATCGCTGCCTCTGATAATACCGATGGAATTGCGTGTCGCGATCGGTGGCCGACGATCTGCCGCATGTTTACAGGAGAGGCTAAATCGGATGACACCCGTGGAGAGCGACATCTCGGGAAAGATATTCGCGAGCAGTTTGATATCAACAATGTTCTATCCCCCTGCCGAGGCCCCCGATCATCGCGCGACCATTCACGCTCGGCTTTTGAGCGAGACCGAGCGAGGCCGAGTGCGGATGTGAAGTAGCTTCGTCATTCACCGATATTATTTACCTTTCTTTTTTTCTTTAACGATTAGATATTTGCATGAGGGGGTAAAGGTCGCTCGATTCTGCTCTACTTATTCGTAAGTCGCGGCACGTCAGCGGGCATAATCGCCAAGTAGCTGCGCTTCGAGTGTTAACTGCGCCTACCACTTTTCATACGCTTTCTCCGTCTCTCGCTCCGAGGAGTCACCGCCAAGATGCCGCGAACTGTGAAGGTATACGCCGTCGGCGTTGGTATGACGAAATTCGAGAAACCAGGCAAAAAGGATGGCGCCGATTACCCTGAAATGGCGAAGGAGGCGGTCACCAAAGCTCTGAAGGATGCAGGCATTTCCTACGATTCCGTAAAAGCTGCCTGCGTCGGGTACGTGTTCGGAGACTCCACCTGCGGCCAAAGGGCCCTGTACGAAGTCGGCCTCACCGGTTGCCCGATATACAATGTAAATAATAATTGCTCCACCGGCTCCACCGCTCTGCTCTTGGCCAAGCAAATTATCGAGGGCGGGTCCGCGGACTGTGTACTGGCTCTTGGCTTCGAGAAGATGGAAAAGGGCCCTTTACTCAGCCAGTACTCGGATCGTACTAATCCTATGGAGAAGCATATCGGATTAATGGCTGAGATCGCTGGTAAGATTATAGAAATAATGCATCCTGACGCGAACAGGCGACTTCCGCGATTATTATTACTCTTCGATTATTATTACTCTTCGATTATTATTACTCTACGCGTCTACTTTCAGGAATAAACGAGAGCCCGATTACCGCCCAACTGTTCGGAAATGCTGGATTAGAGCACATGAAGAAGTACGGCACGAAACCTGAGCATTTCGCGAAGATCGCCTACAAGAATCATACGCATTCCGTGAACAATCCGTACTCTCAGTTCCAAGACAAATACAGTCTGGAGCAGATAATGAATTCTCCCAAAGTGTTCGGGCCGCTTACCAAACTCCAGTGCTGCCCTACTTCCGACGGCTCGGCAGCTGTGATCCTTGCCAACGAGGAGTTCGTTCATAGACACAAGCTCGAGGGGCAGGCGGTAGAAATCTTGGCCATGGCAATGTCCACGGATCTACCTTCGACGTTTACGGAAAGGAGCGCCATGAAACTTGTCGGGTATGGATGATAAACTTACTCCTTAAAAGATCTAGGCAGGTTTTAAAAAATAAGCAAACACGATATCATTGCTCTCCATTTTGTAGGTACGACATGACAAAGAACGCAGCGGAGAAACTATTCACGCAGACCATTTACAAGCCGAGCGACGTGGATGTCGTAGAATTGCACGACTGCTTCTCGACGAACGAACTCATCACCTACGAAGCCCTGGGTCTGTGCGCGCCTGGCCAAGGTGGGAAATTGGTCGACGCAGGAGATAACACGTACGGAGGGAAATATGTGGTAAACCCTAGCGGCGGTTTAACGTCGAAGGGGCATCCTTTGGGCGCGACAGGATTGGCGCAGTGCACCGAACTCTGTTGGCAGCTTCGTGGTCAGGCTGGTAAACGGCAAGTGCCGAAGGCGAAGCTCGCGCTGCAACATAACATAGGCTTAGGTGGCGCGGTTGTAGTCACTCTTTACGGTTTGGGCTTCCCCGGACAAAATGTGCCGAGGATTAACGCGCAGAATACTGGGAGCGGGCACGCAGATCCGAATCTGTTCAAAGCGAACGCACTATTCAAGTTATTAGAAGTTGCGATGCAGGAGGACGAGGACAATCTGATTGAAAAAGTTCGCGGTATATATGGATTCAAGGTGATAAATGGGCCAGGTGGCGCAGAAGGCTACTGGGTCATAGATGCTAAAACGGGCAGAGGGAAAGTGGAGTATTACGGAAAAATTAAGCCTGATGTTACGATCATAATTAGCGATACAGACATCACCGACTTCATATCCGGAAAATTGAATCCTCAGAAGGCGTTCTTCCAGGGGAAAGTTAAAATTCAAGGTAACCTGGGTATGGCCATGAAATTGATCGACTTACAAAAACGCGCCGCTAAGAAAATCGAACTACTGCGTTCGAAATTGTAAGATACGAGGAGCTGTGAAGTAACGCTATCTAAAGAAAGTTTCTTCCGATATCCAACATCGCATAAACACGATATGGATAGGAACGAGGTTCGCGGGAATAAGATTTGGACGATTGGCGAAAAAACACGTTACGTAAACGTACAATCGCGGAATTCTTGTAATCAAGATGCTAGATTCGATCGGATAGCATACTCAACCAGATAATCGAAACTGTAAATTATGTTACTTCTTCATTCCTATTGTGCTCACATGCAAAAAGTTACGTATTTTTGTCAAATATTATTATTATATACCTGATTATTTGACAAAAACAGGTTTCGGACTTTATCCCTACACATTTGATTGTTACAGTGAATACATAAATACATCACAGTGAGTTAGTCACGATAAATAGAAGTTGTAACCGGCAACAATTTATTCAAATCTAAATACCTAATTTCTAGTTTTACATGAACTTGCATGTCTAACAATCTTAGCTGGCTCATAAACCGATCTAATTTAAATCCCAGATTAATTTTTCGTCGTTACATTCATTAATCTGTTCGGATTTTGAGCCAGATCGGCTGTTTTGCATTTTACTTGCGTACTAGCAAAGAAATACGCATTGTGGATTCCATGAAATTATATAATTGTTATATTATGCGTACAGCATAAAGCTATTATTATTCTTTTATTAACCGTCCTGGGATGATGGGCATGTATTATTGCTTTTAAATCTTCTATTATTTCTATTTGCAGGCTACTTTATACGAATTCAGATCAGCTTAAAAAGTGTATAAAAAAGTAGATACAAATTTTATATCGTATGATAATCACTGCAATACATTGATCTGCATTCTTATGAAGTATCACTTTTATAAACATTTTTACGGTGTTGATACACTGATTTGAGTTCTTACTATCGAATTGTTAGTAGTGCAATAGTTGGAAGTAGGTGCAACAAAACTGTTATATATAATTTTTATAAGAATGGTGTAGGTTTTTATACTTATTGCCAGATTGTTTTATCGAGAAATAAACGAACACTATAAACTGATACGAATGATAGAATGAGCTATCTGCATTATTGCAACCCTTATCATTTATAAACAACTACATACTTTTCAAATAATCTTGTTTCGCATTTATTTCGAACCAAATTTAGCTGGACAATCTTTTATCACTAAAATGGAGTATATATCTCCGAAATTTCTGTTCAAGTGGCATCACAATACCGTGAATTGTGATTAATTTCATGCACATATTTACTGACTGCTAAAAATAGTATTACAGGTCGACTTTGAAGTGCTTTGGCGTTTATTAAAACCGGTTTCCCTTCACGAATATAATTATCCACGCAGACGTTTGTCGTTGAATGTTTAATCGCGGTCTCGGTAATAATGCACATATAAAAATCAATCGGATCCCCAACATTACCATAAACGCTCTCTAAATAAAATCTTCCGAACTAAATAAATACTATAATTTTTCACCAATAAAAATTACTTATAACAACTAAATAAACGATATAATTTGTCAATAATAAAAATTATTTATAACGTATAAAAAATACGAAGATGACCGGTGCCAAATTTTTCTATTTAAATACCAATGGCATAAGCATAAATATTTAAAGAGACAACGGGAAATATTCATGAACGGTAATGCAAATTTGTTCGACAACAGTTAACTGCATTCATGTTTACATGTTTTTAATTTTTGTAAAGCAGCTTGATAAAATGTAAAGAGTTACGAGCGAAAAATAAGTGGATAAATTTTGAGATAAAAGAAAAATGCGTTTTCGAATCACTGCGCTCGAAAGTTTGTAACATGCGATACTCGAGTCCTCTTAATCACACGAATTAACGTTAATGTGGCGGTGCAAGACAGAGTAGAGTCGTAAATTAATGCTCGTTAGTGGATAAGCGACAAACATTTTAGTCTTATTTTTCCTTATAGTGACCAGCATCAGCTACTCAGTAGCTGGAACAAGATTTTCAAATTTCATAACACGCAAGGAGTACGTGCTATATCCCTTGATTGCACATGGTCGATAACAAATATTTTCTCCGAAACTTTAAGATATAATGTCCTTGTAATTTCGAAGAAAGATACCACGCTGCAAGGTCATCATATTTGTGTCGTAAGTCCCGTTGTCACCTTTCAGTACGTAACTTATATCTTCAATGAAAAAGGGATATCTTAACCTTGGCAATTTCGCCAAAAAGTTTCGAGGCAACGCTATTTCTTGTCTACATGTGTTCTCGTATACCGCATATGTGTCGAATATTTGGGAAGAGGTGATTTAGATTATCGCAGAGCAAATCGAAAATACAATCGTATTATCAGAGACGAGGTATAGAAGGCTTAGGATTCTGCATCCCTATCGAAGAATTCCATCGATAATTTAGCATTTTGACCTATCTTAAGTGTCAAACCACGCGTGTTACTTATGTTTAGTACTATTTCCTGCAGGAGATAAGGATTTTAGATCATTAGATTCGATTCCGATACAAAAGCATATTCTGGGGTCCGAATCAACAATATTATACAATAGACTCTGCAGGCGACGCGAGCTTAAACCTTGATCTATCCGTTGTCCATGGGTTAAATGTCATAAAGAAAGTTATCCTTTCAGTCGCGATAAAATATTCTCACTTCCGAAGAGCACGGAACAACCGCGTGGCAACGTGTTAACGCATACCACCCGTAGTCCAGGTTCCGTTCGAACTATTGGAAACATCCTAGCGATAACGTTCAACTCCTATAGCGACATTCGCCCACCGAATGGCCGACAATAAAGTCACCGCAACGGCTACTAAAAAAAGAATGAGCGTGTAATAAAGCATAGCTGAAACCAGACTCTACCATAATTCATCGGAGAAACGCCGGTCCCTGGCACTGGTTTGTCTACCGTCGGCGGGATTTTTTCTAGGATACCCTCGGCCCCGCGCGCGCGCCTAAGTGTGCGCGGAATACTCGCGAGGAGGCGCACTATATTTATAGCTAGGGATAAATATACACACTGGCGATCGTCCAAATTACCGCACGTACGGGCCCGAGTTCGAGTAACGGCCTAACCCCCGTAATAGCAGCATCGTGTCAGTGCTATTAGTGACGTCTATCGACGTTGCGACCGCCGCGGGCAACGGGAAGCGCCGACGAGAAAGAAACCGGGAGAAAGAGGAAAAGGAAAAGGAGGAGAAAGTAACGGAAGCGCGCGCGCGCACGGCGTACCGTCGAAAGATGTAAACGATCTACGGGGGTGGCTGCTGCGTTATCAATAGAGGAGCGCTTCGAACGAGAGTGCAGTTCCCCGCGCGTGCCGATCGATCGTCGTTCTCTCGATCCCCCGTCGCTCGACTATCGTTCGCCTATCGTTCGCCTGATATGAGATCGACGGGCCCGGCCTGTTTCCCCGGAATGGAAGGTCCGCCTTCGAACGCCGCATACGGCCGTTTTTAACGACGTTCGGGATAAATTTAATCGTGACCGCTTGCTGCATTTGGGTTAACATCGATCAAGTAAGTACGCGACGGTCGATACGGAACTGCGTATGTCGAGGACGGTTCTGGGATCGTCTAGGTAGGTTCTCCTTCGTTTCGCCAGTTTTACGCGTGTCTTTTCTATTTTCGTTTTCGAGAGGGGGTTCTTTTACCGACCGAGTAGCGACTCAGCGGATGCGTTTGAAAATCGAACGTTGCAGGCGTGACGATGGTTTTATATACATAAAGATGCAACTGTGAGTTTTAACGCGATATTGGAAACGCGAACTATGGCGCGTCTGTATTTTTGGATGAAGTCTGCGACGATGATTGCGTGGGTCGGATGATTCTAGCGTGGCTATTGATTTTATTCTGATTTCGTTTAATTTGGTGGGATGATTCCGGCTTGATTGAAGCCTGTATCAATTGATATTGAAAATTTGTTGATATTGATTAGGCTGGTCGAAGTGAATTCAAAGCGGAAGCAGGTTTAAGTTGTCATTGTATAATTGACTTTAATGCGTTTTATAGTTATTAAAGTGGCAATGTTTATTTATTTATTACGACGGGCGAGGAAAGTACAGCAAACCGTAACAATATTAAATAGATGGCTGTAAATGTCTGTAAGCAGAATTCTTGCGATGTTGAAGTTTTCAAATCTACTCGGATCAGACATCGGAATAATTTCCAATCGCAACATTTTTACAAATATTATTTCACAGCGCTAATAACAATTTAGCAATCACAACTGAACAAATCTTTAAGTTTGTACATGCTTAGGTTCAAACGAGTCGTGAACTTGACTCTCGTTGTCCACCACGAGCGCGCGCTTTTTGAATTTAAAAATTCGTTTTCCCCAAATATGAATAACGGCAGAAGAGACTTTCCTTCTACATCTTTTATTTACTTTTTCATATCGAATCTCCCCCTTGCATCACAGTGTGCATAGAAACTTAAGGAATCCCAGTTCACTAGCAAATTAAAGCGAAACTTCGAATGGCGTCAAAGTAAATACAGCGACTGCTTTCGCGGTCGAGGTTTCCTTAAACACAGATATATCAAATTATCGTACTGTTTTCGATCTATAAGCGAGAGGATCATTTCCCGTTTATGCCTTGCCAAGTAATCTGCGTTCCACGGAAAAGCCCAGCCTGCCTTAAACTCCCGACCCTCCCGACGCTTGTGAAATTTATTCTGATATTAATTCAAGGTTTCGTTTCTAGGTAGATAATCCCACTGCGTCCGGGTTCCTCGAGTAGAGCTCCTTAGCTTTTAGAATCGAGAAGGGCCCCACGTGACACTCTTTCAAGATATGCGCTACATCGAAAATCGTTCGTCAAGATTTTCAGCCGACAGCCCTTTACATTTCCCACGTATCGTTTATGGTGGTACGGAACATTGTAGGATCTTCTCCGTGTATTTTCGTCGTGATCCTCATCGCTCCTCTTCAGTGTGGTGTCAACTGACGGCGACCAAATGAACACCACCTTCCTCTATACTTATAATTCCTAATATGTACTTCCATGTGCTCTAGGGACTATAGTCAGAGCAAAATCAATTGGCTGTGCAGGATCACAGAGACCCTATCCAGTAGGGTGGAGTGAAAAAAACTTTTTTTCGATGATCAAATTCTAATAGTGCGGAAAAGTTGTCTACTTGGCCCAATAAAACGTATAAAAAATTTCAGCTCGATCGGATAATTTCTTCTGTGTGCACCAAAGGCCTTAAGGCAGGATACCACCTTTGACTGCGATTTTGGAGGCGTTTTTCATGAATTTTTTTTGCATACAAAGAATGCGCAGAAACAAAATCGGTTTCAGTCATTCATTAATGTAACTTTAATCTGTAATTACACATTTTTTGAAACTGAAAAAGTGAAAAATAATCTCTTGTAGGTGGCGCCAAAATACACTCCTTTGGAGGAACATCGTTAGACGGCGTGTCAAATTCCGCTTTGTACGTGGCTCTTAGAAGAAAAGCCAAAGAATGTCCCTATTAACAACAATATTTTTTAATGCTGTACGTAGGGATTTTACGAAATTTCGATTTTTAAGAAAATGGTGGTCGTTTTAACAAAAAGGTCCATTTTTTAGGGTAAAAAAATTTAAAAAAGTGCAAAGTTTCAAGTCAATCCGATGAAAATTTTAAGAGTAATCTGACACGCCGATTTGAAAAACATCGTTTCGAGAAAAACGCGTTTAAAGTTTTATATAGATTTATATATCTGCTCCAAACCGGTTTTTACACAAGAAAAAGGTTTCGGCCACCTTTCTAATGAATGAATTTCGATTCTATACACTTGAAAGAGTACTTTAAGATAAAAAAAAATTTCAATTTTTTTTAAGAGCAAAGGTGGTATCCTGCCTTAACTTTCAAAATTTTAGTACAAAACTTAAGAAAGTGCAACTTTCTTCAGCTGGTGGATTCTACTTTTTTTTTTACCCAGGACTATATTTGTTGCGTAAATGAAGCAAAGAAACACCCGTGGCTGGTTTCGGAACGATAGGAACGGCCTGTCGGCACTGTAAACTAACAAAAAATGCAGCTCTTCGCTGACTTTCCTAACGGAACAAGTGGCCCAGAACCCACCACGCGGAGGTAACTGTACGTCGGGATCCTTGTTTTTTGTATTTTATATTTTTTTAAATAATTTTATTGTTTTTTTTTATGTATTGTGAATTTTATATTATTTTTTTGTTTTTTTTTCAAATTTTAAGTTTTGTACTAAAAGTTTGAAAGTTAAGGCCTTTGGTGCTCACAGAAGAAATTATCCGATCGAGCTAAAATTTTTTACACGTTTCATTGGGCCAAGTAGACAATTTTTCCGCACTATTAGAACTTGATCATCGAAAAAAAGTTTTTTTCACTCCACCCTACTATCCACCCACTATCCCTCATTTGCTTATTCTCAATGTACCACTTGGCTTCCGCGTTCGCTCGTTTCTTTTGACCATTTCACGAAAGCTTATAGATACGCGTTCTCTGTCTCCACAAGAAACTGACCGATTGATCTTGTTCCGTTTACAATGGCTTTACGAGTTGTTCGAGCAGCATCACAGGACTGCAGTTGAAACGACCTCTCGATCATATATGTGTAAATAACACGCGAGCTCCCGCGATTCCTCCCCTGGGATATAATCATTTGTTTCTGTAGCGTGGACCCCTCTGTGACCTCGATGACTCGTAATTTGTTAACTGACACAGTTTCTGGTTAATCCATGTACTACTCACAGGTGGTTTGATACGTGACTAGTGAAAACGTTGTATTTGCAGCAGGACGCTGCGGATATGATAAGACCGGTCTTGGTGCGTTCGTTAATTTGCTTTTCTATGTTTCGTGTACAGAATGCACCACATGTATTCGTCGAAGAAAGGAGACCCCCTCTGCCCCCTTGGTTTCCATCCCCAAGTGCGGTGGCCAACACGGTGCAAACGATGCTTCAGGTACTTTTTGTCTATCTTCAATCGAATACAGAATTGTTGATGGTTGGTGTGGGATATCGCATGTGTAATAGAGAAGGGAGGAAGGAAGTTAAGGGTTCTTAAGAAACATGTAAACATCCGCGAAACTGATTTTTAGGGATTACAAAGAACATGGGGGCAAGAAAGACAACTTGAGGGACATCACATCGTCTACGCCTAGTCTTTCCTTCGAGCAGTCATCAGGCCGGTGAGTGCTTAATTAATTTCCTGGAATCGTAAAATTTAATAGGGAATCTAAGATGGAGATATCCGTGAATGATTCACTTGGAAGTCATAACACCTGACACAAAGTACTCTGGATCTCATGAGGCCCAAGGATCTCAGGGGTCTGGAGACACTAAGATTCCAGGGATCTAGGGTTGCAGAGGACCAGAAGACCCTTGAGATCCCAGGGAGCTGAAGATCCTCAAGACCTCAGGGATTGTAAGGTTCTTGGGGAATCGAAGAGCTCTGAGAGTTCAGGGATCTTTGGATCCTCAGGAACCCAGAGACCTTCATGAGTTCAGGGAGCTTGGAGCTCTCACAAACCCAGAGACCTTCTGAACATCAAGGTTTTTGGTGTCCTCGGGAACCCAGAGACCTTGTGGACCTCAAGGTTTTTGGAGTCCTCAGGAATCCAGAGACCTTCTGGACCTCAAGGTTTTTGGAGTCTTCGGGAATCCAGAGACCTTCTGGACCTCAAGGTCTTTGGAGCCCTCAGGAACCCAGAGACCTTCTGGACCTCAAGGTCTTTGGAGCCCTGAGGAATCCAGAGACCTTCTGGACCTCAAGGTCCTTAATTTCTAGTTCGAGAGAAGTCCATATCTGGGATAAAGAGTTTCATGGTGGTCTGTGCTTCATTGTACGAGTTCAGTGATGATCTATATCAAATCCCATGAATTCCAGAGGTGGTCTGTACTTGCTTCTACAAGTTTCATGGTAGCCTCTGCTGGGTCTTACGATTTCTGTAACGTGGTATCTATCGAATCCTACGAGTGCAGACGAGCTCTGCTTTGGATCTTGTTATCTTTATCGACTCCCATGCATCCAAAGTGTTTCTTACTAGCTTTCGCAAGATATCTTGTTAATCAGTTACACACCTCTGTGCATTCCTCATTGTTAGCAACTCGGAAAATGGACGAAGAGTTTGGTCATCCGCTACGAATTTGGCGAAAGATGATTTCAAGGGTAGCTCGGAAATGTCGAATGCAGCAGCTGGCTGGACATCTCTCATGGATCTTTCTGCAATCGACAAAGAAGAAGAACGATTGGAGGGTAATTATACAACGCAGAATATCGTGTAGGGATTAATTGTCGCGTATTATATAATTATCTAGATATTTATAGACTACTGGTATCATTCGATCTGTAACGTTTCTGCAGCCAGGAGACCACCGAAATTGCAGATCAGACAGGTGATAGATAACAGCAACGTAAGCGCCTCGGAGAACGACGTAGAGTTCATCATTCAGGTAAACTCAGTGCCATTAACAATTTCTTCTTCTTTAATTCCACCTCTTTCTCTATCACGATGACTAGATCAAGCAGTTCGATCGTTCTCGTACTTCCACCTGTTAACTTTGCTTATATTAGCACAGATTACCGTATGAAAAATAATGACACAGCTCTCTTTATTGTCATCTTCAGCTGTCCCGGTATCTATCTTCGAACTGATTCTGTTTGCTTTACGAGCTTTTACAACGATAAAAGAACGACGTAGTTGTAATCATTGAACCGTGACTCATTTATCCACGAAAATTGTGTAAATCTTTGTTTAATCTACATTTAGGTGAAGAAGTCGCGGCCTAGCCTCTCGAAAAATGCGGAACAAAACGAGGGCCGCCTCATGAATAAGGAGGAAGCCACAGAGAAAGTAACAATACCAGTGTTACAATACCATCTGTGCTTCGTTTTCAATTATTCCTTTCCCGATGATCGGTTCTTTGAATTTTACTGACGTTTTGAATTTTTGTATGCTTGAAAGGCTATGACTGCTACATTGGCTTACACTAACGGTCGAACGCGTTGCTGGATGTATGTTGAATGAAATAAGTTGAAGATCATCCGCTCAAGCCACTATCTAGCTCGGCAAACGTGTCCAGCACTTTCAGAGCTGCATGGCTATATGAATTCGATATTCAGAAACATACTACTACCTTTAACACGCTATGTTTCTTTGGGTTGAATTCCGTGATTTTCTTATTATTTGAGTAGTACAGTTAGAACACTTTGGATCTGAAGAGTTTAATATCATAAATCTCTTGCTGAATGCAAATTTTGTATGACGAGAACAGCTTTAGAAACAATAGTTACTTCCATTTAGTTTAACTTAGTTTCGAGCGATGGCTGGAGTTCCTTCAGTTCGAAGCAGAATCGAGGAAATAACATTAGATTTTGTGTGAGCAGAGCGAAATGCAGAAATTGAGGGCACAAATGGTCGAACTGCAAGCCCGATGCGAGAAGGCGGAGAAGGAGAAGAGCGAGATCTTGATGAGAAGGTTGTCAAACATGGACACCATATCCAGCAAAAGCTCGCCGAGCGAGGTGCAGAAGCTACAGAAGAAGAACGAAGGTATTGTTAAAAAGGAAACAATTGTAACGTAGAAAGTAGACGAAAGTCGAAACGCGTAACAATTCCGCGTTTCTGAGAAAACCGCTTGAACAGGGAAATTATGTTAATCGTGTTGTGCTAATAATACTCAGCGCTCGCGCACGAGAAGACCAGTCTGATGACGAAAGTAAGGGAACTCGAGAAGGAAGTAAATGCGAAGACGTTCAGAGGAGAAAGGGACAGGGAGAAGGAGGAGCTCCGATCAAAATTGAAGGCTGCGGAGAATCTGTGCGAGAACCTGATGGATGAGAATGAAGATATGAAGAAAGAGATCCGACAATTGGAGGAAGAAATATATGAATTGCAAGACACTTTCAGGTAATTCCACGTTCTTCACCACTAGTGAATATACATTTTTGTACGTGTAGATAGTAAAAGTTTTTTGCCACTCACGCATGTCTACCTTTGCTTCTTTTATATTGTTTGTGTACTTCGGCAATGTACGAACATTCTTTTATCGTATCTTGAACTACGAATATCTCCAAATAGAGTAAAAATATTGAACCAGGAAACGAAAAAATTCGATTTAAAACGTTGTACAATTTACCTATATAGTAATTTACCTATTATTCTCCTATTACGAGTAGGATACTGTGAAAGAAAATTGTTAACGCATTCTACTAACCGGTTTGTCTGAATTCAGAATCATTAACCGATCGATAAGAACTGGATTCTCATAATGGCGAATCATGACTCGCTCTTGTGACTTGTTTCGCATTTATTAATAACATACATGTGTTTGCGTTAATGGATGCGACTGATCGTTGTCACAGTGCGGAGTTACATAGTTTCGCAGCATCCCATCGTGTTGCAAAGAAACAATGACAAAGCGCTCTGTGCCGAGGGTATCGATCAGATCGGATCCTCTGTTCCTGTCAAAGGAGCAGACACTTTGAAGGGGCTCGAAAACAGTGGATTTCCACTTACTGCAGTAGCTAAAGCGAACAAAGAATCGATGAAATCGTAGAATCCCACGAGAGGAATCTTCTCCGAGAAAGGTGAAAACGTTCAGAAATCTAAATCGAATTTTTTTCAAGAGACACTTGAGTACATTCCAAAAAGACATTATTGAACTATCGTCTTAGCCACGTAGTCTGTGCCCGCGAGGGAGCGACCGCAGCGAGCACCGTGACCAACGAATTTTTAGCAAAATGAGCTATCTGAATTGTTGCAGGGCGACGATTTGGACGGGAGACGCGTGCGATTCCAACACGACGGCACTGCTTTTCCGCCGAAGCATGGATCGAACGTGGGGGTTCCGTTGCTTGGGAAACGAGCTCTGGCGGCCCCCCGAGTCGTTTCGAGATTTAATTTATGCCAAGTCTAGTAGGAGATCACGATTCCCGTTTCGCAACCGAGGAAGATCTCTAAGGCAGTGCCCGAGTTTCGAGTTTAGAATAGAGAGGCGAGAGAGAACTGTAGCAATTTAAAGAGAGAGAGAGAGAGAGCAGTATGTGGAACGTTATACTGTCGTCGAACCCTTTCGATTTTTGGTACCCCTCTTGGGTGCGTCTTCGTGCTTCTCCATCGTGAGGCGCCCGTTTCGAGTGGCATTTCGGCTTTTGTTTGATTGATTGTGTACGTGAGATATTAACAAAGGTAATTATAATGTAACTCGACTGGTTGCCACCATGCTTCCTTCGTGGAACCGGATAATCTAAGACTTTATATTAAACGCACACGTTTATGTAGACTGCCGTTGTCTGATTCCAAAGAGTAATCTACTAAAATTCTCTGACATTCCTTGTTAAGAGTTGAGACTTTATCCTGTTCCAATAAGCTTTAACGTCTACAATGGTCCAAGTGAATGCATAATACATGAATATTTCGTATTCTTAAGGGACGAGCAAGCGGACGAGCACGTCCGTCTGCGAAAAAGTTTGGAACAGTCGAATAAAAATTGTCGAATTTTATCGTTCAAGCTGAGGAAGGTGGAGCGAAAGGTGGAGGAATTGGACACTGAGAAAACTACTCTAGAGAAGAAGTATGAAGAGGTAAATCATTGGCGAAGCTACGTCGCTGTGTAGTTAAGCGGTTGGCGATAAGTGTGCCCTTGTTTCAGGTGAAAAAAGTCGAGGAAACATTAAAGAAGATTAAGAATGAATTCGAAAGTAGGTCTCAGAAGAAGCCGACCGACTTTACGGGTAAAGTGCAGCTGAAGAAAATGGTGGACGAGATGGAGAAAGAAATAGGTTTGCCTATAAATGTACTTTAATCCGTGGCAAAGAAATTAATTGTATTACGTGTATCCTTTAATTTCTCAAGATTCTTTTGAGCTTCGATATATTTCAACAAGCTGACTGAACTTTTCCGTTCGAATTCACTAGAAAACATTGAAATGTCATGTAATTACTGCAGGGGATATGATGATCGTTTTCGCGAACATCGCCGATGGCAAAGACGTCGACGTTCAGGAAATGAGATCCAAGGATCATGCAAAGTACGACAAACTGCTGAGGGAGTACGAAATATTGAAAGAGGAGCTCGATACCGTGACGAAGGAATTGTCAATTGAGAAGGAGAAGAAGAAAGCACAGCCAAACGCGAAGGCGGATGACAAGAATACAGATCTACAAAACAGTAATGCGAACATTTAGCGATTCAAACTCCCGGAGTGATTTGCTACGTCTTCTGTTAAATGTTTCAGTGAGAAAGAAGCTGGACGAGGCAGTGGCCATGAGGGAAACAGAAAGGAAGGCCTGGGACCAAGATAAAACCGCGCTGTTGGAGGAGAAAGAGAAGCTGAAGTCGAAGCTCCTGTCTCTATCCGCTGAGAAGCTTAAAGTGTACAACGAAGTTGTGCAACTGAAGAAGGACTTAGGTAAAGGCATGATGCCTCGTTAAAGCGTGATTAAACTGTACTAGAAACTGGAGAAGGTTTCACTAATTTCGTCGAACGCAGAAACGGCCAAGTCGTCGGAGAAGGAGGGCGCAAAAATGGAGAAAACGATAAGCGAGCTGAAGAAGGAACTGTCGCAGGAACAGGAGAGGTATAAGAAGCTGCAGGATGAGTTGTCAGCGCACACGGAACGGGAATCGAAGATGACACAGTCGATGACGTCCGTGAGTGTAGCAGTTTATTGCGATCTCTTTATGAAATATTGAAGCACTGTTTTCCCTTTCTCAATTGCAACACTTTAAACGTAGTTCGAACAGACGAAGGCCAAGCTGGACGCCGAAGTGAAGCGTCTGAAAAAAGACCTAGAGAGCACAAAATCCTCGGCTTCTGGGAAATTGAACGACCTGACAACGCAGCTCTCGGAACTGAAGAAAGAGAAAGAGAAGCTGTTGTCTCAGGTCGATCAAGAGAAACAGTCGAAGGAATCTGAAGTGTCCGCGCTGAAGAAGAAGATCGGCTCGTTGGAGAAGACGGGATTGAACACGAAACGGATAAACGAGCTGAGGCAGACGTATAATGAGAAGATTCTGAGTAAGTTGCTTCATTGTGATGGCGGGGAGTGCGTCAGAAAGATCTATACAAGGTAACAGCATCGTATATTACAGACTTGGAAAATGAGTTGAAGGTGGGCCAGCAGGAGTATAACAATCTGAATGATAAGTATACTGAACTGGGAAATTTGAAACAGCAGTTCGAATTGGACAATGAATCTCTAAACAGGTAAATAATAGTACTACGAATTAATGTTACAGTATGATATGGAATTTGAGAAGAATAGAACTCGAAAAGTTGTTATTCTTAGCTCTATTCCACCCATTGGGTCTTTGATAACCCAATTGTATTTTCATTTCTGTAAGGACTCTCCTAACATTCAAAAAATTATAAGAGAACTGTTCAGCTAAACGTTAATTAACACATTATGTGCCCCTATTATTGATAGTAAATTACGGGAACAAAATACTGAACTCATCAGCATCCGCAAAGAGCTAGAATCAATGCGACAGTCCATCAAACTGAAGGAGAGCGAGTGGAAGTCGGAGAAAGCTGCCTTAGAAGTGAGCGCGCTTCAATACGCATGCACATAACGCTTTCAAACGATAAGCAACATAAAACGAGTATTTTTCAGAACCGTGCACGGGAGAGCGAGTTGCCGAACAAAGCGATGATAACAGATTTAACCAACGACATCAGTAATTTGAAGAAGGAGAACAATACCTTGGTAACGCGGTTAGAAGACATAAGAAAGGCGGTAAGGAAATTGAATCTCGATTATCTCGTTAATTCAATTTGAAATATCAATTGTCGTCTCTGTGTGTGCTTTGCAGAACGATGATCTCTCGGACAAATTGAAAGATTATGAATCAGTGGCGAAGATCCATCAATCTATGACACCGGACATCAAGGCCCTGGAGTCGGAGATACGGAGGTTGAAGAATGCCCTGGAGGCTATGGAGAAGGCGAAGAAGGCGGACCTGGCGCAGTGCAAGATGAGATACGAGCACAGGATCACGGCCATTAACGACGAGATCCAAACCATTCAGAATCAATTGTCCCGGTACAAACGCGAGCGTGACACGTACAAGCACATGCTGGAAGGTGCGCAGAAGACTATTGGCGAATTGAAGTCTGCTAGAGGTAGAACACACTCGAACGCGTCTTCTGCGAAGTCCGACGAGGTTCGTCCTTCTATAAGTATGTTTACGGCTTGCTATGCCAGTCATATGACGCTGGTACCATATTCACGACCCTAACAGGGTTGATCCTGGAGCAGATTAAGTTAATGGTACGCTGAACATGGTATATGATATATAGAAAGATGTTTCTCTCTTTTGGTGAAGGAGGAGGAAACGTCGGGTACCAGTATAGTGGTCCTTGAAAGGGAGATCACTAACCTGGAAGATGAAGTCTCTGAAGCGAGATTAGAAGCCTCCAGGCTGAAGGCTGAATTGGTGTCCGAGAAATCAGCCAGTCACGTTAAAGTGTCTGAACTTCACTCGCGCATCAACGAGGTACTGTTCATTAATCCATGCTATTGTGTGCAATTCATTTACTTACCTCTGTACCGTGCATGTTGCCTGACAAAGAATCACTACAATTTCATATGTCTCTTCTATTTATAGCTCGAGGAGGAACGAGTGCTCACCAGTGGCAGGACAAAGATTCCAGGCTTGAAAGTTCGCATGGAGTTGGCCTGGCAAAAAGAGAGGGAGGAGCATCAGAGGCTGTTGCAAGAAACGGCTACGTTGGCGAGGGACTTGCGGCAAACTTTGTTCGAAGTACACATCAAGCTAAAGCTGCGTATCGAATTTGCGCGGCAGCCTCGCGACGCATGCCTCACGGGGGAATTTGTCGACATCGCGAGCGGGGCCGTTTTTACTATAAGGCCCATTAGGCGTCAGCTGGGGCCTCGCTCTCTATGGGGGTACATTTTAAAACCCTACTCCTCACAAACAATAATATAAAAAAAAAGCCTAGTTATAGTGGCAAAATGAAATACTTTTTTTTAAATATTAAATTTAGAATATAAAAACTAGAGGCAGCTGAAAAATTTGTGAGGCCTCATAATGATGTAGAGCGTACGGCCTCCAAAAGTATAAATGCGGCCCTGATCGCGAGCCATTGATACAAGCAGTGTTGCCGGAAGAATTCCCTTTCGACGGGACAAGGCGACGTCACATAGACCTATACATGTACACTAATACGACTTGTGCACATCATGCGAGCATTCCCCCTGCACTACTCCCTACTACGTCATAATCCATCCCTGTTGTCCCTACTTCTGGGCCGTACTGGATAAATGGCAGCGTGCTGACCCATATGGCGTCGTACGGTGTAGGAGAAGGAGAACATATTTGGTGGTGATATGATCGAATCTGTAGAAGATCCTATAAACGCATATGAGAGTGGACGATTTAAATTACTTAAGCTCTTTAATCGAGTCACGTATAAGAAAACAGGACACATACATGCGAGAAGCGATACCAGTAAATGAAACGAAGCCGAAACAAGCGACTCACCCCGCAACAGCCCGGCAGTGAGGCAGACCTCATGCTCGAGGTCTCATCCTCGCTAGGCGTGCCTCGCAAAGTCGATACACAGCTTCGTAGTTCTTGGTACTAGAATGAAGAGGTGTACGTAGAACTGAACCGACTATTTTTCAGATCGAGAGAGAGCGTGCCAAAGAGCGTCTAGAAAACAAAAGGCGACAGGACCAGTTGAAGAAGGTGTACGACGAGGAGAAGGAAGAGAGCAGGAAGAAGCTGCTGGAGGTAAACGGGGGTGGAAGCCGAGTTTGTACTGCTTCCAATTTATATCAGAAAATTCCTAAAGATTCGTTTCTGTAGCTGCAATGCGACTTGCTCGAACTGAGGGACGCCCACGCGAAGCTGAGGACCAGCAACGAGAAGATGAGGCGGGAGAAGGAACGACACGAGCAGGAGCGGGAGGAGCTCAGAGAGGTGATCACGAGGAGATCCAAGCAGGAGCAGGGAGAGCTGCGAAATATCAATGTGCTGCTGCAACAAGTCAACGACCTGACGAAACTTTTCCCTGAACTGAACGGCATAGCTGAAAATGGAACGTCGAATAGTTACACGCCGACACCGCCTAGACGATTAAGGGTGCGTAAAATTAGAAGTTAACTACCCCATCAGATTAACGGATACACTGTTTCTCTTCATCTACAGGGACCAAAATCGAGGGAATCGTCGCCAATGTTGGACACAAAGGGGGACATAAGAGGTACAATCATCGCGATTAAATATTTTCATTTAAATTCCTTCATGTCGTGCTCGTTTACAGGGTCGAATTCGCAGTTAGTCGAAAGAACAGAGAAGTTAGAGTACACCGTTAGGAAACTCATGGACGTGGCAAGGGAGCTGAAGGAGTCTAAGAGAGCTGCGGATGACGTCAATGCGACACGACTGAAGAAACTTGGAAAAAGGTACTAATTTCTCATAACGATTGCTTGTTGTTTAGCTTGAATTTTTGCACCAAACAATTACGTTATGTTACAGAGCAACGTCCGTGGAGAGTGATCCAGGGAAAGGTTTAACGACGACCCGCTCGAAACCACGCCTGAAGAGAAAGAGTTTGTCTTTGGAGCAGACTTCTGCAAGAAACGAGGATGTACGTACGGGCTAATCCGGTTCGAGTAATGTGTCTGAGGTGGTTAATTTATTATCCATGTATTTAATGTTTCAGTCTCAGCGTATTTGGGGCACAGACAGCAACATGTCCAGTTTGCAGTCGCTGGAGGGTTCAGAGATCGATGGGCGTACGCTCAGCTTGCAGAGAGATTCCAGCGTGGACAGGTATATTTAATTGCTGCTCGTTTCAATTCCCTCTCTCTTCTAATGACAATATAGAATTGGGTACTATCAAGGTTATTTTGTTAATGTCCAGTCGCCTCTCTACTGGCTCCACGAAGAGTGAGATGCTAGAACGAGAGAAGAAGCACGGGAAAGGCTTGATGAAAAAGATCGCGACTAAGTTGACTAAATCAGCCAGCGTGGACGATCCAAATGTTTCCATGGATCATTCTCTTCAGGTAACTAGCAGAAATGCTTGCGTGTTGGGAACGATAAATCCGATTTTAAAATGAATCCTTGCTTGTTGCAGACATCAGGATCTGAGACAAGTATCACCGAGAAGACTGAAAAGAAGAATCTGAAGAAGAAATTAACGGACATGTTCAAAAGAAGCTCCAGAAGTGGCAGGTGCGTCCCTCCTCCATTTAAAATGCCAGGCTCGTTGGAACATAAATAGAAACGTTTATATTTGTAACAGTCGGACAAATCATACAAATCATGCTGATACCTTCGGGATTAATAATACTAATGGGGGGATCTTTCTTGAATATTATAAAAATCAGTAAGCGGTAAATTATATTTCGAATATTAGATCTACGATGTTTATACATATTTATGAATAGTCAAAAGCGTGAAGATGGAATGCTGCTTCGAGAGCATGGCCACCGATGATACGGAAACCTTAATCGAATTGAATCGAAGATTCCTGGCAGTTTAGAAAGAACGGTAAATAATTTTCTATTTATGTTTTCAGCGTAGAGAAGAAGAGCAACTCTACGAATCACAGCAGGCCACCTTCGAGAAACTCTACGACATCTAACAAGTAATCTCATAGCATCGATACGCATTCAGTGCTCCGAGCTAGCATTACCAAATATAATTACTCTTTAAGTGTACAACAGCAACAATTAGCACTACGATGAAAATAAGAAGATTGCTCAATTACACGTATTAGAGCATACGCAAAAAGATATATATTCTTGTACATGTCGGATGTGCCTTTACTGACGTTGTAATTACAGATTCGCACGAGCATTTTCGAGTACTTCATTAGCTGTAAAACATTGCGCCGTACAATGTTGCGAACAATAAGGAACATACAATAAATAAACAGCACGCGTGCTTCCTTTGTCGACGTTCCGCTGACTTCGTTCTTTCGTTACAGTTTCAATTCCCCCGATCACGAGCTGCGCTTCTCTTTCTTCGACTTTCGCTTGTGCTTCGAACTTTTGTGCTCTTTGTGCTTATGCTTCTTCTTCTCCTTCTTCGACTTCTTCACTTTCCCTCGCTCCACCCACACCCCAGAAATCTTAGAGTCCACTTTCGGCTTCGGCACTACAATACTTTTGAACACAGGCTTCGAAGCTTGGGAGCTCGACGCCTCCGGCGTAGGATTCTCACATTTTATCAACCTCGAGGGAAGAGCAGGTCCGTACATATCCGGCAGCAACAATAGATCCAGCTCCACAGGATTCGACTTAGTGTCGATGCTTGGAATGGATTCAATTTCTGGTTCAGAAATCGATACTACATTTGCATCTTTCTCTTCGCTCACACTTTCATTCGCTTGCTGTGAGCTGCTCTTCGAGCCTGTGATTAAATTGTCCAGATCCACCTTCGCGAAAATTCCTCGCGGAGGAGACGTGTTTCTCTTAATATTCATTTCACTCGGAGCTTTGCCGATGAGAACCGACTTCACTACCTCGCTGTCCATACTTTCTTCCGGCTCCGAATCGGAGTCTTCGCTACTGCTTAAGAAAATCGCTTTGAAGAGGTCTTTCTTCGCTTCCGACGCACTCTTTGACGCTCCTTTCGACGCGCTGGCAATTTCCTCGCCTTCCTCGGGTGCGTCTACAGTCGCCGACACTGCGCTTGAATCTGCTTCGCTGTCCAAGCCTTGCTTGACGTCGGAGACTTCGGAGGACGATTCCTGGACCTCTTTACCAAAGACTTTCTCGTAAGAAGCCTCGAAATTTCTCATCTTCTCCGTCACAGGTTCCAAGACCTGACTATTAAAAGACGCGTCGGTATTTGACTCTGCTTTCAAATCCACAATGCTAACATCTGTGTCTCTCGATTGAACACCGCCGGTGACTGTTTCCTGTGACACCGTATCGGTCGCTTTTAAGAATCTCGTGGAGTTACTCCAATCAAGGGAATCGAAGATTGAAAACTTTCCAGTCGTCTTCTTTTGCAGTTCAGGCTGAGCACAACCGACCCTCGGTTCTGGGATATTGAATCTCTTGCAAAGTATACTCGCAGGTTTCCATTCTACGCGCTCTCTGGTCAACTTGCCGAACATCTTCATCTTCACAGCCTCTTGCATCTCAGCCTCCTGACTGCTCTTCGCAGAGGTGGTGCTGGAATCTGTGATTTCAGAAGCGTGTACAAATTTGCTCATAACATTATCATTCGTCGGCTGCCCAAATAGTCTGGCTGCTTGCTCGAACTCAACTCGCTCGTGTTCCCTGTCCCACTCCGTCATCGACAGTGGTTGTAAGCTTTCGAGCTTCTGCTTCTCGTCTTTCTTCGATAGATCCAAGTATTGCTCGAAACGCTTCTGCTTATCGGGGTTGGATAAAAACGGCTTGGCTGTGCTTTTTGCGGAACTGTCTTCCTCGGGTTTGCTGGTATCTGCGCTTGCTTGGCGTTCATCGGATGCCGAGGCAGAATCCATAAACTCCTCCAGCTTCTTCAAGCTCCCTTCGGAATCTTTACTAGATCCGACGGAACTGCCTTTGACGAAACTCTGCGCGTTTAATTTATCCATCCACGATGTAGCTACTTTAGTCCGTTGACTCTCCAGTTTCTGCCTCTCCTCGGTCTGCTGTTTCCCATGTAAATTTAATGTTTTGGAAATGATAGTGGAAGCGACCGACGGCACTGCATTCGGATGCGTGTCTGATATCGTTCTAGAACTATGCGTGTCCTCTAGTATTCTAGCCCTGTCCGCAGCTGTAAGTTCTTTACGTTTTCCGTTTTCTACTACGCGCGGAACGATCTCAATCGGCGGGTAGAAGCGACTTTTCCGAACCGCGTGCACCGGTGCGAAATCTTTAGGCAACTCCGGAGGTGGAAAGATCTTTTTATATTCCAGTCTACTTTTCGCCGGCGCGAAATCTTCCAGACAACTATTGCTCGAGTTTCTTGAACCCGTGTCATCGGACCATCTGGACTTTGTCTTTCGCTCCGGGCCCAGCGCGAAGTCGTAACGAGACATGTCGTCTCTGGCGTATATGTCTTCGTCGTCGGCTTCGAACGCGCCAACTCCGAATGCTTGTCCGTGTATGGAGAGCTTTTTGTTTTTGTCCTGAACGCTAAACGCGGGAGCGTCGAATAAATTCACATGACCGGAAAGTATGGTCCTTCTGTCTAAACCACTGTATCCTATACCAAAGTAATTGTCTTTTGGGTTACATCTGTGAAAGAAGAATACCAATTACTACGAAACCGCTATAGTAGTTTCATTTCTTATCGAGATCGCGTCACGAAGATTCTGAACTTACCTAAATGGTTCATAATCGTCAGGGGCGAATGTAACATCTCCGTAATCATCTTCCGACTCCTCCGAGCTACTCTCGGAACACGAGACCCTCCCAGGTTTCTGCTGCGACGCCCTTATTCTTTCATTTCTCCTTTTAATTTTGGCTTTCTCCTTTTTCGTCAGTCTGGACCCCACACCCTGGCCTGGTCTCCATCCCATTTTCTTTAGTAGCATAATACCAACCGTGTCCCTGAATAGTACATTGTACGTCGATTAATTATCGAGGCTAAGAATTAAGTTCGTAGTAATGTTTAACTTTAAACCGAACCTACTTTATAGGCTTCAACAGTTCCTTTAATACCGGAGTACCAGGGATAGGGCCGCTGCTTTCGCGATTCATTCTCTCTCGCTTCAATCCTCTTTGACCGTGATCATGGTAATCACTGGTGGCGCGGATACCGGTCGGCGCGATTCCGAACTGGCTAGTATCCTCCTCGTCCATAAAGTCCTCCGGCCGCTGGGTAACACCTTCCGCTTTACTGCTTCTGGACGACTTGAACTGTTGCGGCCTCCACCCATCTCGGGTACCAACGGTATTAAAGTATCCAGCGGAGAAGCCACCTGTAAATGCTCCGTGGAACCTACGCCTGCCTTGCGCGTCGTACGCGTACTGGTCTTCGATCGTTACAGGTTTCTTCCTTGGCAAATTCTCTGCAACAGTTTCGCATGTACGCAACAAGCTCTACGGTAACATTTTGCTCTGGTATCCCGCTTCAAAGCGTTTCCACGTACCTTCGTCTATAGGATCGAGAGGAACTCCGAAGGAAACATAATTCTCGTCGTCGGACTCGGTCATTCTCGAACGATATGCGGTATTCAGCTAACAGTAAATGGAATCAGCGAAAACAGGACATGGAACATTTCCTAACTGATACAACTGTCAAGAACAATGCATTTGAGGTTATGTAACACGCATGTACACATAGTAGCAATGCATTTCCATGAAGAATCCCAGCGAGCTTCTGTCATTCCATTTAAATAAGATATACTGGCGTTCGAAGCTGCTTAAACTTTGACAAGGCACTGATCGATTGGAGCATTTTAAAAATGCATAAATTTTTATCGAATTTTCTCCTTTCTGCTCTGCTATCGCCTTCGTTATAGTGAACAACAGGGAATTAATGCCACGATTGTTGGTAAGAAGTTACTAGACCCAAAATATATACCCTGTGTCCCGAAAACGGGACTCAACTATCTTCTTTAATTACAATCATACGAAAGAATATTTCGAATATAATTAAAAAGATCTCGAGGGATCGATATAGCGCAATGAAATTATCTTTCCAAAGTACATTCTCTCTACAATTTCTAAGCCATGTTTCCTCCATATTTCTTTTAAAGAAATCTACATAAGTACTCCTTCCTCCCGAAGAATGTCCTAAACTTAAATGTTTCTACTGTAAAGTTTACAGAATAATCGCCGCTGAAATATCATCCGCAGCGTCATTACTAAATAAGGCAATCGAGATAATTTCATCCGATGGGACACTCTGTATATCAGGAACATCTGGAGTGATCTGGAGTGAAGTTGGTAGGGAAAGAGATTTTTCGAAGCAGCAACAAGGAATGGTCTCGGTCAGGTTTACGGAAGTACACAAAAACATTCGCTGCGTTTATAGTCAGTGCGAAGGTAATTCGGATGGACGATCGTGAAGCGATAAGCTGCGATGAGAGTTTTCAGATCCGTGAAAAAATACGGTACTCGCGGGGAGAGAACAGGATAAGGAGTAGATGGCGTGTGAAATAATTGTTGATAAGATAGTGGTAGCGGACCCTTGCCTCGACACGGAGCCAGTTTGAAGGGGTGCCACGGCATTTGAATATGATAAGTCAGACGTCGGAGGACCTGACCACCGCTACACCCCCGGGTCCAGGGAGACCGCCGAAGCAGAGCCCGAAACCGCGCAAAGTGACTGCCAGAACCTTCGATTTCCTTTGGAGGGGCGACTCGCGACGTGCGAGCGCGCTAAAAACAGAGGAGGGCCAACAAAGAAGGGAGGACTTGGTGGAAGTCAGGATCGTCGACTGCAAAGCCAAAAATGCTCTGCCCAGCAAGACGTCGTTCAATTTCTTTAAGAACATTAAGAGGCACATGCAAGCCAGGAAGCTAGCGATATGCAGACCGAAGCAAAAAGTAAGCGTAGAAAGGTGTCGTTGATGCTCCGTGTCTAAATGACTTTTCCACAGGCGAACGAGACTCAAGAATCCAGCCCGCAGGACGATACCAACCGTGATTCGTTGGTGCTTCAGGACGACGGACCTGCGATCTCCGCGGAGGAGACCGATGCGTCGGAATCGAGGTGCGACGATATTGGCGACACTTCCGTCTATTTGAGTAACAACGAGACCTCAGCTTCCACGGAGACGTGTTCGCAAAGCGAATGGGTTTCGGAGAGCCAGAACGAGTGGTTAGAGAATTGCTCGAATGCTGAAAGCAACGTGGCAACAATTAACTCGGAGAATATTAACGAGGCTCGAACGGACAATAATAGCGAACATGTTCCTATCACGTATCAGTCGTGCTCCAATAACGAAGAGCAGCAATTGAATCGTAATTCTACGGTAGAAAATGAAGGAACGGAGCATCGGATTGGAAATATTCAGGAAAATACGGAAGCTTACGAAACGATAAACAATGAGAACAAAGTGAAGGCAAGCCTTACAGAGGAGCTGCTTAAGCTGAGCAATTACGGATGGTATTGGGGACCGATATCGGGAAGCGAAGCCGACGCCAAGCTGATATCGGAACCCGACGGCGCGTTCTTGGTCAGGGACTCTTCGGACGATAGGTATGTCTTGCGGTACTAAGAGGAGCAATAGTTTACAGCGCGGAGGACTTTCAATGTTATTCTTTGTCTAGGTATCTCCTGACGCTTAGCTTCAAATCGTCCGGCAAGCTACTCCATGCTCGCATGGAGCACAGTCGTGGTTTATTCTCTCTATGCAACCAAAGCGAAAGCGAAGTATTCAGCTCGGTAGCCGATCTAATCGACTTCTCGATGAATTTCAGCCAGTCGGCTGTGTTCTGCTATTCACGACCCAGGTATCCAGGTCAGCCAGCTTTCCCAGTCAGACTAACGAAGCCAGTAAGCAGGTTCACTCAAGTCCGTAGTTTGCAATACCTCTGTCGCTTTGTCATACGGCAAAATACTAGAGTGGACAATATTCATAAACTGCCTTTACCGACGACCATCAAAGGTTACATAGAGGAAGCGCACTATTAACGCGAGGTAAAACGGAAAGAAGAGAATATCTTTCGTAACATATCTACGATAATACGGAGCGCGCTGCGAGTGATATGAATTTGAAGGAATTGAAACTTTTGTATTATAGGAAAATAGTTTTTACATAAAGATTCTGCGAAATGGTAAAAGATGAGATACGAGCATTTTTTATAGAAAGACTGAAGATGCTCATTGTTAGACCTAAGAAAAATGTACAGACCTTGTTAAAATATAATACTAAATAAATTAGCCATGATCGCTAATTCTACTTAACATCGTTTTTCTTTTTCGATGTTACCGTGGTACAAAGGTATATGCACGTGTTCCTTAAACGATACTCTCATTTATGGTAAACGAATCCTAAAACAACTTCGATCGCTTTTTCTCTATAAATTGTCTAGAATTTATTTTTCTTTCGTCTTGTAGTTGCTTTACCTATTCCAGTTCAATCCAAGTATATTACGTGCCTGGCGAACAAGTAAACATATTAGACGAAAAGATCGCGTAGAATAGAGATTCGGCTTACTTACTGCAGATTTGTACTTCCAAGTTCGAAAGGCTTACCGTAGTGAAAGCTGCGCTAGCTGCTTCAGTAGCACGGTTCAAAGCTTGTTCCGGCAACGGCATGTCGGCAGTTGCCGTAAGAAGCGCATGAATCTGTGTCGTATCTTTTACTCGCCTCTCCAAGAACTTCCACGTGTGTTTATGATCTTCGCTGGTATCTTGCAGCATATATAGCTCTGTCGTTTTGTAAATGCCTGCCAACATTACTCTTCTAGTGTACCAGTTAATCTAATTGAGAAGGTTTGAATACAAGTCATTTCGAAGCCGATATAAAAATCGAAGCTGTATTTGTCATCCTTACGTCGACCGATCTGTCGCCGGCATAATAGCAAATGTCGTCTACCAAAGTCAGCAAATTGGCTAGCGACTTCGGTACGTTGGGTGGAAGTGTCATGAGGGCTAACGCTTGGGGCCACGTTTTCTTGTACGGGATCACCATTCTGAGCCTTGTCTCCACGGCGTTGTACACTTGCGTCTCCATAGTCTTCTTCTCTTTAGTAGGACTCTCTTGAACGATACGAGCTTCTTCCTTAAGGATCTTATTCAGCTTATTGTTACAACTCAAGTAGAAGTACTGAACCAAATCCGCTCCCCGATCGGGGAATAGTCCATGAATCACGCCAGGGTATCCAATAGATTCGGCACCTTTGGTACAGAACTTTTCGTTAAACATATTTTCGTGTCGAGTAAAAAATGATTACACCACAAAATGAGAGTTAAAAGCATCTGAATTTACTACACCTTCTTGAATCTATCTACTTGTTCGAAAAAAAGCTTCGTCCTGATCCGTCTACTTAACTGAAAAATTATTACAAATTACCAGCACTGATGGCTTGCTGGCTCCATCCCAGATCGTGAACAAACTTCAAAGACGCGGTAAGAATCTTTGCCTTAATATTTCTTTCGTACTCGTCGTCGCTCTCCTTACTCTGCTCCTGAGTCAATTGCTGTGTGCTAAAACTTTCGGTTTGCTCGGCGTACAATGCCCTACAAGTCCACAAACTTCTAATACCTATTAAAACCAAAGTTCAGTTTGAAATTCGCTCGCTTAATCTCGGGTGACGGTACAAATTGTTTCTTAGTCGCAACTATAGATACCTTTGTGAAATAATACGTCGGGACTACAATCGAAAGAAATAAAACATAAGGGAGAAACGATTTTATTTAACGGTAAATTATATACATTTTATAGAAACGCAGCTCTTATTCCGAGACTATGGCAGTAGTTTGCTTAAAAGGATTGCTAGCGATACATTCATTAACTCTAATCAAAATGCTTTCCATCACGTCGAGCCCGTTCACTGCCTGCTGACAAAATGCGATCTTCTCTGCGACCGGCATCGCCGGTAATTTCTCTCCGCCCACGGTTAACGCTACTTCGGCGTCCCTCTTTTCTAATTCTACGTTGTCGCTTATCTTCTGAGTTCTCTTTTGCTCTTCTAAGTCGTTCATCTTCACTTTCCAGTGCGCTCTGCACAGATTTATTCCCTCTCTCAACGGCTTCAGATAATCGTTCTCGAGTCTGTCTACTAGATTCCAAATTCCAGTTTCATTGCCCTTGTCCCTGAGAAATAGAAATCTTAACAGGTTCAGGCTAGTAATTATCTCGTCGGATAATTCCACCACATCCGACGCACTGCCGTGTGGTAGCTTGCAAGCCAGTTTCAACAAGCATTTGAAATTGTTGCCAAGAAAGTGGGGAACGGGAGGCGTCGCTTGCAGGCATTCCATAATAGAGGCTTTGAATACCCCGGTAGTTAAGCTCAGTAAACCCGAATGCTCGCTAATTTGATACAGACGTAAAACAATGAAATATCTGGCCTGCATGTCGAACGTGTCTATGTAGTCTTGGAACATGCTCAGCGCTTTCTTACGCTCTTTATCGCTGTCGCGGTAAACCATTACTTTTATAAGTACGTTGAATAATTCCGAGTAAACGTTCAGCTGCAGTAATTCTGACGTCAAAGAACATCTCGTTAATCTTCCTAAGAGGTGTTCCATAAGATCCAAGCCTTTCTCAATCGCGACGTTCTTTCGCTCTTGAAGTAGTTTGACAATGAGATACGTACACGCGTGGAAAATATATTGCGGCTCGTACACCTGCGGAACTTTCTCCCAGAAATGCACTTTCGTTATAACGTAGAAATAGAAGTTAGCGTACGCCAAGTCCGGTATGTTCTCGTTCAACTGGAACAAAGTTACTTTGAGATTGCTGCTCTCATCGTCCGTAGACTTCTTTCTACAGTAACTCTTTCTACTCCTTTCTTCTATGATGTCTAGAAACCAAAGCATATCTCCGGTAACTTGACTCACGAGCGTTATAATTCTTTCAGGGAGGGGCTGCTTTAAATCTGACTCTAATTGTTCCTCTCGGAGATGGCAAAGTGGTTTTCCCATTAAGAAGATTAGAACGCTTAAAAGGTAATCTCTTAAAATGGCATTGCTGTTCGATAAGTCGTTCTCCAATGCTGCTTCGTCTATCAATGGCTCCAGGAACGATATAATCGTGGCATAAACATTTTCAATCTTACTCGCAGCGACGGTTGTAATCTCTTGGGATTCATTCTCCGCCACCGACAGACTTTCGACGTAAGACCTTATCGTACTGACGCACCATTCTATCGCCTTCGTTTTGTCAGGTATTCTAGAGAGGCTCTTACCGAGTACCTTCAAAATTCTACAAAACTTCGCGTCGTCCTCCGGGCCTTCTATTTGCTCCAGGAATGCTAGTATCGCTTCCGCGGGACTACATTTCTCAGCGACGGCGCTCAACACTGCTGCGCAACATTCGACTATCTCTTTGTTATGATCTACGTTTTCGTTGGTGAGATAAGACGATGCGATCTGCACAATGTCCCACAAGGACTCTTCGATGATATTATCGTAATTATTTCCATGGAACAGCTCTAAGGCTTCCTTGGGCTTGTTTTCTTTCAAGTAATCAGCCAGTGTATTCATAAAGCTTTTCGAATTTTGCTGAGCTCGCGACATTGTTCAGCCGAAGGATATACTACGCGTACACTGCAGGGTCTCATCAATCTTTCTTGAATACAACAGTGACATAACCTCTTCCTTCGGCGCATACCGGTGTTACTATATCACCGCAATGTCATCGCGCATCGTCAACTGTTACTGTTACTGTTTTTCTCGTTCAATCGGCGGCAGATCAACGAATATACGAGATCGGTGGCATTGTATCAACGAAAGATATTATGAAACGAAACAGAGGTTACGAAGTCGCCGAGATTCAAAGACACACGATCTGCCCGCGATATCGTATACTATGAATAATACTCTGTATATTTATCGTCGATGCGAGGCACGTATAACAGGAGTTCCGTAAATAAGCGCAATCACGCGCAGCATACAGCTAACACTTCTATCGTCGACCAGGCAATTTATTCGGAAATTCTAACATAAATTCCGGGACCGAAACGATGCGTGTATGAATCGCGATTGGCATATATTATAAATAAAGAAAGCTCGCTTACCGTTCACCGAAAGACCCTTTCGCATCAACAATACGCTAGACATAGCCATATTAATAGTTTTAAATAAACTACTTGTCGCGCATTTATGCGCACACGACGGAAACCGCGATTATTATTATTCCACCATCCGGAGTTCGGAGGACTCCGGCGAAGCCGAACACCTACAGGAGCGGTGGTAATGTGTGCGTGAATTCCGTGAATTGACGCCAGCGCCAAGTCAGCCACGTGGCGACAACGCGAAACGAATGGGACGTCACTGGTGGACACCTCGGTCCACGGTGTAATAGACAGGTGTTCCGACTCCTGTCCAGAATGTGTGACTTTTCCGTCCTAGTTCTTCTGGCGGCCGGCAGATTTCGTCGATGTCGTAAAGGCATTTACATATGGCCTGTTGTGTCTGGCAAGCCCATTAATACCACTAAAATCTCTACTACTACAGTCTCATTAATACATATGTATATGCCTTCTAAGTCACGACGCCTCTCGCGACGGCCAGGGGAATTAAACAGAAATCGGCACACAAAATCGCTGGCGTAAAAGGTACAGAGTCGGAACACCTGTCTATTTTACACCGTGCCTCGGTCTGCTGAAAGCTTATAGCGAATTCGGTACCTCGCACTGATTCCGCACTGGTGCCAGAAAACGACTTGGATTGGTTGTTTCTGATAGAAACGAAGATAGCTCTATAAGAATCAACCAATCCAAGTCATTTTCCGGCACCAGTGCAGAGTCAGTGCGAGGTACCGAATTCGCTATTAGAGCATATACTATGGAGGTCTCATTGGCTGTGTTCCGATTCACGCATACTGTGGCATACTGCGCATAGACTGCATAGGATATGTCACGTACCCTATGCACTTCATGCGCATTATGCGTGAATCGGAACACAGCCATTGAAAGCGGGAAACTGTTGCCAACATGGTGCGAGAGAGAAAGACATGTCCGAGCGAGAGAAGTATATGTCCTAATCCACCGTAATGCGCATGCGCCGATATCGTGCGAACGAGAAACCATCGTGCGAACTGGTGCGAGAGAGTGAAGTATAGATTCTCTCGCTCGCAAGATGTGTTTCTCTCTCGCACAATATCAAAGTCGGCTTCGGCGGACTCCGGCCAGGCTGATCTCAATTTCAGCCGGGGTCCACCGTCCACCGCTGCTATTGGTCAGAAGGAAACACATACAGGGAGCGGTGGTAGTGTGTGCGTGAGACGCAAGATGGGAGACGAACCGACACCACGGCCAACCAGCGTCACCGGGAAATATGTTGTCGACGCTGGTTGGCCGCGGCGTCACTCGCTTGGCGCTGGCGTCGGTTCGTCGCCAATCGTGGCGTCTCACGCAACGTTACCACCGCTTCTGTATGTGTTTACTGTTTCCCCTTCCATCAATATGGCTGGAAGCCGCCGAACCCTGTCACTGCGATGAATTTTGGCGTTAATATTCAAAAATATAAGGTCCTTTACGTCCCTGTTTCTAACAAAATGGATTGAAATATATGTAAGATTGGTGGCATGTAACAGAAAACACAAAATAATAATGAAAACATTATGGATTTATGCACTAATAATGGTAAATTGAAGGAATGTACCCTGTTATAATGTACTAATACGTGTAAGGTGATAAAACATATTTCTGTATTTCGTATAGTATATACAAAATATACATAAAGTATACAGAAACTATGTTACAAAATATGTACATAAAGTATAAAACTTATAATGCTAAACTTAATATTACAGGAAAGGAACCTAAATATATACATATAAGCAACTCTGATATATACATATTAACAACTCTGATATATACATTTGTAAATAGAACATTTTTTAATGGTTCTCGCTATCGGTAGTGCTTTCGTCCGCCAATACACTTCCTATTAGCTCTTCCTCTGTGTTGTACATATCGTCATTAAATAATTTTAACATATCGTCAGTAACGTTATAATCGTAACAGTGTGCATTTTTACTTTTCATATCTAGTTTTATTCTGGTGAGTGCAGCTATTGTTTGTGAGTTTAATCTACCTCTACCTTTACTTTTTACCTGTGTCACAATTGCAAAATATCGTTCGATATCAGCATTTGAATGCGGCAGAGATAAGCACAGCTGCGCTAGTTTCGTTATGTTCGACAATATACATTCGTCGTCAGCATTGGTAGTGGTGCTCATTTCGTGCCAAAACTGAGGTAAACTCATTATTTCTAACTTTACTTTTACCTCCTCCGAAAAAGTAAACGGCAATTTATGCCATTCATTGACTACAACGTCATGATCGAATTTTGACTGAAATTTGTTTAAAATACACTTCAATTGGACATCCTGGTGTTTGTCAATGTCTACAGCGGTTTTGGGGTTTAAAAAGTCTAGTGCATTTAAAAATTTGTCATCAAATGGCACTCTATCCACAATATTTTGAAAGGCCAATTTGTAACATCTCTGTGCGTTTCTATAAAATTGTAACATCTCTTCCTTCGCGTCCGAATTACCATTTGCTATTTGACTCAGTGTATTCATACATCCTGCCCCAGTAAAAATTGCTGTCAGCGGTAGTAGATTATCTTCGTCATCGATGTCAAATTTGTGTATATTCGGTTGCTTCAGATTTTTAGACTTTACGAAATTGCTTCCCAATGATTTTAACAATCTGTAACATTCAGGGAGCAGGCGGTGAAGTAACACTTTCGAGCTTTGAAATACTTTGGTCAGTTCGGTAAATATTTGTAATAAATAATCCATGAATTGCAAATACGCCTTGGTGAAAAGACAGTTCAAACTTAAATATATTCTGTTTGCGACTTTGGATTCTTTTTCTGCTGATGAAACCGCGAACAGCCTAAATAAAACTGTCCACTGATTTAACACTCTTTTTATACATTCGGATATCTCCAGCCACCTAGTTGCCGATGGCTCTAAAACTTTCCGCTTTGCAGCAGTCATAAACTGTTGCGTACCTTCCAACATACTCAGTCGTGTAGGATTTAGCGCGAAGTATGAATACAGAGAATGCAGAAACTTCTCGATGTGCCGCGGCAAGCATTCGCACGCGTGGCGCGCAGCCAAATCTATCGAGTGGCAAATGCACGGTAAAATACAAATTTCGCCGTTGTCTGCTAGTAAACGAGAAGCCAATGAACTATGTGCTCCCAGCATGGCATATGCATTATCCACGCACAGCCCAAAACCAACCATGTCACTTATGGGTAAATTATACTTCCTTAAAGAATTTCGAAGACACTGATGTAACTTCTCCGCTGTAGCTTCCTTAATCCTAATTAAATCTAATAACTCTGTACATATCTCTCCTTCGTGAACGTACCGCATTACAAAGCAATGAATTTTCGTGTTCGCTGTATCTGTAGTTTTGTCGATCACAACCGAGAAAAATTTGCCCTGTACATTTTCTACGGTTTTTGAAACTATGGACTTATTTATCACATTTATGCTAATAGCTTTCATCTTCTTTGCAGTGAGAGACATGCATTTCAGAACGTTTGGATTTTTGAATGCCTCCTGTGCCATTGCATCGAAATGGTCGAACGAGTGAAATGGTCTGTTGTGCTCGATGGCAGCAGTGCATACTCTAATTTCGGCCTCCTTTACCTCGTCTGTAAAAGTCCTCGTTCCTTCACCTGGCAGTACTCTTCTTCCGTACTTTACGTTGTCGATATGTTTCTGGCTTTCTCCATGCTGCTGTAAATTACATTTCTTCGCTTTGATAGTTATGTAACAAAATGTACATTTTCCCTTGGTTGGGTCGTCCTGGACTTGTTGTAACCACGGTTTAAAGACTGGGTCCTCCAGCCAATCTGGCAAAAAGGTCCGTTCTTTTTGGCGTAGCGGGAGCGGCGAAGCGGCGGAGGTGCTATCACTGCCTATTCATAAAATATTAAATTTTATTCACACAATATTAAAAAGCATTTCGCGAAAATAATCAGCGAACAAAGAGACTACGTTCAGTTTATAATTCTATGATTTCAGACACTAATATATTACAGATGTATCTTACTTGCTTCTGTCCCTACATCCATGCTTGCAGATTCGTTTGTACTTCTTTCTACTGAACTTTTTCCATATTTCATGTTCTTCAAATGCTCTTGGCTGCTTGCATGACTCAGTAAATTACTTTTTTTTGCTCTAATATTTGCGTTACAAACTGAACATTTTCCCTGGTACGGGTTGCCCTGAACTTGTTTTAGCCACGGTTTAAACGCCGGCTCTTCCAGCCAATGTGCCAAAAAGGTTTGGCTCCATACTTTTTTCGTAGCGAGAACAGCGAAGGTGCTTTCACCGCCTATTCATAGAATACAAAATTTTATTCACACAATATTAAAAAGCAATTCACGAAAATAATCATTGATCAAAGAAACTGCGTTCAGTTTATAATTCTATGATTTCGGACACTAATATATTATAGATGTATCTTACTCGATTCGATCTCTACATCCATGTTTGTCGCTTCGTCTGTACTTGTAGATTCGTTTGTACCTCTTTCTACTGAACTTCTTCGATATTTCATGTTCTTCGTGTGCTCTTGGGTGTTTCCATGACGCACTAAATTGGATTTCATTGTGTTAATAGTTACGTTACAAATTGAACATTTTCCCTTGTACGGGTTGGAAGGAAGTTGTTGTAGCCACGGTTTAAATACCGGGTCCTCCAGCCAAGCTGGACAAAATGCTCGCTTCTGTCTTCTTATGCTCCTTGCAGCGGGGACTGTGAAGCTTTTATCACTGCCTATTCATAAAATACTAAATCTTATTCACACATTATTAAAAAGCAATTCGCGAAAATGATCATTGAACATAGAAACTACGTTACGTTTATAATTCTATGATTTCAGACACGAATATATTAAAGATGTATCTTACTTGAATTGGTCCCTACGGCTGAGCTTATACGTCTGCTAGGTCCAGCAATGCTGGCATCACTGCCTATGTATAAAATATCCATTATTAGCACATTTCTAATATAACCATACATACTAAATCAATATAATGCGTAGTATATATAAAAAATATCATATCTACAATTCTGTTGATGCAAAAGTGTTAAGTATTTGTCTTACCTGATTCCTTGTTCATATTGTAATTTTAATCACTGAATGAAAAAATATAAAAATATATTCAAATCTCTATCTCGCGTCGCGTGCAGTCGCGTGGTGTCCTGGTGTCCAGTGTTCACGGGAAAGGGCCTGATAGCTGTGAGCTACCCTCTGTTACGCATGCCCGCGACGAGTTGTGATGTCAAACCAATCAACGCCAAGCAGGTAAACGAACCGAATCGACGCCAGTGGCTGGCTTCGTTTCCTAGCTTGGCGTTGATTGGCTTAACGTCACAGCTCGTCGCGGGCATGCGCAACAGAGGGTAGCTCACATCAGAGCTATCAGGCCCTTTCCCGTGAACACTGACAAAAGCACATGAGTAGTAGTACCTGTACGCGCCCGTGGCGCATTTGGCTTGGCTTGGCGCTGGCGTCGGTACATTTATGACGTCACATTCGTTTCGCGTTGTCGCCACGTGGCTGGCTTGGTGCTGGTGTCAATTCACGTACGCATTACCACTGCTCCTGTAAGTGTTCGGTTACGCCGGAGTCCTCCGAACTCTGATTCCACTTGCGAGATTCGTTTATGATCGTGCTTTGTTAACTGCGCTTTAAACAATTTCGACCCTTGCAGAATTCGGAGGACTCTGGCCATGCCGAACACCTACAGGGAGCGGTGGTAATGTGTGCGTGAATTAACGCCAGCGCCAAGTCAGCCACGTGGCGACAACGCGAAACGAGTGTGACGTCACTGGTGGACACCTCGGCCAGTGTTCACGGGAAAGGGCCTGATAGCTCTGAGCTACCCTCTGCTGCGCATGCCCGCGACGAGCTGTGACGTCAAACCAATCAACGCCAAGCTGGGAAACGAAGCCAGCCACTGGCGTCGATTCGGTTCGTTTACCAGCTTGGCGTTGATTGGTTTGACGTCACAGCTCGTCGCGGGCATGCGCAACAGAGGGTAGCTCACAGCTATCAGGCCCTTTCCCGTGAACACTGACCTCGGCTGGCTGAAGGTGGGCTATGGCCATGGACCTGAAGGACAGTGCCTAGTTCCGGGGGGTTACAGCGAAAGACGGAAGGGGCTGCGATGTGAGGGACGACTGGTGGTGTCCTCTACAGCCGAATATAAGTTTTAGAAACAGCGTCCTTCATTGGTATAGCCTTGTGACGCCATTGTGCAAAACGGTGGAAAACGGTGCAAAACAGTGTAAAAGCATTGCAAAGTAACTTGTATGTGTGTAGTGTATTTATATAATTGTCTTATTATTTGGGATACTTTCGAAATTACGTAAGTAATATCAAATTTTCTAATAAAATAGTAAAAGTATTGTATTTGAAGGTTAAAAATTGGTATATATTGGTTTTGCCAGAAGAAATTTTCCACGGTATGGCACAGATGGCACCACCAGTCGTCCCGCAAAAAGCGGCTGGAAGAAGTCGATTCCCCTTCCGTCATTCGCTTCAACCCCCGCGTCCATAAGCCTAGCTTATGCACTGTCCTTCAGGTCCATGGCTATGGCGGACTCTGGCCTGGCCACGGTGTAAGAAAGATAGGTGGACCGACTCTATCCCCACTCCTGTGATCTTAAAGAAAAAGTTACTTGTCCCTCCTGCAGAGGGTATTAGTGTAACATGTGAACAATATCACGTTTAATTTCTTATGTTTCTATTACAAGGGACTGCATACATTATTATTTAACCTTAAGAATGCGACAAGTAGCTAGAATAAAAAATAGAGAGTATTCTAAGAGCAAAGAAAAAAAGAAAACAGCCAAACTATACAACAAATAAATAAATATTTGTATAATTGAAACAAAGTCTTAATGTGTGTTTGTTATAATTTTATCCTAAATATAATCTATCCTCATAAAATAAGCATTTTACATAACGATAAATATTTGTTTGGTCGTTAACCGACTCTCATTTTCTCAGTTTAATTAATTTTAAAAGTTAAAATATTTTACTTTATAAAACTTTTTATTTGAGGTGCATGAAGTCATTACAAATTTTGGAACCCACTTGGTATTAAGCACGTGATTATGGCACGGTGTAAAAGAAACATAAGGAAGTAAACGTGATATTGTTCACATGTTACACTAATCCAGGGGTGGGCACTCCGTATATAAATCTGTTGGCAAAATTTAGTGGACGGCACTTTCCACCGGAGGCGCTGGGATCAATAAAGTTGAAAATATGTGGTAACAGATGGCGCTGATGAGATTATTTTGTGGCGGGGAGAAGAACATATGGAACCCGCACACGCCGATTTTAATGGAGCTTTTGTAAGATGTTGTTCTCAAAATATTTTTCTGAGAACTACTTCATACAAAAGCCCCATTAAAATCGGCGTGTGCGGGTTCCATATGTTCCCTTGTTAGGCAATTTTATTACCTAACCATTATATTCTGATTGCTGTAGTGACGCCGCCACTGGGCTGCGCTGATCATGTTCTATTGTAGGCACCCAAGACGGTAGAAATATGAATTCTGAGCAGTCCTACTTTGCTTTAGATTGCAGATCCATTTGTGGGCGAATAAATGACTCTCCACAATTACTAACAAAAATGGTTTTAATAACCTTAACAATTTCAGGTACAACATGCTCTCAGAGCGAAGCGTACATACAGTACGACACGTGATGCCAAAATGGCGTTCCAATGGCGGTCGGCGTCTTCTTCTCCTTCTTCTCCCCGCCAAAAATAATCTCATCAGCGCCATCTGTTACCACATATTTTCAACTTTATTGATCCCAGCGCCTCTGGTGGAAAGTGCCGTCCACTAAATTTTGCTAACAGATTGATATACGGAGTGCCCACCCCTGCACTAATACCCTCTGCGGGAGGGACAAGTAACTTTTTCTTTAAGATCACAGCAGTTTTGTGGTGGGGGTAGCGTAGTCGGTCCACCTATCTTTCTTACACCGTGGGCCTGGCTGATCTCAATTTCAGCAGGGCCGGGGTCCACCGTCCACCGCTGCTATTGGTCAGAAGGAAACACCTACAGGGAGCGGTGGTAATGTGTGCGTCAATTGACTCCAGCGCGAAGCCAGCCATGTGGCGACAACGCGAAACGAATGTGACGTCACGAATGTACCGATGCCAGCGCCAAAGACGCCACGTGCGATTGTGAATCGAACATTTTTAGTAGTTTTTCCAAGTTTTTCATTCAATTGAAATTACACTTCATTACGACATGAATAAGGAATCAGGTAAGACAAATACTTAATACTTTTGCATCATCAGATTTATAGAAATGATATTTTTTATATATACCAGCGCCAAGCGAGTGACGCCGCGGCCAACCAGCTTCGACAACATATTTCCCGGTGACGCTGGTTGGTCGTGGTTCGGCGTCTCCCATCGTGGCGTCTCACGCACACATTACCCTCGCTCCCTGTAGGTGTTTGTCAACTGACCAATAGCTGCAAGGGATTAAGCTGGAGCCCTCCTAAGCTCGGCCAAATTAATCAGGGCTCCCATATGACGTCACATTCGTTTCGCGTTGTCGCCATTTGGCTGGCTTCGCGCTGGAGTCAATTCACGCACACATTACCACCGCTCTTGTAGGTGAGGGATTAAGCTGGAGCCACTGGAGCCCTCCGAACTCTGGTCCCTTGTGACCTTGCCTTTAAAATTCTTTCCCCTGTGGCGGGTTCCGCTGGTTGAATTGCGTGAAGTTAGCTATAAGACATAGAAATATCGAGGTTAGATGTAGAGCGAAATTCAAAACCCTTTTAATTGAAAGACAGTTATATTGTAATAAGATTTGAAGCGATCGGCACATCTGGAAGGTCTTAAGCAAGTTTGAAATAGGGGACAAGGAGGATAGTAAATAGCTTAACTTCTCCTTAAACATCTGCGTGCCAAATTTAGTCGAGCGGGCAGCTGCTCGTCTTGTAAAACCATTTAAAACTCTGCTTTCCCTTTCAATAATTGCCGATGTCCTGTTAGGGTAAAAACTCAGCTCGGGGGAGGCTGAAAGTCATAAAGTCATAAACCTTGCGCCGGCGACGCCGTCTTGACTCTGAGGGTTGCGCTTACCTACCTATTAGAAATGTATGTACTGTACGCAGCCTATGTAAAGTATATGTAATCGGAAAGCGTGCCTCGACCACCAGCCGAGAGTGGAGGGAAGCGCGAAGGAAGGGCCAAGGACGGAGAGATGGCAGAAGGACAACCCACTGACGAAACTTAAGGGATGACATTGCCTTGATTGGACGAAGGGATCCGAGGAGGGAGTCGGAAGAACATGCCAAAATTAGAGGAGTAGGGCGCTCGGAGGTGACGAGCGAGGAGTAAATTTGTAGGAAGAACAGATCGAACTTGTCAGTAAAACAGCTAACATCGAGCTACATATTAAATCCAAACATTGAAATATTCAGAAGTCTTATATTTATTAATTTCCTTCATTTAAATTCCCGCGCAAACTCGTGAGCTGAGTGCTTCAGCACTCCACGGGCACGGACCCACCAGTCTTATAGAAATCCCCACGAATTCGCGCAACACCCCCTCGTTTCTTCTTTTACTTTTCATTTTAAGAGAGCGAGGAAAAATGAGATATTTCGTTGGAAAGAAAATGGAATTAACGTGATGAATGAAAAATATGTGTCGGAAATAATTCGGGGCTTAAGGTGAATTCTGCTTATTTATTGTGGGGGCGCTAGTTGTACACGGAAGCTTCTAGCAGCAAGGTCCGTGATGTCGATGTTTCTACCAGTGAACTTGTTTATGCCGAAGAATCACGAAGAATGCAATAAAGTACGGTGAAAACAAAGCCACGGACAGGTTAAGAGGATTTTAAGTAATCGAGTGGGTGTATTTAGTGTAAGCCAAGCTGGAAATGGAAAATAGTGGTGAGAGTGGCGATGACGGAGGACCTTTAGGCCCGACTGCGTTCCTCGGTGGAAGCGGCGTTTCAACATCATACATCAGCGTACAATCAGACGAAATGGACGGTAGGGTTCAGATTGTTTTGGATACTTTCTTTTTAAATTGCAGATAGGAAATGTAGTTATTCGCACCGGAAGCGCATCGTCTCTCGAATTATGTCACGAAATGAGAATAGTACGACGAACGGACCAACTTCACAGAGAAGAGTTCAGTCAAACGTGAATGTCGGGTTTGTTTTCACACAGTTCGCTAAGCTGGTATGCAAAGCCAGTATTCGTTTTCCAGACGATCCTGACAACACAGACGACTCCAACCACGGGGCGAGCGACCCGCTGCAAGGCGCCGGGGGTGGCAGCGGACCTGGGCCACTTAGGGAGCAGGACCGATTCCTTCCAATAGCGAACGTCGCCAAGATCATGAAGAGAGCTATACCAGAGGCGGGGAAGATAGCTAAAGATGCGCGCGAGTGTGTTCAAGAATGTGTATCCGAATTCATATCGTTTATTACGTCCGAGGCCAGTGACCGGTGTCACATGGAGAAACGCAAAACTATTAACGGTGAAGACATTCTGTTCGCCATGACGACCCTTGGCTTCGACAATTACGTGGAGCCGCTGAAGGTGTATCTACAGAAGTATCGGGAGGCGACGAAAGGGGACAATCCTCCGGGTAGCGGCGCGACGGCCGGCAACGGGAAGACAGAGCCGCAAGGGGCTATATACGAGGATCAGCTGTTCGCTATCGCCGCGACCGCGTCCAGCGCCGCCGCCTCGGACACACCGGTCATATACAGCTACACGGCCACCGATCAAATGCAGTTCCAGCTTTCTTGATCATTGCAGGTTAAAGTGACGTTAATATGAATTACTCGATGTGAAACGACAGTTTACCGAACAGCTACGTAAGTGACTGTCGCATGTACTTTGCCACGCGTGGCCGCGTTTTACGAAAGACTGTAACATCAGCTCGAATGGTAAGCTGATCTTGTATCACGAGACTAGGGCACGTATTGCGCGTCCCGAGACGTCACGGGAGGAAGGTAAATTAAGCTTAGGTAAATTAACATTGTAAAGAAGCGAGAAACATGGAAGGAAATAAACCAGGAGGCAATCGAGAAGGCTCGTTGACAATTACTTTTTACTTGTTTCAAACACGATAGGGGTAGAAAAACGTAGCCGATTGTTTATTCTTCTATTATTTTTAAGCACTAGAGTTCGCATTTGAACTAGAATCATAGGCTGTGATCGGTTTTTTTGCGAGAAACGGCTCGAGTCGATTGGGGGACAAGGTAATTTTTCTATTTCGGACAAGAACCGGCAGTTAATCGGCGTATTGATTTTCGTAGAAAACGTTCGTAGTGTGATGTTTTCACTCTGGTAGTTGGGCAGGAGACAGCAGGAGCTCGTGCGCCTTTGTCGACGACGATCCCGGGCCGCTGGACGACGCGGCCGACTGCTGTATTTGCTGTGGTTGTTGCTGCGTCGGCGGCAGAAGCGAAGCGGTGGGCAACGGTCCAGCCGGACGCGCCTCCGTTTTCCTCGCTTTCTCCTTCTTGTCGGATGATACATGGCAGAACCGCCAGCGGCATTGGCCGCAATGGCATAGACAGAGGCAGAGCAGCACCCGAAATAGACAACACAGTAAACCGGCGCACAGTAGCGAAGGACCCACCAGCCTTAATTCCGGACTGAGGAATCCTTTTTCTCCAGTGCCGACAAACGAGATAACTAATCCGAGCGCTGTAGTCCCAAGCCCCGCATAAAGCACGGTATTCACTGCCGCGCTGACCTCCCCTCTGCGGCGAATCGCGCTGCTGCTTCCATCTTCTTCGTCATCTTCTCCGCTGCTTCCGTAGCAATAGCTTGCGTCTCTTATCTGAAAACGGTGGCTGTATTTTATCTAGCGCCCTGTACTCGGAAAGGAAACGGATATCGATGGTTCTCTGTGATTCGCGTAAGTTTCCTATCGGTGTCAGTTGCTGTTTCATAGAGGAACTGATTTATATGATTGTGTTAATAGGTGCCTGTTTACCCTGTTCCTTTTCATCCATCGTCGATGAGCCTCGCATTGCTTTGTCTTGTAGCCATCCCCTCGGCATCCATGAGGTGACATTGGAGACAAAGGAAGGGGAGAAGGTCTGCTGCATCCTTGCCATGCTGCTTTGCCGGGTCCTCCACCGCACTGAAATTATTCTACATTCAGGTATCACCGTTTACGAGCACCACGGCTATAATTATCGTCATTCACTGTTTCAATGTCTATTTAATGAGTTTAATGTGGACAGTCTACGAATATTAAGTACCGCTCAGGCTCTTATCGTTCTACTTTAAATGTTGATCGAACCGTAAGATACAAACAAATATAAAACAAAAAGGACTCGTGATTATGTAATTTGCATCTTTCTCTATCATTCGAAACATTTTCTATAGTTTCCTTTACTATACATTATAATGCACTCGTAATTAATGTTTTCTCTCCTCGTTACTCAGCACATAAATGATAAGATAAAAAAACATGCATGCATGTACTAAAAAGAAAGTAGAAAAATCTGTGTACATGGACCAATCAAAACATGTATATACATTTATACGTACATGTATCGTAGAATTTCTTTACGCAAGTACACTGTAATCATTGCATTCCGATTGAGAACGAAGAATATTGATTAAACATAGTCGATGGCAATCGTTAACAATCGTTAATCTTCAAACATAGAGTATCGCGTACCGTATGTTGCAAAGGTATAATTTGTCGCGTTACGCAGTTAAAACATGAATCTTCTATTTAAATGCATGATTTTTATTTCTTCGATACTGCGTGTAATCGGAAGAATGAAAGACTGGATTAATATATGCACTTCTAAGATGTAAAATCACACAATCATTTGTTACGTTCGTTCTAGTTCAATTGAGGGCTTGGATGCAATAAGGGGACTAGCGCTCGAAAATGGGAAAAATTATTGTCCAAACGCTATGAAATATTGAAAAATTAAATGTTGTTAAACTGTATTTTAAAAAATGTATATAGAAGTTATGACGATATATATAATTCTCCCACGGCGCCAACTGTCAACGCGAATGCTAAGACTGCTAAATAGCCCATTACACGCGGCTGTTGACTATTGGTGGTGCGGGAGATTTATATATATCGTCATATCTTCTACAATTATGTATTAATCAGTGTGAAAATTTGTGAAAATCTTCCTTGTATATTAAGGAAATACTTTGTCGCTGCAAGTTATATGTACCTCAAAATTGCCTCGATACTTTTTAACGGCGAACGTTGAAAAACATGGGTTATGTCCAGTATTACCTTTTAATGAAATATTATTACATGTATTAACATAAGGGTTTTGTGCATACATTTTACGGCTTCGCTAGAGTTTTCTGAGTTTTATGTTTCACGTCTCATAACGATCCCTTAATATTTACTCAAGTTATCGCAATTTATGTTTAAAGAAATAATGATTTTGAACGATGAAAAATTTTTCGTTTATAATTTTTAGCTCGAATAGTAATGATTCGATAATCAAACTGTGAATAGAAAAAATGTGTGTCGTGACGAGCTTACAACACTATATTTTTTAAAATACAGTTTAACAACATTTAATTTTCCAATATTTCATAGCGTTTGGACAATAATTTTTCCCATTTTCGAGCGCTAGTCCCCTTATTGCAGGCCTTCCCAAGTAGGGGAAATCTGCTCCCAAAACAGATGTTTCGGTTCTCCCTCCAACGCTGCGCCTTAGCTGCTAAGGCCGCTAAGGTGGGACGAGTTCTGCTACCCTCTCTCCGAGGGCACAGTAACGTCGCTGGGAAGCATGTTGGGCGCTTTAGGGCGAAAGTACCAAATGTGTCAAATTTTTATAGGAAATTTCATAATGACTTAAAAATAGTAGGAAAAATTAAAATTTAAACTAGCATTTCAAAATGACGTAAAAAGAATTTAAAAAAATGTATTACATACAACGATACAGTAATACAATAATCGTAGTGATGTCTTTTCATTAGAAAAATATATTCATTTTTATAAAAATACAAGTAGTAGTTATTTTCTAAATTTTCGTACAATACATAAATACCTACATTTTATATTTTAAACAACTTTCGTACAATGCAAATGTGTTATACATTTTATTCAGTTTTATGAAAATGCAATCACTACTTATTTTATAAATTTTTGTACAATATATACATATTAAATATGTATATATATGTATATATATTAATATGTATATATATGTAAATATGTATATATATTAAATATGTATATATTGTACAAAAATTTATAAAATAAGTAGTGATTGCATTTTCATAAAACTGAATAAAATGTATAACACATTTGCATTGTACGAAAGTTGTTTAAAATATAAAATGTAGGTATTTATGTATTGTACGAAAATTTAGAAAATAACTACTACTTGTATTTTTATAAAAATGAATATATTTTTCTAATGAAAAGACATCACTACGATTATTGTATTACTGTATCGTTGTATGTAATACATTTTTTTAAATTCTTTTTACGTCATTTTGAAATGCTAGTTTAAATTTTAATTTTTCCTACTATTTTTAAGTCATTATGAAATTTCCTATAAAAATTTGACACATTTGGTACTTTCGCCCTAAAGCGCCCAACATGCTTCCCAGCGACGTTACTGTGCCCTCGGAGAGAGGGTAGCAGAACTCGTCCCACCTTAGCGGCCTTAGCAGCTAAGGCGCAGCGTTGGCGGGAGAACCGAAACATCTGTTTTGGGAGCAGATTTCCCCTACTTGGGAAGGCCTGCCTTATTGCATCCGAGCCCTCAATTCTAAATAAGTTTCTATTAATCCTTTAGCAGTTGGCTCGTAAATAACATATTCTTTGTACATTCCAGTCCTCCTAAAGTATCACGGCGATCAGATTCTTGGGATACGAAGTAAAGTCGATGCATAAGGATACAAACAACATTGACACGTTCCGTGATAAGACAAAGCAAAAAGGGGAAAGACACCAAGAATACCCTACTTTATGAATTTCTGCTCTCGAAAAGAGGTATACAAAGGTCGATGCGAAAGGCGATCAGCTAGGGAAGAATAACAATTACCCATCGGTGCCAATAGCTTATCGTCGACGATACACGATATTTGGAATGTATTGATACTTACCCCGTAAACATAAGATCGTGGGGGATATCGTGGAAGCGGCGGAATAAGTCTGGTGGCCAAGTTGGAGGGTAATTCTCTAAAGTTCACCACCTTACCCCCCCGTAACCGTTGCTTCTCCCTTCTAATTAATAAAGCAGCCTGCATTCCGCTCATTCATTTGCCTGTTCTATCGATCGTTAAGATCCCGACCGTCCTTCTCCGCCTCCTCTTTCTCCTTTCCACTTTCCTTTTATGCGCCGTACAACTTGAACTTTCCGCTTGCCTTCTCTGGCCCGAGCGAACGATCATAAACCACACTATGCAGTTCCGCCTTGGGGGATCTCTCCCGATCCCGCTCTGTACAAGGCACTACCGACTTACTCCTATCATCGCACAGTCTGCCTCCGGCGCTAGTCGACGCTCGTAACCGCTGGTAGGAACCAGCAGCGAACACATTAATGACTAGAAATTAACAGATTTATGGATAACCAGCTGACGAACCTGGGGGGCTGTTCGAGGATGCGTTATCGCGGGTTTATCATATGCCACCAGACAGCCGATCGATGGTGTGTTTCCTAATATATAATTAAACAGGGGGTGTGTGTGTGTGTGTGTATGTGCCAGCGAGAGAAGGTGCAGAGTGCAACGAGGATTTAATCAAAAATACTCGAACAAGGGCTGCGAGTAATACATGATAGGGTAAAGACCTAGCAAGAGCAACTAACGTGATAGAGAAAGAAGAGAAAACAGATCTATATATGTATATATATATATATATATATATATATATGTGTGTATATATATATATATATATAGACAAAAGACAGTGGAAACGATCCTAGAGCAAATTAGAGTTACTCGTGAATTAATCTACCCACCTGTAGCTCCGAAGAAGATGGCGAGACTCGGAGATCGAGGATCGATGGTGGTGGGAACGGGAAGTTACTGGACTTGGTGGGGCAGGTAACCGAGCTGGGCGATTCGAGGGACAGGGGCGGCGGTGATATGGGGAATTGGATCGGAGAGACAGGTGCGACTTGCTGACGCTTCTCAACATGACGCCGTCGATCGATGCTCGGATGGAATGCAGATGACGGTGGTTGTGGCTGTGGTGTGGAAGATGGTGGAACAACGTGCGTACGAGCGAACTTGCTCGGATGGTGGTGCTGGTGCTGGTGTTGGTGTTGGTGGTAGTGGTGCTGAGAAGCCGGAACCGCCTTGAGCCGCGACGGGACCGTGCCCTCGGCGACGCGCTTGTTCAGCTGCAGCCGTTTCTGCTTCCTCCTGTTCGCTATACTGGCGCCACCCGCAGCTGCGTACATCGCTCAGCGCCCCGATAATACACCTCCTCTCCCGGTTTAACGCCTGCGGGCCAGGCGTTCTCTCTGTTACGAGCTTAGCACCCTTCGCATCGTCCTCCTGTCTTTCTTTTTTTTCCTCTGGAAAGGCAAGAAACATGACGGAAATCCGCCCGCTATCGGCGGCCGTCATTTCTAATTCTACGCAACTAGCTATTACAGCGGAAAGCACCTGAGAAGCTTCTTATGTACAGCAATATCTTCGTACGCGTACTGAACAACACGTATGTACGCTATGCTACTTTCGGCACAGAGCACGAGAATCTATCGTTTGCTTTATCTCGTTTCGTTTTCGCAGTCAACAAGCCAAAGAGTTAGTCTCGCGGTGATAGCAGAGGTGAGACTTAGGTCTCGGTCTATTTCTAACAAGCCTAAAGTATCCGACACGATAGTTTGAAAGATGAAGATACTAACGTCTATAGTTATGATTTGTATCTAATTATTGGAGATAAGGGTGTGCTACGTTGATGACATGTACAGTTGGGGGGGGGACAAGGGATAGAATCAATTAGAAAACTGATATAAACTTGGAAACAATTCCGATAGCGTTTCCTTTCTTCGAATGATTAAAAATAAACCTAAGAGATAGTTATCCACATTATTTCAAACACCTGCAGTGTAAATTGTTGTCGAATACAACTGAATATACTTGCTACAACACCTTTCTCGAACGGAACGTTTATTAAAAAAGAAAAAAAAGCTAGGCAATATTCGCCAATTGTTATTAACAAATTTTTTACACTTGTAAGTTGATTTACGTCAAGATGCCATATATTATGCTAACTGCTGAAATTATTAGCGATTAAAGTATCTTCTACGAATAACCTGCCCAAGTGTCCATTCTTTACCCCAATGTTCGAGTCGTAAGTACTTCGTGAAAAGATCTCCGCATTGGCATCTTTCCATTCTGCTCCTTGACCCGCCAATGGGTCAAGAGGTTCCGACACAAATATAACAAATCGAAAAACCCTCGTCTCTCCCTCTTTGTTTTTCGCTGCGACACGTTCTAGTTATCCCTTCCCAACCTCCCCCCTTTTCTCACCTCTCTCTCTCTGCCTAGAGAGCACCCTTCCGCCACCTACCCCACTCTCTCTCTCTCTCTCTCTCGAGCCGCCCCCTCCCCTCCGCGTCGCTGTGCCCTTTGATCTACGCCGCAACCCCTCGACTATCATTTTTGTTGTAAGTGGTCAGTTCTTACGTAAGAGCCACGTAAACGGGAAACGTAAACAAAGCACACATCGAAACTTGCGACATCTCTCTCGCGAAACAATATTAAAGCCACGGCTCTCTGGTATCCTGCGTTCCTTCAAGTTCTCATACTTCCGACTCGACGCCAGGAACGTACCAGTCAAGTAAAAGAAATGTATTACTGTAAAGAAGCAAGCGATCAGCGGCAGTTACCGAGTACGTCCATGTACCAGGACAGCAAACAAACGTGCACCGACGGTGGAAGAGATTCGGCGAACCCGTGTCGTTAAACGAGGCGTGTAGACAGGAACGGATGCATTATAACGGAGAGACGACGCGATCCCATTGCCGCGAACCTCGGTAACCCGAAAGTAACCGACCAAGTGCGACCGGGTATCGAATAGAAACATTCCTGCGACTTCGACTCGCAGATGCGTGAAACGTAACAAACCAATCGAATGTACATATATATTGTGCGTTGAGGAGTTTACCGTATCTCTTCCACCGACGGCACACAGACTCATGCAATGATACGTGCGTGCACGAAGCAGGTAAAAAAAGGATTAGGCAAAGCCAAGTAACGTGAAGTCCTAGAAAAGTAAAAAAAAAAAAAAGAACAGAGATCGTAGGACCGACAGGACCCCACGGTGAACACGACTCGACGACAGACCGTCTACCTACTGAGTAACTCCTAAAAAGAAAGGGCGAATGAAGCGCGTAAAAAAATAAAAGGCTGGCTGGTGGCCGACGGGCACGTCACATTTATTATTTTCCCTCATTCTCATTCTCTTTCTCTTTCACGTTGGGAGAACGCGCATCGACAGGGCGGTTTTTATACAATAAGACGACGACCAACGACGACCAGGACACGATGACGGCAACGACGAAACAATGAAGGCTACAATTTCTTTCTTTCTTTCTTTCTTTCTCGCTCTCTCTCCCTCCCTCCCTCCCTCTCAAAACAAAACACATATTATCATCTTTCTCTCTCTCTCTCTCTCTCTTTTTTCTCTTTCATTTCGCATCGCTAGCAACTGCTGCAGCAACGTCGGGCGGGCGGTTCGACGGCGGCGGCAGCAACAGCAATAGCAAAGCAGGCATCAAAGTCAGCCAGCAACACCAAAAGGCTGCGCGTACCAACGACTCGGGGATAACACCACTGCACCGTGTTCGACCTGCCTCTCTCTCCGATCCCCTTCGCCTCGGCGACTACGTGGACGACATTTTCTCGTTCGTTGCGCGACTATTCCCTTTGTCCCTCACGTCGCACTGTCCCTTCCTCTCTTTCGGTTTCTTTTCCGCCCCCTTTCTCACCCTCTCTGACGCCGAGATGCCGAAACGGATCGCGAGCCGTCGCTGGTGGCAGACACGCACGCACACCGGAGAAGAAGGCACCGAGTCGCGGGGCCACGCACAAGAGGGGGCCGCGGAGAGGTTATATGGGGGGGGGGGGGGAGGCCGCGCGCGAAAGGGGACACGCGGGACACGGAATCCAGGGCAAACGAGACACCGTGTATCACTCGCTCGTCGCGATTAACGCAGCCTCCATCGCGTTATCTCGCAATTCGTGGACGCGCCCGTTTCTCCCGAGCAACCACCGACTGAGCGCCGCGGCGGAACGCGCGCGGTTACCTCTGCCCTCCAGCTCGGCAAACCCCCTCCCTGCACGCCCTCGCACGCGCGCTACGCCGCTCGATTATGTTGTACAGTGAGAGTCAATTGTAACCAAGACTGATTTTAAATTAGAAATGGTCATAAATCGTGACGTTATAGCTTCGATTGGTACATATATGTATGCGCCTCGTGTGTTTGTTAGCCGGGGTTTATTGGTATATATGCCTGCGAATGGGAGTAGAGCCATAGAGGTGTACGATAAATCGGTATAATTACGAAATTTGGGAGAAGAACCGGGTAAAATGAATATAGGAATAATATGGGGATTCGGAATTAAATCTTATGCTTAGTATTCTTTCCTTAAATATAGTTGGAAGGATATTTTGTGTGAGGAGAGTAATCGATGATTTACTTATTATCAGGGAATGAGTAATGCATCATTTTTTAATAATGGTTCTTAGGAGGATAACTGTTTGATTGCGTGTACTTAGATTGTAGTTGCGGTGACGTTCGATAATTATACTGTGGTTTGTACCCTGTCACGCAAAATCGACACTCGGTTTACATCGTTTGCACCGAGGAAATCGAAAAATCGAACGATGTCGATCAGTTCCGATTTGGAAAATAGTCGATTGGCAAAGTAAGCGTAATTTTATTCTCTTTCGTTACGAATAGATATACTTATGTGTATATCGATCCACGATCGCTCTCGATTTTCAGTCACGCCCCATTTCTACAATAATATTTCGTAATGCACTCTACGAATTGTACGTCGTATCGAAGCTTAACAGTTTGCTGGTCAAATAGGACACGCAAGTGGGATAATGTACTCCCGATCCGAAATGTTTCATGCATCGTGCAACATTGCCTTACCGCGTCCTTATTTTGCCCGCAGCGCTATAATGTTCGATAATATTCATGAACGTCGAAAATTACTAGCCGCCGTTATAGATGCGCTGGAAGATAGCATCGAGTGTCGAACGCTCGATAATTTAAATCGTGACACATGGAGAACGTCGGGAACTACGGCTCCGAATCTCGAGCCGTGGAAATCGAACGCGCGTTTGCCGTCCCGGCGGGCGGGGATCGCGCCGTGCGCCACGATGCGTTCACATTTCGTTTAGGTGACATTGAACGTGTAGCATATACGACACGTATAAAATCACACGCGGGGTGGAACCCCTTACAGATTCTAGGGCAACCCGCTTTCGCAGTCGCCCTCCCTTGTACCCGCGGCCAGGTTACCTCGCCCTCGCGAGTCCCCCGAGTCGATATCCCGTGCTGCTTTTGACCTTTCACCTTTCTCCCGTTACCCTGATTCTGTGGCTAAGGGACAACCTGCCTTATCGACTCGCCACGCCAGCCCTGCGATCGTCTAATTACGCTCGTTCCGCACAGTTTCGATTATTACACTTCTGAAGAACGAGGCAACCATATTTCCGGGGCTACAGTTCACTTTCTATTGCTTTTACTAATATTACAGAAATAGAATTTTTAATAGTATTAACACATTTTGATTCCTCCACAAAAGAGGGTCAACATGTGGGTTTTATTAGGACGAGGAATAAATTTTATAAGTTACGAGAATTATAAGGGTTCCGAAATAAGACCAACATTATTCTTGTATTGGTACCGTTTATTTTAACAATGTCTTCCTTTTCTATATCAGCAACTGCAACCTTACGTTCTCTGGTTTTTGAAGAATCGATTACTCTCGATTATTGTGACTTAATTGAGACAGCATGAATGGATGATGAATTTGAGCGACCAATCTATCTCCGTTTTCGACCTCCTACTTTCAGGCGCATGTCTCTCTTTCCTTTTCCTCCTTTTGGCGCCTTTTTCCCCCTGCTTTTCACTCCCTTCTTGCCCTTTACTGGCTTGGCAGGTTTAGCTCTGAAAGATAACACTTCTTGAGTATGTCGCGCTTGTTAGAGACGAACTGCTATAAATACGTTCGAGAACTTACTTCGGCGCAGAAAAGTCCTCGCGGAAGATTTTAGTTTTACTTTTGAGAATGCTATCAGCCAGATCTTTGTTGCGCTTCTTCTCATCGTGCACATTCGACGGAACGCTTTCCGCCTTCCGTTTCATACCCGGCACCTCTTTCGCGATGCCTTTCGCATCTTTTTCTTTCGGTAACCTACAAGCATCGTGGGTTAAATATTTTTTTACTGTTACTAAGAAAGCGTTTCACAAATACCTGTTCTGGAATTTGCCAACGGATGCTGTCGATGCACGCGCGACAGTGATCGCTTGCGAAAGCTGCTGCGAATCGGGGAAATGCTCTTTCGTAGGGAGACCCACGCGCGGAACCTTGATATTCTTCGATTTCGCGATATTACGTAGCCTTTGCAGTTCGTTCTTAGACTGTCTTTCTTGCTTCGCCGCTTTCATAACTCCAAACTGATCCACCATGGCTTTGTTTTCGTCGTTGACTTCTACCAGCCATTCCTTCTGTTCCATAGCTTTGGTACGTTTGTAACCAAACGTAGGTATCCATTTCTGCAGAAATATCCAATTATGATAATCGTGTACATCGAAGAAGTATAGCTTACAAGGGGACCCCACAGCTGAGCCCCCGTGGATTTTAATAAAATTTTAGGGGATGAATCTGGAGGTCACCTCGATTACCCGCTGCTAAATATTTTATGCCAATGAGCATTATTTATAAACAATCGATATATGAGCGTTAAAAGCAATTCACTTCAAGCAAATTTCAAGAAAGTGAGTTGGGTGAGTAGGTACAGCGCTTAATTCCCACCAAAACAACACGGGTTCAAATCCCGGTCATCCTAATTTTTTTTCCTTTCCTTCAACCCTTATTTTGAATAATTAAATTTTATACTGCTTTGTGTCATAAATATTGTAATTTTTTAACATAAATTTTATATATAAACATGTTAAAAATACATAATTTTTTATACACATACAAACAACTGGTAGGTACATAACGACTTGTTTCAACTCGGCATGCTTGGGCGTATATATGTGCGTATTTACGTGTATATATATATATCGATATATAATAGGATAGGTAGATAGATAAATAGTTGTAAAGTTACATAGACGTGCATGTACGTATTGTAAAGAAAAATTTCATATTAAATATATAATTTACAGTGTCTTTATAGTACAAGTTGAAACAAGTCGTTATGTACCAGTTGTTTGTATGTGTATAAAAAATTATGTATTTTTACCATGTTTATATATAAAATTTATGTTAAAAAATTACAATATTTATGACACAAAGCAGTATAAAATTTAATTATTCAAAATAAGGGTTGAAGGAAAGGAAAAAAAATTAGGGTGACCGGGATTTGAACCCATGTTGTTTTGGTGGGAATTAAGCGCTGTACGCACTCACCCAACTCACTTTCTTGAAATTTGCTTGAAGTGAATTGCTTTTAAGACTCACATATCGATTGTTTATAAATAATGCTCATTGGCATAAAATATTTAGCAGAGGGTAATCGAGGTGACCTCCAGATTCATCCCCTAAAATTTTATTAAAATCCACGGGGGCTCAGCTGTGGGGTCCCCTTGTTAGTGGAAAAAGAAGAATCTTACCTGTAATACGTCGTCCCATTTCAGTTTAGATTTGCCCTTCTTTTTGGTCTGGATACCCTTCTCTTTAGCAAACTGTTGCCACTTCGTCAAAGCTTTGGGTTTCGGAATCTGGCGAGCTCTTGGTATCACGAACCCAGGCTTCGGTAATTTCGCCACTATCACTTCTTCGACGCGTTGTGTCGGGAGCTCCCAGATTTTATTAATCAGTATTTGCACGTTGTCTCTCGTTAAGCCCCTCAAGTATTGCTCTTGCTGAGATCTGTAGAACACAGGTCATTAATCGAAGGTAAGAAGCTTAACCCTTAGGCTGCCGCTATTTTTTCGTAAAAATAGGGGTCCTTTTTTTCCAAAAATTTTTATGTATGAGTACTCAATAGGTCCCATAGAGTCGAGGGGGTAGAACCGTGCCAATATAGTGGCTATAGCGGCAGCTTAAGGGTTAAGGTTACCTGAACTAATGCCGAATGAAGCTTCTAGGTTACCTCAGTTCTTTCGAATCCAGCGTATTATAATCTAACGCCAAAAGACTTCCTACGTCTGTTTCCAAATCTTTTTCCACTACCGTGGACTTACGCGGATCCTTCTCCCGATTACTGTCCTCCAAAATCGACTTTACAATATCCATGCTGTCAAGCGCTATGCGGTTTATGTGCTCTAACGATCTTCAGAAATGTTGCGAAATGAACTTTCAAATAATTGTCACTTAATTCGATCACGTCACCTCTAATTACCGATCCTTTTTACATTCTTTATTTCAAACATCAACAGTACAAACCAGTAAAGTGGGTTCTGTAAAATCTGTTACTACTCCTCATTCGAGAGTGTGTTGTACCTCGGAACACGTGTATTCGAGGTTATGTTGACATAATACGGTCTTCTTTGATGCACGCGGTGTGGAGACTCACGTGACTCAAAGTTGAGTTAAGGATCCTCTGGGCAAGGATAAATATTGTTTCAGTGAATGCAAACAACAAATAAGTTCGAACTATTTGGATGTTGTCACTCTACGAGGTTATGTTGCGAAAATGTTTGTCCTGGCGGAATTGAAAGACACAGTCAGGATACCACCATGGGACTTTAAACGAAAACTAAACGATGCCATTACCGATGAACTTAATAGAAAACTGGCCAACAAGGTGGTGTATTACGATTTACCTCATAATCGCTGATATAATTGCGTTAACAGGAATAATTCAGATTATTGTTTCATTGGTTCTTCAAGGTTTACCTGAACGTGGGTCTCTGCATCGCCCTCCACGACATCGTAAAAATCGAGGAGTCTTACATCTTTCCTGGCGATGGCGCGTCTCACACCAAAGTAATATTCCGGTTCATTGTCTTCCGCCCTTTCATGGAAGAGGTTCTAATAGGAAAGATTCGCAGCTGCAGCGTCGATGGCGTTCACGGTAACGTCTTTGGATTCTGTGTTTATTGCCTGTCTTACTGTACGATACGGATACCAATCGAATCCCTTCTGCAGTCACATTGGGATTTTTCGAGGACATTGTAATTCCGCCTAACAAACTGCAACATCCGTCACGATTCGATCAGATGGAGCAAGTTTGGGTCTGGGAGTACGATACGGGGGACGGCGAGAAGCACGATCTCTTTATGGACGCAGGTATTCTAAATAATGGAGCTCTCTCACAAGGGGAGGACACCAAGTGATAGACATCCGATTTTGATGAGTCTTGGCACGATGGATCTATGTCGAAAATAAGTAAATACGTGTCCAAGCGTTTCTGCCAATGGGCCTTAATAATAGAGATATTTACATGTAAATTATTAGACATTTCTACTTAAAGATATTTCGTGGAGCGTTCGGTATGACGTCAGCGTGGGGTTGTTGCGGTCGTGAGTTCTATTCCCCCTGCCTGTGTCTATATATTTTTTTTATACTTTATTTTTTCCACACTGTATGAACAGTGAGAAAAAAGGTAACGGTAGTAACGTTCATTATTAATTCTTTTAAATGTATAAATACAATGAAAGTTTTTTTCTTTTTTTTTTTTAACGTGGGGAAATCTTCGAAAGACACCTCCAGAGGGGAATCACCCGAGGGCGCCAGGGTAGTGTGGGATTTTTACCCATTAAAACCCCACGGCCTCCATCGCGCGATTTCCCCACGTTAAAAAAAAATAAAAAAAAACTTTAATTGTATTTATACATTTAAAAGAATTAATAATGAACGTTACTACCGTTACCTTTTTTCTCACTGTTCATACAGTATGGAAAAAATAAAGTATAAAAAAAAATATATACACAGGCGGAATCGAACTCACTACCGCAACAACACCACGCTGACGTCATACCGAACGCTCCACGGCATATCCTTAAGTAGAGATTATGGCTTTTATGTTTTACACGAGCGCTATGAAATGTTTAATAATTTACATGTAAATATCCCTATTATTAAGGCCCATTGGCAGAAACGCTCGGACACGTATTTACTTATTTTCGACATAGGTCAATCGTGCCAAGGCTCATCAAAATCGATGTCTATCACTTGGTGTCCTCCCCTTGTCAGTCGATTTAACGCTGGGAATGAAAGTATCGGAAACGTGTCGATAAGTACTATAATAATAGTTGGAAAACTTTAGGAGAAATTATACGATTCAGGGTAGTCAGTGAAACTTTCACAGAGGCTTTACCCACGGCTCCAAATGTGTCTGGAGAGGGCGTCGAGCAATCGGAAGCTAAAAACGTATCCCCGTACACGTTAGGGGTAAGTACTCTCGAGTCAACTAACCATTAGAGTGAAATAATTCTACTCTCGCTTTGATTCTGCGTTCCAGGCTGCCATAGACGAGCCGGGCCTCGGGTTGCTCACGTGGTGGGAGAATTCGTAGCGGTGAAGAAACGCGTTCGGATCAATAAATTTTTATTTCACAGCACATCCCATCGTGTCGTCACGTCTCGAAGTTAATATCCGTGGGGTCGTGTCGCTCGCGACCCGATCTCAGACAGAATCCTGACTGTGCGGAGAGATATATTTATATTTAGTTTTCATTGGTAACAGAATTATTAATTATTATTTGTACAATATATACAAAAACGTTATGTGCTAAACATGTGGTAACACGCAGAAAACAATGTCAGTTCGGCAGAAGTCCGAGGTCATGCTAAACGTTACAAATAAGTCACGCTCGGTAGCACGGATCTCAAAAGAATATAAAAAATGAAGGAAACGAAAGGCAAGAAGAACGAAGAAAAGATGTCGCGCCCGTTTACGAACGACGGCCGCGGAACACTTCTCGCATTGAGCGCCGACGGACCGCGCTGCACGCGGATCCGTTTCGTATAACCGTCGAAGTCGCTAACAAGTATTAAATACATAAAATACGCCCCTCTATATTGCGATATACCGTTACATTCAATGAAAAACCATTCCCGAGAACTTAGGTGTAAGCCTTAAATTTACGAAACATTAATTACAATGACAGCGGAATATACGTAGATAAAATATAGTCGAAAACATTTCTAGACGATACATACATATGTGTCCTGTGTGTGTGTGTGTATGCGTGTATGCGAAAGAGAGACAGAGTGTATGTGTGTGTGTGCAATGATCGTTCGATTAATTTTTTCTCCCTTTTCTTCCCCCCGTTTTCTCGTCGTTCATTTTTATTTCGGTAACAATTAATCGTCGAACAAACCACGTGCTCGTGGACGCCTCTTAAATAAAAATGTCCTCGGTTAAAGACCGCGAGTCGGAATGTTTCTCTGCGTTCGTTTTATTCTCGCGCTTCTCGGTAGCCGCTCTCTAGGTAGCTCGTTATTATAATGTACCGTTATTATTAATATTTCGTTTATCTTTCATTCAAAGCAGCGCGTCTAACGCGCCGTAGTCGCGGTGAAGCGGGATGAACAACGGGCCTGAAACGACACTCGGAGTAAAACAATACCGCGTGGTACGCATAATAAAAATTTTATCACAGTTCTAACTGTTATCTTCTTTCTTTCTTTTTTTTTTATCTTTTCCATTTTTTTTTCTCGTGAGCCTGCCGTGCCGCCACTCGAACATGTCTACGTTCCTTTAGCGAGGACCTACGAGTTAATATACTTGTCTCTTCTCGTCGTTTAAAATCCCCTACCATCGAAGCGACGCGCGACTACTCCGTACAAGATCGAGCTTTGGTCAAGAGGCGCGTATATTTCTCTCGTTCCCTTCGCCATCGTATCGTGTCCCTCGACGTGGAATATGAGGAAACGTAAAAAACAAGTCTAGCACGGGCAAAAGGGGTGCGATTCGTACGGGAGAGCTGTGGTGTATTAAAAACTTGCCTACGCGCTATTCGGTATCGCCGGTTGCACGTTTACAGGGGCTAGTGTTTCTTCCACTCATTTTTTTTTTCTCTTTCCTTCTCCTGCCGCTCTGTTCTCTTCTTATCTTTATAGATCGTCGCGAGGAAGAAAGGGGGCAGTGCCTATTCGTTTCGCGTGCGGACGTGAATTGCTCCCCTCTCCTGCTTCTGCACGATGCGCCATCACAACCGCCCGTGGTCGTCGTTCTAATGTATTGCTTTACGTGAGCGAAACGCGTTTCTTCTTCCTTTCGTCGTTTCTTCGTTTCGCTGCTAGGGTATACAAATTTTTGTCTCGCGTAAACGTTGAAACGCAAAGGAATGTTCGGGACAGTGCTCTCGTGCGGTGTCTCCCTTATTCGATGATTAGGCAGCGCGGCAGATGTTCGCGCAGATAGTCGAACAGTTCCTGAGATGTTCCTGGACAGTTGGTGAGCTCTAGCTCGTGCAAGCGCCGGAGCTGTATCAAGCTGGACAGTCCTGTGCTCGTGAGCAACGGGCAACCTGCGGGGTGAAAAGGCTCGATTTAGTTTTGTCGTACGACTCGTGGATACAGGGCGATTCTCCGAGTATTCTTTTATTTATGTTCTATTGTATTATCTTAGTTCACTGAGCCCCATTTTTCTTTTACTCAGCTTTATTGCCGTTAATATTCGTCTAATAATCCCCGTGTCACAACCTCATATGTATGAGAAGTAAAAGATTTTTTTTCAATCTTCGAATAAGATTAAAAAGCAAATGAACGAAGTTCGTAAGTAATTTAGTTGCTGAGTAATAAAAAAATGTTTACTATGGTAGCTTTCGACGCCCTTCGAACCACCCTGTATCTGTTTAACTGTTTACTATCAACTATTGGTAGAGTGCAGGAGAAAGTAATTAGATATTAGGGATTGAGAAATATTGTTCCCTTCTCGATGCTTTCAACGATCGAGCAATGCCGAGCAGCTTCCCCTTTCAAACGCCTCTGGCGTTTTCTTTCTTTAAAACTTCGATCCGTGCTACGATATACATATAGGGCAAGCCTCGGGCGAACTCACCCGCCACAGAGAGTACTTGTAAGGATTTCATGCCGCACAAGTGCTGAAGACCGAAGTCTCGAAGTTGTGAGCACCATCTCAAGAACAATGCGTTCAGCGTTTCCATTTTCGAGATGTAGCCCACGCCTATGTCCGTGATGTGCACACACCTACGCAAAACACAGAGAAATCTTTAAAGACACCACGCCTACCATATTCTATATCATTCCTTTCTGCGTCATACTCTAGCATCAACTCCACTGCGCTCTAAGTAAGTATATATGTACAATTTATCTCCACAAAATAATCTCGCTTATTTCAGTGTCTAGATCCGCTCTCCCGAGTATCATACATATATTTCTGAATCACCCTGTAGCATCGCGAGCAGTGAATTGACCGCTTAAGCGGATTCGTGAGTCCGCCTCCTTAAGGCGTCTCGGCGCACCTCGAATAGGTGATTCAACTTATTGCGTAAGGCGCTCGATCCTAAATAGAATTGCCCGTTAACGCGTCCAGTATTTAGAGCATGAACGAAGCGATCGAACGTGGATCGTGTACGGATTCCCTGAACGACCAGGCCCATCCTGGGGTCCAAGTGGACCCACCCTAAAGATCAAACTACACGTGTTTCTTACTGTTAGTATTACTTGCAGCAGAAGAAAAAAATTTTAGATACCGAGATCAGATTCTAATACAGGGTGAGTCCTCTAACTTTACCACCTCGAATTACTTGCAAAATTAAATTACAGCGATCAATAATCTTCCGAATTTCGGGGGCAAACAGAAAACTAATTATTACATTGTCTCGAATAAATTTTTCATCTTTTACTCGAACTCAATTTTTTATTTGCAATAATGTTTTGCCCGTCTCTGGATTGTACGCTCCTCTTCAGTGGCGCACTCAGGATTTAATCTTGGTGGGAGCCAAGTTGAACGGAGAAAAATATTTCTAACAAAAATTCATTTAATCCAAATTCGATGAAATTCATTAGGTGATTATAAAAATTTATGTAAAGATTAAAATCCAGTTTTCTTTTCTTTTCGCAAAGCCTCCTCTTTGGGGGTGCCAAAATGCAATTTTTCTTTGAAATACTTTTTCATGTTACAAACAGTTTACCAGTAATTTAAGGTGGTAGAGTTAGGGGACTCACCCTGCATAAATTTTATAAAATTTTAGTCTCAGGTGTGCACAAACGAAATTACTAGTACAAATGGACCCTGCATCCAAAAGGACTTCGTGTTTGTTGGATTTCCATCACGCCTCTCGCTCACCTGTCCAACGTGAGCTCCTCTAAGTTTATCAATTCACAGGCAATGTATTCTAAGGCTGCGTCGGTGATCCTCGAGCACCAGCTCAGATCCAAGGAACGAAGTTCTGGCAGGTTTTCGGCTATCAACTCGACACCATTGTTCGTCACCTTGCTGCACCCCGACAACGACAGCACGGTCAAGTTGGGCAGCGCCTGGGCTGTAACACAGAGCAGAAGAAAATGGGGATTAATCTAAATGTTTAGTTGCAATACGATGGGACAAGCTTTGGGGGTTCATTGGCACGTCGAAGACGTTGGGTGTACAGCAGGACCGCCATTATGGGACTTATATAAACGTATACTAGGGAGACATAATTGCTGGGATAACGAGGCCATTCTATATTCTATGTAAATAATGGAAACAGTAGTGGCAGAGAATATAGCCATTCCTCAATTCCCTCATACAGATTTACAGGTCCTGCGTCTTTGTAACTTTTAAAATATATATGATTGCAATACAGTTGATAGCGCGGTCCACCATTTTTTTTATTCCTTCGAATTAATGTTAAGAGTAGTTCTATAGTTCTGAGCGAAAATGTTATTATCAGTGATTGCAACTTCTAGGAAACTATTATCCTTGCTAATTTCATGGGCTCCTAAAGTTTTCCAATCATTAGCAATGAGAAAGGTTTCGATAGAAGGGATGTTTCACGAGGAGACGCGTTGGGTGGATAATAAAATATTCGATTAGTGGAATGTTGAGACAATAGGGGATGGAATCTCCGACAGTGGAGTTCCTACTGGCAGCAACGGGTCGCCGTCCTCGCGTGCATACTCACAGAGCAGCATGAGTCGAAGGAATCGCAGCTAGGAAGCTAAATAAAGCTGTGTTCCTTAATTCTAAATTTATAATGGCAGTGTGACACCTGAGTTTGCAATTCGAAATACACTAAACTTAAATCTTCGGCTACCTTCTCTTTTTGCTTCGATACCACCCTTTCGTTTCCAAATTTCAATATCGTGGAGGGTAGGTGTGACTGTAGATATACCAAGCGATAGTGATGTCTCCAATACGCATGCCCAAGTAGAAGACTCTGGGGTTGACTAGATTCGAGGTTCAAGATGATCTAGTATCGAGGTATTGTTACTATCAAGGGAAGATCCCGAAGCCGGAAATTTTAAAAATTATGAAACTTTGTGAATATGTAGGAAATTTCCTCCTGATTACAACGCAATTTTTGTTTGCTGCCCAAATTCACTCAAAGGGGGTGTAATTGACCCCTGAACCTCCAGGTATTTTCCGATTTTGTGTTATAACTCGTGAGCTGTAAAATAATTTTTTTTACCAAATGATAGATCTAATTAACAGAGGTAACTTTTGTCTAGAAACTTTTTTTCCATCTCTTACAGTTCCCGAGTTATAACACAAAATCGGAAAATAGCCGAATTTTCAGGGGATAATTGCACCCCCTTCGAGTGAATTTAGGCAGCAAATAAACATTTCGTTGTAATCAGGAGGAAATCCCCTACATATTCACAAAGTTTCAGAATTTTTTGAATTTTTGTAAGTAGGCGATTGACAAAAGCGTTTTATGAGTTCATCTTCTCACACTTTACTCTTACAATTTGCTACTCTTGCAAACGTGACTATTGCCCGGTACACCTGTACACAGGGTGTTCATATTATTTATTTCATTCCTAACTTCGTGTAACTTCGAACGTTACTGTAGCTCCTACCACTGAATAAAGTACTTCTTTGCACTTGTATTCAAGGGCATCCGCAGACTTTTTTCCAGGGGGGAGTAACTTTGAGAAACAGCCAAGTTGACAGGCGACGATTGGTTGCTTGTTTGATTAAAAATTTAAAATTGAAATTTAAAAATATTCACTTTTTTAGCATAAACTTAATAGAGATCATTTTTAAAAAATAAGCGATTTCTTCTCAAGCCAGGGGGGTGCAACTGCCCCTCCCCTGCAGACGCCCATGCTTGCTTTCATGCGACTTATAGAAGCATATAGCTTTCCATTAAAAAAGTGAAAGGTCATGTTCGTTATTCGAAAGTTATTACACATTTAAAAAATTGGTATGATCAATCAAGCTGCTCATAAATAGTCTCTACCTTTCTACACTTTTCCCTCCTCCATTCTTTTCATATAAAAATATGGTAATAACGTGAACACCCTGTACGGAAAGATTTCTAGAGGCGAGTTTGACTCTGAGCCAGATCTTCAGAGTTCTCAGGGAGCACGAGTGACAGAGAGTCTGTCGCTACATCGTTGCAGGACATAGTGATAAAGCTTGATCCCTACTAATGATGTGCACTCCATGGTTGGTGAGCTCCCAGCAGGATTGGAGCCTGAGGATTCTCAGGGGGCTGCTCTGTTTGGCTTTGAAGTATTCGAAGGCGGCGTCGGTGACGTGGTAAGCTTGCAGCGAGAACTCGTAGAGGCTCGGGAGCAGTTCGACGACGGCGCCGACGGCTTCGTTGGCCACGTTGATGCAGTCGGACAGAGAGAGCGATACTATTTTAGGTGACAGGCTGTTCCACAGGCCAGTTTCCGTTATCTCGTTGCAACCGGCTAATTCAAGCTCGAACAGCTCCTAGAAATAAAAAAGGGGGAAGTGAGAGGAAAATTCGCGTTAGGGGCATGCCCGGGCATCACCTGCGAAACGTTCGGCATCTTGTGCCGAGCGATACAATTAGGGTTGCCAACCGTACTATAACATATAGTATTGTACTATATTTTTGTCCAGTGTGCTAGGTACTGTTAGAAAAAGACATAGTGCGTAAAAATACTATATTTCCAATACATCAATAAAATTCCGCAAAACTTATTTTTGTATTCCATGGCTACAGCACAACTTTAATTTGTGAATTTAAACTTTAACAGAGAGGATTTTATATAATTTAATATGAAGTGGCGAGAAGAGAGAAACGGTGCCAGTCTGTCTCTCATAAGAAACGAACTCGTTGTATATGTTAACTTGGAGTTTCAGTGCACTCAAACCTTTGACATATTTGTTAAAGACAATAAATTATACGTAAAAAATATACGTTTAAAAATAAGATGTTTTAATGTAGTTTGATTTTCTACCACTTTCCTCTGGAAAGTACTATATTTTTCACAATGTACTATATTTTTTATCACATTTGGCCGTACTATATTTTCCCGAAAAAAAGTTGGGCAACCCTAGATACAATGTCTGTGAGCGTATAGAATTATTCTATTACGTACATAGAACGTCACTAGCAAGATTGGAGGGACTGGGGAAGCTAGGAGAAGAAGAAGAAGGGCTTAGGGCCCACTTGAGGCCCACTGAACGTCAAAGCTTCCCTCCTCTCTATTGCCCAGTCCCTTCAGCTCTGCTCGTGACATCTACGTGAAACTTGTTGATATTAGCATGAAACTTACAATCAGTGGCGGACTGGATGAAAAAATATTAGTTGCCGGGAGATAAAGGGGACCCACCCACAACTATAAGTCTATCATTTGAAATATTAATGCAACGTAAATTTTAGTCGCATTCAGTAATAATATTGGAACTTCTATTATATTTTCAAGCTACTACAAGGTCGTTAACATTTCTCACATATTGTCTGACGTTTAAGGGGGCAAGCTGACACCCTGGCCAGTCCAGGACTGGCTTACAATATTAATTTTAACAAGTTTACAATTTTAAGCTTGCTCGAAATGGATCTTGGCTAATTTTCGAATTCCATGGTTCTAATGAAACAGACTCACCTGCAGATGATCTAAGAGGGTTTCGAGGACCAGGTCGGTGACTGCGCAGCATTTCAACGACAACGAGTGGACGCTCCGTTGGGACTGAGGAAATCTATGGATCAGTTCTCGGATGTCCTCGTCCACAGCGCCGAGGAGCACCAACGAATGGAAACCTCTTCTGACCAGGGAGTCGTAGAGGCGGATACGCGAGCTGGGTGGCATGATGCGAAATTCACGACACCTGATCACCGGCACCAAACCAGCCCAAAGTCGAGGACGCGCGTAGAGTATGTCCCTCCATCTTGTGCACACCTGTCAGCCATTATTTCAATACACTTATTGCATTGCTCAGTCAACCCTTTGCGGGCAACTCGCTTTTCAATCCACTTCTCTATTCCAAAGTCAACCCTTTGCGAGCAATTCGCTTCTGAATCCGCTTCTCTATTCCTGAGTCAACCCTCTGCGAGAAATTTGTGTTTCAAACTATTTTCACTATTCCTAAATCTACCCCTTGCGAGAAATTTGTGTTTCAAACTATTTCACTATTCCTAAATCTACCCCTTGCGAGAAATTTGTCTCTCAAACCATTTATGTAATACAAAATTAACCCTTCGCAAATAATTCGTGTTTCCTTCCATCCCTTCACCCCCACATCTAAATAGAGAAAAGGATTTCTAAAACTCTTTGCACGCAAGCAGGGTCGAAAGCGATGACGCATCAGAAAAATTAGAAGGATCAAATACCTCGAAACTTTCAACAGCCTGCGCAAATTAAGAATTGCGCGAAACTATCATTTTACCAAATACTCGATTCAATCTCCTTCGTTCTCCAGAAACTCGATCTTCTAATAATTCTGAGCGTAGCGTAGACGAGAATAGGACGCTTCCTCTAAGTCAAATTTAATTGTTTACGTACGACAATCGTCTGTTTGTCGTAACCACTCCATTGTACCCTTGCAAGCGCGACGAAAACTTATTTCAAAGGATCTCGCTGCAGGCTTATACTCCTCAACGCGAAACACCGGTTTCAAGTCGGTTAGTCATTTCCGAGCGATCGCTGCTGCTAAGAAACTTTTGCTTAACTCTCTCCCGAACGAGCATTCAAGAAGCCCCGAACGATACTTTGCACGTTTCAAAAATTTGTGAACGCGGAGGCACGAGCCATGCGGCAGGCGGAAGTGCCTCGGCGTGTAAACACGCCGACGCCAGTCGAGGTGTTAATACGATATCGTGGATCGAAGAGACGCAACGAACGAGGATAATCCTCGATTACTGTCAGTCAACAGTGCCCGTCTTCATTGCGAGCGAGACATTTGCTCGAGGAACTCCGTCCCCGAGCTAAACAGATCTTTCAGCGTTATTACCCAGGGGAACGTAAACCCTGACAAACGATTGCAAATCACGCGCAATCACAACAAACCGCGCGCAGCGAGAGCCATCAAACCGGAGCTTTAAAACAAACGGTAGCCGACGGACTAGACGTCGCGCAACCAAGCCTCTCTCCTCCATCACTCTGATTTATTTCGGCAAGGAGAGCCATCCGGACTCCGCGTTCGTTTCCCAACGAGACGTCGATTGCGCAACACGAAAACCCCGCGACTTTAGCGCGGTCCTTCCGCGTCTGCCTCGTCTCAAGTCACGCGAAAGTAATTAGAGCTAAGAATAGTGGAAGCCGAGGAACGAGCGATGTTCGGTCTGTAAAGATTCGTAAGATTCATCTCTCATTCAATCGAAGATGTTCCCACGTGACTCTCGGGAGAACGATGTAACGCAAGTCTTCGAATCCTCTTTATGTATCTTTGGATTAATTCATAACAATCCCTCGAGCGTTTAATCAGAAACTACCCTGCAGGTGTACCAACCAATAGTGAGACTTGTGACTTCTACTCACAAGCAGAGTAAAGAAGCTGAGTAAAACCCACGAGTAAAACTGAATATCCTCTAAATTTAGACTACATAGGGGAAAAAGGATCCTCGGGCGATGGGAATCGAACCCGCGATCTACGGGTCCTCTCCTACTTTTCCAGCCGCGTTACCGATTCCCCCAATACCGACTCCCCGAGGTTTCTGTATTTTGTCATCCACTTAAGGGGTAAAACCCCTCTAGAGGCAGAAAAAAAGACCTAAATTTGATAATTTATTTTTGGAGCATGACAAACGGAATAAAATTTCTTTTCAGAGGGTTTATTTAACACATATTGAAGTACGAAAAACAATTTTTTTATTGTCATTTTCATGCAAAATGGCGGCGACAGAGCCCGTCGTCGAAAACAGCTTTTTTGAAAACACCGCCACGGGAGGACGGATTTCTCGGCATGTATGAGTCCGGGAACAAAAAATAAAAAAAAATTATAATCTATATACAATTGGCTTTGGAAGTACGTAGGGGTTTTTTTTTTAATCAATTTTTGTGGAAGTGGTGCACTTTTTAAGAAATGAATCAATTTTTTGCCCTAAACATGAACATTAAATTGTTTGTAAACAAAAGTTTACATTCAATCAAAAAACGGCTACATACTTCCAAAGAGAATATTGTTGTGAAGCTACTGTAAAAATTTCAAATCGATCCATGCAATAGTCTCCGAGAAATCCGTCCTCCCAGTTTGAAAGAAGTGGTTTCGACGACGGGCTCTGTCGCCGCCAGTTTGTATGAAAATGACAATAAAAAAATTGTTTTCCGTACTTCAATATGTGTTAAATAAACCCTCTGAAAAGAAATTCTATTTCGTTTGTCATACTCCGAAAATAAATTGTCAAGTTTAGGTCTTTTTTCTGCCTCTAGAGTGGTTTTACCCCTTAAGGGGTTAGACCACCTTGGCCAGGTCAAGAAATATCGGATCTTTGTGAATTTATTTCTAAGCGACAAAAACACTTTTATCGATAGAAATTTTTCAATGAAGATAGAGACATCTTTCAATAATATATACAATTTTCTTTTCAGATATCAAAACATCCCGGAAACTTTAAATGCGTTTCTCTCGAAACCACGTTTTCCGAAACGGTGTACGCTGTAATTTGAGTAAAACTCTATGGATTTTTATACAATTTTGCACAGATGTTCTTAAATGTATTCTCTATCGTCCGACCGTCAATTTTTTCGATTGGTCGAGAAATAAGAGAATAGCTACACTTTGAAGTAAAAAGCTCCTTTCCGTCTGTAAGAAAATGGACTTTATTTACGCATAAGACAGGTAGAAATTAAAATATCGAAAAAATATACTTCTTGACTTGGCCAAGATGGTCTAACCCTTAACGAGGCGCCACCTATTGCGAATCGCACCATAGGCCGTTCCCAAACGCCGAATGCCTGCAAAATTTTTCCCTTTTTCCCCCTTCAGTTTTACCCCTGAAAATTATATACGCGCAGACACAACATTGCTTTTTCCTAACATTTCAAAATCCATCGGTCGTGTCGTGCCTCACAGAGCTACAGTGACCCCAGTCCCACTTGACTGTCTCGCAAAGCAGCATTCTCGAGGGTGCAAGCCACCAAATGTGTCTCATTTGCCACTCGTTGCAGGGCTGCACTTGTTCCCTCGCGTTTCTACGGCACACGTCCGAACCGTTGCCCTGACAAAGGCCAATTATAGCTTCAAACGCGCATAGACAAAAACGTTCCCGCGGAGTGTCTAAAGATCTAAAGAACGTAGGCTGCCTAGAACCCAGAACCCTGCAACGCCACTGTCCAAACAGCGCACTGATTACGTTCCTGGGCTGTTGACACGTCTGCAAGGGACTCGAGGGCTCCGCTACGTCAGGCATGGCGAACCCATTGCACACGTGCCGTAGGTGGCACGTACGAAAATTTCGGCGGCACGTGATACCTATATATTAATCTAAAATAATTATTATATGGTTAGATAAATAATATACTAAAATATTTTTGGCCAGCTTTTACTATGCGGCAATCTGTATATCAAGTTACTGAGAGTTAATTCTTATGAAATTCTATATGTTAATTTTCAAACTTGTCTGAGTAAAATTCTGCAATAATTAATTTTCTATTAACTTCTTCCCCTATTAAAAGCTGCCCGGCACGTCAGCGATTCGATGGATATTATTTATAAATTTTTGGCACGCGCAGATAAAAAGGTTCGCCACCGGTGCGTTACGTCAGCCCCCGCGGCCCTCGGTGCATTCTACATCCCCGCGGCTCCGCGAGGCACCCGTGCACGACCGACGATCCTACGAGCGGGCACCTGTGCCAGGATCCTCCTCTCGATCGCGTTGAAGTAGAGGAAGAATTTGCCGAGGAAGTGGTCGTCCTGCATCAGCTGGTCCCAGGTGGCGGGCACCACGTAGCCGCCCGGCGCGTACCGCAGTCGGCTCCTCATCATCCTGTCGCAGCCCCGCGTGCTCACGCGTTTCTTATTGACCGCCGGCATGCCGCCCACCGACGCGGCCACGCTCCTGCTCGGCTTTTCCGGGGTCGCGTTCGCATTGTGCGCGGTCTGCAGCTTCGAGTAGGGCACCTCGCCGCTTCCGCATAACGCGTTCGTGACGCGCTCCATGACGCTGGCCTTTCCCACACCTGAAACACACCGCCACATTCGCCCCGATAACGCTCCGATCTGTCAGCCGCCGACTCCCCGCGGACGATCGATGCTATTATTGGGTCGCCGAGCGCGGGGTCCCCGCCCCCGCTTCGAGCGAAACGGCCGCCGTTCCGCGCGATTCACCTGGCCGGTTGCAGCCCCAAGGGCCCCCCCCGCCGCGATCCTGCGTCCCGTGGGACTCGCGTCCTTTTCGGTAGCTTTCTCGCTTCGGGGATGAAGGAGACGCCGACGGGGAGGAGCGGGCTGGTTGTGTTGATAAATACGGGAGGTTACGCGAATAACTAGGGGATGAAGCGCGTGGAAAAGGGGTGGTCGATATTTGGGAATGCTAGAAGTTTGTTTTTTCTGTTCACTTGTTGCGGGTCTCGTTGAAAAGCTCGAGTACTGCGTGGCGGTTTATTGGGTGTGTGGTGGAGTTGAGAGCGTCAGGGGTGGTTTTTGGAAATTCAATTTTAATTGGAAGTTATGTAAGGGACATTGGAAAGTGGGTACCTATGGTGTGTGTACACGTTATCAGGGATTTCTGTTGCTCGGTAGTACTAGCTAGACGAGGCGTCTAAATATACAGAGCGTAAATATAGGTGTACCGAGCAATAATGAGGTCTATAATGTTTATACCCAAATAGAAGATGGAAAAGTGGATGGCAGTCAAAGACCTTCCTCGGACCGCTTTGCTGCCCACTTCCTTCTCTTAACTCCTGCGAACCTCGCCATTGCTTGGTACTCCTATATAAATATGAGGTGTTTGCAGAATTCATCGAATGCAACAAAAAGATCATAATGAACCATAGAAGAAACGAACTCTATTGATAAACTTTATGGGTAAGACGTTCACTCTAAATATTGCAGCACTTTCTCCTCTACTTACGGATACCTTGGAGATGAAAAAACAGTTACTAATCAAATACTTCCACATCACTCCTGTTTATTTCCACGGGCAATTCCAAATAAATTAGGAGAAGTAATTGGATTAATTTCATCAATTTTAATTTTAATAATTTTACCTTTTACTAAAGAATATCAAGAAAATTTTACCCAACAAATCAAATTATATTTTGATCACTAAACATATTGAATACCTCTATAAAGAATTAGGACACTTTGTCCCAAAATTTTAGAGCACTGTACATTTTACGCGCAAGTACCTAGCAAATTAAAAACACTTGCCAATCGAAACTTTCGATCCACGAACATCGACTCACAAATTGAGAAGCTGAATACCTAAAATCTACATGTATCTACCGTGATTTCCCTATTTCTTTCGATGACCTCTGCGAACACCCAACGTTCGTGCCTCCAATTCATTGACACCGTGTAGGAAGAAGGATTTCTCGAGCGGCCGCGCGTGCTGGCGAGCGTTGCCTTAAAGGCGTTTCTGCAAAGGTAAACGCGGCAAAGATGCGGCAGTTAGTCTCGTTTTATTTCCGAGCGGTACGTCCTATTTGGCTCCGGGTACGTCTCTATTTTCCGTCCGTCTCCCTTTATCGCGTCGCGGACATTTTTTCGTGAAATCCACGTCCCGCCCTCGACGACCCGTTAAACGCGATCAATTCCGAACCGAAGCGGGTACAGGCTGTCCCAAGCGAGGCGCCATAAAACATTAACGATTTTATTTACCCACGTGCACTATGCTCCTCTAAACGACGAAACAAAATCCCAGCGCGTCCCGAAATATCGTCAGAATTTTCAAAATCTTTTGGCGAGATAAGAATAGTTTTCTATGATACATTCATAACAGATGTTCTATGTACGATCTCCACCCACATCGTGGTAGACTTCGTCTGCTTCGCCGTGTCGCAACACCTACTCCTTCGAAAGTACTTCGTTTCGTTTATATCTCTGGTGGATGTACATCCTTTTTCATACGTTTTACTATATAAGTTTAGGGGGAGTTCCCCTATCGCCGGACGTTTAAGGTTTGCCTCAAGTAACAAGAAAGAAATAATATTAAATGAATCTCCTTTGCTGTGTACTCGCGACTGGAACGTGCCGAAAGCTAATTGTTGTTTTTTATATCCCCTCTACGGTTTACGCGGAATAACGGCTCAGTAGCGTTTCAATTACCACAGATATAGCTTACTAGTTTTACTACTCGGAAATTTAGATTCTGATTTTATAAAAAAAAATTTATTTATTTATTTTATTTTTGTGAAAATAGTCACATTCATCTGGATTAGCTAGGCAAAATGAGCTGGGACACGTTTCGTGACCCCAGAGTTTACCGTTCGAAAGTTTTTAGGCCACAGACAAACACACAAACACTTTCTGCTTTATATATTAAGATACCCGGTATTAGGTGCTAAGGGGGTAAGGGAACTCCCTCTGCTAAGAGCTTTCCTTCTTCATTCAAGCGAGCATCGTGAATTCTCGGTCGTCCCGGCTATTTTACGCGCCCTGTATAATCGCCTTGGTGCTGCTCCAAAACGAGCACCTACGTTTACCGTGGTTTAAATTACAATAGATTCTGCTTCATAGGAGGCAGCTAATTTTACGAACCGCCTGGACTGTTTAAATTCACCCTCTGCATCGACCACCCCCGATAGAGTGTAAATCTCCTGCCATAAAAAGCTGAGATCGAGCAGTTACACTTTGCGAAACTGGGATCTAGGTGTTACTAGGTAATAAACTAAAGAGTACGCGTATTTGGAGGAAGTATATAGAATTATAGAAACGGAGGGGCAAAATATCCAGGAAAGCCTTTGAATATTAATAAATTAAAAATTTAAAATACCCCCGACACAAAAAGAACGGTTTATTAAATGAAGTAAGTTACGAAAACTTTAAAAAGTATGAAATAACTTATTATATCATATTATTTATTTCTCTATCGTAGGTAGTATAGTCCCAACATATTATACAGCGATTAACTTCCACGATTGAAACTCACCTATGTTTATAATCTCTATTTCGAATTCTTATAATATTCAAAAATGCGTCGGGGACTGCTGAGAAATGTTAACAAAAAAATTAAGAAGCTACATACGAGTAATCCTATCAGCCCTGTCTTGGTTTACTGTATCTTAATTTTTTTTTCTTTACCCTTCCATTTTGCGTCGGGGGTTAAAAATAAGAAGTGTCATGAGAGTGACAAGAATAGTCACCGAGGTTCTCTTAAAAAAATTCGCAGCAAATCAATCAGTTCCACAAAGTAATGTCGCTTCAATTGAAGTTGAAATCGAGGTTGAACTGCACAAAAGCCATAGGACCCGTAATCCCTACAGAAACATAGTAGGGGAAGGTGGGGCAAGACGGGGTACCCCCCGTATCTCGTGATACAAACGCACGGACCAACATCGAGCATGCGCGTTAGACGTGTTGTTACCGGCGCTGTTACTGCGCTGCGAGTCAATGAAACACGTGAACGCGTGACGAAATTACATCACATTTGTAATTTCTTGGAAGTTCTTCCTTGTTTCCTTCTTTGTTGCACCCGTGACAGTGACATAATAATGTAAAAGATCATCGGTGCATCTATGTGTTTCTGAGGCACAATTTAGCTCGGTATAAGGTACGTATGTTGTTTTATACTTTTGTAAATAATGTTTCGGGCAGTGTTCATATGAATGTAGTGAAACGAGAAGGGGCATGATGGGGTACTGAAAATGAGTAGGTACCCCATCATGCCCCTCACTAACCTAGAAATAAAAATTTGTCCTGTGCTGGTGTAGAAGATGATGACGACGAAGATATACATATATGCTTCTTCTGTCAACGTATTAAATAAATACTTTATATATATTTACTTTATTTATATTGTTTTTAATTGGTACCCCATCTTGCCCTCGGGGGTACCCCATCTTACCCCACCCGTGGGGCAAGATGGGGAGAAAGGACTTTTTCTGATTTTTTTTAAATATTCTATTAAAACCAGTAAAGAATCGGTTGATTGATAGTCAAACTGAAAGACTTATTACCAAAGAATAGTTCAGGCACAAAATTGATTAGTTGATTAAGAAAATCTGTGTTTTATTCATCATCAAACCTTAACTACCCCGTCTTGCCCCACCTTCCCCTACCGAGTTCTGACGCCACACAATTCCGATATCCTCTATTTTAATTCCCCATGTCAATCGACTAATGAGCGTGTCAGAGCGCAAAGGGTTAAGGGACACGGTATCGATTCGAGGTTTAATCGTGACGGTGTATCACGCACGGTGCGCATTTCGTTGGCAGCGGAGCCGCGGGCGCGCTCGGGTTGCCGCCGTAGGGGCAGAGAAGCGTCGCGGCCGCCGTAATCAGCGTGACGGCACGGGGCGAATGATTAATTATCCTCGAGAGGAGCCGCTCGAGCTGTCCGCGATTTTATCAACCCTCTTGCAAGCTGGCGGCCATCCAGCCTCTCCGATCGCCTGTTCGACGCGTCCGAATAAATCTGCCGAGCCCTCCCGACGAAAGTCGCTTCCCCGAGCGATCCACCCCTTTGTTTCTTTATCCCTCGATTTTCGTTTCCCTTTATCCCCGCGAATCTCCGCTGACCGAAAACAACCGCGCTCCCATTCACCCGGTTGCGACGGGACGGCTTCGCGGCAAACGTCGATAGGCCGATATTTCCGCTTGTAAATCGGTGACGTGGTCCCGCAAAGTGATACGGCTCCATTGTCAGCGCGATTGCCCGCGGTAGCTCGTAACTTCAACGATCCAAAGGCGCGATTACTCCGACACGATAATTGAACGGAATTCCTCGGCTGTTGGGTGCACAGTTTTTCGTGAAGCGAGGATGCGGCTGATTAAATTCGTTTCAATTTTCCTTTTCCTGGGAGCGAAGCGAAACGCTGTGGGAACGTGGGCAGTTGGTGCCGTTTCTGGGAAAGCGCGACGGGCAGAGTGGCCTGTGACACTTTGATACGTTTCGCTTCCACGTATCCACGTGCACGGGGGCGAACGCTATCGATTCCATTGCAGTTCGGATTGCGACTAGAGGCAGCCGGAGGCCGCTCAACCGGGGGCCCCGAAGATGAGATTTCGAGAGGGATGCGGCGAGCTGTCGCATAATGCGGGGACGTGAGAAACGGCGCGCGGAAGGAGCAGCGTGCTGCGGCTCCGCAGAAATCAATTCGTCACCGCGTATTACGTAACGGCGAAATTTCGGGGTCCCCTCCGTGCCTCTGTGGACGGGAGGTTTTTTTTTTTTTGTAATTTGTAACATGGGGAACGTTTGGGATCGATGAAGGAGCCGGGGAAACTTGGCGGACGCGGATGCCCCGGGAACTGTTCGCGCAACGTGCTCTCGGGAACGATGAACGGCCTTCCGAGGGGACGGGAAAGAGGACAAGGGAAAAGAGTACGGAATTATTAGGGAGATTTGGGTTAGGCCTGGGTCAGGGGCGTATTAAGCTTGAATTAGGTATGAGGCAGATTGAATTAAAGGAAGTTCGGCTCGCGTTAGGCCAGGGTCAGGTTCTACTTAACTTCGGGTAAATGAATTCTGTGTTAGGCAACAGTCAGGTGCTGGCCACGTTCAGCTGGGTTGGAGTCGAAGCTAGGTTCGGGTGATGCTAGGTCTACGATGGGAGTCAGGTTGGGTGAGGTGAATGGGTAGGTACAAGGCCGAGCGCGTACTAGTCAGGCATGGCTTGGATTATCGTGATTATTGATTGAAGCTTATCATCGGCGGGGAATATTTACATGCACAACTTAACGTACTGCGGGGCGATTGGGGGTTTCTAATATGAGGGGGCGGCTGATCTACAGTACCCGAGTAAAATATCTGACCAACCATGATGCTTGGACGCTTTCAACCCCAGACCGTTGATTCTCTTGGTCAACTCGGCGCTGGCTCTTTCGACGACCCCCTGCGCTGATATAGAAGACATCTCTCAAGTGTCAGGGGCGCAGGTTCTCGTCGCTCTCCCCGCGGTTCGTAGTCAAGACGTACACGGGCTCGTGCGGCCGTGATTAAGGCGCTTCATATTCGAATGGCAACGCGGTCACAGACGCTAGGTATACGCGCTCCTTTCCCTCCTTCCTCTCTTTCTTTTCCTCTTCTTGCGTTTACGGCATCGATCCGCTTCCACGGCGAAAATCACGCGTGCCCCCCGCTGCCCCGGCACGGTTAATTAGGATCGGGCGTAACTATTCCGAGGCGAGGCGCCCGATCGGTAGCCGCTCGACCGTATCGGCGCTCTTCTAAATTTATCGCGGCAGCGCGTGCACCGTCGGGACGCGGCGAACAATGAACACCACGCAGCCCTCCGGGAGCACTCTCTACCGCGCGAATCGATGACGGGACGTTTCGCTGGAAACATCTATTTTCATCGGCAGCATGGCTCGCGGGCGATTAAATGTCGGGCACACTGGGATCTCAGGGGGCGAGGAACGAGAGCCACGAGGAAGCGGAGCGATGAGAAGGCTCGGGACGCGGCTGACAGAGCCGTTCGGGGGGGATTGGTATCGCCCCTCTCGGGTGAACCGCGACAACGTTGGCCACCCGGGTCCTCTCGCCGCGAGTCCGGCTTTTTTTTTATGTAATAAACTTGGCCGCCCTCACTGCGACGTGTGCGAGCAATGGTATGCCTCTCGAGAAACGGTCCGCGAATCGATAAGCATCATCGTCGAATAGGATTGAAAACGCTCGGCGAGTCGTTCATACGTTTATGCGGGATTCCCTCCCCCGTTGTGAAGTATCTGCACGCGTCCCGTCGTTTCACGCGCGGACCACAGCAGCCCAGTCCTTTTACCGCGGCGCCTGTGTTTATGTGTCAGTCATGACACCGAGAGCGGAAAACAAAGCTAGAAGGTGGAGCTGCTGCAACGGGCACGGCACATGGGGGTGGTTTGCGCGAGACTGAATCGATAGTCGCGCTGAACTTGTCCGGCTGCCCCCCACTCGACGCACGCGGCCGTGTGCTGAGTTTCCAGGCGCTAGCGAGCGCTCTCTCCTACGCCTGCCGACCGGTGAACCGTCCTACACGTTACGACGCCTCGCGCTATGCAGCCCGCGAGACCGGGGGGCGCCGCGGGCGGCCCGGCGCGGCGCGCCGTCAGGCGGGACCGAGCGCGCGGGCACCGCGGGCGGGATTCGAAACGGGGCGAAATTCTCTTTGACATTCAAGCGGAATCTTCGACGTGATAATTGATGGGAGATGTTTGCAATTTTCAGGCGAATGGTTTACTCCAGATTCGTATTTCAAATGGATCAATGCTTTATTTTCTTTTAACTGTAGGTAACATCATTGTGCACAGAGTAGAAGTTTTTTACACACCTGAAATCTGTATTCGCTATTTGGACTCTGAATGAAATTTGCCCAGCTCTGCACCCGATACACGTGTCGATACCTATTTAATAATTTAATAGAAGAAACTGACAACACGGAGCTTAATGAGAAATTGTATATTGTTTTTCAGTTTTAACATTTATACATCTTTCGTTTGATGTAATATCTTCATCCATCTTTGTGATATAAAAAAAAATCTTACTTATGCTATCTTGAGACCAGCAATGGAATTCTCCAGGAGCTAGATGGGAGAGAGAGTCGGTTAGTCGGAGGGTTTTACGTGGCCAGGCGAACGTGCGAATGGCGAATGTGTCTGTTGGAGTTTACCTTGAGGTTCCAAACTACGAGCTGACCGTCTAAACCGCTCGTGCTAAATTCGGTATCGGATACTTTGCGCACGCAATTGATTGTATTTTGATGTATACTGTCCAAGGCATTGTCGTTCGTATCTGTCCTCGCTTGGCGGTCTAAGGACTGGAATTTATGCATGGCGGACAATCTGGCAGCCTCTTTCTTCTGTGTGTTGTCTAACTTTGACACGAAATACAACTGGCCATTGTCGTCTATGGAATATAACATTGGCATACAACTGTGACCCTAGAAGAACAAGATTACGTGTGCCAATTGACGAATCGCTCGATTCACAAGTTGCAGGACGCGCTTAACCGCTTCGCGACCACGGACGAGATATCCCGCGACATTATGTCGTTCCTACGATCCCACGGACGAGTTACCCCGCGCGTTTATTTACCACGATAGGAGTTCTAATTGGACGAAAAATCAATTTACAAAAAGCAACATGTGTTTCATTCATTATTCGCTAAGATGATTTGTAAATTGATTTTTCTTCAAATTCGAACTCCTATCGTGGCAAATAAAGACGCGGGATAACTCGTCCGTGGCTGAGTACGACAGATACCGTGTCGCGGGATATTATTATTATTAAACGTCTTTATTACTGGAGTAAAAGGCGAGGCGCAGCTAGTATGCTGTTACTATGCCTGACCTTAAATACAAACAACAAAGAAATACAACAATATATAAACAAACAACATGATAAAATAATAAGAAATAAGATAATAAGAATATAATACGAAATACAAAAGAAGAGAAAAGATTATAAAGATTATTAAAGATCATTAAAGATCATTAAGGATCATTAAAGATTATTAAAGACTATTAAGGATCTCGTCCGTGGTGGCGAAGCGGTTAAAAGATATCTATAAGTACCGCAGCAACGATGGAATTAGACCCCATCCAAACGCAGCTTAAGAATGGTAAATGCTCTGTATTCAATCGTATCACCGCATTCCCTTTGGTAGCATCCGCGATGCAGATGGATGAATTGTGCGCCACCCAACAAATCTTATTACCACAAGGACTAAACGCAACATGATGTATCCAACCTCCTAGGTACCAAAAAGTAAACGATTAACAAATAGACATCGAGGCTGTTACAGAGAAACAACGTTTCCTTACCCCCGTTAGGAGTGTTTTGGAATTCAGCGAGTAACGTTCCTAAAGTATTGCTTTGACCCCAAGGACTGCTCTCCGGCGCGTCCTCCATATTACTGATAAATGCGCTAAAGACACGAACTCTGTAATCGGTCGATCCGGCGACTAGAACTTTGTTGTCTGGATGCCAGTCGACTGTAGTCACGGTGGACCTTAACGTACGCTTTATATGCTTACATTGCCACCAATCGTTCTCGGAAACGAAGTAACATAAAGCTATCGCTCTGCCCCCGGATCCAACAGCGAACTTATTCTCTACGACAGGGATTATAAGAGATAAAGGAACATAAAGCTAGAGATAATTCAACGTCGTTGGATTCGATTAAAGAAAATAAGCATCGTACCTAGCGGCGACCATTTCACGCACGTCGCGGCACGAGTCAGTCTTAAAACCACCCACGCGGGGTTCCATTTCTCGTCCGCCTCCTGCGTCCAGACGTACGCGTTCTTGTCCGCGGAGCACGTCACTATCCGGTTAGTGTTCGGCGCCCAGTCGATGCCCATAACGTGCATGTCATGCACGTGCAGATTCTGCAGCAATTTCCAGCCGTTCGACGTGCTCTTGTGCACTTGGATCTCATTGTTGTTCGGGCAGATAGCGACTTCTGTGAAAACATTACAGAAACTGTTTACCGATTCGAGGCGGAATCGCGTTAGAACGGAACGGCGGTCGAACCTTTCCTGTCTTTATTCCAAGCGTGACAGCTGATGGCATCAACACCAAAGCTATGAACCTCCGTCATTTTCTGACTAAATTCCACGAAGAACTCGATGAATTTACATACGATGCTGTTCGGGGGGACGTGCGACAGGGCGAATTATCTGTATGAATCACTGCAGGCAACTGCCCAAAGACGGGTGCGGTCGCGTATTAAATTGCTACGCTTATCCCGAAACGCCGTGTGGAGCGGAATCGTGGGAAGACTTTTGGAAATTCGTGGACTCTGGTCGGTCGACACGAATTTCCCGGATATCTATCGAACAGCAGGGCGCACAGCAACCTCCTCCAATACACAGCAATTGACAGTTCATCCGCCGACAGCGGGTTATCAAGGCACCCTTTAAGGTTATGTTGTTCCAGATAGCAATATATCGTCAAGTGCTCCCACTTTTCATCGCAGCGTCCTCTGCTATAACTTGGCAGCAACCATTCTGGAAACGATGAAACGATGGCTACGTACAATTTGAAAATATTATTTAGCACAGTATTTTGCCAGTAAATCGAAGCAATTTCGGAAAAATGGCATCAGGCTTCCGGATGGATGAATAAGTGAACGGGGAGATTGTATCGTTCGTGAAGGTTTGTAGGAAGAAAACGAAAAGAGCTTGTGGGAGGACCAAATACTTTCTAAAGTGCGCGCCAGAAAATTGAGTTCGAAATGAAAACATTTTGCGACGCAGAACATGAAACGCTCGACGAATAAATAGAGTAGATTTATTCGTCGAATAAATTTTAGTTAGACGATTCGATATTTAAATAACATTTCGTTCAAATACTGCCCAACTCTGCTCTAGAGTTCCCTTACCATTTTCGTGTCGCATGCAGCCTTACCGACTCAGAGTGGAATCCGACGCAATCTGATCGCAATCTATTGTTAGAATTGAAATCAAATGCGATCAATTTCTACGAAACTCACATTGTAATTTACACTGTGAAAGCATCGTTATCGCCTTCTCCTTTACTAACTTTACCGACTTCTATGACTGACAGTGAGTTGAATTAGTTCCCAGAGTGACTGTTCTTAACTCTAGAGCGCGCGTCAAAGCCACCGATTTTCCACGAAGCCGGCATTTGAGATCGCGCGACCGAAACTCTCGTAAGATGTTAAATCTATCCTACACTTCGTCTGTGGTTACGCCACTGAGTGCGTTTGGCTTTTTATGGGAATCCCAGAAGAATATAATCTAACGATGTCGTTTCGTTTGTTTTACGCGCTTATTTGACGGCCCCTCGTACCATTTGTTTCGCGTCTTCCATTGTAGGGAAAACAATTTGTTGTTCCCACCGTTACGGATTGTACAAGTTGTCAGACTGAGAATACAAAATTTCTTCGTTGAAACAAATTACGTAGTTCAATTATTGAGGGACGAGAAGCTCGATCAGGTCACTCTTATGCAGCTTATTGTTGGCTGGCTCGACGTAGGCGTATGCTTAAGGAAGCTGTAAAGCAGGTTGCAATTAATATGTAAAGGTGAATGACTAGAAATATATGTACACTTCGTTCGTAATTTCCGTTGAGTTATTTTGATAGCCACTGTATGGTTATTTGGTCTCAGTTCAATAGCTGTTTTTAAAGGATTCTGTAAACAATGTTGAATCGCCTTGCAAAAGATACTACAACTGCACGTATAATGTTTTATTATAGGTACAGTAATCGTCAGCGTTCTTACCCAGTAAGTTATCATTCGTCGACGCAGAAGATGTTGGATGATGTAATTATTAACACCCAAGAAATAAGGGAACGCGTTGTTTCGATTGGACGAAAACTGAGTTTCGTAACAAAATTAATTATAGGAACAGACGCTAAGAGAGACCGTCGCTTGCGAAGCAATCTGGTTGAAGCTGTGTCTCATAATTGTATTCAGAAACCTTTGAAGCCCGAAGCCCCCGGAGGGAAAAAGGCTATACAGAGATCGAACGCGAATAATTTTTGCATAGATCTGTGTTCGAGCGACTCCGACGAAGAATGGAGCGATAATTGGTTGATAGCGAGAAGCGAACAGATGAAAGCGGACCATGGCAAATCTATTAGGCAGCTGCGTGCGCCTTTACTCGCCAGTATAGAGTTTTGCGGCGACGCGGCTGCGCGCAACGCCGACGGTAACGATTCCTGCGCTGTGGTCGATATAGAAATTTTAGAAGAGAACAATAACGATCCGAATAACAATTTAGATTCTATAGAAAGTCTCCAAGAGGAAGGAGCGAATTCAATTTCAGCGCTGCCCGATGGTGCATTCAAGATGGAATCTGCTAAACGTTTCAGTCCGACGCCAGGTTGCAGCAAGGACTTTGATACCGCAAATATATCTGTCAGGGAATTCGCTAGGTGCTGGAGTAGCCCGACACCCGGATGTAGCAAAGACGCCGACGGCACCAATGATTTGTCGGTCGAATGGATTGCGTCTCCGACGCCGGGTTGTAGCGTAGACTATAATCATGCCGATGATATGTATCAGGGAGATCCTTCGGAATGTTCGAGCAGTCTAACTCAGAATCACGGTATAAATTCCGACGATATTGCGCCTGGTCTCGTCGACGAGAAACTACAGGAAGAAGCTGCTCAAATATGTAAACTTCTACCAAAGTTTATGTACCAGCGAGTATACGCAGCCCTGTGTAAAAACCCTGACGCAGAGAATCGAGTGGAGCTTTGTCTCTGGGATTTATTGCCGTGGAAAAGGCCAACTGCGCGGATTCCTACCAAAAGGAAATTCGTAGACGACAATTCCGTTAGAGACTGCGAAAAGGTGTCTTCTAAATTATCGATCGTTGAACAGAAAGAGGCAGAATTTAATTTCTGCGACAACGATATTAGAGTAATAAACGACTATGATTTGGTAGATGGTTCGTTAAATGGGCAAGGTGCGTTAAACATCGATGGGTCTAATAACGAGGCGACTACGGCGCACGAAGATTATGAGACTAACGAAGCGGGTAACGATAAAGTCTCTCGATCCATTCAGAAGGGAATACTGCAGCCGGCGAAGTTGATAATCAATCGTGGACCCGCGCATGCTGTACACGTTGCTTCTTCCAATTGTTCCGTTCTATATCCGCCAAAATTAACATACCCCGTGCAATGCAACGATGAACCAAGCATCTATAGCTGGCCAACGAATGATAAAAAATGTAAAGTTAAAAGAGTTGTAAGTAACAACGGTGGACCTATCGCAAGAAACGTATTCCTAGCACCCACCACCGATTTACCACCAAACGATAGTAATAATTCTAAGGAGCATGCGTTCAATAAGTACATGCGGTATTTAGATTTCATGCAGAACGCCAAAAGGCAGCATTCGTTTGGTAAACCTATCATGTATAAAGGTAAACTTAAGCACGTTGACATCGAAGCGCGGATGGAGGTAAGAGAGGCGTTCCTACGGTCGCCGATCGCGAACAGTAATAGAGTTACTGCACAGGTTGGAAATAAGAAGAAAGTGCCAAAAACAATAAATCTAGCTAATGCAAATTGTGATAATAATGTACCTAATGATCCGAGTAACGAAAACGCTTGCGCTGTAATATCTATTGACATGTTATGCCGTGATGTACCAGGCGACGAGGAAATGAATTTGCAAATGCCATCAACTAGTACGAAGTCTGAAGGTTCCAGTGCTGAATTGGGCGATATTGTAACGGTTGATATGACGGCAGCGAAAGTAGGCGCAGAATGTTTGTCCGCAGTTGCATCGACTAGTACAGGATCGAAAGTTTCCAACGACGTGGTGCCCCGTGCTGCATCCACTGAAAGAGCAATAGCGGATGGTCCTAGTATTTCTCCACTGATTCAGCTTCCAACGCTAAGTCCAACTGTTTCTCAAGCTGCATCAATTGTTGCAGCAAGTTGTAATAAGTTGTCTGCCGCTGAACTACCTGCGGCGCCAGGAGCAAAGCCTATTAAACTGACTGTGAACGATAGACTTCCGGCCGCTCGTAATACCACTACTATGGTAGGGCTTAGGCCTTCCAATGATTCTATAGGCGAAGTAGGGGAAAGAAAAGTACTTAGGGGCGTCAGAAGGAAGGAAATTAATCCGAACAGATATGTGGATACGCAACCTGGCTTGGTACTTCGTTTTAACAGCCCGCCGCTGAAAGATTCAGTAAAAACAAGTATTACTTCCGCTAAATCGTTGCAAGAGCGCGGTTTGCGACTTGCGGTTGAAGAGGAGAAAATATGTCCTGTTCAGAAAGCTATTGCGCAGAAAGATGATGAACAGTATCTTTATTTGTCAGGTGTCTTTCCAGACGCGGATTCCGCGTATTTACGGAAGATCGTAGCACGTACGAATGGAAATCAGGAGGAGATAATGGAGTTTATACAATCGCAATGGGAAAATCCAACTTATCCAACGAAAGAGGAGAAATTAAGGAGGACAAGGATTACAGACCAGCAAAAGCGGTATATTAGTAATTTCGATGTGAAACAGTTTTTGGAAATATTCCCAGATCCGTTCAAGCACTTCGAAGATCCGGCTAGGCAGTGTAAAAATAACACTAACGCGTTCGGGTTTCTGAAATCTCACTTCAAATATCACAAGGTACGTCTTCTGAAATGCAATATTCCGCCTGCGACGTGTAGAAAATGTTATTTAATACTTGTAGCAAACGACATTGAAGAATACCTACGAATCATGCAACTATAATTTAAATTCCACTGCGACGATAGTCGAGCAAGTACCACCGGACCGACTGTCAGCGCGGGTTACACATTCATGGGAGAAATGTCCGTCGGAAGACATTCCTTTATTACAGGAATGTGCATTTATAATGCATAAGGCGGAAATTAGAAAATATTTCGAAAGGTTGAAAAAAGAGGAAGACGCAAAATTCCGGAGATTGAAGGTAATTTACATTCGTAACCAACGAAGAGAATAGAAGATGAAGGGACTTAATTAACACGCGTGTTTAACAGGAAAATCAGGAACTTCTGGAATGCCAGTGTTGTTACGACAGCGAATGCATGCCGTCTAAATGTTCGACTTGCAACGATGGACATATATTTTGTAATGCGTGTATCGTGAGAGGGACCGAATCGAAATTGGGGCAAGGAGAGACGAAAATTCCATGTTTTGTGACTTGCGACGAGGAGTTCAGTCTCTCCACGCTCCAGAAGGTGCTGTCCCCCACGCAATTTAGTATCCTCATCGGTAAGAGGCAAGAAGAGGAAGTGATGGCTGCTGGATTGGAAGGCTTAGTCTCTTGCCCATTTTGCCATTTCGCCACCATACCTCCTCCGGAGGATAAAATCTTTAAATGCCTTAATCCTGCGTGTATGAAAGAGTCATGTCGGTGAGTTCCATGCGGGAATAATAAACGATTGGTTCTCGTGAAATGTGAGATACCCCATATTTTTGCGCGAGAGAATTTCAAGTTAATCATTCAATGTCTCTGTCCTACCTTAGGCTGTGTAAAGAATTAAACCATATACCACTAAAGTGCTATGAAAAGGAGACTGATAAAGCACGCCTACTTTTGGAAGAGAAAATGACCGAAGCACTTGTGCGGAAATGCTACAGATGTAGTCGCCCGTACTTTAAAGAAGATGGCTGCAATAAGATTACGTGCGGCTGTGGTGCTGTAATATGCTACATTTGTGACAAACCAGTTACAGGATATGAGCATTTTAATAATCGCCAAGGCGGGTATTCACTTCTGTAAGTAACGCAGAAGATTTATTATACGTTTTGTTTATAATATTCAGCTCTTGGATCGGTACATCGATTGATTTCTGGTAAGTATTGCCATATATGAATTTGACTCTGAAATTACTATTTTAGTTGCCCGTTGTGGAGCGATAATAACCTTATAAATAACGCAACGGTAGAAGCAGTTGCTAAAAAGACCATTGAATACATTCAACAGAAAGACCCGAACGTGAAATTAACTGCACCCACCGTTTTGCCACAACGGAATCTTAATGCTAACGCACTATCGGTAAGATTGTGGTTAATTAGTGTAATCATTTAAGGTATTGTTTCTTTGTTGTACTAAACCCTTTTTATTTATTTTGTAGGATCGAGTGTCTAAAATTGCAAAATTTGATACGTAGGGTCGTCCTTTTATTATGTTATTGATAATCATGTTATTAGCCATTTCTGTTTTGTAAGTATTAAAAGTTCGCTTCTTTTCCATTTGTTATTAGTCTAACGCAATTGTTTGACATATAATCGTATGTTTTTAATGCCACAGTCTTAATGTTTAAAAGCTTATTTCGCGCGTGATGCATTGTCTCTAGCATATGCATTTTGTTCTTTGTTGCCAAATGTTTAACTTTTATTTCGCATTGGAAGACTAATTTTAATCCCAAGTAGTTCCCTCGAACGCATTATTAATTCCATTCAGAGAAGTTTAATGCATTCGTGTTGAGTTTTAATATTATTAAAGAATAATATTATTTAAGAAGCTGTTGATATTTGAGTTTGTGGTCTGTTTGAGAATCGAACAGGGAAAGTATAAGAGCGTGATAATACATAACTGTATGCGAGTGATTCCACAGGAATGGATGGCACAAAAGTTTAATAAATAAGTAAATAACAAAGTCTCAGGTAAATAAGTAAAAGAATCGTGTATCTCATTCAATTTCATCGACACGTATATTCTTTATGTATTACAGACATTGAAGTACAAAAAGTGTCAACGAGAAAAAAAGATCGACTGCGTATTTTTTCAATTCCTCCTTCTTGGCTACCTTAGCAAATATTATTACTACCTATTTAATTGGCTCCCAGTCTGATGTCAATAATCCCTTCCCCCGCGTGTTGGCGAGTCGACTCTGTGGTCTGTGGAACGGGAGCATACGTTACTGGAACAGTTGTCCCAGGATTTACATTATTAACATTTCCATTATTAGGGTTCTGGTTGTTGAAGTTCGTGTTAGGAGGATTCCTGTCGGTATTAGAACCTTCGTTTGTATTTGGCCATCTTCCACTTGGAAGTGTCTGTCCGTTAATCACAGTCTGTGACCCTTCGACAGCAGTAATAACTATCTGTAAGTGAAATCTTTGTGAGTGGAAATATCAATTCAGCGAAATATTCATTACACGACAGTCTATGGGTCTCAGAAATCTTGTACACTTTTCTTCCTCAATGCTAGTGCGATCATTATTGATAATTAACTATGACGCACCATGTCACGAGTTTTCGTATTCGTGCAGACCCATTCGGCATTGCTGAAATCGACGCCAGGTTGCGGTCTAGGGTACCAGTTCTGCTGACCGTGTCTTCCAAGTCCCAGCCCAGGGAATGGAAATGGTGGTCCAGGAGGCTGAAACGAGTGCCCAGGTGGTAGAACCGTATGTCCAGGTGGCTGAAACGGTCCCTTCCACCTATCCAAAAAGGGATTGCCCTGGACCGTAGCCAGCAACAGGAGCACAGCCAGTATTTCCCTCATGTCCTGAGTAATAAGGACTCTTTGATCTCCGATTACCTCCGGATTGTGGCGTAACAGAGGGCGAGTTTAGATATCGCGTCGACTCGCGTGAAATGGCGAGAGTCAAAGTTTAACTGGTAACGCGGAAAGCAACCATCCACGTGCCCGCGGGAACGTGCAATTTATCAAGCACCGACACAACAGACTCGTCACGAGACGCTCGGCCTCGCAGTGATTCCCAAACACCTCGCAGCCGCTAGAACCAGTCATTCGAGGAAGGAAAAAAACTGCTCCTTTGTGCAACAAGCAATTTCTGTTTCCCACGTGACGCGGAACATTCGTGGACAAGATAAGACCGTTGCTAGAGACTGACTCATGCTGGGAAACTTGGCATACCTAGTCTTGGTCAGTCGTTTCTGATTGTAAGTCTTCCACGATTGTTCATTTTGCATTTTACACCTTGGCACGGGCAGTTCTATGAGTATCGTTTCTTTTGAAAGGTAGAAGCTAAGTAGCGGCGTAATTATTTGTGAAATCTGGGCTTTGTTCTGCTGTGGTAACTGTTACTTCATTTCTGGCAAATAGATTACTGTGTTAATTAATCCATTATTTACCACTGCTGCTCGAATCTTGATACTATGTTCGTGGTATGGTATCACTGCAGTGCTATTATAGCGACACGTTGATAATATATTTCTACTATAGGAATACAGTATTACTATTCTGCTGACATAGTATTGTAGTGTGACTTCGCAAACACCATAGGGGCGCGCTGGTAACTGTTACGGTGATGTACCACATTATAGTAGTCCTACTATGCTACTGTTAGTGTTGCTACAGTACTACTTCATTGCTATAGAACTACTGCAGTACTGTTACAGCTCCCTAATGCTATATTTACCACAACTACCTACATTACAGTTCTCGTTCTACTAAACTTAAACTAGAAAAGAAGACTCAACAAGTAGGAAAGCCTTTGACAAGTGGACCGCGGATTTACAAACCACTTCAACAATAAATAACGAAAGAAGAATCCTGCCCAATGTCACGCAAGCCATGGGAATCACTGTCGTCGTGTCAAAGGAGCAAAATAGAATTCAATTACGTCAATGGACACTCGATGATCAAGGATAATGACGTAACACACTTATTGAAATCACTGAACTCTGATGAAACGACGGTCGCTTTATGTACTTACAATCACACTCGAGCCACAATCCTCTAAGCACGTCCGAGATTTCTAAATACTACTAATCAAACACGTGTAATGTCCTTACTATTTTCTTCCCGTACGTTTTCTACTTCTTGCTCGCCGCTCGTCAACAGCCAACGATCGCGTGCCAATCACTCGGACAGAGCAATACTGACAAACTAAGGAGGGATCGAGGAAAACGGGAATTATACGAATTGAGTGCACCCGAGGCGGATAATTAATTATAATTTATGCCGGATGTGGTGCTGCTCTTTCGACCGTTTGTCGCGCGAAAGGTCTGCAAGGGTCGCCATATTTTGTAAGCCGTTCAGTCCATTAAAGATTCTACTTGGAAATACACACGGCTTGCTATTGACGCCAGTCCAAAAATAGAGGATTCTTTGCACACCCTGCGATTCTCGGGAATTAATTATATTGCTCGCCTGGCAACGGCATTTTTGGGACGAAGTTTAGTGGCACGTATTACGGGTTTCCTCTTAAATGTTAATTTATTATTTCGTCACTTGTACTATGTTGTGCTAGCCGCTTCGTGGCGGCGAGAGAAACGTGCAACCGTTTGCAGACAAGAACAGTTACGTTACTTCCTGTCTTAACTTTCATGAAACTGACATTCTAAGGGAAAATATATAGGAACATTGTTTCTGCGATTGTCTACAATCATCCAAATGCACTAGCCTCTGCTCCTCTGAAGACATTACATACTAGAAAGACTGTAGAACCAACTTCTTCTCAGGCTTCTTCGAACCGTCACTTTAGGATGGTACCAAAAGGCGCAAGGAAAATTGTTTCTTAAGAACATAAAACCACACAACGTTGCAGCTCCACGTGTCCCACTTCAAGTGTAATTCGAAGGTGGTCGTCTACGACCTGTTCGACGACGACGGTGCTGTCTTCGGCAGATAACGAATACGATACACTGGCGGCGTGTACTTATTCAATAGATCGTGATCCACTGGCGGTCCCACTGTCTCGCCAGCTTTGGACACAGGGGCAAAGTTATACTCGTCGATATCTTCAGCTTTCGTGTAGCTCTTCACAGTGCCCTTCTCGGCGAGAAGTGGTAGCAACATGTCTGCGGTAAAGTCGAAGAAAGGCAGTTGCATGAAATCAGACAGTGCGTCGTCAGGAAGCAGGTCTATTAAAGAAACGATCTTGCTGGCGAAAATCTTCAAGAACGCGAGCCTCGCGGCTCTGATCGTCTCGAGCATGGCCATCTCGACCTCCAACACCGCCTTCGCCATCTGATCGCCGGTGACCTTGACGTCCTTGAGGACCCCGAAGTTCCCTCTGAAGATCGCTGCCTTCTTCGTCAGCATCGTCGAATCTTGGAGATCTTGGACGCACGTCGTTGAAGAAGTTCTCCCTGGTGGTGAGGTCGTTTGACTGCCTCGAAGAATGAGTCTGCAGGACCGCTATTGCCAGGGCGGCCTGAGGAATCAACAGCGTTATCGTTTTTAGATTCGAATGGAAGAAGAATGAACTATTCCAGCGACAGAATTAACTATTCTTATATGTTGGGTCTGGAGAATGTGGGCTGTGCGGAGAACGCATATGGGCGTTCAGTGAGTATGGGTGATATATACTGTTGGAGGATTTCCGCACGGCGCGGGCGGTTTCGGTTGAACCTTTTGGTGAAAGGGTTGGATAGGGTACAGGGTAGGGAATTCAGAGGAGATAAAGGGATTAGAGAAAGGGGAAGGATTAGTTACTAGTCTTTTCCCGTAGATTATATTTTTATAAATTAATATTATAAATCAATAATTCGTTGGCAAGGGGGACTTTTTAAATTTTAATTTCTGATGATATTTCTTAGAATCTTTGAGCTCTGTTTCTCCTGTGTTCTGGTGTCATAGACACTATAAGCCTTAAGAACTCATTTCGAATATTCATCAAGCGACAAAATAAGGTGCTACTGGGTTGGATATATAAATTCGAAGGATATGAATATGGAAGAAGCTTATGCTCGACGTCATCGTGCATTGTATCGAAGGATGATAGTTCTTTCTGTTAACTAGTCGCCATTGTTTTCACCTCAGTGGAAGAATACAAGTTATTATTTGCTCTGATGCAAAAGCAAGCATCCTAAGCGAGCGCTTTATTCATGTATGTAAACGTTACAGGGTTATCTGCAAGTGGACATTTTATGGAGAATGAGTCACCATGAGCTGGCACTTTAAACAACCTCTTCATTTTTAACCTTGCAAAACCAGAAATCTGTGAAAAATATATTCTGTTTAATAAGGGAATACATGAAAATCGTGTTTCATAAATTCTGCAATTAGTACGTGCATAGAAGAAGGTAATTGCTCATGGAAATCACCTTAAGCCTGAATAAATTACAGACCAAATTAACGAAATTCTCGATTTCACTTAAAGCAAGCAGGCTTTCGTAAAAGTGACTATCGAAGAAATATGGAGACTTCGTTCAAGATGCCATGAAAATTTTATAGCGACTCATTCGACGTCACTTTTAATCTTACTGAATACTAATAACAGAACAGGACATTTCCCTCGAACATTTTCTAAATTAAATACGCACGAAGAAGATCTGCCTTGAAGGCTGCCTTCAACGTCCTCATGCTTGACGAAAATTCCACATTCAACGAGCGAATTAACGCTAAAGTTCGTCGATTCCCTTATAAACACACCGCTATTTCGCGATAGCACACGGATTCCTCGTAAACTTTCATCATTACCACGACAGTCCTCCTTTGTTCCCTTCATCAAATCAGGCCCCGGTCCCATTAAAATGTAATTAGAACCACTTCCAGCTTCACCCTTCAAAAATTCTATTTCCACAGAAATGTACAATCATACGAAACAGGGACCCCAAAAAACGAAGGCATAAAAGAATAATTATAAAAGCTGTACGTAGTCGTGGAATCTCAGTTGCGAAGATTCCTCGGCTTGTCTCTCTCTGTTTTAATACTCCGAGTCTCCGAAACGTGCGCGTTCTTGTCGTCATCGGGATTCCCGCTCGTAGGTTCACTTTGGGCGCTCAGCAATCGCCTGAGCCTCTCGGTGTCGTTCTTCCTGAAGTAGATGTCTTCCACGACGAAAGTGGCGGTCATGAGTATCGACACCCCGGCGAACACCACCCACATGAGCAGCTCCAGCGTGACCTGTTTCGTGGATCGCACGACTGAACTTTATTTGGGCCAAATTATGCAGAAACCTACCAACCCTCGGGGTGCCAAAAAATTAGTTAAAAACAGTACGAATCTGATAATTTTGTGATCTTTATTCTGCAAAAGGTTACCAACCCATAGAACAGCTCTTACATTATACAATTATTAAAACTACCAAGCAATAGTGCCATGTTAGGCTTAAAAAACAAAAAGTACAGAAAATTCAAAATAAAATTAATTACACTATTCGCTATTAAATAACCCATTAAAAAACATTGTAAGGCAAGAACAGGAAATAAAGTATACCCAATAGAAATAAAATTACTTTTCTTTAACAGTTTAGCGCCCAGATAGCCAAAAATAAAAGTTTCCCAAAATTATTTACTATCGATTTATTTTATACGCTAAAAAATGTAGCGTAAAACCTATACGTCACGCTGGACGCTAAAGGGGTAACGATTAAAATCTTCACACAAAATTTTCTCAATTTCGGATCATTGAGGATTGATAGCTTCCTGTATGACTCGGCCCAATTGATGCAAGGAATCAGTGGCGGATTTAAGAAAAAAGGCCCCGATGGCAATCGTTAGGGGGCCCATTTTTCGGGAAAATGAAGTGGTAGTTTACTAAAAGAGGGTAAATGTACAGAAAAGTATAGAAAAAAAGTGCTTGGATAAAATCACAATTTATTTTTTAAGACAGGGCCCCAGGGGGGCCTTCTGAGCAGGGGCCCATTTTTCGGGAAACTAAAGCGGTACTGAAAACGGGCTTAGTGTAATAATACAGACAAAAAACATAGTTTGGATAAAATCATAATTTTTTTTTAAGGATAAGGCCCTGGTGGGGCCTTCTGAGCAGGGGCCCAGGTGGCAACTGCTCATCGGCCGCCCTGTTAAATCCGCCACTGCAAGGAATCCTTTGGATTTTGGGAGGTGCAAAGTGGAAAGCTCACTTCTACGATGGCTTTGAGCACGATCTTCGTGCGGTCGCTCGCTGAGATCCATTGCCAGATCATGAATGGCAGGAGAATGACCAAAAGCAGGACATCCAAAGCGTGTAACGCAACGGCCGATATGGAGTGCAGCAATTTTCCGCACGACCTGTGATGGAAACTAGCAGAGTCGCTGTGACTCTTCGGATTTGCATTATATGGTTCTAAAAATCGTTGGGTACCTGTTCCTTCCATTTCCTTCTCCGATTTCAAACATCTCGTTGGCGTTGCTGGTATCCATTTGGCCCTCGGTGGTTAGCGGGGCCATTTTCCGCGCCACGAATTTGAACGGTGATTAAATGTAGATGAATTCTGCTGAAGCGATCGCTTTTTCGGCAAAGCGCAGTTAGCATTGGGAAGCCTGTGGCATGCGCGCGTCTCATTATAAATTTCGCGGATTCACCAGCGAGACTCGACGACGACGGGGAGAGAGAGAGACTGCATTTTGTTTTGTTAGAATATAGAGGGTGGTGGGAAGTAAGTGGTCATAGATTTCGATAGAAGATTCTAATTTATTTATTCAGCACGCGCACGTACATATAATATTATATCGAATTATCTATTACTAATATACTAATCGCTATGGGGTCCTTAGTTATACAAATCTGAGACTCGAGCGCCTTAAGCCGCGACCCCACGTGCGCGGGAGCAAAGATTATCGAGCTACGTATCAAAGTAACAATCTACAAATATTACTAATAGGTACTGAAAGATAAACATTATTTTCACCAAAATTTTAAGCTTCCTAAGGGTTTTCCGACTTACACATCCTGTGGTAAACTTTACTATATAGCAACGCAGGGGCATTAAGAATTATTAAGAATTAATAAAATTAATAAAATTAATAAAATTAATAAAATTAATAAAATTAATAAAATTAATAAAATATTTCAAACAGAATTGAAGTGATATCGAAACTCTAATTATTCAAAAATTTACATTCTTCTTGCCACGCGCCAATTTTTGAAGGCCACAGAACCCTAAATCCTCAAATTTGGAAAACTTCTTGAGCAGACGTCGCCCTTCGAACGTTCGCTCTTCACTGTCAAGCGCGCCAAGCGTATCTCGCGCCGCGGAGTTGCGCAAGTGGGATCGCGGCTTTACGGTACCCTTATCGTAATACTTTTTGGTATCGCTCGCCGTTCACCAGCGAGATTAATGCTCGATGCGCATCCGCCTCGCGGGTCGCCGTTTTATCGGCGCTTCCAATCGCATAAATCACTCCTATTGACATAACTAATGGAATCGTCCTTACAAAGGACGCGCAACGGGAACGGCTTTCTCTTATGGCACAAAACGACGCTGACTCAATCGATGTCGATTACGATGGCCGATCCAGCCGGGCGCCCAAGGATCCTCGTTACGGCGCCACCGAAGCTCCCGATTCTCGTTTGCGTGGATCGTAAAAATGGGAACGCTGCTTAGCTCCCCGGCTGTCGCTGCACTCCGATGTCCGTCGACGGCCGTTCTGTCTGCTTGATTAAAAGCAAACACGTGATCGGGGAGAAAGGTGGCTTCAGTAAACTGGTCGCCGCTCCTGGCAAGGTTTCCAGCCGGACGGGTAGCCGTGAATTTGATTCTTGCCGCGTTGCTGCCTCTTCGCTATCTGTTGCCTGTAGACGAACAGCGGTCTGAAGACCTTCGAGTCCTGGGCGACTAGGTCATCCGTGTCCCCGTTTCCTCCCTCTTTGGATGCTTGCTGTGGCTCCGCCTCGATGGATCTGGCTCTTCGGGTCTCCGTAAGCGCTGTCTCCACTGGCGCGTGGTCACTCGCGGGCAATGGGGCTCGCACCCTTTCGATCCGACCGTTCGAATCGAGGTTCTCCTTGGATTTCCCGTAGGCCTCGATCTGGAAACAGTTTTGGGGATTAAGGGTTTTGCGGACGTAGGATGTTCCCTATTTTGGGGACGTTCCATTTTTTGGGATATTCCAGTTTTGGGAGTTCGGGTAGTTGGATTTGGGAAGAGATGAACGGAGGCGGGGATGTTCGAAATTGGAAGTGGGAATGTTTGGAAATCCTTGAGGATCCTTGGAATTGAAGGTTGGGAATTGAAATGAATTCAGGAGGTTCAGGGATTCTTTAGAATGGGAATACTTGGAACTGAGAGTGTTGGGAATTCTTGGATCTGAAAGTGTTGATAATTCTTGGAACTGCAAGTGTTGCGAATTCCTGGGATTGGAATTGAAATGTGCTGAGAGAAGCTTGGAATTCTGCGGATTAAGAGTGGAAATGTTTGGAAATCCTTGAGAATTCTCGGAATTGAAGAAGCTTCAGAATGCCTCGGATTGGAATTGGGGTGGGTTCAGAAGGGCTGGGAATTATTCGAATTGGGAGTGGAAAAGTTTGAGAATTTCTGGGAGCGGAATTGGAATGAGCTGCGAAGGGTTGGGAATTCTTCAGATCGAGAGTGGAAATGTTTTTGAACTTTTGAGATTGAAAAGTGTTGTTGAAAATTCCTAGGCATCGAAACGATTGAAGATTCTTAGAACGTAGAAGTATTCTTACAAGGAGAGTATTTTAGGTGTCCGCCTCCGATCATTTTGATTTTTGGATATGTTATAGAGGACCGAAAAATAAGAAATACGTTTTGTTTTTATTTTTCCCCGTTTCCATATTTGGGGGGGGGGGGGGGGGGTGAAAACTGCGTTCAAAGTTAGGGTTGAAAAATCATTTCTGTGGACTTTTTGAAAATCTGGTGAGTCAGTCATATTTTGCATTCAAAGACACAAAATTCGTCCATTGACACTATTCCCCTATCTCTAATAGTTCTCGAGATATTCCACAAAAATGATTTTTTAACCCTAACTTTGAACGCAGTTTTCACCCCCCAAATATGAAAAACGGGGGAAAATAAAAAAAACACGTATTTCTTAATTTTCGGTCCTCTATAACATATCCAAAAATCAAAATGACCGGAGGCGGACACCTAAAATACTCTCCTTGTTAGTTCAGAATACTCGAGCTTCAGAAGCATTAACAACACTCAGAATCGGAAAGAATTAAATCTCATAGCAATCGAAAGATCGATAATAACCAAGACACAGTAAGATTCGTAAAATGAGATCATAAGAAAAGTTACAAAACACATTTTCGGTTTCTACATACCGCTCGAGCAATTCTGGACCCAGATTTCACCTCTTCTCCGGATTCCTTCTGCAGCATTCTCTCGATGCGACCACTCTTCGCTAGAATCTTCGCCGGCATCCCGTAAGGACGGATTCTAGGGTGATCCTCCCGAGAATTGATGTGAATCTTCTCTACCTTCCCATCGAACCCAGTTTGATTCTCAATGTGCAGCCTCCTGGTGCGACTATCCTCTCTGAACTTCCTTGGAAGCCGAATTGGAGTGTCTTCAGCGCTTTCGATGGCAGCTGGATGATCCGCGAGCGGTCTTCTCGCAGCGTTTACGTCGATGGAAGAAACTAGGCAGAGAATCTGAAAAGGGGAGAGAAAAAGGTGAAGAAACTTGGAATCAAATGAAGTTTTTTAATTGTGCGAGGGTCCAAGGAAAGGTGAATTATGGTTCGGAGATGTGTGCACTCGTTATCGAGACCGCGAGTGATTATGGACTTCCTGCTGCGTTCTGAACAACGGAGTTTGCAAATGTTTTTCTTCAGAATAAATTGAAGAGGCTTGGTAGGAAACACTCTAAGTGCCAAAATTCAAATTCCATACTTCCGATAATTTTTTTTTTTAATTTTGGCACTCAAAATGTTTTTCTACAACGACTCTTTAATTATAAAACTCTTCTTTTACCCTACTGTAGTGGGTAGGATGTGTGTCGGAAATGACTTTTTAGCTAATCTTTTCCCGGTTCAAAAGACTGAGCTCAAAGTACCAAATTTCTAGAAACTGAAATTCTTCTGTAGGCATGAAAAGGAGGAAAATTTTAGTCCATAGTCTCACAATGAATCGTTAATCCCCAACAAAGTACGCAATATCCTGAAATTTACATTTTGCTTCAAATTATTGCTTGAAATCAAGTGGTCAAGAGTCCAAAAGTCAAGACCTACAGAAGTCACTTTTCTGTCACTATACCTGCATATTAGGGTGGGCCGCAAAAATCAAATTTTCGAAATTCGAAACAGCCTAGTGCGGAAAAGTTGCGTCTGGGGAAGACAATGAAGACAATTTTTTTTTTGAAATCGGTCAATATTTGGCCGGGCCCAAACGGGGTCAAAGTTTTTAATTTTTTACCAAGTTTGGCGACTTCTGTATATTTTAATAAAATTTGCATATTTCACTGTTCAGCATCAGAAAATATTATTTAAGCACATAATCACGTGAAATAGTGTTTTATATATTGTCGCGAAGCGGAGTATGTCTTTCTATTTTTTTACGTAACGCGGTTGTAGTGAAAGAGGAACATATTTCATTGATTCAAGAGCCGGTCCAACATCCATTTTGATCTGTAACATTCAATAGCCATTTCTTATAGATCATTGTGCGCTGACAGCGAATCCGCAAACCGTTTGTCGCCATCACCCTCTGTTTTCGAGAAATTCGATTTTGAAAAAAAAAATGCAAATTATCAACTTTGAACATCCATTGAGTTCAAACAGTAATAGTTATTCGGTTGCTTGTTCCGCCAAATTATTCTATGAACTCTCGCGAATACAACGATATAAGTTATTATTGAATTATAAACATTTAAATATGTTTAAACAACGATCAAAGAGAAAAGGATACCGGAAATGCACTAATTTTTGTAGATATCTTTCTATATATTTCAAAGACTAAGGGTCTAGGAGAAAATCTGACTACTCCACGCGATGCAGCAGACATTTTCCCCCGAAAACCATCAACAGAAGTGGTAAGACACGTTTTGTTTTGAATACAGAAGCCAAAAGCAAGGGGCGTACCCACTGCCGGTCAGCGACAGAATCGCTTAAACGCGCGTGTCTACCACTGTCGGCGCCGCACGTTTTGCCAAACTCTTTCGCTACGGTATTGAAAACAGAACGTGACTTACCACTTTTGTTGGTGTTTTCCGGGGGAAAATGTCTGCTGCATCGCGTGGAGTAGTCAGATTTTCTCCTAGACCCTTAGTTTTCGAAATATATAGAAAGATATCTGCTAAAATTAGTGCATTTCCGGTGTCCTTTTCCCTTTGATCGTTGTTTAAACATATTTAAATGTTTATAATTCAATAAAACTTATTTCGTTGTATTCGCGAGGGTTCGTAGAATAATTTGGCGGAACAAACAACCGAATAACTATTACTGTTTGAACTCAATGGATGTTCAAAGTTGATAATTTGCATTTTTTTTTCAAAATCGAATTTCTCGAAAACAGAGGGTGATGGCGACAACGGTTTGCGGATTCGCTGTCAGCGCACAATGATCTATAAGAAATGGCTATTGAATGTTACAGATCAAAATGGATGTTGGACCGGCTCTTGAATCAATGAAATATGTTCCTCTTTCACTACAACCGCGTTACGTAAAAAAATAGAAAGACATACTCCGCTTCGCGACAATATATAAAACACTATTTCACGTGATTATGTGCTTAAATAATATTTTCTGATGCTGAACAGTGAAATATGCCAATTTGATTAAAATATACAGAAGTCGCCAAACTTGGTAAAAAATTAAAAACTTTGACCCCGTTTGGGCCCGGCCAAATATTGACCGATTTCAAAAAAAAAAATTGTCTTCATTTGTCTTCCCCAGACGCAACTTTTCCGCACTAGGCTGTTTCGAGTTTCGAAAATTTGATTTTTTCGGCCCACCCTACTGCATATCTTCCTACCACCAATACAGTCCACGAGCTCAAAATTTAAACTTTTTTAATAAAAATGATCGTTAAATCGGAATAAAACTTGTAGATACCATTTTCTGACACTACACCAGATAGTCACTGTACCACCAATACAGTCCACGTAGCTCAAAATTTGAACTTTCAAAAAATCCTAATATATAAAGCAGAAAGTGTTTGTGTTTGTCTGTGGCCTAAAAACTTTCGAACGGTAAACTCTGGGGTCACGAAATGTGTCCCAGCTCATTATGCCTAGCTAATCCAGATAAATGTGCGCGCCCTGACTATTTTCACAAAAAAATAAATAAATTTTTTTTTATAAAATCAGAATCTAAATTTCGGGCGAAGCCGAATAGTAAAGCTAGTTATCGTTAAATTAAAGTGAAAAGATGGAACTTGCAGACACAATTTTCTGTCACTATACTGGTATGTATAGTAATTTTACCACCAATACAGTCTGTACAGCTCAGAAATGAAAGTTTCTCTAAAAAATGATTGCAGATTGCCAATTGAAATCGGGGGGTCAGAATGGTTGATGCTGCTTTCGCACCGCTATAAGCGTCTCCTTACCATCAGTACAGTCCACATGGCGCCGTGTTGTTGGTGTGACTTCGCGCAGGATGAGCGTCGGAGCGGTTTCCGTTCTCGCCGAGACTTAGATCGCGATTGAGGGAGCAGATTGACCGAGCATCGGTTATATACGTAGCAGTCGTTTATGATCCCGAAGAACGCAATTAAGCCCGGCGCTCCGTCGCGCCCGGCGTGCACGGTTGCCCTGCAGAGGGGGGAAATGAAGTCCTGTTCGCGGTAAGAGTGCCGTCGGTGACGAGAAGTGAGTCACCTTCGCGAGCTCTCCCCGCCGATAGGAAGGGAAACAGGGTCGTTTTCCTTCTTTCCATTCCTCCTTTTTCGCTTCTTCGCCTAAGCGGGAACAGGCTTCGGGTTTCAACACCTTGGATTTCACGACGCCGGCGAGTGCCGTCAGCGTTCCCTCGACCTCCGATTCCGCGCAATCCGATAGCGGTATCGTTTGTAACTTCTGCGACTTAGTTCTTTCGCCTAGATCCTCACTTTTCCGTTCCAGACAACTGCGGGCCGAGTTTTTACAACCTAGAATTGTATCGGGTTGATTTCCCGCGGAAGAAAATGAACTTTTGATGGGAGAAGATTGTATATCGCAGTAGAAAGTGCAGTAATCGATCTATGAAGTTCTTTATCAGCTTTACACGCTTGATCTCATTTTCTCGTAGCTTGGTATTCGCTTAGATCTTTAGTTAGCTTTCTTAGCCGCTCGTTAACCGCGAAAGTGTGAAGAATCCGGTTAAATTTTATAGTTCATCGAGTCTATAAATAGCTAGGTTCTGCGCTCCAAAAATAGACGGGTTTAAAATTATCTGCGGGCTTCAAAAATAGACTCTTCAAATAAGACGATAAGGTATTTATCGTTTGACGATATAAATATTGATGTACAGTGTATTGGCGAAAATTGAGTAGGTACTACATTTAATTGTACAATAAATTGATCAAAATTCTCAGAGGCTTCCGCAATATTTCCCGCAATTGAGGGGTCCAGTGAAAATCAGGCACGTGCCACCGTTTGATAATTTAGAAGAAAGTAGGTTGAAGGAAGAATTTTAATTATTTTAATCGGTACACGAGTTAGATGGTAAATGATACAACTACTATCAAATTTTAGCTGAAAAAATGAATTTTAATAGGTCACGCGTCATGGGCCCCTTTTCGAGTACAAAATTTTTTTCTCAGCGTGACGAAAATTTTTTTAATTATAATTATAATTGTTTATTAACGGAACTAAATTCCACTTTTACATAAGAAATGGCATCAAAGCCCTTAAGCCTAAGTCAACGACAACGACAATTTTAGTGAAAATTAATAATACAAAGAGACGAAAATGTATGCATGTGTGGCAGGCGCCTGTTTTCCACCGGGGCTCTAAATTTTAAATTCGCTGCGACATTTTCGTCTCTTCCCGTTTCAAAGCGTCCGCCGCTGTTTCCTTCGCTCCGCGTATTCGTGGTCTTGAATTAGCACACCGAGTTGAAGAATTTCCCATGCATTTTTCACGCGCCAGTCACCGTGTTTGGCAGGTGTTAATCGTCCACTCACTGATCGTTAAACAATCGCGCGCACCCCGGCGTTTGGCGGGCATATGCTCGACATACTCGGTGTCTGTTGATGATCAGGATGAATGGAATAGATCGAGAAGTGAATCACTAGCTATTCCGCCTGCGGCCATTAGCGATGTCGCGTTAATCGACGTTCTTGATGCCGGTCGGGATACGTTCGTAGAAAACTGGTTCCTGATCGTTCGTCGAACGCCATCGGCTAGCGCAAACATCGTTAATCTCTGCGGATATCTGGATTTCGATTGCTAATCGTTAGAGGGAAGGAATGTAACGTGGGTGCATGTTGGAATGGTAGCTTAGACGGGAGACTTATTTGCAGAATGCAATAATAATTAATTAGAATTTAAATTTGCCGCGATTCTCTGTCGCAAGTCGTAATTCCTATTTATTGCATTCCAAGCGCAGCATTCCGCGGGGAAACGTCGATCTTAGGTAAAAGTATACAGGGTGGAGCTGTAAATATCGAATAATTTCGAATACGAATAATGCCTTCGAATATTCAAATAATTCGGAGCGATAAGATTTCGGATTGCACCGAATAGATGTATATAATTTATAATTTTCTATTAATTGTAAAGGCCAATATGAAAAGAATTTCACGATAAAGTGTGAAAAAATATTTCATGTTCAGATTCCTATTCGGTACAATCCGAAATTCGATTAATTATTCGAATATTCGAATCTCAAATTCGAATTCTCTGGTATTCGAATATTCAAATACTTAAAATATTCGATTTGCAACAGGCCTAATACAGGGTGTCTCACCAAACATAATCATCAGAAATATTTTTGCTATATTTAAAATTTGAAATTAATTTAAAATTTCTTTTACATTTCAGGTGATAAAGTTAAGTGAAACACCCTGTACACAGGATTCAGCAATGGCGTCGAAGTAATTATAAACTGTTTTGTAAGTTTTAGATGCGAGGAAGAAACTTTGATAAATGTAGATCGGTTAACATTCTTGCTTCTACTTTAACAGTTATTTTAATTTAGGCCGTTATCTCGCAGTGGATGCTCGAACTGCCCGCCATTTTGAATTACCGCTGGATGCCTTTCCTCCGATTTTTTCGGAATTCTGAGAAACGTATGATCCAGGGGTCCAAACCAGTTTGTTGGGACATTTTTCTAAATTCTAAAGCGTATAATCTTTATCAATAAATCATTTTACGCTGCTTCGCTACGGGATGACAGGAAGTGGCACGCTCAACTGTATTTCCGTCCATCGATCGAGGTCGAGTAACAGGATTAACGCTCGTTTATTCAGTAGAATCTAAGTACAACGTGGATTATAAATAAAATCGCATATCAAACTGTCTCCTCGTTAAAAACAACGCAACAAAAGATACAAATGAAAAGTCATTACAAAACTTGGAACACTCGCTTCAGTGGCGCACCCAGAGGGGGTGACGGGAGGGGCCCCGGCACCCCCCAAAGAAAAAGAAAAAATCAGATTAACGTAACCACGACTGAAGTAATTCAAGACCTTTGTAAAAAGAAGAGAGAGCTAGACATTATCCTCTAAAGTCTAAATAAATTTTTATAATCACCTAACGAATTTGATCGAATTTGCATTAAAAATATTTAACCCTTCAACCCGCCCAAGGTTAAATCCTGAGTGCGCCACTGCACTCGATTATGTCCCCTCTCAATTAAAATCCAATACTAACATCAGCTTCCATTTATCCAAAAAACCAATACAATAAAATATCCATTCTAATTCTCCATTTTAGAAATTTCTTCTTTCATCGTCACAGCTTCATCCGTCCACAAATTCAACTCTTCTTCTGCACTCCTCTTCATGACTCAGTAATCCTCGTATCGAGATCTATAATACCCACGTCTGGGATAATAATCGTAATCCCGATTGGGTCTGTACCCGTATCTCCTGTTGCCGCTATCTTCGCGGTACCTGGACCTCTCCTGCGACTCCTGTCGATACCTGAACAGCGGCCTGAAGATGAGGTCTTCAGCGACGTCCAAGTCCCCCGTCGCCTTCAAGTAATCCGCCCCATCGTCCGGAAAAATGGGCCCGACAATGCCCCACCGTGGGACCACGACTGGCGCCAGGAGCATCTCTTTAGCAGCGAAATTCGGCGCCACTTGCTCCGGTAAGAAGGAGACTGGCTCGGTGCCTTGCGTCGACGACGGGGAGACCTGAAAGCAGGGATATTCCTCCATAGACAACCCTTTCATCCCCCTCTTCATGCTCGAGCTCTCCATTTTTATCTGCGCCGGTTCTCCGACGCATTAAGAAGGAGCTGAAGATGAAGACGAGCGCGCGAAGCTTTGCTAACTCTGCTTTATTGGAGCTCCATTGGATTGCCCGATGGATTTACCTCCGACGAAGCTGAGGGCAGCCAGTAGTCGGGGTCCACCGTCAGGGACGTTTGCTCGACGTAGGATTGGACCTTGCTCTGGATCCTGTCGCCGTTGTCCTTGAGGAGCTGCACCTGGCTCTTCAGGGCCTCGTTGTTCAGCGTGTTCGGCAGAATGGCCACGATCGGCGCGTTCACCTTGCCATTGTCAACGCTGGACGGGTCGATGACCGCGACGATGGGGACCGTCATCTTCTTCGGCTCGACCTCCGGCAACGGTGCGTCATGGCTGATGGTATCCTTCAAGAATTCGGTCTTGCGTTTGTCGGCCACTGGCATCGGGCGCTCGGTAGTCTCCAGCGAGGATGATGGTGGCTCGTTGTCGGCGGGCTGCTGCGGTCCACTTTCGGTTTCTTGGAAATCGGGGGACGCGTTGATCTGGGAATTAAATGGGAATTATTGGTGAGGAAGTCTTCTGCGGGGGGACCAGGCGGTGGTGAAGTCTCTGGCGCGCACGCGCGAATAGGAAATAGGAAAGTAGGACTTCTCAGGGAATAAAGGCTATTGAATTGGAAATTTGGCAGTACTCTCGGAATTAACGGGGGATTCTCGTGTAACAGTCCCCGAAATTTATGAATTTATTTTGAAAAAACTATTCTTAATATTGCATTAAACTCTTTTGAGATATAAGGAGGCATCTTTGAACTTGTAGATTTTTTTTTATGTCGATCCTTCTTGTTATTTATTAATTATTGTGGAATCGTGTTAACCTCTTCGATAATGTTGGCGTCAGGTGTAGCACCTGTCACAGTCATCTGATTGCAAAAAGAAGAACATATTCTTAAAGTTAAATAATTCACGCTGGGACTGAACCTACAATTTTAATTTTAGTTTTTATTTATAATACTTTCCTCGTCGATGTAAAGAATAATATGAAAAATTTGTCTAAGGAGAAAACTTACTTTTCCTTTCAAACGCTATAACTCTTTCAATTTTTCATTTTTTTTCTTCAAAGTGGAACAATCCCAGCGTAAACTACCTAATTTTAAGAAACTTCTATTATTTTTGCAATCGGATGACTGTGATAGGTGCTACACATCCCGCCAACAGGAGTTACATCGTCGTAGAGGTGGACAAGATTCCACAATAATTAATAAATAATAAGAACGATCGACATAAAAAAATATTTTCTCCAAGTTTAAAGATGCCTCCTTATATCCCAAAAGAGTTCAATCCAATATGACCCACAGTTTTTTAAAAAAAAAATCTTAAATATCAGTTGCTTTGGGGGCTGTTAGACGAGAATCCCCCTTCAAACATGAATAATTGGTGAGGAAGTCTTCTGTGGTGGTACCAAGCGGTAGTGAAGTCTTTGGTGCGCATGCGCGAAAAGGAGATGGAGAAATAAGAATCCTATGCGAATAGGGGCGATTGAATTCGGGATTTGACAGTCTACTTTTTTAATTTTGGGATTTCTGTTTCGTCGTCAGTATTGCTTGGTATGCATATAAAGGAAGTGTTAGACGGTAATGTTTGAATTCATAGAGAGAAGAATTCCTTGAGGTAAATAAAGATTTAAACGCGGAATCTTGTAATGCGAATATTGGATTCCTGTTTCCTTGCGCAATCGACTCGGCGTCGATGTGCATTATCGTAAATAGAGATCTCAGTGTATGGTACGTGTTGACTGAATCACGATTCTCTACCTCAGACGTGTATCCATCCACGTCGCTTTCGAACAATGACAGGTCGTCAGGGGAAGTGGATTCAGCCTCTGCTTGCTTGGCTTCCGTGATGTTCTTTCGAACGTCCTCGAGGTTCTCGGTCGGGACCACAAGTAGGTGCTCCCGTTTCGTGAGTATCTTCAACAGAAATCCACGTAAAGCGAACAGAAACGTAGTAATCGTCATACAAAGATACATTTCTTCCAAGGGAACCTCGGTAACTCCAAAATTCCCATCTTTTTTTAAACTTTGCAGATTTATAGGGAACCTCAATAGAAGTATTAGACAATTTTCTTCCTTCTATAATTTCAAGATAGTTACACAGAAAAATAGGAAAACTCACATCAACCTTTACGGGGTGTTTTCACTCTGAAGAACCAAAAAGTGGCAGAAAAAAATGGGTCTCCTACAAATCTGCAAAGTTTCAAATAAATCTGAATTTTCGAGACACCGAAGTTGAATTAGGATTGAAATTTTTCAGAGCACTGTTTGAAGCTTCCTTCACAAAATGTGAATTTCAAAATTTTGGGACAACTTAGGGAATACCTCCAAAAGATATAGGAAAATAACAATTGGGAATCTTTAGTGGCACTTCAATGGCAATAAAGAGTGCCAATCGCGTGAAATAAAAATTTGGTAAGCAACCTCTACATGTAATAAAAAAAAAACTTGTTCCACGAAGCTTGCTCTACAAAACGTGTATTTCAAAAACTTAAATTAATAACGTAGGAGCCACCTGCGAAAACACAAGTCTAAATAGAAGAAACTTGAAATTACGTCACTTCTTATTTCTACGAACCGTGTTTGGATCGCTGGCGGGCATTATGTAAACTTTCTTCTTAACGACCAGCCCATTTAACGACCCATTGCTAGCTGCCTGGTGCACAGCATCCTGCACAACTGGATCCTGAACGACAGCAGCGATGGTCTCATTTTTATCGCGCGGCGTCGGTGGTAGCAGGCCCTCCAAGTCTTCCGGGGCCAAGGGTTTCGCTACCGAAACATCTCCGTAAAACAGGATCAGGTAAAAAAATAGTTGAGCCGTCACGATCTAAAATCAAAAACACAATTATTCTAGTGCCCAAAATTACGACTTGGGATGTACCAAAACAGCTGAATCCTCATTTAACTCTCCAAAGGACTTCCTTCTTTGGAAGGATTTGATTATTTCTACAAAATTAATTCCCTGTTCCGCGATAAATAATTCCTTAAATTAACTAGCCCTTCCTTTATCTATTCTGCCAAAGAACTCGAGAAGTGAATCTTCACCTGTGAATGTAATTTTTACTAAATGACCTTGGGAGAGCCAAGGAGACCTTACGAAAGATCTTAACTTCGTGATGCAACAAGGTACAAATTGAATGTCTATTACGTAATATTCTAATGCTTAGAACATCGGTTTTGATATTAGCGTTTACACTGTTCCTGGGTACCATTTTGTACTTCATCCCCTCAACGTCAGCGTTTCCAGCAGAGTTTCCTCAAAGTACTGCCGCGGCGAGTCTTCTCGAATATTCCGAATTCGATCGAAACTTCACCAATGCCTGTTCGTGTCTGAGCAACGATAACGGTTCGTTTCGCGTTTTATACCGGGTACTGAATGAATTATCGTCGCCCTGCTAACAGACGTGAGCATCAACCTTGCGGTACACCACTTCGGCCACGGGTGCACACCTTGAACCTGTCGCATCTGCTTCAATTTGCTGTTTGCTCTTTCTCAATCGTAACAAGCCTGGGCGCAATATACCCGCGCCGTTCTCATTTATTTTAGGAATTATTGTTACTTCCTGAAATGCATTGCACGTGCCGCCATTCGTGCGACAAGTGTCCTCGAACTTTTTTAAGCTGCTGCTGGGATAAAATCCTTTTGGTTTTTGGGTTTTATAGGAGACACGTGTTTTCTTGTTAGCACTGGGTGGTTTGTAGATAATAAGTTTTTATAGTCTTCTTTGCTACATCAACCTTTTTCTTCGACACCTCGTACAAATTTTAGTAGTACTTGGTACAGATAATGAATCTCAGGGTTAATCGAAATACCCTTTAATGAGGATAAAATTAGATGACTGTATAAATTGCCTGTTTTTATAAAGGATCCACACCCACTTTATTTACTTTTGAGTATAATATTTCTTTACCTTTGAATATAATATTTCTTTAATTTTGAGTATAATATTTATTTAATTCTTGAGTATATTTATTTATTTATTTTTTAGTATAAAATTTATTTACTTTTCAATATAATATTTACTTATTTTTCTGTATAATATTTCTTTACTTTTGAGTGTAATATTTCTTTACTTTTGAATATAATACTTCTTTAATTTTGAGTATAATATTTATTTACTTTTGAGTATCATATTCAGCTTTAGTCACCAACGAAGAGATTTATCAAAATTCTTCGCAAATGAAGACACTGTTCACTAAAAGCACAGCAGCGTCTCTAATACATCCTCCAACACAGTCTTCAAGTTCCACAAGTCTCCAGAAATTCCACTCCTCCAAGTACCTTATTAGAATATTTAATCTCCTTAATTGCAACTCGACTGTCAATCGCCACTAACCAGTAACCAATCCTCCTTTTCCATCACCTGTATTTGCAAAGATCTCGAAGAGTTCCCCTCCCCAGCCACGCAGTCCCGACTACGCAAAAATCATTCTAGATCGATGGAATCCTCCGAAACTAATGCCACGGTTAGTGCCGCGCTAACAGCACCGAGATGTTTAGCGATCGACTTAGCAGCTGCTTCTATAGCTGCTTATAAAAGAGCGTCTGCTTCCTGGTCCCTTAGTTCTCCATAGCCACTCGAATACCTCGCATCGTCGTCAGCGGTCCATTTCCGAAATCCAGCTCCAAGCACTGAAAAAAAAAGAAGAATGGGTCCCCTAGTTCTCTTCCCCACCTTGCTCCTCCTGCTTGGAATCACAGAACGCTCCCTATGCAGCGATTTCGATTCAGCATGGACACCATCGCAACCTTCGACTGAGTCTATATCCGCCCCAGATACAAAGCTCGCAACTTCTGCAACAGAAAGTACCGAGGGAACCCAGTTCTACACTCCCAACGAGGACTTCAATCCGATAGTTCCTATCAAGAAGCCCCCCAGCTCCACAGAAGTTCATCGCGAAGTCGGAGCAACTTCCCTTGACGAATCTCCAATATCTGAGAAGCCTACGGTAGAAGCAGCCTCCGCAACGACAAACTCCGTCGACGGGAAGCAAACTCAAGCTACAAGCCACACAGGAGATAATAAAGAAGGGAAGCAGCCATTGATCGTTGACCTAGGAGCCCTTCAACACCTTCGCCTCAGGCGAGACGCAGAAGACACGCAGTCCACCAACACACCAGACTCCAGCGAACTCGTGCAAGATGACGCGGCTGGCCAGCAAGAACCAGCCGCGCAGGACTCGGAAGATTCAGGGAATTCGCAGTTTCAAAATGGTTTGGTATATTTGTCAGACGTGGACGGTGATGACGTAGCTGAGACTGAGGACTCGACAGGTTTCGCGCTGGAGTTCCCCGATCAGTTGGAGTCTTCGGAAACTCTGGCAGAATCAATGGACGCCGAGGTTCGGGACGAAAGGGACACGAACTCCGAAGAGATCCTCGAAGGTGTCGAGCAGAGGCACGGCAGGGACGTTCGCGACTGGTATCGGCGGCCGTCGATCGGAAAGAGGTACTGGTCCAGTCAGGAATACCAGCCGAGGCGTAGCTTTGTAAGGGTCCCAGTGTTCCCAGGGAAGTGATGGAAGGGACTAGGGCGATGTCTGTGAAATTGAATGAAATAAACGGATTGGCAAGAAGGACTAGTTGCACGTTATTACAAGACGTTTATTTAACGAGGTCGCTCGATCGAGCGCTAGAAAAAGAAATCGTATCACAAGCACGGTTCGTTTATATTTAGAGATTACATCAACGACGTCGTTGTTGCTATCGACATGTTTTTTCAGCCTCGTCGACATCGTTCTTCTGTTGCTTTGGTGGGTAGCTCTTCAGAGGTTCTTACTAGAGCTCTTACTTTTTGACCCGTCGGGTACCCGGGTACCCGGACATTACCCGGGATAACTTCAAGCAATTGAATGTAGTATTGTCTGTGATTGTCTGTGGTATAGTCTGATGTTAGCCAAAAATGATTGAACAATACCACATTCAATGGCTTGAAGTTGTTTCGGGTAGACGGGTACCCGACGGGTCAAAAAGTAAGAGCTCTAGTTCTTACAACTAGGGACTTACACTGCCGTTCATAAGTATTAGGACGCCTGTTGTGTTCTACGCCAGATGTGATGTTTGGTAGAGATACTCTTCACTGATTTTAATTTAAAATACCAAATAAATAGGGTTACCATAAGTCCCGGATTTCTTATTTCTTGATTTTTCACGGAATTCTACGAAGAGAATTTGAAGAAAATTTTCTGTACAGAAAAATCTGACTTGGCTCCCAAATAGATTGTTGCCGTACTTGTAATTACTATTGTCTAAGTGTCTTTCATTGTATGTCATTTTTTAAACACTGCAATAAAACTACTCTTTTTCAAAGAAATTTCGTTCTGTCCGTTTTTTCTTTTTTACCTGTTCCGGTTTGCTGGTGAATAAATATAGTAACCCTGTTTCGAATGAAGCAAAATTTGTCAGAGTTCTTCGGTAAATTTAAAACGTCTCTCACAATTATTTCACACAGAGTAGGTGTCCTGATACTTATGAACGGCAGTGTATATCGGCTTATAGTACGATGATTCTATCACGGTCGCTTTCATCCTTCCACACAATGTTGTAGTTAACAAATCATTCAGTTCAGCTAGTAGAAAAAAAAATGTACAAAACTGTACTGTGGTATAAGTTACGAGTTCTAGAGCTTCTACGTTACAAAAGATCGACCTATGAGGGCCTTGCGCTGGCCCCGAATCACCGATTCGGCTGAAATTTTGCTTATTGCGGGTGTATGATATGTGTAATGATATATTAAACGCAGGGGAATACTCAAAATTTGGAGAGAAAATCGAGTCTAGTGTGGCATAGTGTAGATCGCCCAACCTGAAAATTCTGAATTTAATGGAACTTAGTGTGAATGCAGAGCATACTGGAAATTTTCTTTTCTCCGGAAAAATCACTCCGAGTGGTTGAAATCAGTCCCTAAAGCCATCGGGTTTTTTTAAATATAACTTTGTGACGCTGCGAGATATGACAAAACTTTCAATACAAGAATTGTTCAGTTTTTTATGCTCTATCATACTACCGAAAGAAAAATATTTTTTTATATTAATGAAATGGAAGTAACGTTATGAGTTTGAGGTCTGATTTCACCTCTTCAGAGTGAATTTCCCTAGAAAAGATTCCTCTTTGCATGGTCTGCACTCACACGAAATTTCATTAAAATCAGAATTTTTGTAAGACCGAATCAAGTAGTAATTAAATAAATTGCAAGAGCAACAAGTTTGATTTTTTCGTGATTAGTACGTTCTACAATGCACGAGCTTAATTTTCCCAGCAAATTTTGATTACTGCATCCCGTTCTTTCGATGATATTAGTATGGATAGTGTGCATAAGTGTATGCAAAATTTGAGCCAAATCGGTGATCCGAACTTCCTGCACCTCCCCCGTTAAAGAATTATTAAGCGTCCTAAAGTGCCGAGGGTGTTTTTGTTTTGCTCCAGGAACGATTTGTTGCTCCCGTTCGCCTCGGTGACGACTATTTGCTCGTCGAATTAGCAGCCCCGCTATTTATTCTCGTTGACTAACGAGGCACTAAGTGACGCAGCCTTCTGGAAGACCCGTTCACTTCCGGCTTCGACGATCGCCTCCTCGTCGAACGCAGTTGAAAATTCTCATATTTCAGTCACGACGCAGCTTTCGTGAAAGCTGAGCAATTGCGAATAGAACGCAGATGGAGCTTCGTCTTCCAGGTGTTGCTGAGACTGGTGGCAACGGGGGGGGGGGGGGGGGGGGGGGGGGAACAGAGGTCGAGGAAAGTTTGAGGAGTTGGTTGCATTTAAATTAATCTTCCTTCGAGGATCTTGGCGTCTCGAGTTGCTCTGAATTTTCATAGAATCTTACGAGTGTTTAAGACTCCAGTAGGTCCTTTGCAGTCTTCAGATCACAAGAAATTCTTATCTTGGCGCCTTAGGCTTCATTTTCAAGGCATTGCAGAATAATAGTAGCAACATAGTTGGTTGACTTGTCTCGATTTTCCTTTGAGAATCTCCAGTTCTCAGGTGAAGAATAAAATTGAATTCTTGACGCCGTGGAATTCCCCTTGGGAATCTTGAATCCTTGAAAGTTCCTCTTCTAGGAGTCACAGGAACTAATGGCAGTTTTAAAAAGAGAAGTTGCGGGGCCTCTAAGTCCCTCAAATTCTACATAAATGTGTAAGAATCTTACACTATCAAATGATTGCTTCCTAAGCACTTCGTTCCCTTGATTCTTATGCAGGAATTTCGCTTCCCAAATGGGGACTCTTCTGTTTAAATTCTTCTTCGTACTTCCCTCCAAAATCTCAACCCTTAAATATCCAAAAATTCTTAAACTATTTCTTCATCACAGTTCCCTAAAACTCCATCCACGCCTTCCGAAACTCTCCACTCTTCTCTCAAACAAAAAGGGGCCTTAACTCCTTGCCCCTATCAAATAATTAAACAATACTCTTCGCGCTCTTTGGTCTCCAAAATCACTGTCCTTTCGCGTCGACAGGTTGTCAAAGATTCTCATCTACTGCCATCGATGACTCAGAACTGATTCCTGCGCCGGATCGCGTCCCTGACTCGTTGCCGATACGCTAATTGCTGCCGATAGACGAACAATGGCCGAAGAGCGTAGGTACCAGCCGCGGTTTCGAGATCGTCCTCCTCCGCCACCTTCGCGCTGCGCTTCTCCATCGGATCGCTACCGGAAGCCTCTTCTGCGCTGTTCAACTTGCCGAAAAGCAATGTGTACACCACTGGGGTTGACTCTTCTTGTGGTTGGCTGGCGATTTCAGTATGTTCTTGCTCTTCGAGAATCGGTGCTTCTGTGAGAGGATCAGAGCTCCTCTCTGGCCGGAGCGGAAGCGCGACGGCACAGCCGACGAGCGCCAGCAGGAAAACGATTGTGCTTGGCGTCTGAAAGGGAAAGAATTCGGATTTTATAGAATTCAATTATAATTGTGTCAATGGGGCACTGGGGATTTAATCTTAAGGGGAGCCGAGATGAACGGATAAAAATATTTTTAATGCAAATTCAATAAAATTCTCTAGGTGATTATAAAAATTTCTTTAAAGAATAAAATCTAGTTTTCTTTTCTTTTTGCAAAGAATCTTCTTTGGGGGTGCCAGGGCTCTTTGGCTCACCTCCCTCTGGATGCGTCACTGAATTGTGCATTATTAAGTTTCATAAAGTCTACTCTGAATCGCGTTTTATATCAATTGGATCGATGCTCCATGGAGGGTTGAGAGTAAAATTGTTGGTTATTGTTGAATAGCTATTTTTTTATTAAATTTGGACTGCTCAAGTTATATAAGAATATTTTCAAATTCATATAATCACCTTTAAGTAAAGTGTTTCAATCTTTTTGGTATTTTTTTATATAGAGACCTCCATGGAATTTGAGCCGCGAGTACACCCTGTACAAGACTACCCAGAACCACTCAATCTTCAGCGCCCCAAAACGATGAAAATTCCCAACAGTAAGCCGCACAATTCTTAAAGTAAACTTACCATTTTCGTATTTGGTTCGAAGCTTCCCTCCCTCGTAGCAAAGGCGATTCTTCTTTCTCAGAAGCTGAGGAGCCTTCGGTGTGGCGTACAAGTAGCCGAGATGGACGGAGCAATAAAAAGAAGCAAAGTATCTCTTGCGAATAACAGCGAGACGTCGAGCTCGAAGCGTTGTGCACTTTAAGGAAAGATGGTGGACACGTTGGGACCGCTCTGTGGCAAGTTTATGCCCCAGGTAGGCATCCTTGCAGCATTTATACGAAACAATGACGTCAAACGGGAGCACGCTAATCGTACAGTGACGTTTCGACGGCAGGTGATAACTGACCTGGTAAATTAGAAAGATGGATGCGACACCCCAGCTACGTGCAGTCCTCCTGCGTTGCATCCTAAATCGGTAAACGTCTCTTGTTTTCCTCGGTACGAGGACGGATCATGGTCACGCGCAAAAGGTCGCGACGCGTGACCACGAGCGACGCGAGCGTCAGTTTCGCTGATCCAGCGGGCGGAATCTCGTTTACGCTCGTTTAAGCGATCGTGAAACCGTTCCGTGCGCGATTTAACCCGACAGAGCTCGCGGTGGGTCAGGGAGACCCAGACCTATTCGCTATTATTTTTTTATTAGAAACGGTAGAAGGTCGGAAAGTTGCCCTTCGCGATTCCTTTCCGAATTGCTTGTCGTTTGAAGTGACGATGAGACTGGTGTCTCACAAGGTAAGATCTCCAAACCGGAAATTCAAAAAATTATGAAACTTGGGTTTGGAAACTGTGAAATTTTATGACAAATTATGAACAATTTTTTTGCTGCCAAAATTAACTCTAAGGGGGTGAAATTGACCCTCGAAAATTCAGTTATTTCCCGATTTTACGTTATAACTCGCGAACAGCAAGAACTGTAAGGTACCAAATGATAGTCCTAATTAAAAGAAGTAACTTTTGTCTGAAAACTTTTTTCCTATCTCTTACAGTTCGCGAGTTATAACACAAAATCGGAAAATACCTAACCGGAGTTTCGGGCATCAATTTCAATCAACCCCTTACAGTGAATTTGGACAACAAAAAAAATCCGTAATACACAACTAAGTATATAGCCTCTACATATCCCCAAAGCTTCATAATCTTTTGAATTTCCGAGTTGGGAAACTTCCCTTGTCAGTTTAATTTGCAGTAAACGAAGAAGCCTTTGCTTTTCGACTATTTAGGTCTGCATGTATGAGGAATGCTTGAAGAGTTCTGATAGTGAGATAATTTTCAAAGAAAATAGATACTGATCATATATGACGCTGTTAAACATTGCTAAACATTATTTTGATGTATATTAATCTTGGAAGCCTTTATTTTTTTCATTAAAAAAAAGCACCTAGAATTTTATTGCGTTATATGACACGATTAAATATAAGAATACTGATAGTGCAAATATGAACGCGTAACAACATTTAACAAGTAAATTTTATTTTGAGAAAATGTTCTAACAGCAAATTTGTTTTTTTAAGTGTCTAAAAATAGATATGAGGCTCATTGTCAGTGTGAGAATTGGCTGGTCTGAAAATGAGCGCGAGCTTTGTCGGGTTGACACGGTGATCGCATTCAGGGGTCCGTTTGCCGCGCAGTGATTCATCTTTCATGCTCACGCGGAAGATGGGACACAACAGAATCGAGAAGATTACGCAACGGTAACTCCGCACTGACGTGCTCCAGCGAGATTTCCCTTGAAACGAGGCTGTTTGTGGGAAATTCGACGATGTCACGCGTAGCGGAAGGTGTGACTTCGTGAAGTAAATAATTTAGAGGCGTATGAGATCAGTTTGGATCGAGGCTTTTGGCTGCAGTTAGGTACTCTTCTTCAGCGAGCTTGAAGTTAATTTTGAAGCAGGGATTTTATAGCGTTGTAGCGTTAGGTGTTCTTGTAGAGACGGTTCGCTTATCTGTGGGATTTATTTCTTGTTATGCAGAAATTTTATGGCCTCGTGAAGTTAGATCTTTTCTTATCAGAGATTTAGAGCTTCCGATTTAACCGTCAAGTAGGAATTTAGATTCTTCTCGCATACGCTTTGCTCCCTTTCGAAGTTTAAAATTTTAATTTCACATTTCGTGTATGGTTGAATTCCATGTGAAGTTCGTCGTTGGAGGTTTAAACGCGAGAGGAACGGGAAAGGGAAGAAAAGAAAGAAAAGAAGAGGAACTATGGGCTCTGACCAGGACCCTACTTTACCTTCCACAAAATTGGTGGTATATAACATTCTTTACCCAACTAAATAAATCTATGCCTTTGTATCCAACTAAAAACGTGACTTGTGTCAACATCGAACAAAAAATGACCCAAGAAATCGCCCATTTTTGGTCCCACGATTTTGGAACTGAATTTTGTGCCAAGCGATACCTTATGATGAGACATCAATCACAAGAAATTTTCAAGTTGAGTCGACAATTAGTTTCCGAGATATAGAATGTCAATGTTAAAAAATCACATTTGTTTTTCTTGATTTTGATTATTGGAAATGGTGATGGATACACGTTGCATATATCACTTATATAACCATACAACTGTCATAATGTGGCTGCAACAGCCATCAGTCCGAGCACCACTTTCACACGTGCAATAATATTCTGCGATTGATTGTCGTCCGGTTTTAATTTTATTAATAAGTATGAGAATGTGGTGATGCTTTTTTTAAGTTACGATTAGACCAAAGTTTTATGAAGATTAGAATATTTTTTGACATACGGTCCGCTATATTGAACGGCCATTGTGAATTTTGAAAATCTAAGTTCAAATCTCCGAGCAAAACTTCTGGGAACAATTCTTTAAATTATCGGACTAACATGAAAGCATGTGGATTGACGCGTTAATGAATTTTCACTTCCTGCACCTCCCATATCCAGTGGCGGATTTAAGGAAAAAGGCCCCGCTGACAAACGTTCTGAGGGGCCCATTTTTTAGGAAAAACGAAGAGGTAATTTACTAAAAACAGGGTAAGTGCAGTAGTACAGAAAAAATATATAGTGTTTGGATAAAATCATAATTTTTTTTTAATATGGGGTCCCTTGGGGCCTTCTGGACAGGGGCCCAGGCGGTAGCTGCTCATCGGCCGCCCGTTAAATCCGCCACTGCCCATACCCCAGAAACTAATTGCCGGTTCAACTTGAAAATTTATTGCGATCGATGTCTCTTCATAATGTATTTGACACAAAATTCGGTTCCAAAGTCGTGTGACCAAAAACAGGCGAAAACTCCCCCATATTTGGATCATTCTTTCAAAAGCTTTACAGACTACTCAAACTTCCAACGAGTTATGAGGAAAAAAAATCTTCAATGCGCACGATCTAGGGCATCTTAACACTTTGACTGGCGTCAGCGTGTTTCCACGCCGAGGGATGTCCACCCCCTGCGATATTCCCTGAAAAGCATGGAAAGTATTGTCCGAGGATCTTCGAACGCTATAAAATGTTATAATTCTGTTTCATACACGGCCGCTTCGGTAAAAGATCCTCGGAAGAGCCTGGCCGACTTGGAACGGTACTTCGCTGAGCCTTGTGCCACTCAAAGTGTTAATCAGACGTTAATCCCCCCCTAGACGGCCTCGAGGGTGATCCAATTAGGATCCAGTTGCCCTTGCAGCGCGTGGTATTCAAGATCGAAGAGAATTAGAGTGTTCGAAAGTGAAGGACAAAGGGGGTGAGTTCGGCGGGAGCGTGTCCTCTCGCCCTGGCGTGCGCCGGAGGGCCGAGGGGAAACGTGGAATCAATCGTTGCTCCAAATGTTACCAAACAAACTGATTTATTTCCTCAGTCAAAGCATTTCATTGTTGTTTCGTCTGAATAAATAGCGGCCTCCGCTTGTCTCGTGAGCAACGTGTTGTAAAAACGGAACGAAAAGAACGAATGGCCGTTTTCGTCCCTTTCGAGGGCACTTTAACGCGACGCTCTCTCTTTTTATTTTTGTAACTCCCGTCGCGGATATCTTTCTCTCACACTCTCTCTCGCTCTCTCTTTCTCTCTCTCTCTCACTGCACAGATCATTTTAGATCGCAGGCTCGGTCTCCTCCTGCACAGTTTCGCTGCTTTCGGTAGTATCGCTTTTAGATCTGAAAGAAATCACCAGATTGAGGGTCTTTCGAGGGTCTGCTGGGGAAGATAAGTACGAGAAGAATCATTGCAAGTGCAAAGACAGAGGATTAATACAGGGTGTACCAAGCAACGGTGGGGGGGACATGTCGGCTCCGCTCGCTCTGCGCCACGAATCGTGTAAGAAAAGCGACACTGAACTAGTTTCGGGGTTTGCGATCTAGTATCGAAGCACCACTGTTGGGGAGGTTGAAAACTCAAGATTTACTTTCAAAATTCTCTTTCCCATCTCTTTCTCCTTAATATCCAGTTTTACTTTAAAACCTCACTATTGCTTGGTACACCTACACACGATTATTAGAAATCTATGGTCTCCAGATTAAAATTGTTAGTCTCGGGGGCCCTGTAGGTGAAACTCATACTAATCTTCCCGAAGGGATCGTTAGGTGAAAACAGGGGTTGGTGGGGGGACCGATCGACGAGCCTCGAAAATTGAAGTCACTCGAAAAGAGCTTGACAGTCGCAAGAACGGCTAAACGTTCTTCGAAGCAACAGCAGCTACGGATAAAAAACACTTTTACTTTTCCAAATGGGCCCAAAATCTCGAGGCCCGACTAGCGGTCGCGTTAGTAGCAAGGCGGGAGGAGTTTGGAATGAAAAAAAGTTGGAAAGTACGAAAGAAATATTTCCTTTCCTGTATTGATCGATCTAATTATGCGACGGGGACCTCGTCTCTACGGAGTCTCTCTACATGGGGGAGTAAAAAAGAAAAAAAAAGAATCTCGTCGCGATTTTTCGTCGCTCGACTCGTTCTCTTTTCTTTCATCAATGCTTGTCTTTCGTTCAGTGTAAATAACAGTTTATTGCATGCAAGCCTCCCGGTCATGCTATCCGGTTATTCGATTTGGCTCTATACTCTCTCTCTCTCTCTCGCTCTCTCGCTCTCTCGCTCTCTCTCGCTCGCTCTCTTTTCGTGGGTGCGTGTAAAGAAGCGAAGTGACGTTCGATTTCTTAAATATGCTTATTCTTTTTGCTTTTTTCGTTTCGCTGATCTCGGCGAGGAGAATTTTGCAGCGCTCCCCAGCGGGAGGGTAGTGGCCAATCGGGAGAAGAATTTGTGTTTCGTGAACGCTCCCTCATTTCACTTCTTTCGCTCCCCCCATTCGGTCTGTCTAGCCATATTATCTCGTGTCGTTTCCACTTGTCACGTGTAAACTTTTATACATTAAAATACCATTCGATATAGTTCCTACAAAACGGTACATCGTTAATAGTAGTTAACTGTAAGACGTCGAGTCGCAGGATGCAATCAGGCTTCAGGGAGAAGTCACTTCCTACCATTGCCCGTATTAGTAGTTTCCCGAGGACGATCGGGCTCTATTCGTAACCCTTCGTCGCCCCTTCATTTCTCTTCCGTTCTCTCTCATCTCTTTCACTTTCGCTTATCGCGAGCAGAACTCGATTCTCTTAGCTTTAAGCGATCTGGCCGAGTTAATCAACGTCGATCGAATCACGGGGGACTCTGCGAACCATCTTGAAGACAGGACACTTGGTTCACTGTTTGGAGATACATGCAGGGTGTCTTGGAAATGAGCCTCCAAAGTCGGCAAGCTTACTCCACCCACATCGGGGATGAATAAGTTCTTTTACAAACGTTTTTTTGAATATGATAGTCTTCGAGGAACGCCCGCAAAGTGTGCAGAGCTCTGATCTTCTACTTTACAAGGTTTACACTGACTTATGTGATCGCAAGTACCGTGACTTTTTGCAAAGCTCTATCACAGACAAATCAGCGTTTACAATTCGGAAAGGAAGCATATATCGATTTGCAATGGCACCTTCTCCGTTCTCAGGCTAAGTGCAACCAGCCCCCGAATTGGAGAGTTGTTTCGCGGACACCCCGAATATACTGCTCCGAGGGCTTCTATATAAAACTTGTTTCAAGAAATATCTTTTCCGCGTCGGCAACTGGTTTCTTTCTGCCGAGGTGAAAGACGGCATTTCAAAAGAGCTCTTTTGTACACTCGACGATAAAAGGGGAGTCTTTCGCCGCGTCCAATGTCAAGGAACAGAAGACTTCCTTAGAAAAAAAAAACCTCCGCGCATTATCGAGCGTATTCAATCTCCTTTCCATCGACTCGAAATCATAATACCCACTTTGTCCTTTGAAAAGGGAGGACTCGTGAAACCCAAGTCCCCGTAAAATCTCCGAACCACCTTCCCCACGAAACAACCACCGTCCGTCCCTCTTAATCCCCCGTTTCCTTTTTCCCCCCGAGAGCCCAGATCGCGACTATTATTCTGTTCCTCGAGAAAGGGGGCCTTACTTCCGCCGCCGGTGGCCGCCCTTTGCATTGAGACGCGCTAAGAAGCACAGCGAACCGTCTCACCTCGACAGGAAGGCGCTCCGTGCTCTGGCCCGCGCGGACCCCGTGGTTCGGTCGCCCGGCAGCGATCAAGGCGATAATAGACTCACTGGAGCGATTATCTACTTATATATTGTCGGATAGTAAAGGATTCACTTGCTGGATGACTACGTCCTTCCAAAAGGCGAGGGGTTGCGTACAAGTATATGTTACTATAAACGGTCGTGATTTCCATCGTGGTTCCCATTTGTTTCCCTTCCATTCTTTGAGTAGGCACTTAACTATGTTTCCGCGGCTCCGCGCGGCATAACACGTTACGTCTATTGTACACGGCGGAGAAACTTATCGGGGGGGATGAAAGAAACGAAAGCTGCGTGTAAAAGCCTCCCCTCTTCGTATCTCATCGAAGCTCGATCGTCCGATTTCTGTCTCATTGCATTCGTCCCTTTCCGACTGAAATGTAGCATCGCCACTGGCAGAATATAACACGCTCGTTCTTCGAGAGGCAAAGGGGGACAATTTCCGCGCGAAATCTTACGATCGATGCGCCCTCAACCCTTTCCCTTATCACCACAACACACCCCTCTCGCGCTCACTCCCATTCCTCGCGCACTCGCGCTCCCCGACGCGTTATATTTGCTCTTTTCTCTCTCTTTTGTTTTTGGAACTTTTAAATTAGCACCGTGTCTCCCGTGGATTCTAGCTCTCGAGAATACCTCTCTCTCTCTTTCGCTCTCCCATGCACGCGTTCTTTCTCGCTCTCTCTCTCTCCCTCTCAATCTCTCTCTGCTCAGGAAGCTTCCAACCGATCAGCGGACAGGGGAGTCGGGTTGAACGTTCCGGAAGAACGTTCACCCCGTCCTTCTCGATGATCGTACGCACGACGGCAGAAACTCGAGAATTTCTGGGTAAATGCGCGGGGCACGCACCTTCATTGCGATCGATCGTCTCAGACGAAAGGTGAACGGACTAGTCTTAAACGGATTTCGCTAATTGACTCGCCCACGTCGACTGCGAGTCTGTTAGAAGCTTCTGGACGCCCTAGTTGCAGTCTTTCTGTAACAAGTGCCCCGCAGATTACAAATACCTTCGTCAGGGATTTTAGAATGCATTGTCTGACCGAGTCGACGAATAATATCCTTCGCCGATGCTCAAAATATTTTTGTCCGGGGTCTGCGAGCACACAGAAATGGTTTAAGCGAAGACTCTGATGGTGCAGCGAAGAAGAAATTTATGTGTCGAGCTGAGAAATCAGAATAGCGAATCGAAGGGACAGATCAGTATCGATGGAGTTAGTTGCAATGGTAGCGACACACCACTAATCATTTCCCAGAAGAGTTCCCCCCGATTTGCACGCAGAAGCTTCTAACAGTTCCGAACTACAGAGACCTGGGTCGTAAGGATCCGAAGGATCCCATTCGCTACCACTACGGCTAAGAACCGAGAATCTATAAAGTATCGAACTCGTGGGTTCCTCTAGGAACCAACTACCATCTCTTTCGTTCAACAGAATCGTTCCAAATGAAGGTTCGTACGCGTGTTCTCCGTTCGAAGGAAACGGCAACGTTCTCACGCCCCTCGAACATGAATCGCTCTCTATACACCGCGGCCGACCCTGTCAAAGATTGCAAAACGCGTCTCTGTGCAAAAACCGTGCATCGCTTCTAACAGTCTAAATACTCTCTAGAGACGAGAAATCAGGTAACGAGATAATGGTGCACACAGATAGACGGTACCGTCCACAGAATACTGTATTAACTTCGAACATGCTTAACATCGCTTCGAATAGGGAACATGATATCTCTAAAATAAATTGTGTATATATGCTCGGTGCGTCGTGAACGAACACGCGGACGCATTACGGGATGCAACGTACCCGAAATCTCTCGGTTTTTTTTTGTTATAGGGCGATCGTATTCCAATCTACAGCTACAGCAACGTACAAAAGTACAAAATACATTTGCTCGCGACCTCTCCCTTCCCTCCCAAACGGAAGTCGAAACGCGAAACCGCAATACGCCCCCCTTTCTGTCTCCTTCGTTTGTTTCTCTTCTTCACTTTCTGTTTGTCTTGGAACACGATCAGACGAGTCTTCTCTGCTCGAGTTTAATTAGTCGTGACTTACATAAAAGCTCAGCTTAAGAATACAGGCTTAACAACGCTACGTACTTCTTTCTTCCTAAATTTCTCCTTCAGAAGCAATTAGACGTATTCAGTCTTTCCACGATGCCCGGTGCACTCGCGCGTGCCGCCGGGCACTGCCAGGTGGAATTTGTGTTTTTAGAAAATGTTGCTTTTAATCCCACCCCCTGTTCCTATCTGGCGCGAAAGCGAGGTTTCTTTGAGCTTTCACGAGCACCTTAAGGATACCCACGAAGAAGCTCGGTGTGAACTTGTGTTGTTAGTGTAGACGCTTCGAACAGGGTTTGATAGTGTATAAAATAAACTTTTCTAACGCGACCATGAAACGGTTCGTCGTTCACAATGTGTTCCTCTGGTCGAACCAGGTCTCGGTATCAGGTTTAACACTGCTCGTCCAGGGTATGCAGAGAGCGTCCGGTTCCGTTGAACATCTAACACTTCTCAGTCGACCCAACAGAATTATCTTCGACAATCCTCTGGACCCTTTTACTCATAAGCATGCGAGGAAGTTCCTACGAAACACTGTAGCAACTAATTTCTGGGAATTAGTTAAACGAGTGCCCGATATCATTCAGCGTGACCAGATGCCACCTCGATACCCAAGGGACTGGGGCGCCAGTGCCAAATCTGATGCCGGATTCGATTCGAATCGAAGGCCCATTGAGTATATGTACGTATGTCTACTTATGCGTGTACTTATGTGGCGTACAATATTCTTGTTGGCTTCTCATAGTTTGGCACCCACTCTGTCGACTGCTACGTCGCCAAAGTTTCAACACAAATAATTTGTATGTTCGCTTAGTCGAAACATCCTCAAGTTGACGGCTAATTACATCAGTGTCCCGTGAGATTCAACACTAATCGTCTTGCGTATACCAGGAATGTTCTCGCTTAAAAAAAAAGACTGCCTCGACTACTGGATAGGAAATGCCTCGTATGAACCACCCGCGAGCTGTGTTGCGAAATTGCACGAAACATTATCAAGTACACAATCGAAGGCACAAGTTGCCATTTAACGGAATATCCTGATGACCTGTGTTCCTTCAAGGAAGAGAGAAAGTCAAAGGCTCCTCATTACTCATAGCCCCAGGAACAAGTTGCCAAACGAAACTGACGGCCCTAAATGAAACCAGCATCCTGCGCGAGAATGGGCTACGGTACGTCACAGGCATGGCTTACGCTAATTCTAACACGATCCTCCCCTATACGCGAACATTCTATAGAAGAACGGACTCTACTTCGATAGGTACGCTATTTAAAAACATTTACGAAGTGATACTACAGTTAGGATTGTTAACATTTCTCTACGCCTATCACGAATATATTCATTAGATTCTAGCAAAGTGATTGGGGGGGGGGGGGGGGGGGTGCTTATAAATTCTACGCGAATGATTTTGGTACCCTGGATAATTACTAACAATAGGTCTAATTTATTTGAAGATTATTTGTTAAAATCAAGGAGACTCGTCTCGTTTTCGAATCGTTGGAATTTATAAATATTGATCGGACATTAGTTAAATAAAGGGAACTAAATCTATTTAAGTGTTCAAGAAGTAAAAAAGAAAAAGAAGATGGATTAATACTTGTACCTGCCTCTGAATTGGAAAGTATATAATCGTGCTTACTCACTGAAACGTCATGCACCCAGTTTGTATAATGTGTGTCGTAAATCAGCCTACGATCGTTACGACGTACAAATAAGTAGGCACCGACTGATCGGCTTGCTTTAGATCTTTACCCGTGCCTTCTCTTTCCCCCTAATTCGCACCGGTGCGAGCGATTATTGCTCTCGAACAAATTGATAAACGTACTCCATATTCGTAATCAGAAGGGAAAAAAAAATAAGTCACGAGGTAAAAATCTGACTCCATGCACCTCTTATTCCTCCGTCGTAACTGGGAACACGAATGCGAAATGTTCTACTCACTTCAAACACTGCGTCTTTCAAGGGAACCTAACGAAAGGATCTTCAAAAGAATGGACATCTTCTAATATTCTACATACTCATCGAGTAAATCACAATATAAAAATACAAATTGAAGATCTCCCCCTTTCTCTTTCCTTCTCCTCTTATCGTCGATTTTCCGACCCCCTTTCCCTCTTCTCTCTCTCTTTTTTTTACGCTTTTTTTTCTTGTTAGCATCTCTGCCGTGCAACAATGTTCTTTAAAAATGCACTTCTTTAGAATAAGTTACTTCTCCATAACGTTTCTTTGATAACTGGTCTCTTCCTCCTGCTAGCTCAATTAATCGCCTCTTACTGATAAAACGTTTCACGACTATTGTGTTCTGCATCGAATTATGTAACATCAAATGCTTCTCCCTGATTAATTACTCTTCCACGAAAGTAATCAATGGCGTGTGCAATGGAACTGTTAAATGTCTCGTAGTGAAAGTAACTATTCTTGAACGTGCGAAATCACCTAGTATCACTGACAACTCGATGGGCCCACGTATACGCGTGCGACATGGGGAACAATCCTGTTCTAACCACGCATGTACAGATAGCCACAGATTGCTAAAATACCCCCACCAACAATTGCGGCGCCTATGCCTATTGTAAGGGGCTTAAATAATGACCTCTTGAGCTCCTGCCATTCTTCTGTCTCCTTTTGCCGACGCTTCATCTCCCGCACTTGCGCTGCCAAACGATCGTTCTTCTCTTTATTACGCTGACGTAGTTCATTCTTCCTGTTCGGGCAACGTAAACGTATCAGTGAAAACCATACTGAAGCGAGTTTCGGTGAAAATTCTCGTGTTCGAGGGACTTACATGTCTGGGTTGGACGGAGAGCTAAATGTCTGTAAAGAGTTTTCACCGTCGTTGGTCGTTTCACGGGGCACTGCGACACCATCGTCGCTCTTTTCGTGCAAATTGTTCGCGACCAACGTGGAGTTTGCATTCGGCGAGCTGACAGACGTGTCTATGTGAGCCGACGGTTCTCGGGGCAACGGTTTGTCAGGCGGTCCACCTAATTCATCTGAGATTAAATACAAAAGGAAGTTTGTATCTCGAATTGTTAAAGCTTCCTGCCAGTTACAGACTAACTGCTCTTACCATTCTTCGTCATTGTATTCGTAATTAATTCTGCCCTTATACTACGCGTTAAAGATTCACCTCTCGGAGGCGGCAAGGGAGGTGGCTCGTCCTCTTCTTCGATCGGAGAATTACTATTATTCACCACGTCGTAATGATTCGTTACCGTCTCATTATCGATATTCTGTAAAATCGCACGTAGGTTAGCGAAGGCCATAAATTAGGGGGACACCACAGCGGTACAGTACTATCAGAATTGCTTTATAACAGAATCACAGAATCGTTCGCGAGAAGCGTGTGCACGACGTAGATCAGTGGTAGAGTTATTAAACTGGATCGTCCAGAGAAACTGATAACACTGTACCACTGCGAATTGGTATTAGTTACCACGTTATTGGATGGCAATTCTTTTGCGCCGTCGATGATAGCAGCGTACGAGAATCTTAACTGGTCCGGCGTCTGGATTAAACCCATCCTGTATCTTCTCATCTCGATCAACACATCTCTAACATTCACGGAATTCAATCCGTTCTCTTCGATCTGAAAGCAAATCAACAATAATCCCTTTTCTCCGAACCTTCTGTTTCGGCTGCTCGATAAAAGTAATCCTTACCAAAACGAGGCATGTATCGACTAAACAGAATGTCCCCGACCTTCCAATGCCGGCGGAACAATGTACAACGGGAGGGCCGACGTTTTGATCTAACGCCCCCGATTGCCTAACGTCCGCCAGGAAATGTAGGAAAGCCGTCGGGCTCTGCGGCACTCCGAAGTCTGGCCAAGTGGTGTAATGAAAGTGTAATATTTCTCTACTCTCGTCCGTTTCGATATCGGTTAACCTGCGTAGAACACGAACATTACACCGAATTCCCCGCCCAGCGCCGCGTTCATACAACAAGCGACGTACGCAAATACGTTAATGTCTCGTACTTTAATATTCTAGTCGTGTAATCCGACGTTTCTGTTTTGCTGATATACTCCACTTTCAAGCCGACGTCCAGAAACGTTAGAGAGAACGAATCGCTGAGAGGCCAATACTGATAACATTTAACTTGATTCTTCTCGATTATCTTATTTAACATTAACACAGCTTTAGAATTTTGCTCCCATACCATTAGCCAAAAGTGGCCAGCGGTGTTTTCTAACGGTCCTTGGGTAAGGATGTATTGTCTGTGGGCACGATCGACCTGTAATGAAAATCGGACTTACAATTGCACTCCTCCGCGTCCGTACGAACCATTTTAATACAGTATTTACCTGTATGAGGTTGGAATTAATGTAGTCGCACGGACCCCTTTTAAGTACGATCCTGCTGTGATCGTACGGAGCGACGTCCCTGTAGCGGTTCAAATTCTTGTTCTGCGGCTTCTTCGATTCGTTGCAAGTGTACGTGAAGTTGCTACATTCGTTGCGTATATGCTGCAACAGTAAAGTACCGATCCATCAACCGCTCCAACCGTCCTCTCCTTCGGTACTCGAGCGTCAACGGCGGTCTCCGACACGCGAGTCTCCAAAAGTCCCTACGCTTCCAAACTGCTCGAAAGCCACGCGAGAATTCGCCGATGAAGTTCCGCGAGCGGAACCACCGTACACCTGGCACGCACGCTCCGCGGCCCGGCGTGTCCCACCGCGACAATAAAATCACAATGCACGCTCTATGCTGTATTTAACGCTTTCCCGCGAAAGCGGTTTTCCGGGAAAAGCGTCCGGCGCGATGCCGAAACCTCCGGCACAATCCGGGCATTGTGAATTGCCGAAGAAAGGGAGCGCGCGCGCGCGGCCCGGGCGAGGAATGGAACGCGACAGCTGAATTCTCCCCCTTATCGCGTCGGATCGCATCCTGGTAAATCAAGCCCGTTGAAAGGAGCGTAAATTAATCGTGACAAAGAGTCTCGGAAGCGGATCGATCGACGACTCCGTGGCCGATAAATAAACGGAGAATCACGGGAAGCAGACGTGACACGGAGTGTCCCTACTACGCGGGGCGGAGGAGTATCGTCGAAAATCCGCGATATCTCGCGACGGCGCGGAGGGGTAGCGGGGAGGGACGATAAAAACGTGGACATAGGTGTCCACGTTACGGATGCGATTCGAAGAAGCGCATATATACAAGTCGGCGGAGCCGCGGAAGAGGAATTTCATCGTCGCGCCGCGGCGACTGGCGTGAGCCGTGTCAGCGGAATACAATTCGGCGTAGTCGCGTGTACGCGGGGCTGACACATTGGCAGGGCAGGATGGGCCGGGGTATCGGTCCCTTTCTCGCGACGGCCGGAAGGAATGGCGCAAAAAGCGGAAGAAGAGGGCACGGGGGGGGGGGGGGGAATGAGGATGACGACAGGGCTGAATCTTTACCTGGTAGAGGATGGGCCAGGCCTTCTTCGAGTTGATCTCGAGGTACTCGGTCTCGACGTTGCTGATCCCGTGATCGCGCGTCTCCTGGCTGGTCATTCTGTCGGCTCGGCAGCCACTCGGCCCGCTCGGCGCACGAAAACGGCAAAACGAGACGAGGCACGCGAAGAGGCTGGGCCCCCCGGCCGTCGCGCGCGATCTCGCTCTATCTGTCCCCGGAGAAAAAGGCGTCTCAGGCACGGAGCGGTGCCATGCGTGACGCGGTTCCTCGCGAAGGGCAGCCCCCGCCGCACAGGCAGGCGAAAACGCGCAAGCACCACAGCTATACGCGACCCGTACGCGGCTACACACCTCCGCCTCCGCTCACTGTCCGTGCTGCAACACGCTGATCGCGCAGACCCGTACGAACAACCACCGATCGCGTTCACCGTCGACGCTGCCACCGCGAAACGCCGATCCAACGTGCTGACATCTTCGGGTAACCACGATTCCTTTCCTCCCTCTCTTCTCTGTCTTTCTTCGTCCCCTTTGCCGCCGAATGGGAGATCCGGCCGATGCCCGACGCCATGTTGCGCGTGGTCGACGCTCGGTGCGCGCACGCGCCGACCCTAAGCGGCAAATGGAATTTTGCGCTCGACGCTGGTGGAGGTTTTTAAAAAAAATCACCGTCGTCGGGGATCGGCGGTATCCACACGGAATCACGTGATACCAGGGACTCCTACCGGTACGTAAAATACCGGTATTTTTCGGTTGTATCTTCGTCTGAGACTTAATACCGGTATAACGCTCATACCGGTATTTCGCCAATACAGCTATACCGAAACCGATATTATACCGAAATAGATAAATACCGAAAACAAAAGGTTACCAGTAACCGAAATAAATACCGGTATTTTTTCGGTATTCTTTTCAGTAACATGGTAGGTTTCGGTGTTCACCGAGAAGAATACCGAAAAAATACCGGTATTTATTTCGGTTACCGGTAATTCCGAAAACCGATTGTTTTCGGTATGATATCGGTTTCGGTATTTATCTGTTTCGGTATAGCTGTATTGGCGAAATACCGGTATGAGCATTATACCGGTATTAAGTCCCTGCGTGATACGCGGATTAATGTTTGGCTGCTTTTTTTATTGATACGAGAATTCGGGTTATAAACGTTTTATTGTAAATAGTAATACTGTTGGGTACATTTTGTAGTTTTATCAGTTTGGAGTTTGGGTATTAACCCTTAGGCTGCCGCTATAGCCCCTATATTGGCACGGTTCTACCCCCTCGATTCTATGGGACTTATTGACTACTCATACATAAAAATTTTTGGAAAAAAAGGACCCCTATTTTTACGAAAAAATAGCGGCAGCCTAAGGGTTAAGGGTGGATGTAAATGGGGGGTGGAAATGTAAATAAATATTTCGAAACGAGTGGAGGAAATTTGAGTATTTACAAATGAGACGACCGCGAGGTAGTAGAGTATCTCTTTGTGCTTATAACGCGAGATTATTTCTTCGCAACTTTTAACGGCGTTTTATCGCCCTTTCCGCTTTCGTCGCTGTGGTCACCATCGGTATTTGTGTTTCTTCTCTTAGCCGACTCCGCAGCCCCCTTCTTCAGCCAGGAAGCCATGAAACTGTTAGGGTTGCCTTTTTTCTCTTCCCTGCGGATAATGGAATTAGTAAATCAATAGTCTGGCATGTCACCTCACGGGATTAAAGGTTCATAATTCCGGCAGTGAAATATTAATCGCAACATTGCTGCGCACGTAGACCTACGCTGCCTTCGCCTCCTTTCTGCAATCTTCGCCTTTATAGAATACGCTGTTTACACGAGTCGAGACTGTGTGCCAGCTTAAACCGCAGTCTGATAACTTTAATTTGTTTAATTCGTCAACGGCCTCCGCCACTGATAGCTCTTTGTTCAGCCAGACCTGGTAGCGCCGAGCGAAAAAGAACACTTTTTAATACGTTTTCGCCGGTGAAATTAATGTCTCGATACGCGTACTCGTTCGCTTACGTGCGTATCTTCTTCCGTGCTTAAAAGCACCGGCATACGATTATGCATCCAGGAGAGAGCAGCGTTCGAGTCTGTTGTAATTATCGTACAGCTGTATACAGTTTTACCCTGGAACGTTAGCTTGCAATTCTCCATTCGAGTTAAACAAACGATAAAAGCACGACGCCCTCCACTTACCTCTGGAGTTTTAAATTTATTAAATAACCCTGCCATCTTCAAAACTTTGGCTCCCGTCCACCCCGAATCCTCCGACCACCCGTCCGTCCACGTGGTCGGATCGTCCACTCCGACGCCTTTCTCCTGAGCAGCATAAATGTAATACGGCTGCTTGGGGCCCTTTGTCTTGTCACCTTTCCATTCGTAGTACCCTTCGCACACTACGACGCACCTCTGCCCTCTTCGAAGCGGCGGACCGTACAGCGTAGAGCTCTTAAGGTTCTCGAGTCGCGCGTTATGCGTCGACATGGTCGACTTCTTGTAGTGGCCCTATTTACATATCGAAGTTGAAACATCTCTGTCGTATGCGTGTCAGACAAGACTCGAAGAAAGGAAGGGAGAAACGCGTAACGCATTGTTATCACAGGACGCGACACGATAAGCGTCCAGCGATGCGTGTTTACATCCTGTGGGTGGTTTTAGCGTCAACGCATTTGTTGACGATTCGATCGCGACCACGTGAGCTTACCCCCACCAACGCGGCCTCGACCAACCTAACTTTGTTTGTAAACACAGACCTCGTGCCAAGGTGGTATCATGCTCCACATCATAGCGCAGAGGACCCGCTCCGCGTCGTCTCCGAAGTGCGAGCCGGCGGTGATGCAGGGAAGAGCGTCCTTGGGCCCGATGTTCTGCGACGGAATATACTGGACGTCACTTTTGGTCCAGGAGGTTGTGCGTCGCTTTCCAGATGCATCCTTGTAGTCGCAAGCGCAACTTACGGTGTCTGGGTTCAGAGAGCTGTAAGATTGTTTGTGTTGATACATTCGGGAGTTATGCTTCGGGGTTTGTTCATCCTCAGATTCACGTGTCATGGATTAATTACCGAAATTACGCGTCAAGGGATCACTTACCAAGCAGCTCGTCCGCACATGTCTCTCACAGTCTCTCGCGCAACTGTGAAGAATTCAACGCGAGGTGCCATCTACGTGCATCTGCGTTGCCTATTACTTCCGGCGGGGACCCGCGCGTATGGCAACTCGAAATGCGTCCTGAATCGCTTCACTCAACTTCACTGACAAGGGTCTTCTTGCGTGATAGTTTGATTTGTGTATTGGAAAACCGTCGATAGAGGATAGCTTCAATATTCATGCACTCGTATTGCAGGGACATTTTGGACCTGACCGAAACTCATGTTAATTTTTACTCATTGGAATCACTGCTATAAGGGGCAGAACCCGATCTAGCTCTTCCGCCGCTTTGGACAAAAATGATTTTTGCCGTCGTTTATATTTAATTATTAGTTTGATACTAAATTCAAATACTTTTTTTACCGCTTTTTCAAAAAGTGTTGCTTTTTTATTGGTATTTATTGATTTTAATTTTCTCTTTCTATCAAGTTTACCGCCCCCAAATTTGCCGCTCTGGGCAGTAGGCATCTAGCGAGGCACGCTTGCGCCCCCCTAAATCGGACCCTGATAAGGGAACCGAGTACATGAAAAAGTCGAGGACGAAAAAGAGTATTATCAAATCACAAAAAAATAGAAGAAAATAATATAAATATAAGAAAAAGATTATGAATCACAAAAAATTAGAAGTAATATCACAAAAAATATCAGTTTAAAAGAATTCAACTGTTGAAAATATTGTTTAATAAATAATAATTCCATCTAATTTCCAAAGACACATATGAAAATGTTAATCGACATAATATAAGTAAGTGGATAATATAAGGAGAGTGGGGGAATTGCGAACGCGGGGTAAACCCGAACATGCTAGGGAGACCGGGGATAGTTTGGACAATTTTTGATTAATAGTCTTTAGCGAGCCTGTAAGATGTCTTACGGCTATAAATTGTACACCATTCGATAGCTCAGAATGTGCGCTATTCATTTGAACCTGAGAAACGGGCCTTACATTCCGTAGTATTACTTTGAGATGAAAAAAGTTCAGAGATGCATATTGTCCAAAGTATCCCCATTGGTGGGGTTACATTGGCCATAGCACGGGGATAGTTTGGACAGATGGAAAGAAATGATAATGAATAATCCAATGAATATATAATTTATTTAAAATGACAAATAGCCTGTTGGGCCATTAAGGAGCCCGACCTCCATGGTGTTTCCCAGAGCCGCGCGAAAGGGGAACTCGAAGCCAACGATACCGCGGGTGTACATCGGATAAGAAAAACTGTAAGAGTGTGCGGTGCAAGCTCGTATTCATAGGCTGAAATAACTGGCCTCTTGGGCCAGTGGCAGCACTGGGGCCCCTAAGAATCCCAGTCATTCAATCCTATCCTACGTGTTATCTGTCCAATGTAACCCCTCATATCATATCAAAACAAAATTATTCGTGCCTTTCCTCAAAAAGGATACTTTGATTTTTGCATAGCATTACTTTATTCTAAACACATTCAGCAATGCCTCAAAAAAGTTACAATAAAAATTTTCCATAATGAAGTATCCGAATCACAACAAAAAGTAGATGAAAATATTATACAGTAACATACAAGAATTGAAAAGTGTGACATACCTTATCATTCGTGAATGCAACACGCCATATTGAATATCATTTGATTTGGTGTACATATAGGCACAAACTACAAAAAAATTGCAATCATCATGACACTATGGAGGCAATTTTCAAACTGTCCAATGTATCCCCGTGTCCAAACTATCCCCGGTCTCCCCTACTTTTCGTGGCAAACCGCTCTAACGTGCTAGTTTTCGCAGCGAAAGGCGAAACATGCTATTTTTCGTGGCAAACCGCTCAAACGTGGTAATTTTCGCAGCGAAAACCGAAACGCGATAGTTTTCCTGAGAACGAAGGCAAACGTGCTACTTTGCGTAAGAAAATTGAAACGTGCTACTTTTCGTAACGCACGTCGATATTATATCGTGATTTCTCAATTCGTGCATCAATTTCATCGATTACCGGACCATGTACCCACACAGCACCATAACATTGCAGCAACGTCTCTGCAATGATGCGGTGCAAGATGGCAATGTTGCAACATAACATTGCAGAGACGTTGCAGGTTCAGTCCTATGTCCGCCTTCGCAATATTGCAGGTGTGTATTTTTGCAAAGTTGCGGCAACATTACGAATATGTAGTCCTGCAACGTTCCGGCAATGATTCTGCAACGAAACGGCAAAATTGTGGCAATGATCCTGCAACTCTTCGGCAATATTGCGGTGCGTATCCAGTTAAATGAAAGACGCCGTAGAATCCACTCGACATCATGTACATATTTCGAAAACTTTTGACAAAGTCATAGTTGCTTCAGAATATTGTTGTAATGTTTCCACAAGTTTTCACTACAGTATTGCACGACGATGTGCGCGCAATATTGCAGAAATATTGTAGGACCGTTGCCACTGGAACATTGCACGTCGATGTGCGCGCAATATTGCAGAAATATTGTAGGATCGTTGCCAATGGAACATTGCACGGCAACGTTCTTGCAATATTGTAGGATCGTTGCCACTGGAACATTGCACGACGATGTGCGCCCAATATTGAAGAAATATTGTAGGACTGTTGCCACTGGAACATTGCACGACGATGTGGGCGCAATATTGCAGCAATATTGTACCATCGTTGCCAACGGAACAATGCACGGCAACGAAATTGCAATATTGCTGCAATATTGTAGGATCATTGCCACTCCAATAATGCACGACAATATTGCAGGAACGTTCCTACAATATTGCAATGCAACCTGCAACAACGTAATATTGCAGCAACGTCCCTGCAATACTGCTGCAACGAGGTGTGCTGTATGGGTAGGAGGCCTTTTAACAGGGTTCCACTGAGATATACCCGTTAGCTAGAAGACTATTTCAGAAACTGAAGGACGTTTAAAAACAAGAAGTGGATGGTAGGAACTGCGCCGTCCAATACTCGTTTCACGCTTACCTTCCGTCTTTCCTTCTTTGCTGAATTTCTATTAATCGGGTGATTGCTTGGCAGTTCCCTAGATTCTGTACATAAACCGAAGAGATCGATGGAACTTTGTTTCCATCCATCTCCTTGGTTTAGTAGGCTAAGGGTTTCATGTACAGGGAGATCGATGGAACTTTGATTCCATCTATCTCTCTACGGGTCTCGAAACGCAACAACCTCCTCGTGGTGAGACCTGGTAATCGGTGAAAACCGAGCCGATGGCTGTGATTGTCAAATATTCTAATTAGATATAAGAATTTCTTTAACTTGCAATACTATGGTAGAATGTAAGAATAAAATATGTAACTTGAAATGTTCCTACCGGACCCCAGAACACGCGTATAGTGTTAATATTGAAGGCAGGGCCGTTCCTGGGTTTTGGTCGCTCAGGTGCAAAAACAATATTGCCGCCCTTATTAATTTAATATTCTTTAATTAAGAATTTGATATGCAGTGTTTACCTTTACATCTATATATATATATATATTTAAAGAGTGTACTCCTTAAATGAATTTAAATCTTCCCGCTCAATACAGTGAGTCGGTAAGTCAAGGGTCCGCAGTAGCGGCAGAGGAATAAAGGCAAGCATGCGGCAGACGGACACGTGTGAGTCTCGCTAATTGCTAAGAGAGGATTGATTATAGTGTACAAGGAACAGGATTGCGAAGAACAAACATTGAAAGTTGTTTATTGTATTTTTACAGGTTTGTAACCATTGTAAATAACTAATGTAAATAGCGTAATTAATAAAATCCACTTGTATTTTTACAGTGAAACTTTTCGGTTTTGTTACTAACTGCAACCCTTGAGTACGGAAGCGCCTACGCGCCACCTTCCTGCACAAGCGTTAGTGTTATTTTCTGAGGCGCCACTAACACCATCTCATCGACTAGAGAGTGGCAATACCGTCTCTGACTCTCCCACTCATCGACTAGAGAGTGGCAATACCGTCTCTGACTCAGTGGGAATAACTACCACTGCGCCGGACAGCGGCCAATGAAAATGGGGCACCGCTTTACCTCGTCCCCGTCCCGCAACGAGTCTCCCCCTGCAGTGGTAGTTATTCCCACTGAGTCAGAGACGGTATTGCCACTCTCTAGTCGATGAGTGGGAGAGTCAGAGACGGTATTGCCACTCTCTAGTCGATGAGTAGGAGAGTCAGAGACGGTATTGCCACTCTCTAGTCGGTGAGATGGTGTTAGTGGCGCCTCAGAAAATAACACTAACGCTTGTGCAGGAAGGTGGCGCGTAGGCGCTTCCGTACTTGAGCGTTCGATTTGGTAACCCAATTGCACATTACATATACATAATTTTAAACAGTTATCATTTAAAAGAGTTTTGATTATCACTCTTATTAGTCAAAATTTTACATATAATGGGTGCGTTCAGCCGACACAACCGGTGGGTAACCGGTGAGTGATTTCCCTAGATTTTACTCTGAACGCAACCGGTTACTTACCACTTACTCAACATGTTTAGTAACCGGTCGCCATTTTTTGTACCGGAAAGAAACTACGGTACATTTGGGATCAGTGATCACTTCAACGGTTTTTCAAGATGTCGGCACCCGTTCAAAATAATACAAGTACAAATAGTATATTTTATATTGGAGAATATACTTATAATGATACACTATATACAATCCACGCTACGATGGGGTGTTTTGACCACCCAACATATTGTTTCCAATAGTGTTTACTAATATCTATAATTCAAAAATTTCTGTTCTTTATTTAATCCTGTTTTTTATTTTAGGATGTAATATCCAATATTATAGGTTATATATTTTATTTTGAGCATTTTAAAACTATCACTCGATTAAAAAATGTATACTTACTTCAAAACTTATGCGTGACATTCGAAAATGTTCTTTAAACAAATTATTAGTATATAGAGGAACTATAACCGCTGCATAATCTTCAATTCTGGATCTAACGCCGCGTTCTCTTATTACTAAATCATTATTAATAGGTTCTGCCAAATCATCTATTAATATTCTTATTAAATTGCAATCGAACCCATCATCCAAAGCAATTAATAATGCTGGATCCATTTTTTTATATTCCCGCCAGATATACAAAACTGTCGTTCAGCAGACACTGATCACTGATCACTGGTGACTCGCAACTGTTGTCTCACCGGTTACTCACCGGTTTTGTCGGCTAAACGCACCCATTGAATGGCCTGCGGCCGCCCCAATGTTTGGCCGCCCAGGTGCGCTGGCACCTTCTGTACCCCCGCCAGGAACGGCCCTGATTGAAGGATAAGTGCAAATTGGAATATTTCAGCGAGATACTGGAACTGATGTGTTTTTGACAATTTTTAAAGTCTTCTCTGCTTCAGCATCTTATTGAAATATATCAAGTTACATTTCCTTGGCGAGGTATTCCACGTTACATCATGAAAGAATGTCTTCCACAAATAATGTTGTTGTTCATATAAATTTTTATGCTAAATAAATTTGTTTTGCGTTAAATAAACCCGAATAGGACAGCAAGGTTAAAAGGCATATGTGGTCTCGTTTTGTTGCGATCCTTCTTTCTCTGTCGTTGCACAGAATACGTTTATAAAACGATCTTTAAATTGTTACTCTAACAGAATCATTTGTAAATCGCGGGTTTCGAACGACCTAGTTTTACACGTGTTGAATTCTAATTCCTACCACGCGGTAGCGTTACAATCTGTTTCGAGACTTCACCGGTAACGTTGCATGCGACACTAAAATGGTAAGGGGGTCCTAGGACCCCCCAAACCGGTGACAGAAAAATTATTATTATTATTATTATTATTATTTATTTTACGGAACAAGCCCAATATGGTACACGTAGAATAAAAAGAACGCAACAATACACTGTTAACTTTGAGTACAGACAAAAATACACAAAAATGCCTAGGCGAGGAAAAGGTTTCTATTGCGCCAAATGCGAACCTAGGAGTGCAATGACCGACCGTCTAAAAACTGCCAGAGAGGTGCCAAAGAAATCTACCCTGTCGGCCAACAAAAATGCCTGGATAGGTCTATCCTATACCTCGTCTGTGGTGCGACACTAAGTTACATTGGGTCTATCCTATACGTGGTCTGTGAACGTTCGTGCCACATTCGCCACACGAGGCTCCAGAGTCCCCTTACCACTTTCGTGTCGCGAGCAATGTTATCGATTCGGAACAGAATATGATCACAACGCTACTAGCGTTAGAATTGAAAGTACAGGCGAGGTACAAACGGTACAAACTTCGCCTATGGTTTCAGGCAACCATATATACTCTACAGAAAAGGTGGCCTCTATCACAGGCGGGACCTCGCCGGTGGTGATGACACCCCTGCAGGTTGGAACAAAGTTCCCAAATTTTCAATGCATTTCGCGTGATTCCGCAATAATGCGTTAAACATTAACTCCATCTTTGAAGTTCAGTTTTAATACAATTACGGAACACTGATGATCTGAACATGTTTCCCAAGTAATCTCGATACATCGAAGTGCAATCGATATTAGCCAGACGTAAGACCAAGAAATTTGATGTATCCGACGAGCTGGAGCAACTATCACGGTTTCTTGTGAACATTAACCCATGCAAAAGTAATGTATGGGTTATCGATTACTAACGTGACACAAAACAACGTGGAACAACGCGTGTGATGCTGAAATTGTCGATTCATTCAGGTGTTTGGATTCTCACGATCTTTCTGTTAGTCCTTTCTGTCGCCAGGACCGAAATGTGTAATACTACCAAGGCCATTGACTATCCACCGCGTCAATACCACCTTAATCATTGGTACCGCAGGCAACTGAACAATTCTAACATTTCCTTAACTTCTACGCATGTTCTACAAGGCTTCGCGAATCAATCCCCAAGTGACACGTATCTTTGCGATTCTTTATCGTTCGTCGAGTTATTCGAGAGTAACAAGTCGGAAAGTACAATTGAGGATTTGGACGAATTGCGAAGATCGCCAAAAAGTACTGTGAGAAACATCGCAGCCTATGTGGAAAACGTATGGATTCCAAATTCGTTGGTTAACGCGATAAACTATTATGAGAATGCTACTCGTTACATGAAAACAAGATTAAGCTCTGCTTCCAATGGCACGTCGCCAAGCCAGTTAAGAAGAAGCGACGAGACCCTATGGAAACGTAGAACATTGTGCGCAGTACTCGACGATGGAAAGAGCTCTGCCGAGAAATTATTTCAGAATGACATTTCGAGTGATGACGAAAAGGAGAGTGTGGGAGAGGAGGAAACGTTACTGAACTACAACGGGCCGGTTTTCATGAACGACATGGAGGACTCGGATTCCTTAAAGCCGCACGTACGAGTCAAAAGAAACAGACCAGATTCGAGTTCAGGGTTGTCATTCATGTACCAACAAGATTACCTGAAAGATTTAGCCAACTCCTTTCCCCAAAACTCGTACGAATCGATCGACGAAGATTCTGACGACTACGACGAAGCCTCGTTCGAAACGAAGCGAGAAGTTAAGTCGCAGGACGGACAATCCGTTGGGCCAATCAATCGGAGAGCAGAAACTGAGAACGACCAATCGAAAGTTTTAGATACTCGTCCGCTCGCGATCTTTTCGCCTCCAATCAGCGGTGGTAAAGAATATCTTTCGGTAGCAAACCGGCAATCGCGGGACAGAAATTCGGAAATCTCGAGCCCTCAAGAAGATCCCATGTTAGCGGTGGAGCTAGTAAGGAAAAAACGAAACGATTATGAGAAAGCACAGAACACACAGAGTTTAGAAGAAATGCCTTCGTTACCTCGCCCCGCGGGCGAACAACTTACCGGTTCGATTTCGTCAGAGACCAATCAGAACAGTTTGGCACGCACGAATGTTAAGGCAGAGGAATCATTGAACGATGAAAAGCGATTGGTCGATCCAGAGGAGTTGAAGAGCGACTTGCACGCTGATCGTCAACGCCCGCGACCGTCCAGTCTAGCTGTCGCCAGCTTAAAGGCGGACTTGCTGCGACTGAAGAGGAGGGCGAAGAGCGGGCGTCGCGAGAAAAGTTCGAAGACAAAGAAGAAGAGGAAGCACGTGGAGAAGAAGCACGACACACTGAGGGGTGATTCCCCGCGATCGAAAACCGTGCGCTCGAAGAACGCGATTCGATCGAGAGCGCTACGCAAACGAAAGAACAGCGAAATTAGTGGCGAGGGTAAATCAAACGTTCGAATTGCTTCTAAGCTAGTGTCTAAGAGAAATAATGAAAACAATTTCCGCCGTAGATCCGTAAAGGCGAAAAAATCGATCGAACGAACCGATTCTGAGAACGATCGTTCGCCGACAGGCGTGCGCTTGAAAACGATCGGCGAGAATAAAATCAACGGCGACGGCTCTGAGCTCTCGTCAGTCGCGCGGAGGGGAAGCGACGCGAGCGATGTTAAGGCGGGTTCCGATGAAAGCAAGGACGCTGCTCCGGCGGAGAGCAAACGGTCGATATCACCGAGGGAAGACGAGACGAAATTGCGCGCGAAAAGGGAGAAGAGCACGGCTAGGAAGCACGGGTTTCTGAACGATCAAGATGAACTGAGATACTACGAGCACATCCGCGAGCCGGAGCCAGGAGTGGCTCAATGCGCGGGTCAAGCTGGGGAGAGACAAAGTCCAGAGGGTAGCGAAGCGGACGGTGCTCGGGCGGCGAGATCGATCGAGGAAGTGAAGGAGCTCGCTAAGAAGCTAGTTACAAAAGTAGGTAATATATCAGTTCGCATTCCTGAACTTAGCAATTGCGATTTGTCCCACTAACAACAAATTTCCTTCAAGGTGAATGAACTCGAGAATTATCTGAACGTCGACGACCCTAAGAACAACAGAGGAGACAAGAAAATCGAGACCCGCGCGATCGATGATCTATGCTCGAACGTCACCACCGGTTGCGCCGTGTTCAAGGAATCGCCTAAGATCGTTCAGAGATGCGTCCCGGCGAAGGCCACCAGCCACGAGTCCACGCCCGCGCCGAGGGTCGTAGTGGAGAGGAGGGCAGAGCCTAGTAAACACGTCGACGAACACGAACACTTTAAAGGGAAGAATGGCAAGTCGCCGGAGAAGAAACGATCGGCGGGCGAACGCGTCGTCAGAACGTTGCCCGGCACGGCGAAAACGGTTCGTAGGGACAACGCGAATACGGGCCGTAAATGGGGCAGGTGGACGGACTGGAGCAGCTGTAGTGTCACCTGCGGCAAGGGGCGGCAAATCAGATGGCGGTATTGCTTGCGGGATTGCAGCACGGCGGAGACCGAGATGGAGGAGAAGGCTTGTCAATTGCCCGCCTGCCCGCCTGGCAAGTTCCTCGGTATATTCTAGCGGATGGTCAACAGTTCCGAAGCGTTCTTTCGTCACGACCCGTAGCCCGATACACCGAACTTTTACCTTATCCTTATTTTAGCGCATGCCTGGCGTTGATTGCAATTTTGTACGTCGATATATGGAACATTTGTATTGAGCGTTTTGTATAAACGATAGGGGGCGAGAGCGCATTGTTAAATTAGAGAATTAGAAGTACGGAATTAATATTGGTAGAGATGGAAGAGAATAAATTACAGAGTGAAAGAAATACCAGCAGGAAATTGTTCGATCCTGCGAAGCATTGATCGCCAAAGAGAACGATGTTAACGCAATTGTGTAACAAATCGCATGATGTATTTTCTTTATCGTCTCATTACCAAATACACAATATATTATACAGAATATTTTAAACAGAACTTCTTTCCTTTTCCCCTTCGCGTACGTATTCACAAATAACGGAGTTTTCGTTGCTTACAGGAAGTTTTATGTAGCCTATCAGCGCGCGCGCTTTCACAATCACCTATTAGACACGCGGCAGCCCGCTTCTGTAAATCGTTGCGAATTATCAGCTCCTTGATCACGAACATTTATTTCGCGGTATCTCAACATAAGTGTATAAGTGTATCGGCGTATTAAACGATCGTTTCGCAAACGTACAATTATCCAATTCAGCGGATCACCTCTACCTCCCCTTTGTCCGCGGGTTTCCTGCACACTCGTAAAATCTCGGTATCATACACATCGCTCGCTCAACAGTATTATTCAGTTTATTTTGTTCCTTTGCTTACTATCTAATTTCATATCGCGTAAATCGCTGAAATACGATCTCGCTCGCCCTCCCTCTCGCACTCCCATAACTATTCGATAAGTCGCCGAAAAGCTCCTAAACCCAAGGCTATCGAAAAACGGTCGCGCCTGTAATATCCAGACACGCTAATTTAACTCGGGAGAGCTCAGAGAAGAAATCCGTGCTCTTAAACATTAGTAAACGTTTTACAATATCTACATGACACGGTGCGCAATCTCGTCCGTGTGATCGCACGTAGAGAAAAAATCACAGTGACACCGCGCGACAGCGAGCAATGTCGAGATCGCGCGGCGTAGGTTTTGCTTTCTTGTTGCTGTTGCTGTTGTTCTGTTCGTCGGCCGTATGTCCTCGACGTAGGGCGTTTCATTGATGATTCACGTAACAACTTCGCAGGTCATAGCACGAAGGCTCGAGCCGATCGATGCGTAATCTGATTAGTTTCAAAACGTAAAACCAATAACTATACCTATACCTATATTTGTTCGATAAAATGAAAGAAAGAAAAGAAGAGACGGGGTTAAATAGCTACGGGAAAGGACAAAAGGATTATCGCGGCGGCGGAGAGAACGTGCTATGACCGTTTACCAAAGAACAAGAGATCTCGCCGATGCGGTATCTCCAATTAGTAATATCCGGCTAGTCCAAGGGACCACTTACACATACAAATTGATCACAATGGTAAACGCATACATACCCACGGGAATACCAACACGCGCGCGTTAAACTCCTCCCAGGACACGCACGCACACACTCTTACAATAATTGCGTAATGTCTTTTGACCCATTGATACTTGTAATCTGTCTTCTTAGTCTAAAGGGCGCGGAAAACGTCGGTCCCTTGGTCGTCGACAACCGTTAAGTTGCACTTTGTCTATCTATCTGTATCTCGACTGCACTAAATGCTACATTTTTTCCCCTCCTTTTGTTTTAAACTTGAGCTCCTTTTTACAGTGGTAAGTAAATACACGACATTCTCGTAAAAACTGTGTGTGTGTGTGTATATATATTTATATATATATATATATATATATATCCCGTTTGTTTGTCCCTCGGCAGCAAACGTTGCGTGTTCCTTCTTCCAATTAATTTTCTCCAACGTCTATAGAAAATTCACACCGTGGAAGAACACTCGGCACGGCATCCTGCGCCTCTTCGTAGTCCAGTATAAAATTACATCGTATGGCAGGACAAATTCGAAACTCGATCTTCTCGGATATATACCGTATTCGTTAAAACACAATGTTCCTCGACTGTTCAGTTTTAGTTTGCGACAATATATCCATCACAGGGCTCTCCTCGGCACCGGCCAATATCCGAACGTCCCTGTCCGGATCCGAGCGCATCTCCCTCAATCTTCTCTCCACTTCCTCCGCCTGCCCAATTCCCAGCCAGTCTGCTAGAAATTAAAATATGTAGCTCGCGAGTGTGTTCGAACTTCCTCCGCGCCCGCCGCGACACAATCCCGGCCAGCTTCTGCCTCGATGAGAAGTTTAACAGGATCATTAGCAGATACTTACGTCCCATGGGAACAACGTTCCTCGACAGCGTCCTCGCTACGGCCAGTCTCACGTTCGGCACTTTGTCCGTGGACAGCTTTAAGAGATTAGGCAGCATTTCTTGGGTGAACCTATCCCCGCTAATGGCGTTGCTGGCTATTAATTGAGCGCAGACGAACGCGAACGTCTGCCGCCGGATCCACTTCTTCGCGTACACGCCGAGAGAGTACCTGAGCTCTTGGAAGAGCGCCGTGACGAGGCGCTCGTTGTTCGAGAGATGAGCGACGATGTGCGTCACCTGTGCGCAGATTTTATGATGAGATCGCGGAACGGGTTGATAATAATGCACAGGGTGCACAGAAAGCAGAGCTGGGCATTGACTGAATGGAAAATTATTTAAATAACGGATCGAATGAAAGTTACGTTAACTTTAGATTATTCGACGAATGAAGTTAATTATTTTTACTCGAATAAATTTCTCAACTTTAAGTAAAAAATTAACTTTATTCGACGAATAAACTTCACCCGGTTTAACTTCATTCGACACGTGACGAATAATTTTTTTATCTTTCGTTCACTATTCGAAATTTTTATTTAAATAAAAATTTTGCCCCTCTCTGACAGAAAGTAATGGCCACGGCGTTCATGGGTGTATCTCACCATCTTAATCGGTGATCATTACTTTCTACAGACCAGTGATGAGCAACTTGTGGCCCCCAGTGTGTCAAACGTGGAAAGCCGATACTCTACGCAGGGCCGGAGTATTAAATACTCAAATATACTAATCAATGAATTTTACTTTATGGGTTGAATTTGTTATTTCTGAATTCCGGCATAGATTTAAAATTGAAACAATTGCGGGGGCCGCAGGTTTGGAGGGCCAAACGCGGGTTGCTCATCACTGCTATGGACCCTGTGGAGAGTGATTCACCTAACGCCACCATCTGTTGCGCTCCTTGTGCTTTAAAGTGCATTCAAGTTTCAAGATCCCTAACAAGAACGCGAGAGCCGACACGTTACTTTAATATCCCCCGCGAGAGAAACACTGCCCCCGTTCCTCGAAGCACACAAGTAGGCCCCGAGAAGGCTGGTAACGTCGGGCAAGACACCCACCGCGTACACAATGCACAGAGTCGTGCGAAGCCTTACCAAGGAAAGAGCAACGTGCCTCACGGCGGCGACCTTGTCGCCGAGTAGCTCGAGGGATAGAGGCACGATGTGACGCTCCACGTCGGCAGGCCCGAACAGGTTCACGACCTCGAGCAGCTGCGTGGCCAGCTCCTCGCGGAACCTCCAATTCCACTGGTTGTCCGTGGCGAGGAACTCCTTCAGCCTCGGCAGATACTGGCAGCGATCGACCGGCTTGAGTATCGTGAGGAAGGTCGCCAGATGCTTGAGGACGCCTATCCGGACCTCGTCCAGATCCTTGATGAACCCGTCGTAGATCGGCACGAGGTCGGTGGCGGTCAGCTCCTCGCCGAGGATCGTGGCTATTTCGTGTATACTAGAGGCGAGGGTGCGCCTGACCTTCCACTGATTCGCGTACGCCAACGACTGATAAGCCTGCTTCAAATGGGGCCAGTACTCTCTGCCCAGCGTGAAGGTGACCGCGGGGAAGCTGAAAGCGCAATGATGGGCGATGTCCGCGGCTACGTCCAAGCCTCGCTCTGGCTCAGCCATCGATAAAAAGGAATCGATTAAATGCTGCGGCACGATCATCTCCAGCTCGTCCGACTGCGGCTCGTCCTCGGCCAGCGCATTCTCCAACGACGACCCTGCGTCGGGCTTCTGGTAGTTCTCCGCCGTTGACCTCTTCGCGGCGTCCACCAGCTCCTCGTCCAGAGGCAGATCTGGGGCTATGTAATAGTACAGAAATGAATTGAATTTGTCTACGTCGCTCTTCGCCTCCTTCAGCTTCTCGTTTCGCAGAAGATTCTGCTGCATCTGAAACAGAAAGAGAGCAACGGTATCGTCTCGTGCAGCGCATCGATTCCTCGCGGGCGAGCGAGGCGCAATTGGGCAATTGTGCAATGGTGAAAATACGCATTCGAATGGAGAGAAGTGAAACTAATCGTGGAGAACGCTAGGTAACTTCAAGAGCAAGCTATAAGGAGGAAAGCTTCGGTACCCTTGATTTATAAGCTTTTATCGTGAAAATGTGATCGTCCCGGAACTCCTCCTCGTCATCGTCGTCCTCGACCAGCGGCGTTTGTATGGTCACAGATGAGTCGAAGTTCTTCGGCGAGGTGTGATCCTCTGCGTCCAGCGCGTGATTCCGTATCGCGCACTTCGTGGGGAAAATGCTCTCGTACGAGTACCTCATGCTGCAACCCAGACAGACCGGAGCCGTGTAATTTCATCAGTTCCAGGTAAGAATGAGACAAGAGAGAGAGAGAGGGGGAACCACAGAGAGAGAGAGAGAGAGAGAGAGAGAGAGACAGAGAGATACAGACAAGGCAGATAGAGACAGAGAATGATCGGGAAGAAGAGAAGAAGACAAATTGAAAGGGAAGAAAATGAAGTAGATTATAATACGAGTTCTCGAGTCGGCCAAGTAGGGCGGGGATAAGAAACGATTTTTTTTTATACCTGAAACGAGTATCTTGTTGGCTGGTAAACACTAGTTCGCCGTGTTGATTATAAGTTACTTCGGTAAACTGTTTCGCGAACGTAGATATAAATGGTCCTAAAATTTGAAAGGCAGACATTCGCACCCATTTCGATTCGTCGTTAAGATGCGTGGTCAGAAGGTCTGCCAGCAGTAATCGACGGTACTGGAGTGTCACGCAGCACGAGACTGGCACCAGAACGTCCGCGGACGCTTTCCGGATGCCCCACACTTTATCGCAGCACAGATCGACGAATAGCGGGAACTGCAAGGGACCAAAACAAATTAAGAAGCTGATTCCTCTCGTAGTTACCCTCTAATCTTTATCCGCGCGAGAGAGACTCGGGCTATCGAGCCGAAAGGCGACGGCCCGAGCTGTGCGAAATTAAAAGGGATTTCCCTACGTATAGACTTTTAAATAATTGGATGACACAGACGTGACAATTTTGCACCAGTGGAACAGCCAATTTAAGGGGTCAGTCCACTGCGACGGTTTGGAAAATGAAGATATTTTCAAAGATTTTTTCTCCGCAGATACAACATGTAATGCAATAAATCTTGTTGGCATTTGTTAAGCTACGCTTGTATTATACAAAAAGAATTTAAAAGCAGCTTTTTCAATTTGTTTTAAAACTTTAAACGAGATTATCTGAGAGCAACATTTTTTTTCAACTGGTGCAGGTGATTGCAAAAAAACTATTTGACCAATCTGTCTGAAATTTTTACACGTTATTCAGCACATCCGTGGCTATGGCCGGGACCGCGGAAACCTTTTTTGATTAACCATTTCATACATTTTACAAGGCAAAATGATTGAAAAATTCACCGTATTTCGACACTCAAACTTCAAACCTGCGGCCATTTTGTTAATTGTTTATCAGTAAAAATAATCCTGGTCTCGGCGCTGACACTCATAATGATTACATACACACTTTGAATCTTTTGTTTCAAATGCGCCGTTCTCCCGGAATCACCTGCACCGGCACTACATCGCTTTCTCAAGGCGCTCAACAAATCAGTGCGGTATATATTTAAAAAAAAAATTGTTAAAAATATAAAATATATTTTTTTATACTGTCAATAAGTGTATTAATAAGCAGACAGAACATTATTCACGTCAGACGTTCCGTTTACTAAAAAATAAATCCTAAAAAATGACAATTTCTCAGGACTTCACAGTGAACTGACCCCCCAATAAGCGGGGAGACGAGTCGACGCGAGTAAGCAAGCCAGCGGGGAGCAGAGGACTCACCAGTTTCCAAAACAGCGCTTTCTTCCCGACAGCGGTGCAAAGCTCCGCGAAGTGCGAGACGCAGATCTTCCTCACGTAAAACTCGTCGTTCTCGCAGAGCGCGATGTATCTGTCCAGAAAAATCTTTTCCGTCAGCTTTTTGCCAATGAGCGGTGCCATCTGGCTCATGAGCTGCGGATCGACATAACATATGATATATACCTTCGTGCGAATTGGAAATCAGATCGGCGATATATAAAGGGAACAGAACAGGGAAACAATAAATAACCGAGGGGTCGAGAATGAACGCACGCGGGGCAAAGCCTCCCGCGATACCCCATTTTTCATTTTTTTTCTTTACATCCCACGTTTCATTCACGTGCGTTTCTTTCTTTCCTCTTTCTATTCCTAAAGCCGTCGTTCGTCTCTCAAGAAGAGTATCTTTTTTTTCTCGTCGCTCGGAACGCCGTCCGGTGGAGGCATACTTTTCACGGCTAAGGCGCGAAGGCATAATTCGCACTATTCCCGGCAAATAAAGTGGCTGTGATACGAGTCCAAGCTACCACATCACAACCACTCTGATGCGAGGAACAGTCGAATTCGCGCCTCTAAACACCTGGAAAAGATAACACAAGTGTAATCAGCGTCGAGTGTGTCGGACGGATGGCGCTGGATCGATGGATCCGGGGTGCGCTCGCGGGACATCATCGATCGCTTCGATTATCTCCGGCACTTTCTCGGAGCCCGCATCTGTGTGACCGTCGAAATCGCGAGCTCGTTAATCGAGGATAAGCTGGAACGCGCACTGTTGTTTAACAATCAGGCTCCGAACCTCTGCACGCCGATTGGCCAGAAACATTGAATTATCCTTGCTGAATGGTTCGCATGCTCTATCTATAATAGTCCAGTGAAATTAGGATTTGTCTTCGGAATAAATCCCAGCAAGCTAAATTTTGGTATGGGCCTTTATTTGGTCGTTTTAAACAATATGTCAAAAGTCCCCATCGATCCGAGTCCCGCTAAAAATTTTACAGAGGGTTGAAAAAAACTAACAGTTTTTCGCGAATATCTCGTTATCTAGCAGTTTTGCGACAAAAATTGGTCTCACACAATTTATAACCTAGGAAATTCTCTACAAAAAAGGTTGTATGAGTTTTTTTCGTAGGAGTAACCATTTTCATGTGTGCCGGGTTACCAAGTTTCAACCTCCACCATACTTTTGACAAGGGAAGATCCCGAACCCGGAAATTCAGAAAATTATGAAACTCTGTAAATATGTAGCGGAAGTCTTGCTGAGTACAACGCAATTTCGTTTGCTGCCCAAATTCACTCCAAGAGGGTGCAATTGACCACTGAAATTTTTTTTATTTTGTATTATTACTCGCGAACTGTAGGAGATAGAAAAAAAGTGTTCAGGAAAAAGTTACTTCTCTTAATTAGGACTAACATTTGGTAAATTATAGTTCTTACAGTTTTTACGGTTCGTGAGTTATAACACAAAATCGAAAAATAGCCGGATTTTCAGGGGTCAATTTCACCCCCTTCGAGTGAACAAATTTAAACTTTAATCTTTGGGGATAAGTAGAGGATATATAGGTATGTATTACTCAATTTTTGTTGCTGCCCAAATTCACTCTAAGAGGGTGAAATTGACCCCTGAAAATCCGTTTTTTTTTAGATTTGTGTTATAACTCACGAACTGTAAGAACTATAATTTACCAAATGTTAGTCCTAATTAAGAGAAGTAACTTTTTCCTGAACACTTTTTTTCTATCTCCTACAGTTCGCGAGTAATAATACAAAATAAAAAAAATTTCAGGGGTCAATTGCACCCTCTTGGAGTGAATTTGGGCAGCAAACGAAATTGCGTTGTACTCAGCAGGACTTCCGCTACATATTTACAGAGTTTCATAATTTTCTGAATTTCCGGGTTCGGGATCTTTCCTTGTCAAAAGTATGGGGGTTGAAACTTGGTAACCCGGCACACATGAAAATGGTTACTCTTACGAAAAAAACTCATACAACCTTTTTTGTAGAGAATTTCCTAGGTTATAAATTGTGTGAGACCTATTTTTGTCGCAAAACTGCTAGATAACGAGATATTCGCGAAAAACTGTTATTTTTTTTTCAACCCTCTGTAAAATTTTTAGCGGCACTCGGATCGATGGGGACTTTTGACATATTGTTTAAAACGACCAAATAAAGGCCCATACCAAAATTTAGCTTGCTGGGATTTATTCCGAAGATTGGGCAGATTTCCGTCTAATTTCACTGCACTATAAAGCTAGAGTTTCCAGCACACGAGGAGCACACGTAACTATGAAGACACCTTGGAAGAACATAACAAACATAGTCGTAGCGCAACGGTTTAACATGCTCGAAATCCTATCTACCTTGGCTCTAAAATCCAAGGGCACAGGGTACAATGATAAAGATCGAAGTGGTTTGAAATCGACGCTGCGAATCGACGTACGCGCGACGCTCTTCGTGGATCCGCAGGATCCGTAAGAGGGAGTCGATCCACCGCGAGACATCCCAGAGCCTTCCTCGAAAGTGGAAGCTGTGCGCGAGGACTCGCTCGGCTCTCCGTATCGGGCCAGTCGATCGGAAATGTTTTTCTTGGAAATGACTCGCAACAGAGCGCGCACGCGTTCCGGCTCCGCAGAAAAACGGGCACGCGCGACCGCTGAAGGTGGGTAAACAACGCTCGAGGTAGATCCACGACCGCGTACAGAGCGTCGCCTAAGTTCGCGCGTACACAAAACAGCTCGCAAGGTCTATCAGCCTGAACAAAGGAAAGGAAGCGCTCCTGAGTCGCCAGGTGTCCTTGAAATCCGCAGCTCTCCTCTGGAAGCCAGCTCGTTGAACGCAGCGTGGCGCAACGCTCATCAAAGCTGGCTGTGATATGAACACACTCGTATCAGCATATCACAGCCACTTTGTGAGCAATGCACGCGCGCTCTCTCCTTCGCTCTCGCGCCGCTGCTGTTTTCCTCCGCGCGGCTCTGGTCGCCGGGGTTGCAGCCAGAAGGGGCGACGTCGCAAAAAACGGCGATCCAATTCGTCAAAAATGGCTGTGATATGAAATGTAGAAAGCAACACGCCACAACCAATTTGACGATTGGATCGCGTTCCTGTCTTCGTTCTACTCGCACCGGCCCTCCCTTTTCCGTCCTCGGTCGGGGAAGATACGCCGAGAAAAACGGCCGCCGTGTTTATCGTCCTAGCGCACGGCTCCTCCGAAGTGCTTCTCCAACGAGATGGGCGAGGACGCAGGTCGCGACGACCGCGTCGCGTCGTAAAGATACCCGTCCGGAGCCACCGTTCACGACGCTTGGGTGTCCGGCGTGGCTGATGATTATTAATTGAGCGGCCGCTAAGCGCTATCGATGGCACGCGAGCGCGACTCTCCCTGACGATCGATTCTGCGGGCCAACTTCATCAAAATGGCTGTGATATGACTCGAAACATTCCACAACCAATTTGATGTATCGGACCGCAAAAGGTAGTTTCAATTCGGCGCTGCGCTCCGTGCAACGTGCCCGTCCTCTCTCCGCGTCTCGCTCTCGTCCTCTGTCCCGGGTACCACCCTCGTCCAGCGCTCGCTTTCCGTCGTCCCTCAATTCTGGGAGATACGTCTGGCTTCCTGGGTCTCTCTGCTAATTATTTCCACGTCCCGCCGCTCCCTTCTCCTTTTTCCACGATACTCTCCGGGTGAATCGCGCCGAGGGCGGACACAATTTTGCTCATCAAAGCTGGCTGTGATAGTCGATCTCTATGACAAACCAACTTTGATGGTAAAAGCATGTCCCTGCCGAAGGATCCTCCTCCTCGTACGTCCCCGTCGCCTCTTCGCTGGGACGGTCGCCGAACATCTTGTTGCTGCATGCTTCTCGTCCTGGATCCGCTGGCGAACAGTTGCGGGACGGACGCCGGATGAAAGACAAGATAGTGAGACGCGATAGCGCGAGAACATCTCACTACCCATGTCTTTCACTCGGAATCCGCCTAAGGTAGCAAACGCCGGGAAAACAAGGACACGGTGCAACCTGGATACCGGTGTCCACCGCGCATCGATCGGGGATCGACGCGTCGAATGGATCAAGTATGCGGCGCGCGGAGACACGCCGGGCCGTTTTCTCCTCACGCCAGGCGTCCTACGCGTCTCCCCACATACGTATTCGTTAATTAACCGGTGCCTAGCCGGGACACTGGGGCAGGGCGGGCATTAAAGTCCCAATTAGACGGCAGGGGATCGCGCGGCAGAATGTTAAATCGCGGCACGGAAAAGTATCACCGGCGCGACCCAGTTCCATTCGACGCGTCCGCCGAGCACGCGCTCCCGAAAACGCAAGGCACCGACGATAACCGCTAAGAAACGGGGGATAGAGATTACGATATCTCCCGGCTGGGGCCAGCTATTCGATGCTTCAACGCGGCCGCCGCGCGAATGGTAGATACGCGTGATTAATACGTTCCCTGCCGCTGGGCGTTCTCGGGGCCATCCGTCACGCGCCGCGCTACCTTTTCGGCACCTTAACTCGACGTTAGAACACCCCGCGTATGTTTAATTAAACGCGAAGAGAGATGCAAGGGGGGGAAGAGCCGGCCGAGCACTCCTCTCCCTGGGACGTCCGACTTCGATAGGCGCAGTTACGTGGCGCGCGGTGGCGAACGTGTTAAGAGAAAGAGTCGTGAGAGAGGAGGGCGAAGGAGAAGTGTAAACTTACAGAGATGCCCAGGTTAAGCAAATCGCCGGCCGCGCAGAGGCCCTCTATCACGGGGCAGAGTTTGACCTCGATCGTGGTGTTGTCGAGGAGGCCCCTCTTCATTAGCGCCAGTACCGCTGCCTGGGCCGTCAGTCGTACCTGGCCAACACACCGGGGGGAAAAAAGAGGAATTCGTCAATGGGGGCCTGGTAACTCTCGCCGCGTTACGGTACTCGGCCTCGGGAGACGATCGGGCGGCCGGAAAGGCTGCCGAGAGATTTTCTGGATCGGTCGGGGCCCTTTGCGCCGGGATGCTTATCTCGGGGTGCCGGTCCTAATGTGTAACGAGCGTACAAATATTCACCTGATTGTCCGAGTCCCGCAGGTATGTCGTAATCATGCCCAGCAAATGATCGTGGAGGACGTCGCCGAAGAGGTGCGGCGCCCCCTGGCAGATCATCGCCACGTGCGGAAGCTGCTCCACCAGGTCGGAGCGGACCTGAGCATCTGGAATCAGAGAACAGATTTTGAATTGTATATAAAGTGATATGCGGATGGTCGACATCGGTGGTGACCTTAATCGAGAGAAGGAACGGCGTGGCTTCGAAGACGAAGGAACCTTCGCGTCTGCCTGGGTACCTTTCAAGTAACTAATTCAACTAATTACTGAGAATGATGGAGAACACTCGAGGCGCGAGGAGAAAACTCGAGGTGCTTCTAGAAGGAATCCGATCGTTTCTTTGCAACTCACGATCGGCCGCTCGGCCGTCGAAAGCAGGGAAACTAGGGGGGAGGAGAGGGCCAAGGGGAGTCATTCTTCGAGGCTTCCTCGACCTTGGCCGTTTTATTCCTGACCTGGCGGGGTAGCTTCTGCCGTGGAAATACCTGAATGGAAAAGGGCGTCGCAAGCTGGCGCCCCTGCTGATTAGGAAAACTCGCACCTTTCGGGGCCCCGGCAAGCCCGACGCCCATAAAGAACCGAGAATTTTCCGTTAGTCATTAGGGAAGCGACCCATGGGTCGGCTACTTAACTGGACAGGTGCGGCGCGGTCGTGACGAAGCTTGTAAAAATTATGGCCCACGCTCGGTCATCTTCCCCGAGAATTCTCGTTAAACGCGGGCTCGACGACGGATCGTGGAACCATCAGCGGAAAAATGAAATTGGGAAATTCACATACCGATGCAGACGTGGATACCTCGTTGCGCGTATCAACCACCCTCGTCCGATATTTCGACGATTTCGATATAACTCTGGTATAGCGACGCCGGTCGAGCATCTTCCTCGCCGTAGGTGTCTCCATAGACTCGGACTCTATTTCATAGAGCATCGCGAGACGGAGATCCATCCCCGACGACACGCATTTTGGAGTAACTGAACTCGACGGGAAGTCGTCGAGAGCCACTTGACCGAATCGGGAAATCTCGCGGCATCGAGGAACCACGAAATTTCATTCCAAGAACTCAGGCTTCCACTTGTAGCGAACACTCGCGATCGAGGCGTAATTGAAGCACGCTGGGAGAAAACGCGGGAAGCCGGGAACGATGGAACTCGGAGGACACCGGAGACAAGCAGAGAAAAGGAGCACGTTACTAGCGGAGAGCGTGGGTGCGACTGAGGGTCGCGGGAAATGCACCTTCCCTGGTTGGTCGGGCTTTTCCAGCAGAGAGTGGGGAGGGACAGGGTAGCTGCCCCACTCCCGCTGGGCCCGACAGCCGCGGAACGGAGGGAGAGGGCCGGAAAGGGTAGGGGACCGCCGACGAAACGGGACTCGTCCTTTTTCGGCCCTTTTCGCGCGCCCTCCGTGAGGCCCACGATCCGAGCACGTGCTCGCTTTTCTCTCCTCTGGCCAACCGACTTCCTCTGCTTCCTCCGCCCTCGTGTCTCCTCTTCCCTCCGCGGCCGAGATGAAGAAGAAGCTGCAGCTCGCTCCTCCGTCGCCCCTCTCCTCCCTTTCCCTCCGCCACAGTCACCGTCCATTAATCACGCACGGGGTCTTATCTTCTTCTCCGCCTACTCCATCCTTGCGCCTTCTGTCCCGGACAAGATCCCGCCAAAAATATCCCGCTGCGCTCCTTCAGGATTAGGCGTCACCGATTATTTTCCTGGTATTTGGCTTCCCTCACCCTCGCCCCCGCTTCGTCCCTTTCATCGCCGACCACTTCTGGAGGTGAATCGAGGAAAAGCCGTTTTCGCGCGCTTTCCTCGGCACCCACTCGGTTTTTGGAAAATTCGTTCGCGGCTTGGAAACGAGTCTATGGACATCCGCTGCGCACCGGTGGTTACAAGGAGCGCAGAGTTATCGCTGAATTCGGGCAATTAATAGATAACACCACTTCTTAGCAAGCCTTTGTTCGCGATGGTAGCCTGAAATCTCTGCGATCAATAATCGCTTTCCCTCGCCGGTTCCACGAAGACAAGCCCTGTTACGTGGGGGGGGCGATGAATTGATTAGCCCCATCGATCCTGCCGGTCCGAGAATTAAGTGCAATAGGGGCGCAGTTCATAGAAACGCCGAGAGATCGGCACGTAGGACACCCTGGCTGGTCAAACCGCCACGAACCATCAAGCATTTATTCCACTTCCGAGAACGTTATTCAGAGTATCCATTCGAAATGGAAAGTACAAAGACTCCACCCTTAACGTTCACTTCTTAATTCGTTTAAAAAAAATAGGAAACAGGAAAGGCACGCGCGCGGCATTTTTCCCCGAGCTTCCGAATATCCTTTTCTACATATGGCGAGGAAAAGTCGGAAACGCGTGGTGGAGAGACGAGGGGGGGATGCCTGACGAAGCGACGCAACTGGCGTGGCATCCATCGAAGGGAAAAGGGCGCGCGCGTTCCACGGTCCCCTATTCTCCGAGGAAGCGGCGTGTCCAAAAATACGTGAACCGCCCGTAGAAAAAGCCGCGCGTGTCGCGTGCCCTCGAGTCCTGAATCTTCGATCCCGGCCCCTCTTCTGTCCCTTCGATCGCCCTGCGGAGAAAACACCGATGGCGGCACGTGTTACGGGCAAGATGTTCACCCCTAAAAATAGCCAAGGCCCGGTGCGACTCTCTCCTCCACGCATCGCGCACCGGGGATGCACCTTTTCCACCGACAGTTGCATCCGTGGAGAAACGCCACAGGCCTGCGGGCTCCTTTGACCTCGCGTGTCACGCGACCGAGGAGAATCGACCGAGCTCTGCCCGCGCGGACGCGCGTTTTCCCGCTGGAAAACCGAATCGTTCCTCTGCCAGCGATCGATGGAAGTTTATTTTGCCATTCGTACGGCTCCCTTTGTCACCCGTTTGGCGCATTAACGGCGGGGAATAAAGGGGACGCGTTGTTTTCACGGGGCCGCACGGTCGGCCTTAAAGTATTTCCGAAGGCTGCCGAAAAGAAAGGAGCCATTAGTGGGATGAAAACGCGGTGGCGCGTCGTTTCTCCAGGTTTCCTCGAAGCGGGGGCCCAGGTAAAAAGAAAACGCTTTTCGCGGAAGGATCGCCAGGGCCGGGCGCTGGTTTTTCAAAGGTTCCGGCGGCAACGGGCGACGCTCCCACGCAAGATACTCATCGGCGGAGCGCTGCCGGATGACCTTTGAGCACGGTTTTCCAGTTCCGCGAAACGACCCGGCCGAGCCCGTGTTTTTCGACTTCTGCGAAGGGACGGGGCTGGATTTTTCAAACGGCCGCCGCGCGTCAACCGCGCGACGCGCCCCCCGAAATTCAATGGCAACGGGACACGTCCTTGACAAAGAAATGGGTGATTTCCTGCTCGGCCCGTCGAATAGGGTAAATCGGGGAGACGCGGTCGACCTAATATAAAATGGCTATTAAAACTAATATAGATATTACTTATTTTATCAGAACAAACCTAATATGTTCAGAATTTTATGCCGATTCAGAAAAACTAGTCGATATTTGCTTTAAGACAATATTTACTGTAAATCGGGTTGAAGACCGAAGTCATGACATCTGACCACCTCTCCCGAGGTGTCGGGAGAAATGGTTTTCGTCGTTGGCAGAGACCACTCACATAATTATTCGTGGAAAATTGACAAAGGATAAAGCAAAATTATTTATGAGTGAATACAACTACGGATTCATTGATATTTAATTTGTTTACGCTAAACAAGTAAAGAACACATAAAAGACAAAGTGAATTACCTACTGGCGATTAGCAAGGCAAATGAATACAAAAGTGAATAAATAAACTAAATAAACAAAAATAATAATAAAATAATAATAAAAAATAAAAAAATAAACAAAAATAATAAAAAAAAATCATAACTCGACCATCTCACCTTTCTGCAGCGAGACATGGTCTTCTCGTTAGCTTTGAGAGGAAGAGTTAATATGGTCAAATACTTTGGCTGCATTGTCCCTCAACATCTCTACTATCTTATTATTCCAAACATTAAAGGAAAATAAACTTACAAGTATATTTTAAATACGATTCTGTACAACCGCTGTTTGACAAAAGAGGTTAAATGTAACATCAATTTACCTTTTATAGCCTATAAATCCAGAAAAACACAGAAGGAAACGAAATAACGCTAATCGTTCAACTATTTGGCTTCTAGAGAAGTAATTGGTCTGCACTTTAATGCATTTTTACGTATAGACTCCGAAATACAGCGACACGACCAACTCTCCGGCCCGACCGCGTCTCCCGGATTTACCCTATGCCGCACAGGTTATTGGCGACTCACGAGATTCCACGGAACGAGGTAGCCGACGATGGTGATGCGCGAACAATTCAGCGTGATCCATACCGAGCGGTAAATAAATAAATACACGATCCTTTGTGTGCTCATTCCCATTCCTGCCTCGGAGCGTAGAGTTTACTTGGACTTCCGCGTCAGCCTGAAGTGGGAGCCAGCGAAACAGTAAACCGTGCTGCGCGTGCTCGTATAAATACTTTAGGAACATACACGGAAGCCACGAGAGACTTCCGGCGAGGCACGCGCTGCACCGGAAACGGGGACAATCTTGTCGTCACCTCGTAGAGCAACAGACTTCGGCCCGGCAACCCCAACTGGCTTCATCATTTACCCCCGATAATGCGGGACGTTCTGTCTTGTCTCAAGACCGCGTCCTGTCGCCCTATTTTTAAACTACTCCCCGCCCGCGTTTCCGTGCGGGGGATGCTTTTCGTTCGGGGAAATAGGGTCGAACGACCGGAAAAACAAATGGCGAACCGCCTAACAAGGAAGTTTCGGGAGGAGACACTTTGCAGGAGGCGTCTTTGGATACTTGTGTTAAATTCTCAGGAGGAGACGTACTAATTTAGGAATAGCTCGAGACGATTTAATATTTGTAAATAGGTGCGAAATGCATCGTTGCCGAGGGGACAGCGAATTTCTGTGGAGAAGGTACCTACAGTGGGTGGCCGAATTATTATACTCAAACAGAAAGGTTTGCGATTTTGTAAGTTTAGCGATGGGGTGGCTGTATCTCTGCGAAAAATGGGCGCAAAAAATATTTAAAACACGTATTTTAACGCTCGAGAAGTTTCTAGTTTTTGAATCAAGGATTCGATTTTTTTTTCATCCATTATGATACTGTTTTATCGAGATGAAGCGCAGGAAACGAAGTTTCGGAAATTGTTGCCCAGTTTGAACGTATGCACGGGCCAAAAAATTTTTTTTTCGGTAAATCCAACGGAGAGCTCTTATAGAGCAAACATTCCTCTTTAATTTCGTACTTTTTTGGTTTTGTTGTATGATTTTTATTGACCGAGTTATTCGCGATTGAAGCAAAAAAGGTACTTTTCACTTTGAACAGCTATAACTTGTGAACTCATGATCGTAGACAAATGTTCGTGAGTGTTTTGGAAAGCTAAGAAAGTTTCCTTTCAGAACCTTTAGTTGTCAATTTAAGATTTGTTTTTTAATCGTATTAAATCTACTTTAAAATGATCCGAAAAAGCGATGGAAATGTTTTGAGTATAATAATTTGGCCACCCTCTGTACTTGTTGGTAGAAACCGTGTAAATATTCGATTGGCAGTGAAATGTCAGGAAATAGGAGGTAGACTCTTGAAGCCGACGTTAGTCGACTCGGGAATATCTAACTTTTCTTTTATTTTGTTATTTCTTTTATGTTTCTTCTTTTGCTGCCGTCTTTACTGTCTCTACTTTATTAACCGTCTATTGTTAAATAAATAAGTAAACAAGGTTTTTAACCTTGATGCAAGTTCTGTTTGGGAAATATTCCTGCGAAACGACGGATCTTTGGAGTATTAACGATAGATGAGCTGTGCGATTAAAGCGGGTGCAATGTTCGATTCTCTTCAATTATCGCGGCAACGTGCAAATTATTACCATTTTCATGGCTGAAGGAAATAGATGGAGTGTTCAGCTTGTGCGAAGGCCCGCTATTGTATAACATTACGTGAAAGGGCAGCAGATTTTCTAAGGATTCAAATACACTCATCTTAAATAACGGAAGTTTCTTTAAAAAAGTGCGAGAAAAATTCTTCAACTTTTCAGCCAAAATTATGTGCATTCGGTGTGCGATTTCACTACACTGATGTATCGCGAAGATAATGCTTGAAATCACTTTACATAGTTAACGCACACAACTCTATTATGCACAAGCGCAAAGAGAGAGAGAGAGAAGCACTCAATAATAAGCATCAATAAGGAATCTCATCGATCATGCGTAAATGGTACATGGAGGATTTGGCTCAGTAGTATTTCCAATCCTTTCAAATCACGTACGAAAGCAAAAAAGAAAATTCATCAGCAATAAGTATCTAACTCTCCATACACTACGGTGCTTGAAATTATGCGATGGGTGCTCAAGTTGACAATCCATAGAAGTTATTAGAATGTATTCTATTTCAGTATCCACAAACTTGTTGATCTAGCAGTGAATATAGTTTTCCAACATCTTTCGACATATTTTACAAGACAGTGCAATAATCGGGAATTTTCGAGGGATTAGTACAGTGCGATGGCTTAGTGCGCAAATATTGTATGTCCCAGTGGCGCGCCCAGAGGAGGGCGAAGGGTCCTGGCGCCTCCCACAAAAGGAGCTTTGTAAGAAGAAAAGGAAACTGGACTTTATTCACTAAATAAATATTATTAAAAATATTTTTATCCGTTCAACTCGGCTCCCCGAGATTAAATCCTGAGTGCCCCACTGGTGTGCCCACTTTTAGGGTTTTCGAGAAAAATACAATGAAGAAGAATGTTATTTTTGAGACATTTATGAATATAAATGTGACTTTTATACAGCATAAAGAAACAGTCAACAACTACTTGTTGCATATAAAAAATGTCGCAAGAAGTGGACATACAATATTTCCGCATTAAAAGCCATCGACTGCATCTATCAGCTTCTACGCTCGTTATCGAATTACTTTAAGAATGCAGAAATGATTTCTCAGCTTACCAGGATCTTCCACGATCGGCTGCACCGACTGCATCACCTCGTTCACATCGAATGTCGTTCCATTGTTAACAGCGGTGCGAAACATCTCCACGAGAACCCTGCCAATCGTCTGTCTGCAACAAAGAACATAGAAGAAGGTCAGATCTCGGAATTTTTAATAACGAATAACAAAATGCAATCGCGACGTCAGAATTCGCGCGATTCCCGATTAAGCGCAGGAAGGTTGAAAACGAGCGGTAGAATCGCGCTTTGAAACTTAATCCTCGATCACGTTCGGTTCTCTCAGAGTCTCAAAGGAGACAATTGCAATAATAATCTTAAGGGGACATTCCTATAAAAATTTTTCAGTAAATCGATTTTTTTTTTGCATACATCTATAATATAATATCTGAAGAATGCTTTTCCGAACGGTAGACAGCAGAACAAAAGAAATTATGAACCGATTCCAAAAATCTTGGTGGCATTTTCTTTGCAATTGAATTCACTATCGCATCAGCCTTTGACCGCCAAGTTTAGAGGTCGTAGTTCTTCGTTATTAACATTTTCAGGCGTAGAGTTACCCCATTTCTCGCATGTTTGTGTTCAAACGTGTACCAAACATCGCCATTTTGCTTTATTTGCTTTCTTAAAGGGTGAAGCGATAGTGATTGATGTAACCTGTAAGAATATCTTTGGTTTTTTATTTCAGACAATCCTACGTCGAATTCTACTGTCTACCTACCGTTCACGCCACTTTGTTGCAGCAGTGCACTGAGCGCCACGTAAAATTCGAACCATTACAGGAAAATGAAAAAAAAAGAAGTTTTAATATCCTTGAAGAACGAATAAAGAAAGACCATAAAGTTTTTTTACTACAAGTTGTACAATGGGTGGAGTGAAAAAAACTTTTTTTCGATGATCAAATTCTAATAGTGCGGAAAAATTGTCTACTTGGCCCAATGAAACGTGTAAAAAATTTCTGCCCGATCGGATAATTTCTTCTGTGAGCACCAAAGGACTTGACTTTAAAAATCTTAGTACAAAACTTAAAATTTGAAAAAACTAAAAAAAAATATAAAATACACAATATATAAAAAAAACAATAAAAATTGTTAAAAAAAAATATATAAAATACAAAAACAAGGAGCCTGACGTACAGCTACCTCCGCGTGGTGGGTTCTGGGCCACTTGTTCCGTTAGGAAAGTCAGCGAAGAGCTTTTTTGATAGTTTACAGTGCCGACAGGCCGTTCCTATCGTTCCGAAACCAGCCACGGGTGTTTCTTTGCTTCATTTACGCAACAAATATAGTCCTGGGTAAAAAAAGAAGGTAGAATCCACCAGCTGAAGAAAGTTGCACATTCTTAAGTTTTGTACTAAAATTTTGAAAGTTAAGGCCTTTGGTGCACACAGAAGAAATTATCCGATCGAGCTGAAATTTTTTACACGTTTTATTGGGCCAAGTAGAACACTTTTCCGCACTATTAGAATTTGATAATTGAAAAAAAGTTTTTTTCACTCCACCCTATTGTACACTTCTTTGAAAAAAATCCTAAAGATCACCTATTTTTTTAGCGATTTGATAGGAATGTCCCCTTAATTCGCCTACGAACAGGTAAACACACGATATTTGGAAACTTCTGGATGCAGAATTAAACAACAAAGCCGGTGATCCACCTGTAACCTAAGGTAATCTAAGCTAAGTTTTAAAAAATCAGCTCAAATACATCCTTATCAAGCAGTTTCCACCAAAATCTAATTCAAGCTGTGCTGTTTTTTCGGAAGCTAAGCTAGCCGAACGTACGACAAGCTTCCGTCTCGAGCGATTTTGCGGAAACATAGCTACGTCGAGCTAACATAACTCCCAAAACAAATAGCACAGCTTAGCTTTCGGGAGGATTCCCTGCTTTAGAAGCATAACACTTTCCACGCTCTGCATCGCCTCGAGTCAAAGACACTCTGACGAACAGGCTTACCAATCGTCCCCTTTACACCTACTTGCCTGATTCGCCTTCATCGACAGCCGAACAATCGCCAGAAAATTCGCGCGGTTCTAGTCGTTCGCTCGAACCTCGCGACAAGCGATCGAACTCCGTGTTTCCGAGCGTGGCCACGTCGTCGCGGTCGATCCATCGTCGAGACAATGCACGCGCGATAAAGAGAGGGCACCAATTTACGGGCAATCCTCTCTCTCTCTCTCTCTCTCTCTCGTAGGAAATAAATCCACGGCCGAGCCCCCGCGATATTACCCCCCGGAAAAGACGCGAGGGGTTGGCGGGTTCGGCGACAAAGGGGGAGGAAGAAGGAGCAGATTTACCCAAGGAAAATTACATTTTCTCGGCGGGATCGCCGCGAATGCAAATACCTCGGCGCGGGACGATAATTAACGGCGACTGGAAGAAGTCGGGCGGGGGGCGAACTTTTAACAAGGAGCGAACGACCCCCGCGCGCTCGTATCGCCCGCGCGGCCATCGAATTCCCGAGGATCGGGGGAACTTTCGCTCTGGGGGTTCCCCCGATTTGCCGGGCTAATTTCGCCCGAGTTCTATCCGGCAGAGAAGCTCCCGTCGACGGACCTGTCGAATCTTAACGATCGACGGCCGTAGGGGCCAATCGCGGCTCGCGGGTGTCAGTGGTTGTCAGTCGGCCATCGAGGCGGCGGGAGCAGAGACGGGAACGTCCTTCGAGAAAAGTCCAAGCAAAGAGGAGAGAAAAAAACGCAACAGCGAATAATATACCCCGAGAGGGGGAGGAAGGGTGGCGTGGTGGAGGGTGGAGAGAGACAGGCGCGTAAGGAAATGAAATCGATGGCGGGAGCGTGAGAAAAAGAAGAGCGCGAGGCAAACGCGAAGACGAAGGAAGGAAGGGCAAGAAGATGCGCGAAGAGTTCGATCTCCCTGTTCGGCGCTCTCCCAAGACTTCCCCCTGCCAGGCGCCCCGGCGGCGCGGTGGTGGGGGCGGGCTACCCTCTCCAGAGCATGGATGCGACGCGTCGCGGCGGCGTGGTGGGGCCGGGACGGAGGAAAGGAGCGCTTCTGACGGCGGAGAGACGGCTCGACAGGGGACACCAGAGGCGAGCGAGGGAAAGAGACGGAACGCGGAGGGGAGGCAAGCCGATAGTGGGGGGTAGAACCGGCACCAACGGAAGATCGCTCACGGTACCCCACCAAAAGAGCACCAGACGGGCGAGGGTGGGGAGAGGCCGTTCTCCAAAGTCGTTGGAGAACGAGCAGAGGGATGGTACCGCCCGTGAACGCCTACTCTGTCGGCGCAAACATGGCCGCCGCCACCGTCGGCGTCGTCGACGGCCACGAGGGCGACGACGACCAACGCCGCTGCTCTAACCGCGAGGCTCCCATCTCTCCGGCGATCTCGGCGAGCATTTCGGATCGCCGCGGCCGGACAGCGAAAGGAAGCAGTTACACCCGCGGGCGGGGGGGGGGGGTGGTTGCTCGCGATCGAAAGGACGGGCACGCGGCCGCCGCCACCCCTTTCTAGCCGAAAATTGAAGCACGGCGTGACTTCGCGCCGCTGCGCATGTTCGTACTTCAGGATGGCTCGTAAGATCGATAGGGAAGACGGCGGTTCCGTGACCGGCGAGTTTCGGGCGCTGCTTTCGATTTTAGGGGAGAAGTCGATGGCGATAGGGGGATGATTGAAGGGAGTAAAAGAGCGCGGTGGCTCCGCGCTGCCCTGTAATCCGCCCGGGTACCCCGCCTCGCGATGGGACGGATACATTCACGCATTGGAATTCCGTGGAACGGAGTATCGTGTTTATCAGAGACACTCCTGATCCCTATCGGATAAGCCACGTATCAGCGACTTTTACACAAACTTCTGCGCCGGAGTTTCATTAAACGCCCCGATATCGATCTCGCCCATCCAGTGCTCGTGTGCCCGCGAGGCCGGAGCGGGAAACTTTAATCCCGTGGGCGGTTCGATTACAAGTTCCTTTGCTCCAGAATTTCTACTTCCCTGTTCCGTGATCCATCGATCTTACCTCGCACGCTGCGTCCAAGGGACTCGATGATTACAAATTCTGTTTATGTTACAAAAAAGCAAACCTGGAGGGATACTAATATGACACGCAGAGTCACTTCTGCGAGCAACTTTTAACTAATAAAATTTACAATTTGAAAGAACTTCGAATTTGTTTGTGAGGATCTGAAATATGCAACCACAGCCCTGGAATTATTATCCCTTAAATTAATCGACACGCGGCTCCCGTCCACAGATACGACCACATTCCCAACATCTATCAGTCGGCTAATTAATCAGATCGACCGAGCCGCGTAAAAATCGTGATCGCGGGGAAGCTCTGTTCCCAGCTCATTATCGATATTAAAGCCAGAGGTCCATTAACGCGGCAGCGGCCGTTACTTGCGACGATAAACGTCGCGATTTACGCCATCGCGTAAACGCCGCGCAATTCGAGCCGCAGCCACGATCTCCGGGCCCCGAAATTTCATTAGCGACTCGCTTTATGGTGGATTGCTCAGACGCGGAAGCGAGAGGTCGGGGTTTTACGGTTTACGAGGGCGAGGGGGCCGGGAAATCCACGGGGAAGATATATCGCGTCTTCGACGTCGCGTGCAGGCTCCTCGGATACGTTGTATTCGAGTCGCGTGCGCGCGTCTCGTATCCTGCTCAACGAAGAAAAGTGGATTTGCCAGTCGTTTCACGGCGGCGGGCGGGGGAACGGGCATAATGCCGGGGGAAAAGGAGCGATAAAAGTGGATACCGTTGACGAACCATCCCTCGACTCGTCGCCACAAAGCCGTTCAGCCATGCACGCGAAACGCATGGGGGTAGTTTACTCCGTTCGAGGAGACCTGTTGTACGCGTCCACTGATTAACGCGATCGCGAGAGACCTCGAAACTCCAGGTCCTTGCCTCGCAAGTGTCTAAGGTGATTAAAGTAGTGTCGGCGAAAAAGAATCCCAGAGCGATGGGGACTCGAAGCTAAGATATTTGTGAGCCCCCTGCGTACTCGACAGCCGTGTTATCGTCCAATGTGTCAATCGCAACACATCCGTTCCCAAACGTCGAATGCCCACGGTTGACAGAGAAACGGGAAAGATTTGAGGATCAAAATGATCTCGAGACTCCGACACAGCGAGCAACAAACAGCCAAACAATTCTACTACAACACCAACGCAACGAAGATCTTAATTCCCAAGCAATGAACGGTTGAACAGAGACGATACCACCTGCCCGTTTCGTTGAACAAACGTACGCGCGTTCAGCGGAGCACAAGGTTGGACAAAGTTTGCCGGGGCCGTGTCGACTGCGCTTTCCAGCCACCGGAAGTCAGCTGTTATCTGAAGAAGCAAGCCGGCACAGAGCGACAAAGGAGGCGACGGCCGTCTCGACCTCGTCTTTGACACGAACGACCCACATTCGGCGAGCGCGATATCGCAAGATCCGCCGCGAGCACCGTCCCGCGTTTCCCGCGTTCCCAGCTTTCCCCGAACAGATCGCGAACATCGCGAATCACCTGGAGCCTGGCGGCGGCACAGTCAACAGGGGGTTGGATACAAACTAGGCCGGAGCCAATGGATTCCCAACTTCAGCATCCAATTCAGAATACAAGCGGGAGCTAAATGAGCTGCCCTTTTTAACCCCCTGTGATGGTCGCGGGGCGCACGGTTGTCCGGCGATTTCTCTGAAGGAGGCGAGCCGCCGAATTCTGCGAGACAAGATACATTCCCATGGGCCCGAAAGCCGCCCCTCCGATGCCCGCGTCACTCCCGCCCCTCCGCGGCGACCCTTCATCGGGGTCCATTCTGTTGCGAGGGGGAGCCAGCACGAGGGTTGAACGGCTAGGGTTCCGCCACTCGAAAACTCGCGGCTGCGAGAGATACCGGCTTCCACGTACGGGACTTTCCACGGGCTCGTCTTCACACGGTTTTTCTACCAACCCCTCCCCTACCTGGATTTGTTTAGGATCCCCCATTTATTCCCCCCCCCCCCTACCCCCCTTGGAGTTTCTCCTCGCCGCCGCTCTTTTTTTTCCCTCTCTCGCAGCACGAGCCTCTGCCCGATGCGTCCGATTGTCCCGCGCGTTTCAACCACGCTTCCTCCTCCTCGGCCGTCCATTGTTTCACGGAGGACAAACGCGCGCTAACGAATCGGCTGGAAGGAAGGAACGGAGGAGATAAAGAGCGACAGGACGCGGCAGGAGGGGGCTGTAACGTTCCACGGGAAAATTCCCCATAGTCATGGTAATGAAAGGCGATACAGGCGTTTCGCCGAACCCCGCGGCCGCCGAGCGCCGATGGACAGGGAGACAACTCCTTTCGAGAAAACTCCGTCCACCCGTGGAAGCCGCAAAAGGCGAGCGGCAACAGGCCGGAGCCGCGCGAGGTCTTAATTCCTGGAAGCGTTTAGATCGACGGGGGTGAGCTGCGCGGCGAAAGGCGTCAGGTCGAGTAGGTGCCGCGGGAAGACGGACGGGAGTTCTGGGTCCGCAGGAGCGAGGGGTTGGAAAAGCTGGTTTTTCCGGAGATATTCGGAGGTTGGAGAAAAAGATTTTCCGAAAATTGCGAGAGAGAAATGAGGCGGGATCGGTAGTTCGGAGAACGCGAAAATTTGTACAGATGCGCAGCGGGGCACCGAGGGGCGCGCGACAATCTGGGCCCGGAGCTTTGTAATTTAGGGGAGCTCGCTCATCGCCAGGTGCGCGTGCCTCGTCAGATGCGCAGTGGCAGAGCACGGGCGGCGGAGAGAAATGACGGGAAAAGAGGAGGAAAAGGGGAGAAAATTTGTCCCGCTCGTGCGCGCATCTGTTTCGTTTCGTCCGTCTTAATGCCGCTGCATTGTGCCGCTGAAAGGAGAGCGGAAAAGCCGCAATTTGCCCGACAAATAGCCGAGCGTGCCCACGGAACGTGGGCCCCAGCTCTATCCCGTTAACCGTGTCGTGGATTTTACGCGGCGACTTCTTCTCGCCGCTCGTTCGCCACGGATGGCTGCTCGCGGTTCGATTGATATCGCGAATCTCCGTCGCGGGAACCACCAACGAGAAATGACAGAAATGCCTCGCGAAGATCGAAGATCGCCCAGCGACGGTTTCGTCGGAGGCCGAGAGCTGGTAGCGAGTAGACGCCGAGCAATTCCCGCGCGATCGTAAAGAGGAGCGATAAAGCGCGTCGCGGCTTCCGCTCGACGGACCCCGTCAATCGGCGAGCGCAATCGGCGCGTAAATCAGCCGCGGTGACATCCGAGAAACCGCTGGCGCTCTTTTTCCTCGCGTCGTTTCCTCGCGAGAGCTTCGAAATCGGATTAAGTCGCAAGAAATCGAAGGATCGCGATCGTCTGGCCGGCGCGACTCTGCCGCGGGAAAGCGGAGTGTGAGAGAGTAGAGAGAGAGAGAGAGAGAGAGAGAGAGAGGGGGGAGCGCGGAGGGAACGGCGATTTAAGCTCGGAGAGGATTAGCGCGTATTCCGCGCAATTGGTTTATGGTTTCACGCTCCTCGGCGACAATAAATAAGCGTCGGGCCGTTTTGCTGGGGGGCCGGGGGCGTCCACGGTTGAAAAGGAAAAGGACAAGGGCCGAAAGTAGGATCACGCGAACGTTAATGACCGGCGAAAGAAAGGGAACCCGGTGGAGCGCCTCCTCCGCCACGTTTATTACGAAGGACAAATATTTCGGTGGACGCAGGCCCGCCTTCTGAATACCTTTCCAGGGTTTTCCCCGGGACCGCTTGTCTTTGGGACACCTGTCCCTGGCACGCACCGACCCGGCCGACACCACTGGGCTCTTAATCTTGTACGCTCGATAAGATCGGGCAGGCCTGACGCTTCCGATACTCTACCAAAATAAAGGTTTATGGCGCCTGTGCAATGGGCAGAGTGAAATTCTAGGTAATAGCTTCGGAGAGGATCAGGTACTCGATTGGGTATAATCTCGAAGAAGTTCTACTCGAATCGAAACCGTGTCGTATCTAGAAGAAGTAATTGGATAAGACGCGTCAGCTTGCGCATAAGAATTGTGTTTTGATATAGGGTGACTGTACCTAATATCGCCAGTGTTCCTAATATCGCCACTCGCTATATCTCGCAAAGTAAGCTCTAAAATTTATCGGTTATGCACTGAATTAGTACCTAAACATATGTAGGAAGACATACTATAATTGCAGCATCATGTGATCAACAATTACAGAAAGGGAAGGATTTTAGCGAATCTTAATAGTGTAAAAATTTATTGGACTGTCACAATTTTACGTCACATTCGGAGAAGGTAAGTCTAATAATTCTGTGAATGCAGGAATATCTACTAGAAATACCTAATTAATGATGTACTTAAGAAATGAAATCGATTCAAATATTTTTCGTAATGAAAATAGCGTTTTTCTTTTAGCAGTATGCGTGTTCTCAATACCGCCTACCGGAGAACAATGGTTTCGATGTAATGCTTGTTACAGGTGAGGTCACGAAATGTGCGGAGCAACCGAAATAAAATATATTTGTCCAATATGTACATCGGAACGTAAAAAATAAAATATTTTAAAAATCTATATTTTCAAATTTCTATATTATTCTAATAAAAATGAAATCAAAGATGGATAAAAAGACATTTATAGAGCAAGAAATAATAAAAGCACATGTGAAAATGACTTTAAAAACTCATATATACATGAATTAATCAATATTTCTTGAGTAGGCGATATTAGGTACACTTTTTTCAGGACCCGATTTTTGCATGTCTTACGTTTTTTGAGTCCTAATTAACAATTTGTAGGTTTCAACGATTCTAACATATGCTACATGAAAGATGAATAATTTCTCTTTACTTTGAAACGAACTGCATGGAAAAATATCAATTATTATTGAATCGACAGCGATTTAACTTTTGCCTGGCGATATTAGGTACAGTCACCCTACCCTTCGGTTAGAGTGTCCCTTATAATGACTTCTTTTTAAATTTAAGAATTCGAGCCGCCTGCTGATTTATTTCCCATTGGTGTGGTAATTATGTGTCCAAAATTCGAGTCGATTAAACAACTCTTAACCCTGCCTCAAGAGGCTCAAAGTTTCGAAAGAATCTGCGCTCTTGCAAACAGCTGTTTTTTTATTATGCATCCCTGTATGTAAGCAGCTGTGTGATGGAACTAGAGTTGGGACTATCGATTATCGTTATCTTATCGATAACTTATTGATACTTAACGCTATATCGATAATATCGTTAATATATCGTTAAGTGGTGGGAGAACGAAAGTGGTACAAATTTTTCGTTTCCCCAGTCTTTGGACTATGGCGGTAAAATATTTATGGATTCCAGCAACCTCTGTTCCAAGTGAACGATTATCTTCTAAAGGTGGACAAAAAATAAAAAAAAAAAGTCACAGTAGGTATATCGTAACTTTAAGCTTCTTGAGGCAGGGTTCAGAATGATCCTATTGTTCCGATGTTTTTTATACTTACTTAGCACACCGAAAGGAATAAAATTAGCGGACGCCCCAACATTTTATCGCACCTTCAATTCCACCATCTTGGTCTTCAATATACAAGTCTATCTCTTAATTAAGCAACTGGAAACATTAATAATACGATTTCCCTGGGGGTGGGTACCTACGTATTAAAGATGCAGTGGTTAGTCGAGACACGGCGAGACCCGACGACGCTTCGACGAACAAGAAAGTGTAATCAACAGGCCGAAGGCTCGGCGACAATAGAAAAGCTTCTCAATTGTTTTGGGTGTCCCCTGCCAGGCTCGGGCGCGCAAGCCTGACGTATAATCACCGTCAATAAACGGGGCAATAACTCAAGAGGACGGTAGCGCCAGGCCGTTTCCAAACACAAGGGAATTTACGGGGAAATCCGCGCGGGGGACCCATTGCCGGGCAAAGAACGCGGAAAAGACTGCGTAGCTGTACTCCTTTCGTCCCTTCGCCGGGCCAAGGATCATCCCGGCCGTGACACCTGGCTTCGTCTAATTATTATATTAGACACGGGGCCCACGGAAATTTATATTGCCCCCTCGAACTGTCGCCGGGGTTCGACGTTACGGTAGTTTCCCCGAAATCCCCGATTCCGCCCACCGAAACACCGTTTTATGGCTCATTAGCCCGTCGTAAACCTCTTACAATGCATCATCGACAAATTTCGAATCACCACGGTAAACACGGCACCGGGGGCCTCCGCGTTCCCGGGCAAAGCCCGGGTAAAACCTAATGCGTGTCGACAACGATTTCGACGTTCCGCGTGTAATAACCCACTTAGCGGTACGCCGGCTGCTGCCCTCCAAAGAAGACATCCATGTAGCACGGTTTTCCGCGGGAAAATCAACGTCCCCCGTGAACGAGCAGAACGATGATCAATTGAGTGCCGCGAAACGTATCGCCGGCTTCTGCTGCAAGTCCATCCGACTTAGCAACCGGCAGCTTGGTGTTACTATTATTTTTATTATTATTATTATTACGACTTTACTGCTGATTAAGTGGGAGATATAATACATACAGAGAAAGTAGAATAAGAGTAAAGGCGAGGCAGCAGTAGGAACTGCTAGTAAGCCCAACCCTAGGAACATAATACTAAGAATGAACAAAAATATCTACAAATAAAATGAAGTGAAATGAAAAGAGCAATGGTGGCCAATGCACGGTAGAAGCAAACCCTTATTTATTAAACGCTGAGTGCACACGGCTACGGAATCAACATAGAAGCTAAGAGTAAATAATAGAATCAGCCTGTAAGCTCGACTTAAACGCGCCAGTGCTTGGTAGTCGCGTTCGTGACGCAAAGGGTTCGGCGGCGATAATCGTCGCGCAGAAATCAGTCAGCCAGGCATCCCGTCACTCTTATCACGCGGCATTCCAGGAATTGATCCGAGGTACGGGCTCGCCCGGAGAGCTACAGGTGATCGATCGGCGGCGATCGCGTCGGAACGCGGCGCGGCTCTGAAAAGTAATTCGTGCGCCTCTCTCGGCTCTCGCGGCGGGCACTCGATAAATCGAAGGCGCGAGAGCGGCGAGACGACGCGCGTTATACCGTTCCGATACGTACCCGACCGAAAGTTTTGCCCGGGAGAGCTCTCGTCTGGTGGCCATGAGGTCGATCGCACATGCGATTCGCGGGGCGACCAGTTTCGCCCGGGGTAGGCGTACAGAAAGGAGCGCGCTCCGTTTCCTTTCCGCCAGTGGACGGTGCCGCTCTGGCCGAGGGAGCGGAGACGAAGAAGAGTCTGGTAGCAGGGTCTCCGTGGCATGAAGGGACTCTAGAGAGAAGGAATGTTGTTGTTGTGCCGGGAGGCGGTTGCACCGGGGAGGCGGTGGGGTGCAACGGCGCGGCTGGCGGCGTGGATCAAGCAGCTCGCGAGCTGGAGAGAGAAAGAGAGAGAGAGAGAGAGAATGGGGGGTTTGGGAGGTGGAGGAAGACGGAGGGGTGGGGTGGTTGGACGGTGGAGGCGCAGGAGGGGAGGCAAAGTCAATGCACCGCAGGGGAATGCAACGCGCAGCGCGCCACGCCGCGCCAAGCAATACAGAGTCTACGTCAGAGTGCATTCTACCGCACTTTACGACTACGCCGCTGTCCCGTATACGCGTCCCGTCTCCTTTTCGCCGCCCTCCTCCCACCGCCAGGGGTTTCCTTTCAACCCGTTCGCGCATCTCGTTCTATCGTAGGCGCGTGTCAGAGGCGAGCTTTGCGCTTGCCACTTGCAATTAGTCGGTCGCGTTTCTTTGGCCGTTGAACGGCTTTCAGGGTCACCTTTTAGCCCAGTTCCCGCGGGCCGACAGTTTCCCGGGGACATCGACACGGGTCCCCGTCCACGACGCTGGTGTGTGTGTGTGTATCGTGATACCGATACGCCTGGATTCGCGAAGGCGCGAGTGGCGGAATTAATCTTGCAGCGGCGAAACGGCGAGGCAAAAGCCGGGGCCGGTGCTATCGCTTCTCGGAAGCAATGCATCACGAGGCGATGCCGCGGCGGCGCGTGTTACGAGTCGACTCGAATCGAGTTCTCTCGCTAAAGAGGGCAGCATAAAGAGCCGTAGGTGGAGGAGGAGGAGAAGGTCGCGGCGGCGGTGGCGGAACGGGCCGAGAAAGAGGAGCGCGAGAGCGTGCAGACGGTTAATGCGGGGACCGCGGCCGCGGCGTGTAAGCGATAAAGAAGACCCCGGGGCCTGGACGGTTCGCGCTTTTGTCGGCCGAGTCGCGGCTGGTAAACAACGAGCGAGCCGCGTATCGATCTCCCGTCACGCCGTATGTCGAAATGCCCGACCGATTTCTGTTGACCAGCCGCGCCGTTACGTGCACGTTCGCCACGTTTCTTTTTCTCTATTCTTCCCCTCCGCGGGAAATGCGCACGCGAGGCTCCGCGGCGGAAATCGCCAGGTAAGAAATGGGAATGCAGGCATAAATCGTTAGTGTACGAGGCGCGTGCGGAAATCGGCAGATTTGTTTCGACGTTCCGTGCGATTTAATAGATATCGATTTCGAACAGGAACTCCAAGCATTCCATCAATTACTCGTAGATCCGTGCGTTCAGTGGCGTGAAATCTCCACGCGTCGTGGGTTTCTTTCGCGGTACATTCCTACCGATCGCTGCTATTAAATCCCTCCGCGTTCGGCTACTCGATCATCGCCGAGGTCCAGCTTCACCGGGACAGAGGAGGGAGGCCCGCCGCGCGGGGCATCACGAAAACGCGCGCGTAGGGTGACTGTACCTAATATCGCCAGGCAAAAGTTAAGTCGCTGTCAATTGAATAATAATTGATATTTTTGCATGCACTTCGTTTCAAAGTAAAGAGAAATTATTCATCTTTCACGTAGCATAAGTTAGAATCGTTGAAACCTACAAATTTTTCATTAGGACTCAAAAAACGCAAGACATGCAAAAATCGGGTCCTGAAAAAAGTGTACCTAATATCGCCTACTCAAGAAATATTGATTAATTCATGTATATATGAGTTTTTAGTCATTTTCACATGTGCTTTTATTATTTCCTGCTCTATAAATGTTTTTTTATCCATCTTTGATTTTATTTTTATTAGAATAATATAGAAATTTAAAAATATAGATTTGTAAAATATTTTATTTTTTACGTTCCGATGTACATATTGGACAAATAAAGTTTATTTCGGTTGCTCCGCACATTTCGTGACCTCACCTGTAACAAACATTACATCGAAACCATTGTTCTCCGGTAGGCGGTATTGAGAACACGCATACTGCTAAAAGAAAAACGCTATTTTCATTACGAAAAATATTTGAATCGATTTCATTTCTTAAGTACATCAGTAATTAGGTATTTCTAGTAGATATTCTTGCATTCACAGAATTATTAGACTTACATTCTCCGAATACGATGTAAAATTGTGACAGTCCAATAAATTTTTACACTATTAAGATTCTCTAAAATCCTTCCCTTTCTGTAATTGTTGATCACATGCTGCTGCAATTACAGTATGTCTTCCTACATATGTTTAGGTACTAATTCAGTGTATAACCGATAAATTTTAGAGGTTACTTTGCGAGATATAGCGAGTGGCGATATTAGGAACACTGGCGATATTAGGTACAGTCACCCTATCCGAGCACGCGGCGCTGGCGGAGAGCTGGGCGGCGTGTGGTCGTCGTTCGTGCAGTTCAGTCACTCTCGGCCGTTCGCACTGCGCCCTCCATCCCACCTTTTTGGTCCCACATACGCTTCCCGTCCTCCTCTTCGCCGCGTCTCGCAGTGCTTCCAAATCGCTAAAAACCGGCAAACCCCTCAAAACGTACTGCAATTTAGCCAGAAATCGGTGCTCTGGTGTCTTTGGGGTCGCTGATTACGAATCCGAAGTCAAAATTGCAAAAACCCAAATGGCGGATCTAATATCACTGGAATAAACGATGTTTTAAAGTTAATTTTTGTGAAATTTGATTATTCTCCGATTTTTCACTAAAACGATATAATTAGAATGTCGAATTTAATATGACGACCGTTAATTTCAAAACTTTTTTAAAAATTTTATTTTTTCCGATTCTAGTGAAAAACTCAACATTCCTGCGTTTAGTAGGTCACGTAGTTTAAGTATATTGTCGAACTAATAAAAGAAAACTATGGAGTATAAGAGTTGCTTGAAGTAACGAATGCTGTTTTATTCATATACTAACTACACTTGGCACATCAAATTTAAATATCTTAGAAAACTGCAAAATTCCGCAAATTTTCTCAATTGGATATCATACTTGACATGTTACTTTATATCAAGAAAATAGTCACAGCGTGCCACTCTGTGCATAACATCTTTGTTTTCCTTCCGTTCTATTCAAACATGACTTAGATTTGTGGGAAGGGAACACATTGAGAAGGGAATTAGAGGGGTAAATTCGAAAATATTTTACTTCGTTTCTGCGGAAAGTTTATGTTCATAACACCCACTTTAATGGTAAACTGTTTCACACATGGATCTATTCAGATAAACTTTTCAAGACACGAGGGAGCATGGAAATTCGTCAACTTCGACAGCCTATATCTCAATAACCAATCAATATACTTAATTTATTTATTTATTTCGCTTGTACGGGAGACACTCAAGCGGTCCTTGATGCACCGATACATATAGGGTAAACCAAACAGTGAATGACCGCATTGTTGAATGAGAAGCCCAGTAAATGACCGCATACTTTTAATAAGAATTGTACTTATTAATGTTTGCTTAATACGCGTAACTAAAAATATGGAATATTAAAAGTGCAACTACACTCCATTTATAAAAATATAATAATTTTTAAATTTTTAATTGACATTTCTTTGCCTAATGGTCATTCACTGGTATGCGGTCAATTACTGGTTGGTTTACCCTACAACAAATCAGCTAGAACAGCGAAAAGCTGTTACATACTGAAAAAATTGTATTTTGGCCAGCATTTCGCCCGATGGCACCACTGTGCGTCTCTCTCAAACGCTCGCTCGCGATCGCGTTGCCGCGGGATCGGTGTGCGTGATCGCACACGCCCGTGCGACGGCGTGCTCGTTCTTAGGACGGTTGCGAGCACGGGAACGGGAGAGAGCGAGAAGATCGAGCCACGCTCGAGTACAAAGTCCATGTACGTAGGTGCGACGATGTGCCCGTGCGTGGCGCGTACGTGTGAGGGAACGCTAGAGTAGGAAGGGAAGCGCAGCGTGAGTAGCGTGTGTACGCGCGGCGGGCTGCGCATGCGCGCCGCCAAGACCGAGAGGCGCACTGAATGAAGCCCCCCACCACCGTCGGCCGACGTGCACGCACACAAGAGTGCGCGACGGGAGCGTCGCGGCCGATGTTACACGACGCGAGCGCGGAGAACTTTAGCCGGGGGGTTACGGCTTCGAAGTTTGCCGAATTCGGCCGACGACCGGAGGCGTTCGCGCCTCCCGATCGAAAGGAAAACCGTAGCGTCGTTACAACGTCCTATAGAGAGCGCTCCCTGCTGGTTGATCTGATTAACCGAGTAGTTTTCGAGTGCGATAGATGCAGTTTACCGAGGCGTCTCGACGTCACGTTATCGTAGATATCGGTATCGTGACGTTTCTATGAAATTGTTAAGGCTGAGCCGCAGTTAGCGATCTGTTTACTAGAACGGGTATATAAACCCGACGACCTTCATCGGCGTCGCGGCAGCAGAGACACCGAAGCGACTCGTCGGCTAGCCAGAAGCATCGTCGACGTCCGTCTGCATTACCGCCCGGCGGCTTCCTCCGTTGCCGTGGCGTCGAGACGAGGCGCTGCGAGAGGAAATTAGAAATTTGCTCGGCGGAGATGGTCGTAGGATTGTTATTGGATTCGTCACTGCGGGCTGCTAAGTAATTGCGCGCGGCAAGCTACCGGAGTAGGAACAATAGGCTCGAGTCTCGGTCGTGGAAAGAAAGAGCGGTATATTGGCTGGGCCGGAAATATCTGCCCTCCGGCGCTATCCCCTATTGTTCTACGGCCAATAACGACCAAGCGCGTAACCGATCGAGGAAACAAATGTGCGCGCGAGTGGCGTTCTGCCACGTAGAAGCAAACATTGCAACTCACCGAGTCGTTGCGCCGCGGATAGGTGGAACGATCGTCGGGGACGTTTCTTCGAAGGGCCGGAAGCTCTGGGCGAAACAGAACGAGAGAGAGAGAGAGAGAGAGAGAGAGAGAGAGAGAGAGAGAGAGAGAGAGAGAGCGAAAAGCCAACGAGACGAGCGAGATGTAGGAAGATGTGGCGCGCGCGAACGGGGCGGTCGCGGCCATCGGCCGACATATGCCGGCTGCCGGCGTGCGTGCGTGCAGCTGCTATATCGTCCTTTGGGTTTGGGTCGGTGGGTGACACGTTTCGCTCGTTGTGCACGGCTGGTACACACGCGGCAGCCAATGGGTATTGATTTGTGGACTGAACGCGCCGCTCGGCTCACCCCTCCCCGTACCTCTCGGCCATTCCTCACCCCTGAGCGTCGGCGCCGCGCCGCGCAGCGTCGGCTCGCTGCTAAACAGGCTGGCCCGCGCGCGTCCATATAGATACACGCACGAATTCCGCGCGCGCGCGCGCACACGCGGCCCAGACGGCCCTGCATACAATTACGGCTTAGGTACACCCCCTTTCAGCGAGCCCCCGTTGGCAGCGCGCGCTCGCTCGCTCGCTTGCTCGCTTGCTCGCGCTAGCCGGGGGTCCCACCCTCCTTATCCACGCACCGGTCGGTCGGTTCAGAGACCGCTCCCCACCGGCGCACCCCATCTACTGCAGGGGGGTTGACTGCATCCTTTGGGTGGGTCAGGGCCAGAGAGACAGAGAATCGCGGCGGGATTCGGCTAGGTCGAGGGGAGGACGACAAGAGAGAGAGCAGCGGAGAGTTCGTCAAACCTCCCGAGGTCCCTGCACCCTAACACACCGGTTGTTACGTTACATCACGCACCCCTCCGCCGATCCGGGGGAATTCCTTCGCCTCGCGGAATGCCGCCGACCGTGGAATCCGTTGATACTCGTCCACGCGAAGCGCGATCGGGTGGCCTGACCGACGGGGATATCACCCGTCCCGTTTTTCCTCTCATTCGAATAGTTCGCGAACCTCGAATCCCGATCATCGATCCGTCCCGACGATCGACGAGCTATGCGCGTTCGGGCATGCCGACGTGAACGGCGCGGGTACGTCAACATATTCTCGTCCGCGCCGCGAGAGAGGACGCGAAGCGTCGAAGTGCAGAGCGGGGCTATTAGAAAAGAAGAAGAAGAAGAAGAAGAAGAAGAAGACGAAGAAGACGAAGAAACACTTGTACCGAAAGGAGGAGGAAGAAGGTCACAAAGAAATGGTAGATTCTGGTCACCTTGCCAGCAAGGTTGCGCATACCGCAGCCCTTTCCTTATACAGCGAAACGCGTACGCGCGCATACCGGGCCGCAAGGACACGGCCAGTCCAAACACTCCGGTTCCAAGGGGTGAACGCTCGCCCCTGGAGGGTGGAGTGACGAAAGGAAAGCCGGAGGGGAGGATCCACGACGATGGGAACGACCGACGGCGCGGGACGTCGGGGTAAAAGGGATGGGGTGCCGCTGGGGGGGGGGGGGTATGTAGCAGACGCCCGTCTCTGTCCGAGAACGAGAAAGCGGTAGAGGAAGAAGCGGCTACGGGCGGAGGAACGGCGGGGGGGAAGTGCACGGCCGAAGTAAACAAGTGGAAGCAGTGGAACGGGACGGGCACCGGTCAGTGCGGTGCATTTGGTGCATTCCTGCAGTCTGCGCTGCTGCGGCCCGATGGAGAGAGCGGGAGAGCCAGCAAGCTGTAGAGAGCGGAACGGAGACAGAGAGAGGGAGGAAGACGTAGAGAGCGGGCAGGAGAGGCTGGGCGAGGGAGCGAAGGAGAAAGAGCGAAGGCACTGCAACGCGGCACGCCACTTTGGACCGACGGACGCAAACCGCATTCCCGGCCGTGACCTTCGCTAGGACATCGCCACTGCCCCCACCCCCACCCGACACCGCTCTCTACCCCTTCTACCCTACCCCTCCTCGCGCCGTTTCTGATCCTCAGCTCCCTCCCGCGGACGGCAATCGTCTTTCTTTCTTTCTTTCTTTCTTTCTTTCCTTCCTGCACCCTGCCACCCCGCTGCCGCCGCCCCCCCCCCCCCCCCCGCGTCCTTCTATCTCTCTCTCTCTCTCTTCCTCCCTTCGCGCCGTCTCGCTCGCATCCAGCCGATCGAACAGAGCGTGGAATCCACGCAGCATCCACAACGTCTCTTTCTTTGTCGCTTCTTTCCCACCCTCCGGAGGCGCGCGACTCTTCGTAGCAGATAGCCGGCCAGCCGACTCTCCATTTGGTCACGAGTTTCCCTCCGCGTAGCTAGCTGGCCTTCCGCGGCGACCCACGAGGTGCGAGACTTTTTTCCTGCCCCCGGTGTGTCCTCCGCTCCCTCGCTGCGTCCCCCGGCCGAGGTATCCGCCGCGGTTCGGGGCAACTAAATCCGTTGGTGACGAGCAGCGCGAATGATATGATTCACGAGCTAAAAATAGGACCGTGGAAGGACGGGAAATCGAGACGAAAGTCGAGAACCGAGGGTTCGGAAACGAGGTCTCCGGCGTGGGACAAAGTTGCGATTGGCTCGACATCAATTCCGTGCGCGTTTTCGGCGGATCTGTCTGAAGACTCGCCGATCAACGACCGAGCGGAATTATCTCGAAACTTGCGATTTTAAACGATGGAAGCTCCGCGCGCGACGGTCCATCGGCTGTAACTCGCGGACTTCCCCCTCAACTTTTCACTCCTTACACGAGTCGCGCACTCTAGCGTTAATATCCTTCGGAGAGCACCTATCCAGCGAGAGGAAGAAACGCATCCCTCGCCGCGATTATTAACTTATAAACGCCGAGCATCGAGCGTGACACGGGCGCAGTCGTAATTTATCTCCCCGATTCGTACGGTAGGGTGGTGGACGTAACGTAGTTTCCACCCTTCTGCCGAAAACAGAGTACGATGGTACCTTGCGAGCGTTCCACCCCCAACGAAATTCAATGACCGATCGCGTCCGAAAAGCGACGCGGACTTTCGGGGGAAGCCACGTGCGAGCCGGGGAACGAGCGACGCTACTTCAGAGGAGCCGTTTTAATTTCCTGCCGTGGCGAGGCCAAAGACTCGGCTCTGGGACACCAAAGGCTCTAACCGTGCGGCGCTGGGGAGCAGAGGGGAGAGAAGAGAGAAGAGAGAAGCCAAAGAAAAGGAGAACGGAGGCACGGGAAGGGGGACCAACCCGGGGCACGGCCCTGGAGAAGAATTTCAGAGTCCTCTTCTCTCGCGCTCCTTCTCTAATTTACGAGCGGTCGCCCTGAATTCGGGCAAATATTTGCCCAGCGCGTCCGACTAACGGGTGTATATGAGAGAAAAAGGGCGTGGGTGGCGAGAGAGGCGAGGCAGGGGGGGGGGGGGGGCGGCGAGGAAACGGGGTAGAGCGACAGAGGTGCGCGGGAGGAGAGGGATATCATTCATAGTTTCTCGAAAAGCGTTCCCTACCTCGGCCCGTCAACCGAGCATTTTTCCCTGCCGCGCGCGTTATATACCTGTCATACCTCTCCTACCATCTTTCTCTTTCACCGCCGCGGTCCCCGGGCCCGTCCTCTCGCCGCGAGCGCGCGCGCGCGCCAGCAGTTCCATCCATCGGCCTTGCATCCGAGCGCCGAAAGAGTCTTTGAAGCGGGCCGCCCCGGGAGTCTAGCCGGAAGCACCTACTGGAAAGTATTCATCCGAGAGGGAAGAAGAAGGCGAGAGAAGACGAGTACCTGGAAGTCGTGTTAACACGCGCTGCTGGACGCTACAAGCCGCTCCAATTAGCATCTTCTTTTTCTCCTTCGACTTCTTTCGCCTTCTCCTCGCGCCTGCCTCCTCGGCTTCCTTTTCAGCCCGGTTCGCGCACGACCGGCGAGCACCTGTTGAACGGATACTCGGGAGACGCTGCGCGGATAGGTGCCAGGTGTCCCAACACGGATTCTAATCGTTTTCTCCTCGCTGCTCGCCGATGGAACGCTAAACGTCCCGATCGTTTTCTGTACGGTCGTCGCACAGTGGTGCCATCGGGCGAAAAGTTGGCCAAAATTCAATTTTCCAAATATATAACAGCTTTTTGCTATTCTAGCAGATTTGTTGTATATGTATCAGTGCGTCAGATGCCGCTTGAATTTCTTAAATATATTGATTGGTTATCGAGATATAGGCCGTCAAAGTTGACGGAATTTCATGCTCCTCGATGTCTCGAAAATGGGAGTATGTTTAATGTGTCAGAGAAAGTTTATCTGAAATGATCTATGTGTGAAACAGTTTACCATTAAAGTAGGTGTTATAGCCACAAACTTTCCACAGAAACAGAGTAAAATATCGGTGAATTTACTCAATGTGTCGTTTTGAGGGGTTCGCCGCTTTTTAGCGATTTGGAACCACTGTGCGTCGACTCGCGATCATCCATGGCGGTCAGCATTTGCAGGATGTCAGATATTCATTTATCGATAGGTAGAATTCAAAGATTTTGAAATTCTATCGAAGCCACGCGTACAGGGATATGGCGAATGTTTGAAGGAGTATGTGCCGTTCGGTACGGCGATTAATACTTCTGGGATGATACTATGACGTCTATCCAGGCGATAAGTTCACGGAGTCAAGTGCACGCTTCATTGGTTCGTAATCTCGACGGAGATGTATAGACGCTTCGCGTCGTGGGGCATCGGCGTGTTTCCCCGTTCGCACCTCGAGCAACTTTGCGAAACAGCCTGCAGGGTTTCCGAACTACGGAGCACCATTGCTCGGTAAAAACTCGTAACCCGATAAAACCTTTGGGGAGTCTCTGAAACTCCATTATCGCGACAGTGATACGCCAGCTTAACCCGGGTCCATTACTATGGTGCAGGATTCAATCTGCTCGATCACTCAAGCACGGTGTAACGAACAAATTAAAACCGACTTCGAACAAGTAAAAATGCGCTGAAAGGTGAAAAATAAAGTTTTTTCCTTATTTAATCTAAGACTCTCCATTTTTTATGTCGGCGCCTCATCATTTGCACTGTCTAAATCCGGCGCCGACTTAAAAAAAAAAAAATGGAGTCATAGATTAAATAAGGGAAAAAACTTATTTTTCACCTTTCAGTGCATTTTTATTTTTTTGAAGCCGGTTTCAATTTTTTAAAATTTTTGTTTACTTCTCTTTTAGTTATTTAAGTTGTATAACTGCAATTATTTTAAAAAATACGCACAAGGCCTACAAAAGAAGCTGTTCGTAAAAAAAAAAGAACCGTTTGCTAAGGTCGGGGCCAGATATATTGGCCGGTGAGTTTCGTGAGGGGTATTCTCCCACCACACCGTTTGCCTGCCTCGGTGCTCCTTTTCTCAACGATTTCTTACTCGCTCTCGTTCTATCTCGCTCTCGCCTTCACAGAACAAGAGTGAGCCAGAAGTGGTGGGGATAGTGCCAAGCTTCTGTCGTGTAGGTCAAACCGAGCTGTCAGCGTAGAAATGCACACATCAGAATAGGTGTGCGTTAGCTCCGAAAAAAATTCAGGAGCTTTATTAGTCAGAACATTGATTCCTTCTCGATAGCTTCATCTCGTATTGGTAAACGCATAGCTTCGTAACGCACACAACTATTACGCTAAGAATAAATAACAGCCAAACAGCTAGGTTCAGGCGGAGCCGAGCAGCGTTCCCGTTACCCCACCATACCCTTCGGGGGCCGCGAAACTCCAACTAACAAATCCACGATCGTCATATGGTGGTGGTTGATTTCTCCTCGATCGTTGCTCGCGAAAACGAATTCACCGGCCAATATATCCGGCCCCGAGTATAGAAACGGAAGAGTCCAATAATAATGAAACGGATTTGTTATTTTTGGCGTAACATCAAAACTACTGAATCGCTTTTGATAATTCTTTCTCCATGACCTAAGTTGATCGAAGCTAAACTAAATGCAATAAGTTTCACGAAAATCGGTCGAGTAGTTGCGGGGAAATTCCCGGACAAACATAATACATACGCATCGAACTAAGAACCTCTATTTTTCTGAACTCGCTTAAAAAGTGCAGCCAACAGAGGTATCTCGTGTAACGAAAATTCGGATTAGCTAAAGCTACACCTTATGGAGAAATTCTGAAATCGAATTGAATGGCTCAGGAAGTGGACACGTAATTTGGAAGCGAGCCTTATCGATCCGACGAGAGGGAAAGACGAAGCACCCCCTTCGAATGCCCCCGATTTAGGCCTCGCGCCTATTCCACCCCACCCTCGCCTGGTATTTTTATGGTCGGCCAGAAGAAAAGATGCGGGGCTCGTGAGCAACGCGGGGCAGCCGCGGCAACCCTCCGCGTACGCATGGTTTCGCTCCCGCTGGGCGCGATACGTCGGCATCCAAATAATTCGGTATGCGCTCGTGTGAGATATGAATGAGAGGAGTGGGTACGGCGTGGCGTTGTTTACTGTCTGGCAGGGACGGGAGTAGAAGAAGCATCCGCGTGCACCGACGAAAAACGAGAGACGGACGGGGAAAGAGAAGCGGAGAAGTCGAAGGGGAGCGAGGGAAACAGAGATGGATTTAGCGGAGCCGGGAGAGCGAGGAGGGCGGAGAGAACGAGAGAGAAAGGGAGGCGAAGCAGAAGCAGAAGCAGAAGAAGAAGAAGAAGAAGAAGAAGAAGAAGAAGAAGAAGAAGAAGAAGAAGAAGAAGAAGAGGGGAACCTGGTACGAGGACGGGGACCGGGCCCAGGATTCGAAGAAAGAAGAAACGAGGAGTCAACGACCCAACGAGAAGAGCCGTCTCTCTGCGTAAAGGCGCGCTCGAAACCCTCCACCCTGCTGGCTCGAACCTGCGCGAAGTCCTCGGCTATTACCGATTAATAGCCAATGAAAGTCGATCGCGGCTCGAGTCGCAGAGAAGCCGAGCACGTCGAAGAAAATTACCACGACTCGGCGCGCGTTTAATTCCTAACCAACGGCCGAGGCTTACGAATCCACGCGCGCGAAAGACGCCACGTGACTGGTGGAAGCCGCGAAAGAAACCATCCGACGAGCCCGAGCGTCATAAAGTCATCAGCCTCCAGCGTTCCTTGATCGAGTGGAAAGCAACGAGCTGGAACCGCGATAAATCATAGCAGATCTGCACCGATGGTCACCCCGCAAGGCTGCGCGTTGCGTCAGTGCCGCCGCGAGAAAGGAAAACTACGTCTGCGAGTTTCTCGCACCGATTTACGTCACGAGCTTCAACGCGCGCAACCTCGAGGGCACGAACATCTCGTAATGCTTAGATGTACCAACAACGAGTGTTATTCCTCTCCACGGATATTCATCCGAGCTTTTTATCCTCCCCCTATCGGTTATACAAACCCGCACATAGCAGCCAGACGCGTCGTTAATATCACAGATTCGCGATTTCAAGCGGCAAAAGAGGAGAGCAGCGCACGCCGCCAGATGCCCGGGGACGTTTTCCGCCCGGTGTTTTCGGACGCGAAAGGCGCGCGCAGTGGGCCTCCTCGAATCGTATGAATGATCGTCGTTGTCGTCAATCTCCTGACGTCACGGGGGCGGCGGTCGGTCGTGTTACGACCGTGCGACCGTTATGTGACCGATTGGCACACGACTGCCGCGCCGCCCGACAGCCCAGCACCTGTGTGTACGCGGCCGGCTCTCCACTTCTGCTTTCCCATGGCAGCGGGATTCGTTAGACCTGTCCCAGTGCGCTCGGGCGAGAGGCGGAGAGAGAGAGAGAGAGAGCACCGGAGAGCTCGCGCGAAATTAACGCTGGGAAAACGGCGCTCGGTTAATTGGGCCCCCGGCCGTTTGCCCGAAAATTCCTCGCCGGTGCCGGAGGCGATCGCCGCCGCCGCCCTCTGGGGATCGGAATCCGCAGGCCTCGCGGGGAAAAGCGCTTACGCACGAGCGATCGATAGCCGCGCGTGTCTTCCCGCTGATCGACGACGACGCGGGGCGTCAGGCCGCCGAAAAAATTCCGAATCGGCGCGCTTAAAGGCACGCCAGTTTCGGTGAGTGGGATTGATATGGAGATTAAAAGCGAGGGGTGGGGTCCGAGCGCGAGAGATCGAGCCGGGGAGCGAGGTAGAATGGGACGATCGTGGTGAAGCAGAGAGAGAGAAGGAGAGCGAGCGAGAGCGAGAGAGAGAGAGAGATCAAGACATCGCGCGGTAGGCAGAGCGAGAGAGACGCACGGAGGAGAGAGAGAGAGAGAGAGGGGGGAGGGCAAGAGGGTCAGTAGCTCTGCGTTCTCATGCATTCCGCTCTGTCATGGCGGCCAGCGACTCAGACACGCTTCGTCTGTCCTCGTTGTGCATGCACTCCGGGGGCAACGTGCAGTTCGTCCTCGTTGCACCCGGGCCCCGAGGACAGAGAGGAGAGGAAGGGGTGCCGTGGAGCAGGGCTAGGGAAGTGGCAGAAGACGGCAGAGATGGGGGTGGGGCAGGGAAAGACGGAGGGGAGCGCCCACCGCGCTAAATGCTCCACGGCGAAGGCGCGCGCGTTCCCTCGGGCCCCCTTTTCCGTCCAGGCCCTTCTGTGCCGCGACGTAAACAAGCCAGGGGCCAACGTTTTATCGAGGCAATCCGCAGCGTAATCTATGGCCCTTCAGATTCGATACGTGCCGGCTGTGCGAGCTGAAATCGTTCAGAATTCCGCGGCACCATTCACCGTTTCGTTAGATAATGTCAAGAGTTTAGCGGGATTAGTCGAGCACGACGAGACTTTGACGAGAAGGAACTGGAGTGTAATTCGGGGTGAATCAACCGTCGACGAAGTACAAATACTTCGAAACCCACTGACAAGGAGAGTATTGTAGGTGCCCGCCTTCGATCATTTCGATTTTTGGATATGTTATAGAGGACCGAAAAATAAGAAATACGTGTTTTTTTATTTTTCCCCGTTTTCATATTTGGAGGGTGAAAACTGCGTTCAAAGTTAGGGGTGAAAAATCAGTTTTGTGGACTTTTTGAAAATCTGGCGAGTCAGTCATATTTCGCATTCAAAGACACAAAATTCGTCCATTGACACTATTCCCCTATCTCTAATAGTTCTCGAGATATTCCACAAAAATGAGTTTTTAACCCTAACTTTGAACGCAGTTTTCACCCCCCAAATATGAAAACGGGGAAAAATAAAAAAACACGTATTTCTTATTTTTCGGTCCTCTATAACATATCCAGAAATCAAAATGATCGGAGGCGGACACCTAAAATACTCTCCGTGTGAGTCTATTTTGTAAGTGATAAGAAGCTGTTAGTACAAGTGTACAGTGTTCGAATGAAAACTGACGTTGCGTCGATAGTTCAGCGTTTCCCTACAGACGGGCACGTAGCTGCAGCCCGCAGCCTTTCACGGCTCACCCGAGGCGCGATCGTATTTCGACGACGTCACGGAAATTCGCGATCAAGGGAAACTGCGAGAAGCAGCAGGCAGTGGGGGGGGGGGGGGGGGGGGGGGGCGGGCGGTGGGGCGTGTAGCGCGCGAGGCGCGAAATAATTTAGCGATCAAACGCAGCCGCGGGGCTGCGAGAGGAGCGGCGTTTGACGATTTCGGGACGGACGGCAGCCGTAAACACGACGCGGCGCGACGCTTTTATTGCCGGCGCGCTAACCACGATCGCGTATTTAATCAGCCCCGGCTTCGCTGGACAAAAATATCCGACGACGGGGCACCGTTTCCGAACGGCACTCGTTCCGGGAACGAGCGGAGGCGGGACTCACTCGGGCCCGGTTGTAAATCGCGAGCGCGGCTGGCCCTCGGACAGCTGTTAGCGCGGCTGCCGATTCGGCGGAGAAAAATCCGCGAGCAGGGCCCCCCGTTCCTTCCACGAAGGGGAAAGCGTGAATGGCGATCGCGCGGGGAACGAGAACGGCCGCGAGCGCGTGAAGAAATCGAAACGGAGGGAACCGGGGGGAAGCCGAGTGTGGATAGGTATCCTCGCTCGGTAACGCGGGTGTACTATCGTATATCTTCCCACACGAGGGCGGGAACGTCGTCTCGCGAGGGGAGGCGGCAGAAGGGCGAGAAGGGTCCCACTAACGCGCGCGACCGTCGACAATGATGCGGAGAAAGGGCACATGAATGCCTCGTGTTATGCGCCGCGTGTTTGCACATGCGCGGGAGCGATGAACTTGAGAAGAAGGCCTCCGAGAGTCTTGCCTCCGCTGCTGGCCTCCCCGGGCTTCTAGGACTCGCGGTCCAACGTCGCGCATCTCCATCGCAACGTCTTTACCAACCGAGCAATTAATCGCCCGTAAATCTGAATAATTAAGCGCCCTCTGCACCCGCCGTCGTCGCTCGATGCATCAACATCGAGGCAACAAGAGAAGAAAGAGAGCTAAAGGAGCCCGGGGCTCCGCGAGTTGTTCCTTAAACTTTTGTTTGCAAAAAGAGACTCGTTTCGCCCGCGTGTCAAGGTACAGACGGAAGAGTCCCGAGAAGGCGAGGAACACGGAGGTCGTGGTTGGAGCGCGATCGGCACCGAAGACGACATTCCACTGGTATACCTGTCCTTAACTCAGCCTCCTACAGATCGCGGCAATCCAGCCACCCAACTGTAATGCCTCGTCGCGCGCGCGCGCGGCTCGGGGCAGGCTGAAACGGGAGGCCGAGATCGGAATCGGTGAGAACGACGCTCGATGACGACACAGGAAACATACGGGACGGTTCGGTACGTTTTTCGATCCTCGCCCGCTGGAACGCTCTCCCGGCGCTGGCGCGACAAGCAAAAATGGAGGGCATCTCGGTGTGCCGAGGAATGCGATGGATATATACTCGCACGTACGCGCGCGCCTGTATGCGGCTTGCCATTGAAAGTAACCGTTCGACTCGCGATTATTCATATGTTACGCAAGCAGTTATATTTGCCGTTGTGGAACGTTGTTGCTGCGGTCTCTCGCTCCGTTCGACCATGCCGACCCGGTTTCCCTGCGAAACGAGTAATTCCTTGCCAAAAAAAAGGTACAAAAAAAAAAGATCATTCCGACGCCGCTGAAAGGTGAATGAGAACCGCTGCGCGCGGCGTACGCTGGGCGCAGGAAATATGAATGTAACGCCGAAAATTCATTCATAATAAGACCTGGGCGCTACTCGAGGAACGGAGGCGTGCGATTTGAATTTCGGTGCTCGCGGGATCGCTCGTTAGCGGGTAAAGGTCAACGAGATCCGTCGATAAATAACACGGCCGTTTTCCTAAATCGTGGGAATAATGGGCTAAGTAGTTAGAGAGGCTTCACGTGCCCCCGCGCGGCCCGCGCGCGAACACGATCGAGTGGGCCGCTATGTGTGGGCTCGTCGGAGGATTTATAGGCGCGAGTGTCGTTTAAAACGAGGACGTTTTAGGAAATATAGGATTGTAAGTGACTCAAATGGTGGTACTTAGTACCTAGTTAATTTTGTTTTAGTTTAGTTAGTTACCTTGTTTTTCTACTCATTATTGGCTAATTTATTTACTGTTCAGACTCTGTTTACTGCACCTGTATTGTTTATTTGTAAATCATGGGTATTTCCCGTAAACTTATTAATTAGAATAATAATAATAATAAAATGCGACACACAACACCTTCCGCCCGAGTAATCTATATCGCGAATTTTATCGCGTCGTTTAATATCAATTTGTAGGATTCCTTGACGCCTGCAGATAAGTTAGATAGGTTCGATATGTACATAGATATGCGGATATGGAGTCGGTACGTACTACTTTGCTGAGCTCTCTTCGTGGATAGGAGACGCGCGCCGCCAATGAGGTCGCTGGACATGCGTTGACGTTTCGCTCACTTTTCCCCCGAACGTACGAACGGTTAATACATATCCGTGGCGCGGTTGCTCCCCGCACGGGCCATCGAACTTGGAGCGCACTGTAGAGGAGGAGCCGGGGCCCGTATTATGGGAACACACACGCCTGAACACGTGTGTCTCACTTCCTGCGACGGGCCGGAAGTCTCTATAGTACTATGGCGCATCGTAGTGTAGCGTGACCACGCTACAAGGGCCATTACTACCTCAATGGCAAAAAGAATGGTCCAATTACCGGTTAAAGCCACGTTGCTTCGTCGTTACTCCTTTAATGCGCTTTTCGGGGGCGTGCACGCCTCGGGCTTTCCTCGCGATTCTTTTTCTCTCCCCTCGTGCCGGTTCCCTCCGCCGTGTTTCCTCGGCGATATATCTGCCACGAGAAGCGGCGTTCCGTTGCGAGTTCCCGATGCATGTCCGTGCCGGAATATCGTGGCAACGCTCTCGAGAGTCTAGCGAGCCCTCGCCCGACATCACCGACGTTCGAGAGTTACGTGCCGTAAATAAAAAAAATTGTCCCCGAGCGGCGAATGCTCGCAAGAAGCGGCCCAGCGAGACCGACACAACGGTTTCCGGCCGAAGGTTCCGCCAACGGTTATACCCATGCCCCGATGCCTCGACTCCTCTCGTCTTCGTTCCTCCCGAATACTGTGCCGCTCCGAAATTCTTCGTATATACGTTCCAGCCACGTGCTTGACGAAGCGCGCGCGTCTCTCTCTGTTTCGCCGTGTCCTCGGGAGGATCGTCGTCGTCGCCGACGCACTAACGTGTATCGCCGTCTCTCTCTCTCTCTCTCTCTCTCTCTCTGTCTCTCTAGTCGCGAGGACGCTCGCTCGGGTTAGTATTCTTTGTGTACAAACAACGCGGACCGGATTTTACGTACATGTGCCGAGAGGAGTGTTTCGGTGGCCCCTCGCCCTTGACACGAACCGCGCGGGATGTTTATCCAGTCCCGGCAGACACACTCGCGCACACGCGTTTACCGCCCGGCCTCTACGGTCTATCGCTAAGAAGGAAGGATCGGCAGGGGGGAAAGTGGAACGCCGAGGCTCCGATATACAGGGGACAGCGACACGACCACATCGCGGCACCGCTCGTACCGCACTGAGAGTGATCGCTGGCGCGTCACGCTCACGGCGATGCGCAGACGCGGGCTGCGCGTACGCTGCTGCGCGCGAGGCGGCGGTGCCCGTTCTCGCGCTCGCTAACACGCACTCACGCAGGCGCAATGCACGCACCAACACCGACCGGGGGCCCGCCGGCCGTACCGTACACATGGGGGGCAGTGGTGTGTGGTGTATACGCGATGCGTTGCCGCGGGTGGTAGAGCGAGGATAGGGAAGGGACGGCGCGGGGAGAGGAGAGTGAGAAAAAGAGAGAGAGAGAGAGAGAGAGAGAGAGAGAGAGAGAGAGAGAGAGAGAGAGAGAGAGAGAGAGAGAGAGAGAGAGAGAGAGAGAGAGAGAGAGAGAGAGAGAGAGGAGACCGAAAGAGGGGACGAAACAGACCCGTTAGTTCTCGGAAGTGGACCGCCACCGCTCGCCGCCAAACAGACCTGTAACCACGTACCGATCGTGGTGGTTCTCTCTCGCCTGCCACCGCCGGCGTGCTTTCGGGCCTGCCGAGTATACTGACGTGTCCCGTGACACGCGAGAATCACGGACAGAATTTCGTCCACGGCTGAGAATTCTCGAAATTACCAGAGAAACCTCTTTTCCTCGCTCCGTCTCCCGCCCTTCGCCCCTCTGGTTCTCTGTCCCTCTCTCCCTCTCTCTCTCTCTCTCTCTCTCTTTGGTCTGGAGAAACGAGATGTGCTCGATTTTCATGCGCTAAGCGCGATAAACGGGCGCCGAGAACGCGCGGCGCTCTGTCGCAAGCTGACCGACCGGCCGGCCATTGATTAGATACAAGTGTTTACTCGAGTGACGAGCGCACATACCGATGCCGTGCGCTTTTCACAGAAATCCGAGGGAACGGAGCGGGGGCTCGTAAATATTGTCGATGAAATTGGGAGGAAAAACCGGTTATCGCCTTTCCCCGAGGGGGGGGGGGCGGGGGGGGGGGGGAGAGAGGAAAATGGTCAGGGGGTGTGGGAAAAGTTGCCACGGCGGTCTCGCAGGCGGGGGGACGCGTTTCGCCGAAATGTCGGCCTCAACTTTCGTCTAGTTTTTCTCACCGTCGTACACGCGGGCACCGGCGTGTGTCCTTTCTTTCACGGAACGGGGGCACGGCGTCGTGGGTGGCGCCGTGGCATGTACACGAGCGAAACGAGAAAGCTGGCTCGTGGAATCTACAATTATGATCCTTCGACGGCTCGTTACGAACTATCCATCCCACATTTGCATCCCGAATCTCCGGCCGCAAGAGTAACAATCCTCGACCGGCAGAAATCGAGGTTCTGTGGAGTGAAATTAATAGGAAACACACTTTGTCCCTGGACGGGGCACGTAAACGGGGGGTAACATGGAATCCCAGGTATTCGAGCGAGATAAAGTCTCCTCTACCCGCTCGGATAGCACGCAATTCGAATAATAAGTTATTGCTCTCCGGAAGGTATTCGTGAACGCTCGAACGATCGGAGCGGGTACGCGCGCGCTCTCGCGCTCCCTTCTCCCGATTTCGTGCAAAGGCTCGAAAGCTCCGGGGTCCGTGTACCCATCCCCGGGCCCGGCTCTCCTCTCTCACGGCGATCCCCGAGACGCACACGGGCGGTCTAAGAACTGCAAGATTCATTAACGGTTCCTCGGCACGGCGGCCGCACGCGTGTGTGTACACCGGCGTGCATTCCATCGGTCGCGCTCGTGTGAACGACCGTAAGGTGTACCCGTGCACAGGGATACCCGCGAGGAGGAAAGATCCGGAGGAGATAGATGTCGAGTGTAAAAAGGAAAGAGAGGAAAAAAGGGGCAGACGAGGCGGGCCGACTGTGCGTGCGGGCGTGCGAGAGAGAGAAAGGTGCAGTGCGTACCTAGGGTAGAGTTGCCAATATCGTACCGGTCACCTAAATCGTACCGCATCAATTTCTCAAAAATTAATGAATACAAACGACGTCTGATGGTAAAAATATCAAGTAAATGCGAAATAAGAAATAGAAACAAAACCTTTCGAGCTTACACCCTATTTTGTGCGTGCTACGAGCATTTAAAAAAATCAGGTATGATTGATGTAACTTTTTACCAGTTTATTTTAGCTGATAATAATCAAACAATGCAATTTTCTCATGTATTTATGTATTTCTCTAAAAGCGGGTTTAATGTAGAATATTTTACATTCATTTTAAGTACATATTACATTCATTATAAAGTTTAAATTTATATTTATAAATAAATTGATCATGTTTCCTAAATCGTACCAGTAGGATTTGACAACTCGTGTGTTATATAGGTTATGTACATATATCATATACATAGTTTATTGCGGCCTGTGTGTGATTCATATACATATGTATATGTAACTATATAATAATCATTACTGCATATTGAATAGTTTCTTCTCTATTTGTTATTGACACTATTTTTAGTGCAGGTACGATTTAGGAGACCGGTTGCCTAAATCGTACCTTTTACAGTATGTGACAAAAAGATTAATAACAAATTAATTTGTTCTGAACAAAAGGTTAAGCGTATAATAGTAGGTGCCTAAAAGACCAAGCTCCAATATCCAATAGTCATTTCCGTTCAAATTAGTACCAAATATGAAATATAACTTAGAATGTCTTAAGTGGTACGATATAGGCAACCCTCCCCTACATATTTGATGCGCAAGTTTCGCCTGCTAGACGGCAGACCTTGTCTATCGTCATCATTGAGGTACGCGAGGAACGTACGAGAGTTATTAAGGTCAGTGGCGTAGCGACGCTCGCGATGCGAGTTAAAAGACCGATTTCGCCTGGCCAGTCCGGTGGAATAGATACCATATGGCTTATTGGGCCGGGAAAAGGAGGCCCCAGTTTCGAGCAATCGCGCGGTCTTAGAGCGAATCTACCGAACGAAGGATAATCGCAAGTACTCTCGGCTGGAAATCGATCGACGAGGAATATGGGACACGTATCAATTTGAACTCGAGCGGTGGATCTAATCAAGACGATCGATACGATCAACTGCCCACCGATGCGACCTCGCCGTATCGTATCTCGAACGCGAAACGGAAGCCACGCGCAGGCACCCTCCTGCAGTTTATCTTCCGTCGATTCTGCCTTCCACTCCGCGTCCCAGTCCCGGTTTATTTTTTCCCTCGCGCTCGCCGAGGCGGAAGCAGAAAGTCAAGCAGACACTCCGGCTAGATAGTGGGACTTACACGAGGCAGGAAAAATGCCCCGGTAAACATAGGTTCTGCGGACTGAGTTACTCTTCAACGCGAAGATTTGCTTGGAAATCGACCGATAGTCGAGCTATAAATCTCTATCAGCTGCACGTCCACGGGGCTCGCGTTTAACAGAACCTTTTCCTCTCCTCGTGCATACTTTTATCAACCGGTGGGTTAAGTCCGTACCCACGGCTCTGGAACGTTCATCCGGCTACCATGGCCGATAGCGGAACTGAAAGTCGCAACGTTGTCGTCACGGCTGATCGAGCCGTATCGAGACGATCAAGGGGATCGTGTGTAATTTACGGTCACCGCGAGAGGTCCGATATGCGCCCGGGCGGGATATCGCGCGGCTCCGACTGGCATCGGCCGCCTTTCCAGCCGTGTTATTTGCATCCCGATAAACAGTGTTGCACCGCGCGAGAGCACGTGCCCGAACCCCGGCGCTGCCCTTTCTCCGGTCTCCGGGGCAACTTTCTGCCCGGCCCGGTCGAAATTTCCAGCGCGACGCCAATGCGAGTGTGCGCGCGCGGAGGCGCGGCTAACCTATAAAGAGACACGGAAACGTGACGGAATGCGCGCGAACCGAACGCCCGCGTCACTTTGCGCCGTCGCCCCCTTCGTTGGCCAGCAGCTCTTTCCACGTCCCGCTGCGCTCGTATTCTTAATTACAGACCCGCCAGCCCGATCGCTGGATAAGGAATCGGCCAAGGTGCCGCGAGCGCGATCGACGTGTACCCGCGGCGACGACCATCGCGGGGTCTGTCTCTCCCTTTCCTGGAAAGGAACGTCGCGGTCGTTATTGCCTCGTCAAAGGAGGAGGGCCGGAGAAAATGCTCCGACGCGGACGAAGGAGGGAAGATTTATCCGTGGGACGTGTGACGACGAACGGAGCGAGATTCGCTCGATGAATCACTGTGCGCGTCCCTCTCCCTCTCTCTCTCTCTCTCTCACCCTTTCCCGCTCTCCCTGTTGGGTGTTTCCCTTTTCCGTTCCGGAGTTCTTCCACCTGACACACCGGGGCACTTAAGGCCACAACGACACCCATCCACGACCAAAAGGGAAGACGAATGTCCGCTATCTCGGATTCCGTGGCGGACACGATATTTCTCGGCCGCGGCTGTCGCCTCGCGCCAGTGTGCCGCCCGCTCGCAGTAAACCGGCCCGCGGGTGATCGCGCCGCGGAACGTCACGTTTCTTCGTTCTTTATTCATCGGAAAGGGCACGGGGAGGATGTGGGAGTGGAAATCTATAAACGGGTTCGACACCGGTGTCGTCAGCGAGTCGCCGGGGTCAGATAAAGAGAGGAAGCTCGCGCGAACCCAAGGGCTTACGAAACGATGTGTACGTTGGAGCGCGATGGTGGCCGCGCATGGTTCAGAAACGGGGCTGCGTTATCATGGAGAAGCATGCTGTGCCTCCAGAGAGAGGACCCAAGATAGACCGGGAAAGGGGAGGCGGTGAGCTGCACCCGCGGGGCCAATCACGACCACTCGTGGCGCCTTAATTGGTACTCGCACGCGTGGCTCGGGCTTAAGAGGCAGCGCGCGGCAGATGCATCCCAAGACGTTCACAACAGGAAATTCCTCCTCCCGCGCCCGCTCTCCTCTTCGCCACGCATTCCACAGCCTCTACCACATATTTATGCGAGGCGTCCTTTCTTCCATCTGACTTCCCACCCGTTTCTCGCTGGATCCCCCGCGTTAACGACGGCATGCGCAAATAGATATCCCCGCGGTGACGCTCGGCCTCGCCGGCACGGTGAATGGACCGCGGCGGGCGGCGGCACGAGGGTGGGGTTGGAAAAGAAGGGCGTGAATGAGTGGAGTTGCGTGAGCGCAATTATCGCTCGCAGCACGAGCGGCTCCAGCGACGTGCACGCGCTGGAAGCAGACCGAGAGCACCGGTGCCAGGAGGCTGCCGGGAGAAGACTCAGGGGTGTCCCTCTGGCGATCGCATGCGGGCGACCGTGCACTGGCCTCCTCTCGGCTCCGGCGGCGCGCGAGACAGCGCCTCGGTGATGGATGACGTTACTTTTCAGAAGCACTCGATGGACAACGGGGTAATCGTTGAGAAGGCATTGTTGCAACGAACAGAGGCTCGAAGGATGTCCAAAGCGGCGTTGGCTCCGAGGGGAGAATAGAGGTCGGGGCTCGACAGGTGGGAAACGCGCACCGCGATGAGGCACGCGCTCGTTAAGATACAATGTAGGTGTCGCGGCTAATTAGCTCGCTGCTCGGTGACAGTGACATCGTAACTTAATGCCGGGGACGGAGGCGAGCGGCGGGCGATTCGTCCGTCCCTTTTATCGAGCCCAGCTTCGGTGAATGAACCGAAGAAAAATGTCAATGAGTGCAATTAATATCGCGGGACATATGGGCGGCGCATGCGCCGCGCCGGTCGATCCGTGCACGCACGGAAGAAATAACGCGTGTGGGAGGCGCGGGGTGCATTACGGGCTGTGAATTAATGCCGGTCGTATCTGTAAACGCGTGCGGTTATTGTTACGTCAATACTCGCGGGCGTGGATACGGCCGCGGCGAGTCGCGTGGTCGCCTGGTACACCGACAACGATCGTCGATCGTCGAATGCCGCTTGCGCCGCGATTTTTGACAGTATTCTGAGATTATGAATGTCCCGCGCAAGTGTACGAAGTTATTTAAGGCAGGATACCACCTTTGACTGCGATTTTGGAGGCGTTTTTCATGAATTTTTTTTGCATACAAAGAATGCGCAGAAACAAAATCGGTTTCAGTCATTCATTAATGTAACTTTAATCTGTAATTACACATTTTTTGAAACTGAAAAAGTGAAAAATAATCTCTTGTAGGTGGCGCCAAAATACACTCCTTTGGAGGAACATCGTTAGACGGCGTGTCAAATTCCGCTTTGTACGTGGCTCTTAGAAAAAAAGCCAAAGAATGTCCCTATTAACAACAATATTTTTTAATGCTGTACGTAGGGATTTTACGAAATTTCGATTTTTAAGAAAATGGCGGTCGTTTTAACAAAAGGTCAATTTTTTAGGGTAAAAAAATTTAAAAAAGTTTATAAAATTGTGCACCAAAAAAAAAAATAACAACGCTACAGCAAAAGTCCTACGTACATCATTAGGTTATACCACGGGGAAGAATTGTGCAAAGTTTCAAGTCAATCCGATGAAAATTTTAAGAGTAATCTGACACGCCGATTTGAAAAACTTCGTTTCGAGAAAAACGCGTTTAAAGTTTTATATAGATTTATATATCTGCTCCAAACCGGTTTTTACACAAGAAAAAGGTTTCGGCCACCTTTCTAATGAATGAATTTCGATTCTATACACTTGAAAGAGTACTTTAAGGTAAAAAAAAATTTCAATTTTTTTTAAGAGCAAAGGTGGTATCCTGCCTTAAGGGGGTATTCTGGTCTGACGAGGCGTTTTCGTCGCGTTATTTCGGAATTTGTTTACAAAGAACCCATCAATTTTATTATTATTTAGTTTATTGCTACATGTTTATTGATGTTTGAACTATCTTTACAAATTTTGTCAATGGAAAAGAATTAAAATCAAACGCAGTTGACTGTTTTAAAGTAATGGTGAAAAAAAAAAACATGGTGTCACGGTGTCCATGATTGGGCTCGTTCTACTGATCTATAACAAAAAATGAAAAGAGATTCTATATCTGTATGCCTGTGGCTATCGTCCCTACCAGAATTATGATAAAATATTTTGTTTTTAAACTTTCACAGACCTTTAAAGTTGAAAAATTGTGCGAAAATCGAAACTTAATTTTCAAACCGCCGCCATTTGCTTAATTTTCAATATTTTTTTATCATTCTGGTAGGAACGAAAGCCACAGGCATACAGATATAGAATCTCTTTTCATTTTTTGTTATAGATCACTAGAACGAGCCCAATCATGAACACCGTGACACCATGTTTCTTTTTCACCATTACTTTAAAACAGTCAACTGCGTTATGATTTTAATTCTTTTCCACTGACAAAATTTGTAAAGATAGTTCAAACATCAATAAACATGTAGCAATAAACTAAATAATAATAAAATTGATGGGTTCTTTGTAAAAAATTTCCGAAATAACGCGACGAAAACGCCTCGTCAGACCAGAATACCCCCTTAACCGAACGAAGGATAAGAATTCCAACCCCCAACACCCCTGAAATTCGACAATTCTCATTCGGAACAGCCGCGGCGAATGCTCGCTTTTCACAGTTGGGAAATACCAATGAGAGCGAGCGCCGTTGACCGTCGTTCTAACGATTCACGCGACACAACGCCGTTCCAAGGAACTCCCCTCCCTAAGCAGACAGACATCGGCCGCGAGTGTGAGTGCTTACTACGCACTACGGCGGCGGTGGCTACGTTCATGGACCGTATGAATGTACCGTCGACCGCGTACGTACGTCGACGCGCACGTTTGCGGCGTGCATTCATAAAGTGGCGGACACGTAGCGCGCGCGTGCGCAGTTCGTCGCCTTCTTCGTTGCCACTCCTTCCTCTTTTCTTCCTCGTCGACACCCTTCCTGCGACTAATACGGCCTCCTCCCGCCGCCCCCCTCGCCCCCAACCCGTGCACTGTACTTTTTAACATCCGCTAACTAGCGCCGCTAGGGTCTGCCATCCACGATTCCCTCGTTCCACGATCCAGCGCCATTTGTCGGTCGCCTCGTTCCCGCGGCTTTCGCGCGTTATCCACCGTCGAATATCGCTACAGCTATCCTCGCTCTCGCGGTATTATCAACCTCCCCCCGGTGCTTCCAGCCGCGGCAGCTGTTGGGAAACCGAGGAGCAGGCGCGTAGGAAGAAAGGAAACATAATTTCCACCTCGAGCTTCACGCGCGAGGAACGGCTCTCTTTCTGCATCCTCCGAGAGCCGGAGTATAAAGGTCTACGCACACATATCCGTTCCGTCTCAGTTCCGTGTCAGTGTGCCATTGGTAAGAAGAAGAAACCCTCTACGCCCCTCTTCTTCTTACCAATGGCACACTGACACGGAACTGAGACGGAACGGATATGTGTGCGCGGACCTTAAAGGATCCCGCGTGTGTTCGTTTCGAGCGTCACCGTCGCGAAAACGCGCGGCGCGAGCGTTCCCGTTCGCAGCGACGAACTTCTGCGGGGTCAACGGAACCGCCGGAAGTCGTCGGTGCCCAGGGTCGTTGCCGATTCTCAAATTGGTGGCCGCGCCGCGCTCGCCGTCCCTCGCTCCCCTTCTGGTTCCTCCTTCTGCTCGCTCTCCTTCGCCAGCGCACACGCATACACCTTCTCCGACCCCTCTTTCCTCCGTGACGCGGCCAGAGCGTTGCCACTCGGCGTGCTCTCTCTCTCTGTAAACAGGCCACGTAATCCCCTACACCCACTTTTTCCTCCCGTCTAAATCTGTCTCATCGAAATGCGTCCGACGACGAGCGGAAACCCCCGCCGTTAATTCGTCCCGATCCCTCCGGCCGACTGACTTTCCTCGTCCCCGGAACGGGCGGGATTACGGGAGCGCGCCCTCTCGCCGGGGTCGACGAGGAACGGTAACGAGTGAACAGAGCCAGGCTCCCGTCCCGGCGCAGGGAAAAGGGACCGAGACGGCGGAGTTATCGCGGATAGTAGAGATACAGTGGAGGCGCTTGGAACACGCTGAAACGACGAGTAAAGCGATACTCTTGAGGCTCCACCCGCCAGATGTGTTTTTCGCTACTCGCCACAGGCTCGGGCGCCGGAGCGTCCTTCTTCAAGTTCCCTAAGTTTACTTACAACGGTCCCCCGGTAACCGCGCAGTACGCGTCCCAGGTTAATTAACCCCGCAGCGGTGCCGCACCGCCTTCATCCCCTATTCCCTCCGCGAGCCCACTGCATCTCTTCCACCCACCGCAGAGTTCAAGAGGTCGAGCGCGTACGCGCGGTTGGTGAATGACTTGGGTCGCGGTCGCGTCTTTGTGCGCGTACCAGCGTGCGCGCGTAGGGTGCCGTCAGTGACGTCACTGGGGCAAACACAGGCTCGCGGGCGAGCGTACGTGCAAAGCGTCGGACGGCGTAAGTCGCGTGTGACGTTCCCTTGTGTATATCTTTTGTGCGTGGCTACGCGGCAGTGGGGGGGGGGGGGGGAGGGGGAGGAGGAGGGGGAGGGTTGGGGAGTAGTCGGTGGTGTGGTGTACGCGTTCTATGTAGCCGTGCGCGCACGCTAATGTCGCGCGACGCGCGGACAGAGAGAAAGAGAGAAAGGGCGGGCGAGAGCGCGCGACAGAGCCGGAGAACGCGCGCGGCCCATGTGTAGGGCCGGAAGTATGAGTATCCGGCCAGACTCGTGTGGGCTTCTCTCTACGCGCCACGGTATACTCTCCTTTCCTCCCCCCGGCTGCCCCGTGCTTCCCGCCTTTCTTTCACTCGCTTAGCCCCGCTTTGTACCTACACGCCCGGGCTCGTATGCGCGCTCCTCTATCTCTCTCTCGCCGCCCGTCTCGCGAGGGCCCCCTCTTTATCCTCGTACGCGGCCCGCTCCTTTTATCGGCGCAGCGACGGACACGAGACGGCGCCGCGCGTGTTTATAAATACAACAATAATCGAAACGGCGCCGGGCGTAAACAAATACGCGGATCCACGCGCGCCGGTCCTCGCGGTAGAACGAGTTTTGAAATCGAACCCGGACGACACCACTCGAGAGATAGCCATCGGACTGCGGCTACTTTAATCTATCCAGCCCGCGCGTTCCGGACTTCGTGTTATCGAAACGATCCCGTCACGTGGTGGCCGAAAACGGTTTCCACGGAGTATCGATCTCTCGCCCGAGGAGGTCGGGGCGAGCGCTCCCGCCGGCCCCCCTCCTCCGCTCTGGATGAATGGATTTCGTGCCGGTGGAACGTTACTTGTTCGCGTGCGAGCGCTGCTCGTACACCTTGCTGCGCGGGACCGTCAATGACGGTGGTCGAAGCGGGATCGGGGCAGGCGGCGCGCCACGGGCGGAAACGAGACACCGCGGCCCGTATACACGCGAACCCCGATGGTTCAGGGTGAATCGATCGACGCCACCTCGCGTCCACGTAGGCGGTGGCACTTTCCTCCGAGGCGTAATCGATGGGCATCCCACGGAAGTTAGCGCCGAGCCACGGGATTCGAGGAGATGACTTTATTTCGGCCGCACGGGAGGATCGGGTTGCACGGAGGACCTTGCGAGCCCTCGATCGTGACGTTTTCAGACGTTGCAGTGTTCAGTGGATTAATCCTATGCGTAAATTGAGTTAAATTGACGACCCAACGTTGTGTGCACCAAAATTGAATTTGTACTGAACTGTCAGGGGTCTAAAAGGGATTTGGAGATATCCAAGGTTTAGGAAATTGTTCTGCAGTCGATGAATCAGATTCAGTGACGCAGTGGGTGAGGACGAAACATTTGCTTTAGGGGAAAATATTTAGACTGCGCAGACGACTACTTAGGTTACACAGGAAACTGGACTAGACGGTTGTCAGAGAAGCTTTCGGAAACTGTGGCTCGAATCGCACCCCGTTTCCACTCAACTTTCGTTTATAAATGTATTCCAGATTAGACGATACTGTAGTGTAGGATGTAGATGAATTACGATTGAAATGAGAAGAGTTAGACACAAATATGGCCAATCTATGGAAGAATTTCCAGCCAGCTGAATGTTGGTATGGGCCTTTATTTCGCCCTCGATTGTCACCATCGCACAGTGTTACGCGTAATGGACAAAAGTCAAGAATCCGAAGTGTTTGATCCACAAATTCTTGTATCTTATAATGTTAATAAAGGAACGTAGGTTTCAATGTTACCCATAACTTCTGCTGAATTTACTAATTTGTTGTCAAAAGTGATACTAGAAATTCATTACAAATTTCGGTGCATTTTTTCAAACACGTGCCATTGGCAGAATGTTTATGCTTTTCATTTGCTTTTTATAAGTTGTGTTTAATACTGTCATACCTTCAAAACTGCCGAGTCAGTTTTTTACAATACTAACAAGTTGTACTAATTCTTTATGTTAAATGTTTATCAACTTCGATGGGACTTTAAAAAAAAAACACCAAAAAATACCTCCCTGATTTTTTGTATATTAAATTTAGGGCTCATTAAACTTTATATTAACGTCAATTTCAACTGCACGAATTTGCACGAAACAGAAAAAATAGCCAAAATCATTATTAAGACGTTCACCGCTCCGGCCCTTAGCGTAGTCTGTCTCTAGGTCTCCTCGTGCATAAGACCCTTATGTGAATCTACACATCCGATATGCTTTTTCCAATTGTTTATACGATATCTACCATGACTTTTCAATCCTGGATGCTGTCTTCAGTTTTAAAATAGCAGTCAAACGCGATACACGTGTTAAAAATAATTTGATAAAAAAATGTTTCGAACAAAAGTTAGTCAGTATTCAGTTGACAACAAATTGCAAAAGTAAATATTAATAAAAAACTTTTTATTCACTGAAAAATCAAGATCGGCTTAATTTTTTTAATGGAACTGTATTTTTTTTTATACACCAATCGATGCATTTTTATATTCTCTTTAAAAAAGTATTAGGGTACTTAGGACGAAAACTGATTAGTTCAGAAGTTATGAGTTTTGTCCCGAACGCCCATACACGCGTAACACTGTGCATCGATTCGATATCCGATAAAAAATTTACAGAGGGTTCAAGGCAAAAAAAAAACTGTTTTTCGCGAATATCTCGCTGTCTAACAGTTTCGCGACAAAAATAGTTATTATAAAATTTGCAGCTTAGGAAATACTATACAAAAAAGGTTGTATGAGTTTTTTCATTGGAGTAACCACTTTCATGTATGACGGGTTACCAAGTTTCAACCCTCATACATTTGACAAGAGAAGATCCCGAACCCGGAGATTTAAAAAATTATGAAACTTCGTAAACACGTAGGGTATGTCCTCCTGAGAACAACGCGATTTTGTTTGCCGCCCAAAGTATTATTACTCGTGAACTGTAGGGTAAAGTACCCAATTACTGTGCCCTGTTGCAGGACTTTCGGAGTTTTCTCTAGTAAAAATAACTTTAGTAATGAAATTGACTTGTCTTAAGCATTTAAAGATAAATTTCAATGTTTCTTTTATCGATATAAATTTTTGCATGAAACAAATATCACATCTTCTTTGGATAATATTAAATATAAAAAAAGAAGTTCTGGGATCAGTTACTGTTTGCCTATAATCTCAAAAAATCAGTTACTGTGCCTCAGTTACTGTGCTCCCTTTCTGAATACTGTGCTGCAATTACTGTGCTTCCTCCTTGAATACTCTGCTGCAATTACTGTGCTTTTTATTAGGTACACTCATTTTTAAGTTAAATTTTTCTGTAATAAAAACGAAATATCATAATAAGTCACTTAAAAGTTCACATAATAGATGACCACTTTAATAAATTGTTCATATTTACCGTACTTTTCTTTCCAAATATAACCGGAAGTGCGTTAGAGGTTAGAATATTTAACACGCGCGGCAGTGTAAACGACACAGTAACTAACGCAAAGTGCGAAAACGACTCCAGTTATTGTACACAGTAAATGACGCTACTTCCAAATTCGTTTCAGTTACTGAATTTGTTGAAAATAAATACAGAAATTCAAATAAATAATCGCGGTATTGTTTTTCCGGAATCTAAATATGTTTTACTAATATAATTAACGTTGTGAATCTTACCTAGAACGATTTATTTTACTGAATATTGACCTTCATTCGTTCAGTATTTTTTTAAGCTTTTTCACAAGTTTTACAGAAAATTTTGCAAATTCATTATCAAAAAAGTAAAATAATTTTTTTCGTATTTTAAGAACTTCTGTGTGTTACATGTTTAATTTTAACAAATAAATAATTAACTGAATTTAAATAAAAAAAATTAATATCTTTTATTCGATAAATGTAAAGTTAATTATGCTTAATGATAAACTAGAGGCACAGTAATTGGGTACTTTACCCTAGGAGATCGAAAAAAAGTTTTCAGGAAATGTGACTTCTTTTAATTAGGACTATCATTTGGAAAGTAACAGTTCTCACAGTTCTTACGGTTGGCGAGTTATAACAGAAAATCGGAAAATTATCGGAAAAGCGTGATCCATTCCAAAACAGGGAGGAAACGATATTTCTCGCCACTCGCACTGCCGGCACCGAACCGTCACGGAACCGATACGTGTGAATCCGCCTTAATTCGTGGGTTTCGTTGAGGCGACAGCGTGAATGACGTCGAGTCATTGATACCCAGCAAGGGAACGTGGGAAAAAGTCGGAGGAAGTCGCCCGAAAACTCTCCTAGGGAGGCAAGGGGGCCTCGGTGAGTGGAAAAATGTATTCCAATATTCGATCGCATAGATAAATAAATACATACTTGAGTCCCCGGAGCTCGCCACCCCCCCGCCCGCCGCCGCCCCGCCAGGACTCTGTCCGGTCGTGGCAGCGATCTAGAATCCCCATTCAAGAATCTAATTTATATTGAAGAATTCCGAAGAGGCCGCGCCGAAGCGTCGATCTTTGAGGCGCCGCCGTTTAAGATGCATTATGCTTGCAGGCGGCCGACAATGGCCACGGGAGACAGTGAACGGAGAGGGAGCGAGAGAGGGCGAATACGCGCGCCGTCCACGAGCGAGAAAGAGGCGCACAGGCGCGGTGAATAGGAGAAAAGAGGAGATGCTCCCCGACGCCAGATAGGACGCGGCGGAAAATTGAACGGAGAGAAAAGGAGACAGAGGAGGCCTAGGCGACGGGAGCAGCGGGGCTCGAGGGCAGACGGAACTGGTCCCAGACCCAATATGATAATTGAGTATGGAGAACGATGTGAACATAGCACCTTGTAGGACTCCGTGTGGCCATTGTGGCCTCCCACTGTCGGGACCACCTCGAGAACGCGTCGACTTTGTACGTGAAAACATCAAAGGCCTGCCTTCTACCCTTCTTCCCTGTCCCCTGTCCGCCGACGTCCTTTCCCTTTGGCCCCTCGTTTGCTCTTGTTTCATTATGTTTCATCAGCACACACACACACACACACCTACCGACCGTTGCGCAGCCTCTCGGACCCCCTCCGTTGGTATTTCCCCGAGCACTCGCGCCTTCCCGTTTGTTTTCCCGCAGTTTCCTGCTGCTCCTCTACCCGGCGTCGAGCCTATTAATCGCGGCGCGATGTTTTCGCAGCGACTTCCGAGTCTTCCCCCGATTACGCGGGAGTAAATTTAAACCCGAGGGGTCCTCTCTCCGCAGCCGTCCCGGCCGATCGAAAGATCGACGATGCAGCTATCATCGCGCAGATTCTCGGGCCGGCTCGAATCGCGCGGGGGCGTCTCGCTCGGCCGATTTTCCCAGTCGATCGAACAACATCCGCTCCGCGCTCGTTTCGCGCCTCGGAATATTCGATTTCCTGCGGACAGGCTAACGACGATCTCCCGCCGACGAGAAAGCTCGCGGTCGCGTCAGCGGTGACTCCGCCGCGTCCTCGAGTACCGCGGGATGCTAATTCGCGGCGCGCGAGAGGATGCGCGGGATTCTTCGCGGCTCGAGAGCGTATAAAGACAATTTATATCTGCCAGATGCGTCCTTGCGCGTTTCTCGCCGAGAGGCCGTGTCACGTATACACGCTCGCCGGAGTTGTTGTGCAAAGCCCAACAACGACAAGAGTTCTCTTACCTCCTACAATTGCTCAATGGCGCGTTGAGTAATCGCGCCGTTTTACTCGTCACTGCCGCCACTGGGACGGCGATAATCGTGCTGGCATTTCTGCCTCTACCTGTTACACCTCTCCGCCTCGCGCTCTCTCTCTCTCTCTCTCTCTCTCTCTCTCTCTCTCTCTCTCTCTCTCTCTGCCTATTCGCAGTTCGTTCCCGATCGGCCGCGTCCGTCCCCCGTTGTTCCTCGATCCCGCGAACGATTCCGAATATTATTCTGGCCACTCTTATCGCCCCCGCCCGTTCGCACCGCGCTCGTAGCTAACGAGCGCACGAGCAGCGCTCCAGGCCCGCGAGATAATAACGTTAATTGTCGCAGCGCGGCAAACCAGCCGACATAGGCTGCCGGAGCGTTTCAGTCCCCCTGCTCGCCGAAGACGAAACACATTCGCGGAACGCATTCCCGCCGCTGAATCGCAACCGGTTCCCTTTGTATCAGGCGCACCGTGTATCGCGGCGCGGACGATTTCGAATCCGCGGTGCACCGGCGTGTGCCGAATGCGATTCGACACGGTGCCTGCCTTCAAAGGTTAATGTAGTTACCACTGTCAGTTTCAGCGCGTTAGGTGAACGGCGCTTCGCCGCTTCGCTGCTCGCGGATCTGCCGAGACGGCCGAGCTACTTTCGTCCCGTGTCATCGGCGGATCGCCAGCTAAGCGTTGGGCCAACTCGAGTTTTGTGGAAGAACTTCGCTGATAAGCATCGACACATTCGTCTATCGAGATTGCCCAACTGGAGCGGCGTGCGCAAACAGAGTTTCGAAAATTGTTTTCAACGCGTTTCTAGCTGGTAGCTACTCGGTGCAGAGACCCTGGTAGATATTAACCGGTTAACTGGCAATGTATCATATATGATCAAAGAAAAATCTGGCCAATTCTGGCAATGTATCATATATGATCAAATGGAATAACTTTTTTGTTTTTCAATCGATTTGAATGAAACTTGGTATGTAATGGTTTTTGGGGTCGCTGAATCTGAATTTCGCATCGGAATTGTAAAATTCAATATGGCAGACTCAAAATTGGCTGACAAATATTAAAATACTATCGAGATATAGAAAAATTGTATATAGGGGTTTTTGGGGTCGCTGAATCTGAATTTCGCATCGGAATTGTAAAATTCAATATGGCAGACTCAAAATTGGCTGACAAATATTAAAATACTATCGAGATATAGAAAAATTGTATATAGGGGTTTTTGGGGTCGCTGAATCTGAATTTAGCATTGGAATTTTAAATTTCAATATAGCAGACTCAAAATGGCGAACCAAAATGGCCGCCAAATATTGAAATACTATCGGGATATAGAAAAATTGTATATAGGGGTTTTAGGGGTCGCTTAGGGTGTTTCATATTATAGGGTTAAAATTAAAATATTACAATTTTTTTTTACTTTGCTCATGTCCTGATTCCAATTAATATAAAAAGAATATGTGACAAATTTTAGGAAGATTGAGTAATATTTAGAGGTTGCACACTTTGCACGCTAAATAATATGTAGTAGGCTAAGGAAACACGATTTCCAATGATAATTATTTTTATTCTCAAGTCCTTGAAAAAGAAACTAAACTTCAAAGAAGACTTAGACTTAGATAAATTTACATTTTATTATTATTATTATCATTGTTCACATCTATAAAAATTCTGTACCTTATTATTTTACCCACATTTTTAAAACCTGAAAAAGCGAAAATATGTAGGGTAGAACGGGGTCGGTAGTAACAGGGGGATGAATGTAACACGCTAATATCTCAAAACATATAATGGATAGTAACACCAATTTTAGATATATGATAAGCAATGACATTTGGAATCCATGTCCTAGCAGTATAGATACGCAATAAACATGGATAGCGAACAAAATAACTGTTCGATACCCTACAGTAACTTTTTCTTACTGACTTATGACTGTAATGTAAACACACCCTTTGCAAGTATGTGCTTTTTTAATCTGTAATTTGCCTTTTTTTTTAAGTAATACTGATCGTTACTTAGCACTTTTAAGTGTCTCGTTAGTCACAATTTATAATTGAAGTTCAAAAGCATGGTCGAGGGCGATTGTAACATCGGCAGTCGGGGTCGGTTGTGCCGCAACAGAACCGAATAGTGTCAAAGAAGGCGAATAATATTGTCTTGTTTGCATAGAATCCGTGCAGTGTTACAACCGATCCGGGGTCAGAGACGGTTGCAACACTTTACACTGTAACGTTAGGGCTATAACACTCCGCTTCTCATTTTTTATTAATAATTTGGATATTACTTGACATACAGTGAAACATACTGTTGTGACTCAATGATGTCAAATAAATAAGTAACATTTTCGTATAAGAGTATTTGTTGTAAATGTAATAGTTCCTGCGCTATTGAAATACTATCGGGATATAGAAAAATTGTATATAGGGGTTTTTGGGATCGCGGATAAAAAAAAAGCACTTGCGGTGGAATTTATGGATGAAGAATTCAGGTATAAAATTATTCGAAACTTTTTCGTAGAAAATAAAAAAACTAAAAAATTAAACCCCTAAACCCTTATTTTTCAGGGGTTGGGGGTGGCATTGAAAAAAGTAACTGCTGCAATCGAATTATAGACAAGAAAACTTCACAAATAAAAAAAGGTTTAGTAAAGAATTGACAAACTCACCCCTAAATTCTATTTTTTTAGGGGTTGGGGGTGTCAGATGAAAAAAATTACCCCCGGAATCGGTTCAGCGACTCAAAAAACCCCTGTATACCAAATTTTGTGTGATTCACTTAATTATTCGATGGTACCAGTTTGGGCCCGAATAGTGAAAAGGACCGTGCCAGTTAACCGGTTAAGGGGGAAGCCACTGTGGACATTTTTTTCTCCAATTTTTCTTATTGTGCATTTTCATAATATTTGGGGTCTCGAGAATATACCTGCACAATTGTGGATCTCGAAAAATTCTGGCGGCTACGGAAGGTTTTGTATTGGTAGCGCGGCGCTCAGAATCGAGTGCACGCGTAGGTAACTTGCTGTCAATCGCCCGAAAAGTTTTGTGTTCAAGAATCCAAATGAATCTAATTAGAGGGATTATGAATTTATATGTTGTTTGGAACTAGGTAGAGAATCACTGGCCACGACGAGACCGCATACATCTGCGATCTTTGAGTTGCAGAAAATAACTTCTGTCAAAACTTTAAACGCGATTATCTCGAAACGGCATTTTTCAAACTGGGTGGATTAATAACTCAGTCAATTTTTATCGGATTCAGTTGAAATTTTTAGGGAATATTCGTAATTAATTTAGGTATCTTCAGTTAACACGTTGACTGCCCACCACACCGATCGGCGTGTTTTTTGTTCTTTGACCAACGTCGACTACACCGATCGGAGCAATCGGGCGGGTACGGGCTGACCGTAGGCCGATGCTGAGCACGCCAATCGGAGTGTCGCTTGTTTTGATACTTCACCGATTGGATGGTTTTGAAATGTTAAATCAATTTCCAACGTAGCTAATTATAAAAACAAAACACACGTATTTTTGTTATTGGCTGAACTGTCACATCACAGGCGGAGCGAGCGGAGTACCTCTTGCCCCTGTAAAACCGTTATAGCCCTCATCCCTTCTTTAAACAGTACACTCCCATCGGGGCGTTTTCGGCGTCGAGCATAGCACCTCCAGATTTCGTGGGCAGTCAACGTGTTAAGCGTACGAGTGTTTTGATCGAATAATTCATGTAATCGTAACATTGAAATAACACGTTGATTTTTGATACCTTGTCTTCCAAAATGCGCTATTTCTTCAAAAATTAATATTTTTTTAAATCTCTACGCTTAACTGAAGCTACTGTAATATGCTTTAAGAAAACGTTCGAATTTTTCAATTCAGAGCAAACGCTGGAACGTTACACGACCGGCCGTTTTGTAAATTTTTTTGCAGAGCCTAACGTTATCATATGCTGTGGCCATACAACCCATTTTTTCTCAATCTAGGAGCATAAAATATTAGTTAAATATACGTATTTTCAGTTGATAATGAAGATTTGTCGTAGAAAGTTCCATTTCATTATAAAAGAATGCCTTGAAAATAGCCTTTATTTCCGACCGTCAGTGGCTTCCCCCATAATCCCCTGTGAAAACTGTCTTTCCCTATCTTGCACGAGATCTGTACTAATGTGCCATCGGCTGGCTTAGCTGGGAGCTTCGGTGTCGAGGACAGTTTCTCAGGTCACAGGTGACTGTGACCTTTCTTTTTTACTGAACACTACAGTCTCGGGTGCTGAGCAGGACCGCGGAGGCAGTGAGATATGGAGGCGCGTTGAACACGTTGCGGACGGAGGAGTGAGTCCAAGTGGTCAGCGGTTAGAGTCCAGCCGAATGGTACTATAAATTTGCCCCAATAATTACCGCGGCGCTAACAAGTGGCCGCCTGTGTGCCGGCCGCGGGAAGCAAATGTCTTTCTTCGTTAACGTGTAATTCGTTTATCGGTCAATCGGCCGCGGCGGTAACAATGGCAGCGTGAGCGTCGGAGCGACGAAGGTAACGACAGGCGACATGAACCCTGTGTTACAGCGATACGTCGGACAGAGAGCCGATAGCGGTGTGTTTGCTCGAGAGGTTAGCGCCACCACTTTATCATATCGTCTCAACACCATCGGACGTCTCTACCTGTGCCCTTCTGCCGCTCTACGCCCTCCCATTTCCTCTATACGCTAGACCGTGGCCGCCAATCGTGGCGCGTCGCACCATTATTATCGTCGTGGACAGAAAACCGTTTCGACTTTGTCTTCGGGCACGAGAGGCCTCTCGGCGATAACCGTGCTCGCTCTGCCACTGGCAATCTAATCGTCAGCCGTATTCGGGGAAAATTATCGCGGAAATGTTAACGATGCTCCGTAACGCCGGCAAGGGAAGTTAGGCAACCCGGAAATTCAGAAAATGATGCAACTTTGTGCGCAAGTAGAGTAACTCCATGCGTAAGATAATCCTACATATTCTTTGTTGGCGCCGTAGTGCGATTTTGGGGGGGTGAAATCACCCCTTGAAACAAGAGCTAGATTTTCTTTCTCCAGGAATTCTTCGATGAAATTTCAATTCGTGTCCCTTTCCCAATTCCAGCAGTGTAGTTGGATTTTGTGGGAACGGTAAAAAATAAAGAGCAGTGTTTGGCGATACGGAGGTACGCGGCAGGGTTTCGGGGGAAGGCGAGCGACTTCGGGGCATAACAAGAGTATGATCAAGTTTACGCACCCGCGAGGGCTGGGATGCAGAAGGAGGAGATGCAGAAGAAGGAGAAGCAGAAGAAGAAAACACGACGAGGAACGCTGGAGGGGGAATGGAATGCAACTTCGAGAATCCGTCTACGGTCTCTCTACCTACTCTTACGTATGCACCGGTGCAGACGAGGATCGGGGGAACCGGAGCGAGAGAAGGAGAATGCACCGTCGCGACCTGTCTCCCTTCATCCCGATCCTCTCTCTCTCTCCTCTCTCTTTCACCCTGACTCCATCACGGAGCACAACAAACAGACGCCGCCTCGTAATTTGTTTTCATACGTTCGCGGCATTTGCCAGTCTACGCCTCTTTCTCCACCTTCGGGCTTTCGCTCTTTTTCCTTTTCGGATTCCTTCACTTTCTCACCTTCGACGGTGGCGCGCGAGCTGCGGACGGACTCGGTCCGCGCCTCCCGCGAAACGAGGACGTCCCTCCGAGGATTTTTCTTTCAACGGAGGGTTGGCGACGAGGGAACCGAGTCGTCGACGCGCGAGTTACAAATTAAATTGCGCGTTCGGTGGCCTCTGAAGGCAATCTATCGGTGCGCAGGTCCAGCGCACCGAGTCTCCAGGGGCGAAGAGGGTGCTTCAGAGCTGCGACGAGAAGAACGCCCGGTTCCCACGAAGCGTTTACCTGTTGGTGGACCAGCAGGTCCGTTAATGGAACTCCGAAGATCTTTTCTCATCCGACTAGTGTCGGAACACAAAACGACAATCGATGAACCCGGTCGTAACCGGGGCTAACAGTTCTGCGGTGCTGGCGAATCCTTGAGAAAGAGATTCAGGTCTGACTTGGCTCGGTTCGGCAGGAACGAATACGCCCTGGGAATCGTTGGAGTCGACGTAAATGGAGGAGAGGAACGCGCCGCGCCTCTGTTCCATCCGACCGCGTTATCGAAGATGATTAGAAATTAATTCAATAGTCCCCGAGAGTCTCCGGCTGCCTTCGTCCATGCTGCCTTTTCCCTTCATCGCGGCGACCATTTAAGGGCCGTCCCTAAGTGATGTACGCACACCCTCGGCTAGGTACACCCAGGGTACGCATGCGTCTTGGGCCGGGGCGAGGATGAGCGTGCGTGCGCTCGAGGGCCGCGGCTGGCAACCCCCTCGGCTCTTACGTCGAGACGAAGACGCCCTTTGCCGCGCGCAATTTCGTTTGCTGCCCCCTCGGCTAGGTAAATCGAATTAAGCGGCAGACTCGGGGTATTGGCGGCAACGAAATCAACGTTCAGGAGGAGCAGTCTCGAGAGGAGTCTCTCAAACGCTCCGCCCCAGCCCCTTGTAGTTACGATAATTTCAGCAGAGCTTTATAGTGATAGAGGGTACCACCCTCCCGAAGCGAACACTTTTCTACGCAACCACCGTACAATCCGGTACGGAAAAATTACAAGAACTCGTCGCCAGCTACGGAACGAAATCTCAAAACTGACGGGCAACTGAAACACAGGAACAGGGGTAGTCTTCTCGGCCGTTATTTAACGCGAATCCGTGATTTGCCGGTGATTTCGTGGAGAAGGGCGTTGCGCGATCGGATGCCCCGCGGAATCGAGTCGGTTTGGCTGAATCGGCCCGCTCGAGAGGCCTCGAGGTAGGAGGGTAATGAGAAAGGAAGACGGTAACTGTCGATGGGTGGTGATAAGGGAGAGAAAGAGACCAAGGGACAGACGGAAGATGCGAAGGAGCGCGCGCACGAACGAGACCGCGAGGAGAGACGGGGGGGGCAGAAGGGACAGAAAGATCTTTGGTTAGAGAGAAGCACTACAGCGGCGCCCCGGGGCCATCCATCATCCCAATAATTGCTTCCCTTCCCATCATATAATTCCTATAGAACCCTCCCCTCCTCCCGCGCCCTCCCAGCGGCCCATGCCCCCGTCTCTATCTCTCTCCTCTGTTATCCCTCGCGCACCCCTTCGCCCTGTGGTAACACCCGCCCGCTGTAACGCCTGGCAGGGATATCACACCCGCCGCTCTCCCACACCCATCGATCTCCCTCTCTCTCTCTCTCTCTCTCGCCCCCTCCCGTCCAGCCCTTTTTCTCGCCCCTCTGGCTCCCAAGCCGCTCGCTCTCCCAACTTCCAGGAATCGAGCCGCCCCGAATTTCCCGCCCAATTCTTCTCCACGAGGAGACCCGACCAGACGCGACCGAAGCGTCGAAAGACCCCTATCGCTGGCCCAAGTTTTTCACGACGCGATGGCCGCGTTAATTGTCGCCGGGCAGCGGGCTCGATCGGGAATCCCGAAGCGTCGAAGCAACGTAGCGCGTAGGCGCGTCGATTACGCGAAACAGGGGTAGGTATCGTAAACGACGCCGGGATAAACAGCGAGGGAGCACCCCGCGCGCGCGGTGTCACTCATCGGGCAATCGTACGCGTCACGGAAATACCATGCTGTCGAAATTACTGCCGCCGCGTGACTACGCGTCGAAGGCGGAACAAGAAAATCATACGTTTCGGGTGAACGACCGTGTCGCGTGGGTGGAACGCGGCGTAATTTCGCGGCGTTTACGCAGCCCGTAAAACCGGCAGGCCCCCTCTCGCCCTTCCAAGCTTCAACGATCCTTCTCTTGTTCTTTCGAATTTCCGCCCTTTTCCCTACCCTCTGGCCGCGCGATTTAATGCTCGTCGCGCGCCGTTGCAGTTAATTATCGCGGGGGGATCGATTTTTTCGCGCTCGCTTCGACTCCTCGCGTCTACGCGTTACGTGGGATCAGGAGAGGGCGGGTTGAAATTTACGGTATCGATTTATTAAACGGACGCACCGTATCGCCGCGATAAGGGGACTTTTTTTTTTAAGGTTTCTTGCTGCGGGGTTCTGGCGCTCTGCCGTTCGAGTTGCTTTATCAATACGTAGGACCGCTTATCGCGCGTGCCGCGACGTTTCTTTCTCACGCTTGGCGCACACCACGCTCCAAGCACCGTTAGCCGCGTCGCTATTTAAGAAGGGACAACGGAATACGTCGTCCCCCTTCGGAGAAGCTTCTCGATCCTGGGCCACGCGCGTTCTAGAAATTGCTTTTCCGCGGCAGATTTCCGGGTACGAACGATGATTCGCGCGAGGGACGGGGCTCGAGGCGGCCGCTCGGTAGATCGTGCCGGAGCGGCGTATCAGTGGAAGAAATTGCGACAATTCACCGGATAAGGAAGTGGTCCGGGGGCGATAAGGCTGCGACGATATCGTAGGTAATTGACAGGCTCGAGCTGTTGCGGTTTCGCGAACCGTCGGAGAGGAAACGCTTCCGTGAATGGGACAGGCTTTTTGTAAAATAGAGAGCGGCAAGTGGAGCCAGGGCTGTAAAGTAAAAAGGGGGAGGACGAAGGTCGCGCTGCAAAATACTGTTCTAAAGGGAAATGATCCAAGTCGAATGGAATACTCTAAATTGAGGACCTCGCAGCGAGGGAGGTGCAGCTCCATTTTTTATAATTTTTTAGTTATGACGTGTAAAAAAATCATCAGCGTTTGGTGCACGTTTTAGTATTTTTTAAAAATAGAAATATCAATATTAATATTTTTAAAAAAATAAAAATATCAATATTAATATTTTTTAGAAATAGAAATATCAATATTAATATTTTTTAGAAATAGAAATATCAATATTAATATTTTTCAAAAATAAAAATATCAATATCAATATTGATATTTTTTAGAAACAAAAATATCAATATTAATATTAACATTTTTCTTATAGAATAGTTTTTATAGGAATAAAAACTTATCAACTCAATAACTAACTACTGCTTATTGTGTGAAAATATGTTTTTCAATTTTATAAACAGTTTTTTCTGGTAAAGACGGAGCTGCACCTCCTACAGAAAGTTGTGGAGAAGGAAGAGGAAGGAAAAGAATTCGAAGGAATCCGTGTTTCCGCGCGGGAGCCCCCCGCCGACCTCCACGAGGCGTCTCCGATTTGCTCTAGCTTTCGAAATCTTTTTTTTCCCGCGGTGGTCGCCGCGGTGGTCGGGCCATCTTAAACGGGACCACTTAAGAGTTTCTTGAATCAACTCGGCCGCCGCTGGAACACCGAAAAACGGGTTCCCCCTTCCCTCGGGGCGCGCTAAGTTTGCTCTTGGACGACACACGGCGAGAAGCCGGGGCTGCTATCGGGCCGACGACTCGTCTTGAATTTCGTCATGGGAGTAGGTTGGAATGCGCGAAGGTGCTCGTCGCCCGGCATACGTACGAGAAAGAGGAGACGCGTACTCGTCCGTGAAGGTGTACGAGCCGGCGGAGGGGACGGGGAGTACCGCCGCGGCGTGTGTCGCGGCGGCACCTACACGCTGCTCGCCCTGTGCCCGTGCTGGTGAGACGCGGCTCGAAAGAATCCCATTCATAGACGTAGGAACGAGAGGAACGAGAAAGAGAAAAGGATTACGCCGGGGAAGGTGAAAGAGATAGGGTGTGCGGCGAGGGAGGCACGGGGAGAGAACGAGAGAGAGAGAAAGAGCGAGAGAGTATACGTGTGTGTGTGTGAGAAAGAGGGAGAGGAGAGGCAAAGGCATTTGGATTAGGCGCAGGCGCCAGGTAGGAGAGAGAGGCTTAATGAAAAATTTTCCACGAGGGGCCCCTGCGGTAGGCCTCCCCAGTTTTCTAGGTCGTCGAGGCGGCGCGGCGCGGCCCAGGAATTCGATCTTTGAGCGATCGATCCGAAAGACGATCGAACCGGGAGAAAGAGGAAAGCGGTCGGAATGCAGGAAAGACGCTAGAGCGGCACGATCGCCCGAGAAAGGGACTCGATCGGGATGCGATCCTTGGCAGCGATTGCTGCCCGAGACGGATCCAGCGACCTATCGACCTCTCGCGATCGTTCGAAAGCGAATCGTGGCGGAGAGATCGTCCATGGACGACGAATCACTGTCGGCGAGGCAGCCGCGAAATGCGCGGGAAATGTACGACGAAATTCCTAGTCGGTCCGTGTAGGGTAAAGGACCCAATTACTGACACCTAACCAATTACTGTCACCTTAAGCTATTTTACTTAAAATAACGAATAAATAAACGTTGTAAAGTCATACACAAAAAGAATTATGTAATTCAACCTATAATCTATACTATAGTTTATTTATTCGTTATTTATAGTAAAGAAGCTTAAGGTGACAGTAATTGGTTAGGTGTCAGTAATTGGGTCCTTTACCCTAACTGGAACTTCGCGTCGAAGGATTTTCGACTTGGTTGATGGGAACACTTTGATATAAACAACTTCGATGCATACGAACAGAATGATAATTTATTTATTTATTTATTAAACGGGTTAGCCCCAATATTCAACAGAAGGAAAAACAGTAATGTACAGAACGCGATATACATAGATACACGAAGACTAGTAGAAATAAAAATATGCCTGATAGCAATAACAAATTACATTTTATGGCAACGACGTGCGAAATGAGGAAGTTACAATCCGTTTAAAGATGTCAACAGATAATACACGAATATGGAGTAACCGGAGTGGCGTATCAGTTATATATTGATAATGTCACGGGATTCGTAAAAATGGCGGGGAAAACCGAGAAGTATAAAGAACTATCGTTGCGTAATGCGAGCTGGTAATTGTGTCTAACATGCTCCACGAGACTTCAAGGAAAAGGGGGAGCAGAAATTCTCCGATTTCTAGCGATATAATGTTCGGAACCTCGAAAACTGTAGGGACTTATTAATTTTCATAATCAAACCTACACACGTGTCGCCGAATGAAAAGCCTATATACGTACTCCACCGGTATCAGCCACCTAAGTTATACGCGTAGGAGGGCAGACTAATTGCGTCCCATCGACACAATAACGTGTGACACTTTGTAATAGGAGCAGTGCACGCGTGCGGCTACGTTTGCTTTGCTGTCGATCGTGAAAAATGCTGGCGCCTCTTTATCGGCCCTAGAAAATTATCTGGCGCGATAACGACCATTGATCACTCCGTTGAATCGAGGAGACGGCTCGTCAGCCCCGCGCGGGTGGGACCGAGCCGGCGGGAAAGAGAGGGACCCGTTTCCGTCGTGGCGCGCTCATGAATGAAAGCGGAGTATTTCGAAACATCGAGCGAGGAAGCAGAATGCGCGTCACCCGTTCCTCCCCCCTTTCGCCCCCTCCGTCCACCCTCTAGCGTGCTTCGCCGCTTATCGAATCGCCGGAGAAAACGGAGCGTACAGATAGATAGAGGCCGAGAGCGACGTGGAGGGAGAAGGTGAGATCGCGGAGAAGAAGGAGAGGAAAAAAAAGACGTGGAAGAGTTTATGTGCAACGGTATCATCGGTTATCGGGAAGTCCCGATGCGTCGATTACGGACAGACGGGGAAATGTGGCAATGAAAACGGTCCCTAGCGCGTTTCCTCGGAACCGCAGCCGTGCCCGCGCACGTGTCACAGATTATTCACCCCGGCTCCTCGTCGATCGTTACGTAATCTCGCGCGATCCCGTCGTTTTAATATTCCATCCCTTCGACGTCCGATCGCCGATCGAGCATTATCGCCGCGGTGGGTGTTTCTCCCCGCGAGCGAGCGAGCGAGCGACCGCGATTATCAGTCGGTGACCCAGTGTCGGATGGACGATAGCCCTCGCCATTCATATCTACCGTTGCCCCGTCGTCACGCGCAACAACGGGGCATTTTTTCCCCCCCAACGTTGGTCAATGTGGAGTAAGCTTTGTTGTTCCAGCAAACGGAACGGGAAGGACGCCTCCTCCCACGGCACGATCGGCCTCGGCCGGCAACACCCGACGACGAATTTATCTGAATGACGGACGAACCTTGACACGAAAACGACAAACACGATAACCGGATACGTGGAATTTCGACAACGTCCACCGTTGTCGCGCGTATCGAGTCACGGGCCGCGAGCGAGGGCCGAATCCGCCGGTCCCTTCGACGAGCACGCTCCTCCTCCTCTCGAGCCCGGCCAGGAATCCTCTCGGCGGGCGAAGTTTCTCCGGGGCTACCGCGGAGGAATCTCCTTGATTAAAGGAAACTCGTGTACTCGCGCCTTTTATTCAAATGCTCTCTGTGTGCCCTCCACCTCGCGCCCCACTCCGGGCCCTCTTCCGCGCCGAGGATCGTCCCGTGGGATAGGGTTGGAATATAGCCGTTAATTATCGCGGTAACGTGGAATGCGCCTCGGTTTCCCTTTCTCCGTATCTCTCTCCTGTGCTCCTCCGCCGATCCTCCGCCGATCCTCCGCCGTGCTCTCGCTTCTGTCTCTTTTCTCCGCTACCTGGCGCTCTCTCTCTCTCTCTCTCCGTCTCCTCGCCGCTTGAACGGGAGGCGGGAGTAAGAGCTGCGAGAGCGCGCGCGAGAGAGAGAGAGGATTCACTCCTATGCATCCGCCGGTCGGCAGTGGCATGGACCACCTCATTCATTCTATCTGCATTCCTTTAATGCTACCTGGGGGCCCGTGGAATGTCCGCCAACCCCCCAGTCTGCGCAGAGCCGGACCTACGGTACCGCTTGTCCCTGTTCATCCTTCTCGCTGGCACAATTCGCTTCCACAAAGGCGTCCGTCGTTTCGCGGAAAACGGACGCCCGTCGGTTCGACGGCGCGCACAAACATCCACCCCGTTCTTAATGAACAGGGGGCGCGCGCGCGCGTGCGAGTGTGCAGGGTGTTTCGAAACGGATTTCGCGTGACACGCAACTAATCAGGGATCGTTAGCAGACCGGCTGGTCATTGCTGGTCTAATATGTTAATATACGCGCCGAGGTTACCCGAGGCAGACTAGGCGTCGCCTGTCCCAGCCTCTCAGGTGCTTTTACTCTCCGGCTACCTTTCTTTTTTTTTCCCTCTCCGCTTCGAGGAGGATAAACAAGCGTACCGCTACGACGCAGAACCGTCCGATGGTGAATTATCACGGACGAGGTATTAGGCGAGGGCAAAGAAACCCGTTTACCTTGTCAATGTACGGGATTACTCTGCGGACCGCCGTGCTTGAAAACCATAACGTTGTAATGGGCCGAGCCCTGGTCGGCTGCGGGTAAACGTTTCCAATAGCCCTCGATGTCGATCTCTCGCGCTGAATGAATACGAGTTGCATTTTTCTTCATATTCCTCTGTACTGTCAACCTTGAATTCTCTTCCACGAACGGTGTACCAGTTCTTGATCGTTTCCAATTTAGAAATTTAGAGATCTGTCTAGATCCGAGTCAGCTTACTCTACTGTACTCCCGCTGTTAACGTTCGCGTTCCCATTTATAGGAAGCATCCGAAGGGAATCGGATGAAATCCCGAGGATGTCGCGTCACGATTTCGTCAGGAACCGCGGGTAAAATGTATTTTGCCGCCCTAAGTGGAGAGCGGAGAAAAGAGGGAGCCGGCAGGGTGGAACTCGTGGAGTCGGCGCTGGTGTCGTGACAGAATTCGGCGCAGTCCCGCCGTATTTCAGAGATAAAAGGAGCGAGGGCCCAGAGTGAGAGCGTAAAACCGCCTCTCATCATCGGCATCTCACGGTCGTTAGAAGCGTATCATAACATGGTGTATAACTAGGGGTAGATTCGACGAACGGAGCCCCGTGTTTCACCTTCGGGGCCCCCGAGGCAATACAACACAATAAGGCCCCGAAGCTCGGCGATCCTGGCCAAGATACCAACAGGCCCAGGCCGCCTCTCTCCTTCGATCTCTCTCCCGCGCCCGCCCTATCTCTCGCGCACTCGCTAACGCGGGGTATCGTCTTCTTCTCTTTCCTCGGCTCCTCTTCATATTCTCCTCTCCCTTCTTTCTTTTTCCTTTATTTTTCCATGCAACGGAGTGGCTCTCCTTTTTCTCTCCCCGGCCGAAGGAAGGGAGGCAGAGAGCCTCTTACGGCTTCTACTCTTTGGTCGTGCCGCCGCCTCGTAGCCCTTTATCTTCACCTTCCAATCGGCCTCACCGTCCCTCTTTCTCTCTTCCTCTCACCCTCTCGCTTCCTTCGCTCCTCTCCTGCTCCTTTTTTCTCTCTCCTCTGTCCCTTCGGCCTCAACCCTGTCCCCCCGACGGCGAGAATACCTACTACGTTAACACTCCCGCGGGGCAAACGGAGCCGCGCTCGCGGTCAAATTTTCTCCGGTATTCGACGGGCGCGGCCCCGTCGCGGATCAGCAACGACGATGATTACCGTCGCGCGTTCCACGGCCCGGCTCGACGCCTCTGAAATCGCCACCGAGCGCCATCCCTTTCGTAAACAGAGGGACTCTCGCCCTTGAACGGGCGGGCGTTCGATCGCGGGGCTCCTTCGCCCCCGGAGCCAGTATGGTCTCGCGTATCCCCAGGAATTCATTTCAGTCCGTGCGCAGTGAAAGCAAGAAAGTTCTTTCTCTGTTTGCCGACGGGCCCCCTCCCGCCTCTCCTTCCTCTCCTTCGTCGCCGAGACGGCTGAGGGGAGAGAAAGAGAGACGGCTCTCTTAATCGATACTGTTTTCTTCGAAGGAGATTGCGCGTTCGGCGAAGGTTAGACGCCGGCCGGCGTAGGAGCGCCGTGACGAGCGGTGCCTTCCCTTTTCGCAGCAGCTCGCACAGAATCAGTCTCTACCCTCCTCTCCCCCCCCCCCCCCCTTAACCCGTGGCTATATGCTCTCCTCCACCGTCGCTCGTCGACTCCTCCCTTGACGAAGGTCAAGACACACGAAATCTCCATTTGCCCGAGGTCGTAGCGCGGCACCTTCGAATTTCGGTGCCGGACCTTCCGAGAATCGACGAGAGCGCGGCGGAGAGGAGCCCTCGATCGAAAACGAGCACGGCCACCGCTCCCTCTCGGGTTTCTCACTTTTTTATGACCGACCTTCGCGTATATCGCTAACGAGGTGGTCCTTTGACAACTACAAGTAGGTGGTCGCGCCCGCTAGAGCTGACAGCACGGAATCGGAATCGGGAGGCGGCCCGATACGGGCGAGCCGTTTCCACGAGCCGTACGCTCGGCATTCAAGACCTCCTTGGGCTTTCTTGCACGCTGCCCTGAGAAACTGATCGGTTCAACAAACCAGATTTTCAATTAAACAGCTGAAACTCGGAGATCGATTCGTTAACAGTTGGACGACGTTGCGCGGGGCTCTCGAGTCAGATGGGTGGTCTGCAAGGGCTCCTCGAGTTTCAGCTGCCATTTGTGAGAAATCCTCGTGTTTAGCTACTCCTCGTGGAAAGTGCCGGGCGTTTGCAAGAGGTCTCCTCGCGTTCCACCTATCGCGCACGAGAAGTCCCCGCGTCCTGTCTCCCGTGGACACACTCTCACGCGGATGAATAAATTGTTCGTGTTCGAGCTTTTCTCACGCAGGAAGGCATCCATCCGCGCGGCGCTCGCAGCACAGCCGAAACCGGCCGCGGACGGAACGAGACGAATCGTCCGCATACATATGAGGAATCGACAATGAGTTTCCGAGAAACGCGGACTTTAACATAAATTTCCGAGGTTCGTCGTTCCATTTCGACGACTTTCTCTGTTCCCTTCTTATTCTCCTGCCCCTTGCCCATTCATTCGTCCGCGCTCTCTCGACGTCTCTTTTCTTTCCCTTCCCCACGGCCGGCGCGCAACCGGCGGGCTCGCACACACGAGCCGGGAGCGGCCAAGCTGGAAAAATGTCCCACGACATCTCTTCCCTTTTCCCAGGACCCGGTGCATGGTTTATAGGCGCATTTTTTTCCCGAGAGGACCTACCCCAAGGTTCCTGGAATCGATGGGACCCTCAAGGATCTCTCCTTTCGCCCTTCTCCTCTATCCAGCGCCGCGCTCGCCCGTTTCCTCCCTATCTCGCCTCCAGACGCCAGACGCCCCACGAAATTGTTACCGACGATGTAAATCTCTCATGGTGTATCATTGGAAAAGCGACGAAAAAAGCGAAGGGAAAAAAACAAGAAAGAGATACGCTCCGTCGGTGTTCCTAATTTTTTTCTGGAAAACGCAGCGATCGTGTTCCAAGCGCTTCCAGGAACTCGAAAGCCATAGATCCACGGTTTTTTCTTCATCCCCATTTGCTGTCGGCTATCTCGCGCCGCGGCGAGGACTTTATCGCCGAGTCGATTCCACGGTCGATACATATATCGTGATTTTTTTTTAACCCGGGGGCGTGGATCGTCGATCCCTTTGACACCACGTGTCAGCGCGGGACGGTGGAGGACCTCCAGCTTCCAAGGGTGAAAGCTTCGGCGGCCGAATTCCCACGCATCGCTCTCCTCGGCGTTGCTGTGCGCGCCAGGGTAAGAGGCTAGTCATAATATTTAAGATAATCCTAGGCAGGAAGGTAAGACCTTCCCCCTGGTCTCTCGGCGGCACTTCTCCGTCGCCCCTTTCGCGCGCACCACGGTAGACGGGGAATTTACTGCCGGGAATTAATGGCGTCGCGTACCCGCGGTCCGAGAAAAATTTCGTCCGAGGATCCGCGCCTCGTCGCGCCGGCTAAATTGTCCGGGATGCAAATTGCCGTGTAAATTTGAAGCACGGCTACTAACTCACCGGGCGGACGCGTTTTCCTCCCTCCTCGAACGTCTCGTTAAGTTTCCCCGCCGGGTAAGAGGAGAAGGATGGAGAAAAGATCCCGCAGCGGCCGAGCGCCTCGGTTTTCTTTTTCGGCCGTTCGAGCGCTTCGAGTCCCGGCTCCGGCGCCTGCATTTACATTTTCGAAAGGAGCATCCGCCTTTCCGAGAACCGGCACAGGTCACGGGCGGCGGCGGTCCTATTCGACTCCGTCGATGTATCTAGTTTCCGAAAAAAATCGTGCGACGCTGCTTTCGTCACATGCCCGATCCCTTCTCCCTTGGGCATCGCGCGGCTGCATTTTGTCAAACAACATTACGACCTCGGGTTCGTGGAAACGGGGGGGGGGGGGGGGGGGGAGGACGTTTTTCCAATTAAACCAGCCAACGGAACGCACGGGCTTTCGGAAAGTGGGGAAAACAGGCGTTCGGGTATCGCGGGCTAATAATAAAGAGCGTGTAAGTTCGTTCACAGACGCCATCGACGGACTGGATTATCATTTCAGCTGACTGTCAGTTAGAGAGAAAGCTTGCAACAAATTGTGTCTTTTCTGATAAAATCGAAGGGTGTTTGACCATTGGACGAGTGACTAGAAATTCCAGCCTCGAAATGAAAAGTGCTTTGGGAGCGACTGCTGAATGGAATTTATCTAGCAGAGGGACATAGTCATGGAAGAGGGTTTCGCGCGGTGTTGGCGGATCGAGGGCTTCGTTCGTTGACCACGATCGCAGATTCGATCTACCGTAAGGGACGCGCGCGAAAGGACGAAGGCCGCGGGCCAAGGAGGGAACGAGAGAGCGGAGAGAAGTCGAACCTTCCGAGCTATCCTCGGAGAGGAATTCCAAGCCCAGTTTGGGCCCGCAAAGGCCAAGAAACCGCGCTCGCTCGCGCGCGCGCCCCCACGTTTCGGAGCGGCGCTGCCTCCCCTCCTTGTCTCTCCCCTTTGCGCTTCTTCTTGTCGCGCCTCCGCGCCTAAGGCTTGCCTCTGTCGGCCGGGCCGCGATTGGTCCGCGGGCCCAGTCATTCACAGAAAACACAGAATGCAGACGGTCACGTGACTCGGTGGTCCAGGCGGCCCCGGGGGTGTGCGCTCGCTATGGCGCCAGGCGGTTCGCCGCCTCTACCCTCCTCACTTCGCTCCGCGAGCCATCTTCCTCCGAGGGATGCAACGAGGCACCGGCGCGGAGTCCTCGAGAGGGTTCCCAACGATGTCGACGAACCCTCGACGAAGTAAAAACAACTGGGTGGGGGCCTCGTTCTCGAAATTCTGGAGAAATGTTGGACAACGCGCGGGAAGGAATTCTTAAACAAATTCCTCACCAAAAGTACATAGTTGTGGGTCGATTCAAGGGCCCGTAGAAGTATCGCGAAGCTTAAATGTGGGGGTTAATGGGATCGGTTAAGAATATTAGGCTGCGCGAGAAATGCGCGGGAAAGCAGCGAAACCCGAGCGAGCGGAGGAATTTGTTTTCTTTAGAAAAACCAGAATGCAATTCCAACAGGTTTCGAGAAGGGGGGAAAAAATAAAGGAGGCGAAGGGGGGCAGAGAGAAACAAGCAGAGAGGATCGTTCGTAGCCATCGCGCAGCGGAGAACCGACCGGGGTGGTTCCCACCCCCTTGTGCGTTTCGGGCACTGTGTCGGTGGCCCGATTCTCGGAAGGACCTCATTTGTTGCTCGCTGCTATATATCTCATTCGGGAGCCTCTCGCCGTATATCCCTCTCTCCCTTTCTCTTCTCTCGCCGCCGTTGTTGCTGCGCCCGCAGAGCCACGGGATGCTGGGAATAAGTGCATGCTTTTACGAAAACGGACCCCGTTTGCCAGCGGAACATGTATGCGTGCCGAGTCGTTCCGCGCCGATCGCCTCGTACCAACAGCAGGGCCACGGTCAACGACGGCCGCGCGCGGGCGTCCTCCTCTTTTCCTTTTTTTTTCCTTCTACCCCCTCCGAAAAATCTGAGCGTGAGAACGGAGATAAAAGTGTCGAAGGAGCCGCGATAAAGGGGCGAGTGGCTTCGCCGGTTGCCCGTACAAAAGGTGCACGCGCTGATTACGCGAGCCGTTTCTCGGAACCGGGGAGAGGACGGGCGCGTGTTTTCTGCCCTCGTCGACTGTTCCTCGGTTGGGAAATTTCTGATAACGGCTTTATCTCTCCGTTCCTTAACCCCTTCGGTGCCGTGAACCCCCGGCGCGAGTGTTTTCGGCCCGTAATCTCGACAAATACGGTAACGCGGAGATTCGTCCGTTCCGGGGCGTCGTCTCATATTTTCCTCGCTCTCGCCGCGAGGAATCAGCTCGAGGGACCCTACTTCCTGCCCGTGACACCCGAGATCCTCCCGTTTGGGAACCGCCGCTCCGAATAAACACAGACACCACGGGCTCGCGCATGCAAACGGAGGCTCGACGCTGCCCCGGCGTGCTCGAAAATCTCGGGATTCCAGGTGACTCGAGCGGCGCGCGACCGATTCCGCTTCGATTTCCCCAGATACCGGGGGGGGGCTCGGGGCCGAGCGAGAGCCTCTCCCGTCTCGCCCCCTGGCCGCAGGCAGCCCGGAAACGTTCCCAATCAGCGCGCCGCCCCGCGGAAAGTGCGCGACGCCGCGGGGCCGCGCGCGGAATCGAAAAGGGGACCATCAGAACGGGTGGAAAGAAAACAGGTGGTGGTGTGCAGGGACGAAAATGGCTCGCGATCGAGTCGTCGCTCCCGATCGAGAGGGGCATAGGCTCTTGGCTGTCCTTCTCGCGGGGAGTCCTTGGTCCCTCCATAGAGGGCCGCAGGATACGAGGAAGAAGGGGCCGAAGAAGAACGCGGAGCCGGTGCTGCCGGCGCAGAATTCAAAGAACTGGGAGCGAGGTAAACAAAATATTCCTGCTGCTCGGTGTGTATACACAGGTCCGTGGGCAGCCTCTCTCTCGCGCGCGCGCGTGTGTGTGTCTCTCCCGGGGCGCGAGAGGAACGAGATGGGAGGGCGAGGTGGGGCGAGGAAGCGTAAGAAGAAGACGAAGAAGAATGAAGGTGTAGAGAGAAGCTGAGGGGCCCTCGCAAGGGCGAGAAGAGAACGAACCTACGAAGGCATTCGGTGGCGCCGCGCGAGCGAGCGAACGTACGAGCGAGTGCGAAGGGCGAGAAGCTAGCGAAGCGAGGGGCGAAGGGGGGTGGGCGCGCCAGAAGGTGGGAGACTCTCGGGGCCTGAGAGAGGTAAAGGGCCCGAGAAGATGGGCCCCGGCTGGCGGCGCGATAGTGACGACCCTGGTGGTGGTGATGGCGATGGTGGTGCTAGTGATGCTGCCGCCGGTGGTGGTAGTGGTGACGGCACACAAGGGTAGACCGGAGGAGGGGGAAAAAGCGGGAGGGCAGAGGCAGAGGCAGAGGTGAGAGGGAAAGGGCGGGGGTCGTGGAATGCGGCCGTGGTCCCGGTATATACGCGCCAGTCGGCTATGCCAGGGTATTTGTGTATTTATGTGGAACACCGGAGAACCTGGACGATGGGAAAGAAAGGGACGGGCGAGGAGGTTCTCGGCGGAGAGCAACGGAGACGGAAGAGAGCCAATGGCCAGCCAAGGTGTGCTGCCCTTTTGGTACGAGGGAGTGAGTGGATAGGTACTCGAGCACCCGGCTATGCAGCAAGAACACCAGGAACCAAACGACAACCACCGTCCCACCACCTACCGCACATCTCTCTTCATCTCTCTCTCCTTCTATCCTCTTTTTCTCGTTCCGAGGTTCCTCGAAATTCCATCGCGGGGTTCCACGTCCCGCGTGGAACGTACGTAAAGGCGTTCCCTTCGGGGGATAATCGAGCGATCACCATATCGCGCGGATATTCCGATCGATCTCGCCTTACCCGTGTCCGTGCGACTTTTCCGATTTTCCCCCTGAAATGCCATGCTCGTGGAACTGTCCCGGATAACTCTCGATGGGGAGTTGCTCGAAGAAGTTAAGGAACCCCGTAGCCGCGACACAGGTGGGGCCCCGCTACGCCGGGCAGCCGTCATTTCCGTAGAAATATTCCGAAACAGACGTATGCCCGTGGAATCTTCCCGCCCTCTTCCCTGATCTTTCTCTCGTTACCAGGAACGACGGACGCGACACGAGTGGCCGGCACGTGAGAGAATGTCGTCAATGCGATGGCAGAGCGGTCGGTCTCAGGAGGGAGCGAGGAGGCCAAGGGCCGAGCGGCAGAAGAGGGCGGAGGGGGGGGGGGGGAGGGGGGGGGGGGAGGAGGAGGAAGGAACGAGCAGGGAGGGAAATGCCTGGCTTGGAATCATCGTGGGCACACTGTACGCGCCCGAGTACGAATCTCGAATACCGACCGCGAGGCAATCGCGGAGACTGCGGACCCGGTATTCGAACCACGTGGCTGTCCACTAACTACGACCCGACTCGCACGCTCGCGACCGCGTTGACAGGACGGAAGGGTCAACGACGTATCTGGAAGAAGTGGCGCTCGGGCGGCGCATAATCCGCCCGTGAGAATGCGGGGCCGCTCGCTCGTTCGCTTCAACTCTGAACCCCCCTGCGGCTACGAGCAGGACGTCGGAGGACTCTTCTTTCTACGGAGATCCACTCGCCGCCCAACGATTCGCGGAACGAACGCATTCCCGCGGAATTAACCGACGTGCACCGGGAGAGAAATATGACGTCACGGGATAGAATATGCGGGTGACGAGAATGTATCGGCGCAGCGAGTGCTCGTTAGCGGTGCGCGCTCAGGGTAGATACGAGCTTACACGCGAGGCTGTTTAACGGTATCGATACTCTATCGATCACTCGTCTCCGAGCGATCGCGCGCCGGCAATCTCTTTCGGTTCAACGATTCTCAGAATCACATCTCCAATTGCATCGTATAAACAGAATTTATCGGACACAGTTAAAAACAGATCCCCGGAGAGAAGAGGCAAGGATCGTGCCTCTCGGTCACCCTCGGCCTCGTATCGTTGCCGGGAGATTCCGAAATCGTAGGTGGCGCGAGTTCGCTCGGCTCGGGAGGGGGAGAGCAAAAAAAAAAAAAAAAAAAAAAGAAACGGAAGAGCCGTTCGTTTTCTCCGTTTTTTCCCCCACGGCGATACGCACGCGTACACGCACCCGCGACGCAACGTACACCCACTCGAGCGTAGATCCGCAACGGAGTACGCCCTCTCTTCGTCTTTCGATGGTACGGGCGGCCGGAGATCGCGCTGTGGAGGCTCGCAGCATCTCAGGCGGTCCAGCGGCGGCGCTGCCTCTCCACCCCTCCGCCCCACCCTCCCCCCCCCCCCTCCCCCACGCCCCTCACGGATGGCTGGTGTTTTCGGGCGGAGGGATAGCGTGTGTACGTGCAAGCGCGATCGCGAGTGCCTCTGTGTGCGCTGTGCCGGGGTATTAGGTGTACGAGACCGCTCGCGCGGTTGTACGCCCGACAGAGGGCAACAGAACGATGGGAGGAGAGGGGAGAGGAGGGAGGCGTCGCGCCGTGGGAACCGAGGAAAACGTTTCCCGCATACCACCCCACCCCTCGGGCTCAACCGCCCCCTCCAACGCCGAGGCACACTGACGCACCGTTTACGTACGTACGTGGGTGCTCGCGCGCGCGCGCCAACGCACACGCGCGCCACAGGGGCCACACGAAGGAGGTACGCGAGAAGAACGTGGGACCACGTGACCGGCCTGTAACTTCACAGCGCTCTCCCTCCCCCTCTCTCTCTCTCTCTCCCCCTCCCTCCCTCCCCCCCTCTCTCTCTCTCTCTCTCTCGTCTGTCTCTCTCTCTCGCTCCCCCCTCGCTCGTTCTCGCTCAATCTACATTCCCTTCTACTACTCTATCTTTCTCTCGACCTCTTTCTCGTTCTCTCTGCTCACTACCCTCTCCTCATCCTTCTTTCTCGCTCTCGCTCTATCTCTCTCTCTCTCTCTCTCTCTCTCCGTTTCGCGCGCGTGAGAGTTCTCCCCCTCCCCTCTCTTCCCAACGATCCTTATTCGAACGACGCAGTTGCTCCCGCGGTAGGTACGCGCAACTGCGTCGTAGGCTTCTCCGAGAAGGAGATCCGTGTATCGCCGTCGCTTCCTTGTCCGGCGACATCATCATCGAGCCGCAACGGGGCCCGAGCCGAGACGCCGATCTACATACGCGACTCTGCCAAAGAATGTCGAGGATCGGCCGTAAGGCGTTGCGAAACGGCGAAGGGAAAGGGAGAGAAAAGAATGCGTTACGTTCTGCGTCACCACCGCCGGTGCACGCATACCGCGCGCGCGGCGGGAGCGTGGCTTCGGCGAGTCTCGTTTTGAAAATTAAACTGATCGGCAAGGGGACTCACCGGAAACAGCGTGGCATGCGGCGTGGTAAAGCGATTTCGCAGAGGACTTACCTGAAATCAGAGGAAATTGTTATTAGTAAATGCGAGGGTATTGCGCCGCCATTTGGGTCGGTCGATTTATCTCCTACAGGAAATTGTTGGCGTTGGATCGATAGCATCTTCAACGCCAGACAATACAGTATCGGGCCCCGCGGAATGTTCCGTCGCTTTTTTCGTCGTTTCTTGCGTCACACTATGTCGCATATAGTTGGCCCTGGTTATTAATCGCCATTTATCTACAGATACGTCATTTGTTTAGCTTCAAGATGAGCTGCATCGTTGGAGTCAGCTGAATCTTAGAGGGTATTAAACACGATGTGCGCGTAGGTAAAAATCCGCTCCGCTCCGCGAGTTTAATCTCGGTCGAAAGGCAACAGAAGCAGCTCAAAAGAAAAACATCGAGCATTTTGGGTAGACGCTATTAGCGATTGTAAAGCAAAATTTTGATTTACGAAGCTTCGATCTGGAGATAAGACTCTTGAAGATGACCCACGTGCGGGGAGACCAACTATTGCGAACAACGATAATCCGCGTGCAAATATTGATCAAATCCACATCAAACATCTACAGAATTAGCAAAGACCCTAGGAATATCGGAGACAATACATATGCAGTACATTAGCTTACTACACACTATGAAGAAACGCAAGAGCTTCCCGCGAGACCTAATACCATATTTCATCGAACCGTTTCACTTAGCTTGTCAACAGAGAAAGACGATTTAGCTCGTCGTTTCTCAAAGTCCCCGCATTGCTGTCAGCAAAACACGCTAATGCGCTTTTAAATATCTTTAAATACACAGGGGGCATTTCTAGTCGAGTTAACAGGTTAACCTGCTGCGCTCGGTTTGTCTCAGGCAACGGTTCGCCTTGGTAGATCCATTTATTTAGTAGCAATATTCCGTGCGCGAATCTTAACGCGTAAGATAACGTCACAACTAAAAACTCTATAAGCAGGGTTAGGGTAAAGGGGCCAAATTTCGTCCCCCCCCCCCCCCCCCCCCCCCCTTGTATTTAACCCTGTAGAGGGTGTATAAAATGCTAGAATGAACTGACACTTGGCATGAATTTTCTTTGAACGCTTCTCTAGGTATCTACGAATCGGAAAATTTAATTACGTCATCTCAATACGAGATAATAAACAAAACGTGAGATCTGAAAAAAGTGTTCCTAATTTCGTCCCCCAAGAAACTGTTTGTAAAACGGAAATAAATTCTAACGGAAATCTTACAGTTTATGTGTGCAATCAATCGCGGCAAATAAACGTCTTCTTTTCGCATGGACTCCTTATTCCACTGTTTTCGTTTCGGCATCTACAAAACATTAAAGATTTCTACTAAAATTGCTTGAAAACCGATGAAAGATAATTCACTCCTGTAAGTGTTCATGTTTCAGCCCTTTTTATTTCAAATAACAAATCTTTAGAAAATCGATCTCAATTTCCTTTCGAGTTCCCGGGACGAAATTTGGGCCCTTTAACCCTACTTTCGCCTCTGACGTTCCTCGCACACTTGCAGCGCCATTCGCAGCGTTGCTCCTACCTCGAAGGCACGCTTCGATCGCAAAACGGTAATTATTACTGCGAATTGTATCTGGTATACATGACAGTACAATGTAACCTAATTTCGTTAATGAGATATATATGGCTGTGTTCAGTAACTTGAGCGAAGTTAATCGACGCGATTAATGAAATCTAACAAAACGAAGGGTGACCCATCAGTGACGTTGAAACGCTCAACACGAATGGCGAAAGGTGTCCCCAAATAATTTCATAAAATATCTAATTAAGGTAAAGGCACCAGTAGTTGACCATGTATCAGTAGTTGACCACTTTTCAGAAAAACGTGAAAAATAAGGTTTTTAGAAGTGACGATCTTTTGAAAAAAGTGCAGTTGACGTGCAAAGACATCTACCGACTGAAATCTAAAACACTCAAGTGTGAAGTGCATTATGAATAGTATTGGCGAATGTTTATTTACATCAAGGTGAGTAGTGTGTTCCCATTTCGTTATTTCCTTAATGATTTTGTTAAGAACAGGTGTATGGTTCAGGTAAAAAATTCGTAGTTTATTAACTCTTTATGACTGAACTCTTCACTTGTTAAACTCTCATGCACCGTTTTTGTTATACTAACCTCAGAAACACATAATTTGCGGGGTGGTCAAGTAATGACTCTTGTCATTCTAATTGTTTCTAGAAGTTGACAGGTATGGCGCACAAGAAACTGGGTAAATGCACGAAAAGGTTGTATATATCGTTAGTGGTTTTTGTGGTCGCTGATCCCGAATTCGACATAGGATTTATAAAATTAATTTATTTAAACAATTTGTTTAACAAATTATATTGTAAAAAAGTTTTAGAATAAATAAAAAAATTTCGGAGACACATGCATATTTGTTTAGTTACTTTCCCCGCAGAACACGATTCTATATGTACCAAAACATCTAATTTTGCAATCATTTGTTTAAACCTTCGAAAGTGAGCAAAACTCGAAATGTCTAATCTGTTCCTGAATTGGACTCCTTATGGAATTGAAATCTTTTAATTTCACATTCCTTTTTAGTTCTAACTTGTTCTAAATTATTGACAATAAACGATGCTAAGACGATTACCTACATCATTGCCTTAATTCTCTTTCTAGTATAGGTGGTCAATTACTGACCAACATAGGGTCAACTACTAGTATTTTCATTTTCAAGGATGGTCAACTTCTGAAGCAGTTACTGAACTTTGAAAAATGGTTTCAAAATTTTTATAACATACCTTTTTTAAAAAATCGTTCTCATTACATAATTTGGAAAGCTTAAAGAGTATCTTTAGGCAGCGACTGTCACTATTTAATGACAGAGCAATTAGTTACTATTGTTTACGTGAAGGATTTCTCTTAACTGGTCAACTACTGGTGCCTTTACCTTAATGCTCCACGAATAAAGCACACTGCAACACCTTCGCATTATCAATTAAATCTGCCGATTGCTTTCGAACCCGCGCCTCCCCAATAATTTCGAGCGACACAGGAACAAAACTGCGTGCTTTCACGAGCGTCTGGAGGACGGGCGCGCAGGTAGAAGCTACTCGGCAGGCACGGAGCGACGCGATCGCGGGGATGGCCGTGCGGCACATGCACCAGAGTAGGTGTGCGCGCCGAACGTGGAAATTCGAGACCGACACACGAGCAAATGAAACGCGCAGCCCGCCACCGGAAAGTCATAGAGAGAACTCTCTCTCTCGCGGCGTGAAACTCGATTATTCCGTGCGAGGCGAAGGCGGGATTCGCGCTTCTGTACCGGTTTTCGAGTCGGACGCTTCGCACGTCGCGCCGCCAGCGCGGTTCGGCGTGTTAATTAATCTCGTTAAGGCTCGAACTGACAACCGCGTCCAACGGACGGCACGTTCGAGAGTCACTGCCAGCCGATCGGACTTTTACGCCGTCACGTCCGCGCGAGACGCTCGGCGCCGCGCGGCACATTTCCCATCATTTTTTAACCCCGTTCGCCGCGCTTTCGATCGACTTCTCGCGCCTCTAGCAAGTTGCCCGCTGCCCTATCGAAGCTCGCGTGCCGCACCTGCATCGATCCCCGATCCGGCCGAGAGTAACGAACGGAAGAGACGATCGAACCGGACCTCGCTCGGGGGGGGGGGGGGGGGGGGGGCGCGCGGCGCGTGCGAATTGTTTGCGCGCGAAAACGATAGCGAGTTACGGGTCCGAGCGAGAGTTCGTCTCGCGTGGAGCCGCTGCGAGCGTATTTTTTTACCTCCAGCAGCCGAGAGAGGGAGTTAGCGGGGAGCCCGACGAAGGGATACAGGACTGTGGCTGGAAAGGTGAGAGAAGGAACGCCGACGGGGGTAGGGGCTGGACGGAGAGGCGAAGAAGATGAGGAAGAGGTGGAAGCGAGAGGACACACATTCAGAAAGACAGTGGGTGAGAAGGGAGGGAAGATGGAGCGAGGGGAGGGAGCGGCGGCAAGAAGGACGCGGTCCAGATGAAAGCGGCCCAAGGGAGGTCGCCGCCCTTCCAGGAACCCTTATAAACTTGGACCCGATCTTCGTTACACGCACACGCGTGTAGCACAACCCGCTAGAATAATCCCCGTGTACCCGGCCAGCGGAGAGCAGCGCGCGTCTTTCAACGCGAACACAGAGCCCCGCGCAAACACGCACACCCACGCTCTGCGCCCTGTCTCCTTGTGTTTTTCGTAGATTCGTAGATTTTTTCCACGATAAGTCGAGCTTTCGTCTGTGCGGGTGCCGCCGCGTGGGAAGCTACCCCGGGGCGCATTCACACATGCGCTCGCGCGCGCGACCCGGCGGAGGAAATTTTGCGTTCTGCCGGCCGGACGGAGGAAAATTTGCCAGATCCTTCTCCGTAGGAGCGTGATTGCGTGCTGACGGGTGCGCTGGGCGCGGGAAACTCGCGGCGAGACCCCGTCCGAGGGAGCACGGGGGCCTCGCGAGACTTCGCGCGGAATTGTATTAATGGCTGCTACGTCTCTGTTAATATTGTGCTCGATATAATCGGTTATCAAAGGAGTTCTTAGCAACGGATGTCTTGCCGCGGATACGTTTGCCCAGGCTATGGTCGCGTAATTAGAATCCGCCGGGGCGGTCGCGCTAGCAGAGGGGGGAGAAAAATTCGTTTTGGCGAAAGAGAGTTTAAATTACAAGCGTGGCGATGACAGGTACTCCGCCGGTGCAGAGAGAGAGAGGGAGTTCTTGTCTCGCCGCGCGGCAACCTGCGATTATTGTATTTACGAAGGGCGAGACGGCGAGACGGCGGATAAGGGCGCGGGATGAAGAGAAAATGCTGGAAACGCGTTTTCGTGGGAGGACTTTAAATTACCGGCGGGGCTAAGAGCGCGACGGGGACGCCCGGCCGCGCGGTTCCGCGCGAGGCACCGGGGCTCGGTCGCGGGCCCAAGCAGCGGCGAGTGAAGTAATCACCGTCAAAATTGCTTGACGAGATAGTCAGATTGGCCGCTGGCCACTTGGTTGCTCGATTGTCCAGACACGCCCCGGGCGAAATGAAATTTGATTTTGTCGGGCAATTTCGCGCCCAAATCAACCACCCCCTGCCGGGGGGTCGGAGGAAAGAGGCTCGCGCGACTACTGGCTGCAAGTGCGAGTGTACCGTGCGTAAGGGAAACGGACAGTGTGAGAGAGAGAGGGAGAGAGAGGGAGGGAGAGAGAGAGAGAGAGAGAGAGAGAGAGAGAGAGAGAGAGAGAGAGAGAGAGAGAGAGAGAGAGAGAGAGGGAGTCCCGTAACCTTATTAAGGGCCGCACCCTCGTGGTATTAGCCTCATTGAACGCTCAGAGGCATCTTTCCGAGTGTCGAGTGGTCTCTTAAAAGTTCAAAGGGTAGAAGGTGGCCGAGGGTCCCGGCGCGCATTCGGGGAGGAAACGTTACCGGCGCGATCGTCTTCCGGGCCTCCGAAAACCGTCCTTTCAACCCTCCCTGGCGGGGGATGAATGCCCGCCGAGCTGCCGCCCCTCTGGAGGAACACGGTCGACGAGCGGAGCCTCGGCCGCTGAGACGCGGAGGGTTCGCCGCGACGGCCCGGTGAAAAGGAAAAAAAGAAGGTATTCCCACGGGGGAACGCTGCCGCGCGCAAACAATCTTGATTAGACGAAAATGTTCGGTGATTCGATTACAATGAGCGCGAGTGTACTTAAGCGAAGCGCGGCCGCCTCTATAGCTGGAGTAATTCAATTTCTTTAAAGTAATTACTTGTTGCTTCCACCGTGCAAGTTAGTTTCCGGTTGAAAATCAATGCCGCGCCCGCGCCCGCGCCGGCTGCTATCTCATTATGCGCTGAAAGCGTCTCTGACCGAGCGCGATCGATTAAGGAGCATCTCGGGCGCCGCGGTCGCGCGAAATTTACATTCGCCCGTTGCTTGCGCCCGGCTCCCGGCGAATCTCTCGATATCTCGGCGGCGAGCGATCGTTTCTCGCGGTATCTCTCGAGCGTGGGAGGAGGGAATGACCTCGAACGACGCGCAGGAAGCGGCGTGGCGCGGGCAGAACAAACGATCGGTAAGATCCAGAGCCGCCATTGATACGCAGACCGTACGGACGCACGGACACGCCGCAGCCTCGAAACCGACTTTATCGCTCTCTTGCCGAGCTTCTTTTAAGGATATGACGTCAGCTCGAGGAACGAGGCGAGAGGAGGGAAACGGGCGGCGAAATATTCACGATAATAACGCCAAGGGCGACTAACTCGCCGCTTTTGTTTGTAACATAGATCCGGCAATGTGTTTTCTTTCATAGGGTAAACTCGGCTTAGTCCGTGATACCTACTTTTTCGTTCGCCTGTAACTCGAAGTTGCCAGAGCCAATTTAGTTAAAAAATAAATTAATAGACAGCCTTGATCCTTCTACTTAAGTAGGGGAGACCGGGGCTAGTTGACTAATTTTTTACATTTCTAATTTTTATAAATAGACCATTAGTATTTTGTTGACTTACTGCATACCAAAAGTTTCGAAATTTCATTAGGTATACAGGCATAATTTTGAAAATCGTTTTAATTGAGTCTAGGTTGTAGTTTTTATTGTATTTAGAGTAGTGAGACGAATAAGTCAACAGACCCCGGCTACGGGGTTAGTTGACAAATATGATGGGGTCAGTTGACTTGACATTTACTTTTCAGTTTTAACCCTTTGCATGCGAAAGGTGTATATAAACACTGTCACGGTACATCAATATAATGTGAAAAACGTATATATACGCTGCCAAATCCATCAATATAGTATACGAAACGCGTACATATGTACATATACTACGACCAATAAATTTTTTTATTTTTTTTCACTCCTCCACAGTGTTTTTTTTTTTTTATTAATTATCATGGTCTAAGATACTGTCATTATTTTGTACTGGTTTTTTATGGTCTATTTGGAAGGCCTGAGAGTTTGGAGGGAGGATAGGATGTAAAACTGGTAGGGGTGAGTTTGGAAGGATTTGTGGTGGGGAAAGTGGACTTGAGCAGCTAAACTCTTTGCCTCGACTGCGTCTTGAGAATAAAAAATGCAATTATTAGTAGTATTCCTATGCTTAGTCAAGTAACCCCGTCCGACATTGTTAACATGTTAAGGGTCGTACGTACAAAACCTCCACGCACCGGATAAAATAAAATACCGTAAATTATAGTCAAGGTATCACGTTTCCACAAAATATTCATGAAATAACATCAAGCAGTACTTAGTGGACAAAAATTCATAAATAGTCGAAACGAAAATATTTACTTCCAGCCGACCTTTTTAGATTTTTCATTCTCACTGACAGAACACGCAAGTTTTTGTCACGGCGACACATTAAGTGGCAAGCTGGTCATTCATATGCTCCAATATTGCGAATCGCAGCATAATTTATTCCATAATACAAGAATTAAAGGGAATTAGTCAACTAACCTCGTTAGTCAACTATATAGCCCCTGTCTCCCCTACTTTATGTTGCGGTAAAAGAATCAGTCAATTGAAGTTATGTGATGCAGTTAGAGCTTTTGTTCTTGCAGCACATTATTTGGGAAATTCTTCGTGCTAATTGCGGACGCTCGCTGGTTTATGTAGGTATTATATCGACGTGCGTTACGAAAAGTAGCGCGTTTCATTTTCCTTGCGAAAAGGGCCACGTTTCAGTTTGCCACGTAAAGAAGCACATTCCGCCGTTCCTGACGAATATTAGCACGTTTGGTCTTCCGTCGCGAAAACCAACGTATTTGACTGCTTCGCTACGAAGAATAGCACATTTCCTACTTTGCGGTGATAATAGCACATTATACTGTTTCGCCACGAAGAATAGCACATTTGGGAATTTGCGGCGAAAACTAACACATTATACATAGGTACTGTTTCGCCAGACACTAAGGTCGACGGGAAACGGATTTTCCTGAACCTTGCAGTATTTGAAGATGTCGCTTCCGAAGTTAATTTGGCAAAGCAGTAGGGCGCGCTTCTCAAGATTTTCCGAGAAAATTGCATTTGAAAATCGCTTTACTCGGAGATAAGCAGGGTGATAATCATCATAAAAGCATGGAAAACAATAATTTTTGCGGCACCTACCGATTATCAGTCTGTCACGCTACACCCTTGACCACTCGACTCCTTGTTGAATCGTTAACGCAAACTGCTTATCTCCGAGTAAAGCGATTTTCAAATACACTTTTCTCGGAAAATCTTGAGAAGCGCGCCCTACTGCTTTGCCAAATTAACTTCGGAGGCGACATCTTCAAATACTGCAAGGTTCAGGAAAATCCGTTTCCCGTCGACCTTAGTGTCCCCTTGTAAGTAGTTCTCGCAACGAAAACCGAAACGTGATAGTTTTCCTGACAACGGAGACAAACGTACTGTTTTTCGTAAGAAAAACATCAACAGACATCTAACGATCATGAAACAACTGATTATCGACAAAATAACAATAACATAGAATAATATGAAATAACATAAAAATAATGTAAAACAGTGTAAATAATATAAACAAGTAGTTGGTGAACATATCATGGGCCAGCGAGAGCTATCACGGAGTAACCAGAGTAGGTATGTCATGAAAACTTAATTTTGTACATTTTCAATTAAATATACTTAAGTAGTAAATGTCTGTTAACCTATTATTTGTTTGTAGGATGTCCGACCTATCATTATATCCTAGACACACTTTCAGAACACATGAATACCAGCAGTTAATAAACAAATTCTAAAACTATCACGTACTTACCAGAGTTTAGCCTACTCCATTTCGGCTAGCGTTTTCACATTAAAAATTTGAAATTCGATAATTTTAGATCATCCACGTCCGCAGTGGTAAAATAAAAATCGCTCAAAGAGGATCGACGAGAGTTAAAAGAGCCGAAGAAAATCGGCGAGAGGACGCCAGCGATGGAAAACAGGGAGCAAGCAGGAAGCGAGCGCTCACAATGTTGGCTGCCTATTTTCGACCAGACTTCGTAGAACCGTACAGTTTCTCAGCGAGTTTACGGCGCCATCATTCATTCCGTGGTTACTCGGACGATACCGCGGCGCAGGCGATCGCGCAACGATATTGCATACAGGCGATCGTTCGGAGGGGGCCCATTTAATAATGAAAATTAGCCGAACGGCGCGTAGACTCGCCGCCGCGCGGTGTCCTGGCGACGCCCCCACCCTGGGACAAAGACGCTAGACCCACGTGAGCGCGCACGATTTTCTGCGGTCTTAAAATAAACCCGCGCACAAAAGAAGCCGTCGGGGATCGCGCACGCGAGATACGCAGATACCGCGGCGCTTTCCCGGGGAAAATACGCCGGCCACGCATTCCGCATGAATCGGAGGATCAACGGAACGTGAACACACGCAGAGGCGCACGCAATCGGACGCGCCGCCGCTGGCAGCGTCGCTCGCCTACAGTCGTCATTGCTGGCGGATTTGCATCGACTACCGGATGTTTACAATCTGCCACTTGACGGCGACCCGCCGCGCTGTCCGTTACGCGCCTCGCGGTGCGTTTATCGTATGAATTTTTCGAGCGGGCTCGTTACGGACCGAGTGCTCTGACAACGGGTCCGTGGCCAACAATGGGACGCTACCGAAATCGTTCGCGGTGGCTTTTTAACCTACAGAAGCGGGGCTTTCTCTATCGACAGAAGTAGAATGATAGGCGGGCGATTATGACCGCGAAAGCGTCAGAAGAAAATCCAACCTCCACCATCCGCTCTTTGTTAACCCTTCAGCGTGGTATGACGAGCGGGACTCGTCACAGGAAAACTGTCCGCAACGGCTGTATGACGGGCACCGAGCGTCAAGGGACGTGGAGCGGAGGCGTAGCGAGTAGGGCTTGGGACCAAGGTCTATTGGACAACCGAATTAGAGTAGGCCAGACCTGTCCAACTTTTGCTCTTGCCTTCGAAGAGCAACCGCGGGTGGTTGCGAGCGAAGGCAAGAGCGACGGTTGTGCCCCATCATGGGGACCTTTCACTCTGGAGCGGCGCGAGGGGTCTGGCTCGGTGCCTTCAAGAGCGAAGAGCAACTCGCGGTTGCTCGTGCGAGCAAATTCCTGGACAGGACTGCTGTAGGCCTTGGGAAGGAGATATCACCGTGAAGAGGGCCTCTTCAAGAGACTGGCCGTTTGGGAGGGATGCAAGTCCGATTGGTTGGATTGGGAGGTGTGACGATACTTCTTCAGGTCTGCTATGCAGTAACGCCATAGCAGCGGGGGTGAAGGTTTCGACCAATGCAATTCATCCGACAGCTAGGTACTGCTCCGGGCAGAAAGCCTCCAGGCTGAAGGGTTAATAGAAGATTCTGATAATCAGGCTGACCGAGCTTCTCGCGTAACGATCGAGCGCAACGAGGGTAGCGCGAGCGGGTTCAACGAACCCTTGTTTCTGAATCGCGGCGCCATAGCGACCCCTAAATCACGGCTGGCCATGGCGAATCACCGCTATCGGTACTCTATCTTTCGTCCAGCCATGGAGGCGGCCGGGCTGCGTGCACGCAGCGCGTTTTGCATCCACGCGCCTGTGTGCCGGCCGCGTGCACACAGAGGTGCGCGTGCAGTTGCGTGCCTGGCACGGGCTGCGGGAGCGGGCCACGCACCCTCCCCGATAGTCACGCACCAAAACAAACCCTCCGTGCACCCCCTCGTCCAGCTGGCCGTGATCGCGGGCGAGCCGGCCGGCCTTCCGATCGGCCGCTCGACCTGCCCGTGACTGCTTGTCGGCCGAATTTCAGATAACCGTTCCCGAGGAATTAATGGCCACGTAGTAGCTGGGCGGGTATCCATCGGCGGCGACGCGACTTCCCGACGTCTCGTTTAACATAAGTCTCGCGGATCCGAGCGAACCGGCCGGGGATTAACCGGCGGCTCGATAATCTGCGATAGATACGCAACAGAGGTAAATCTGCTCCGGTAAAAGGCGCCCGACACGTCGTCGAGGTGGATATATTCGGAGGCGACGTGAGAATGGCGCAATCGTCGAATGCGACGCGGCCGTTTCGGGCGAAGATTAATTTCCCGTAATAACGAAACGGTGACCTTTCCCCATCGGCGCTCCTTTCTGGACGGGCGGCTTGCTCTCGCGCCGAGTCGCTTTTAGAACGGAGCTGACACAAGGACTTCGTGCAAGGACGCCCGTGCTGCCCGGCCAATTTTTGCGGCTGGCGCACGCGAAATTTACGACACGTCGCTCTGTAGTACACGGAAGGTGAATATTTCACGGCGGTCTAAGTTCAAAGGAACGTCGTCACCGGCGAGAAACACGTCGGCGTATCTCGAATCGGTCGTGAAGGGAACGGCTCGGTTATATCTGCATTAAAATTTTGCCCCTTCCCTGGCCTATCCCACCTCCCCCTCGCAGGTACCGGCGTTTTACGACTTTTCGTGAATCGTTTCGTCGACGGGGGACGCGCTGGCCGAGGCGGGCGACGCCCGACGTCGAGGAGCGCCGCGGGACAAAGACACCCGGCAGCCACCAGGCCCGATAGACGACGACCACGTTAACCGAACAAGGGGGTTGGGAATCAATTAGACGGCGAGTCACCGGAAGTAAGACATGTATGCGTCCCGGCGCGCACGTCATAGCCCATTGTTCCAAGACGAGAGACTTCATCTTCCTGACATACGAGCCACCTGCACCCTCGTTGGGTTTCCTTCGAACTTGGTGTCTCCCCGGCGACAAAGACGCCCCAGAAACGTAACGGCGTCGGGCGGTATTTACCTTTCTGTCGTAACGTCGCGCAGGCAAATGATAAACAAGCAACTTTGGGGGCGCCGATAAGGCGACCTGAACGGAATTGTTTGAGGGATTAAAGGCGATCGAAAGGGTGCCCTTTGTTTTGGGGCTTGACGATACGGGGTGAGGAAATCTTGGGTTTATAGATTATCTACTTGTGGATAAGAATTGAGCATCGTGCAGCTTTGTCTTTACCGCCTTCAAGTAAATTGGAAAAAAACTGTTTATAAAATTATTACTTTGACCCCTTAAAAGGAGAACTGTAATTGAAAAATATATATATTTTCACGCAATAAGTAGTAGTTATTGGGTTGGTATGTTTTTATTTCTATTGTTAGCGAAAAATATTCTATGTATAATAAAAATATTAATATTAATATTTCTATTTTTACATAATATTAATATTTATATTTTCATTTAATATTCACATTCCTATTTTTATTTATTTGCAATAAATCGCTCATTTGTTATCGGATCTGCATAAAACGCGCACCAAACGATGAATAATTTTTTTTACACATGTTACACGTCAACTGAAAAACGGTAAAAAATATGTAGCTGCACCCCTCTTGCCGCATGGTGGTCAATAATTGAAGGGAGAGTTACTTGGGTAGAGAAGCGTTTGATATGCCATTGAGATACCTGTATCTGGTAAGAATCGTATTCGAAAGTTTAATCTAGCAGGATGATCGGTCGTTTGTATCACCGTTCCTGACAAATTATGAACGGTAACGAGCCGATGAAAGATCTCCGGCGCCTACACGCGGAAGGAGTGGGACGCGTACACGCGTATTCCTTCGCGAAGGAAGGCAAAGGAGGCTCATTAAGATCGAGGCACGCGAGCCACAAAGGCGTACATGCATTACCCACCAACATGTGGTAGGCGGTTGTTGGTCACGGATTCGAAATGCAATTTTCGATTGGGAGGAGATAATTGTCCCGCCATTGGTACGGTCTCTAACACAAAGGCGGCGGATGCATTCCGCGCACCAGATATCGCTGCTCTCTTACCGTTTCTATTTCTGTTTAGCGCGGCTGAATTGTGGAGTTGATAATGCTCGCGGCGCGATAAATTGACCCCGCCGATTGCGAGCACTCCGCGAGAAATCCACCCCTAGCCGTCGTAAACGCGGAGGAGCTGCCTACGCGGGCACACGAAACAATGGAGTAACGTCCAAGTACAATTATGGCAATGGCCAAACGCGATTCGCCCACCCGACTGCGTTCCGAACCTCGCTCACTTTTCGCTCGTTTGCCGCCTTTGTTCGCCGTTTATCGGTATCGATAGGTCAACCGCTGGCATAGGAATCTTTGCCATTATCGATGTCAAGTGTTACTTAAGCGAAACCCTGGCGGGGACGAAATGAGTCTGGCTCTTCTAACAGCGCGCACGCGAATTGATCAAGGAATGGTAAAGTTATCTACGCTGTCTCTGTTCATTCGACAATTTATACCAGATGAGAGGCAAGGGGAAAACAGGGAATGCCCATTTTTAGAGATTCTGCGGTGTATAAGGTATTTTGTTGGTGGCAAATATAAAGTAGAAATGTCCACATAAGACAACGTTAAAGGTTAAAAACAGGGGATGACCCCAGTCTTCCCGTTTGCACTATGTCCTTCTGATTAATGGGAAGCTTGCACTGCGTCGGGAGCCCTCGATCGTCACTCTGCATACAATTACTTAGGTATTGCACATCCTTGTTTTGATAATAATAGATGTGGACATTTATTTTGTGACAGTATTTTGCAGCGTTTCCTTTGAAAGTTTTTACAACAATGTAAAACCATTATCCTTTTGCTCGCCTCTTTTCTAATGCCTAATTACATTGTTCATGTTACGAAAAATACAGTTAAGTTCATTGAACCTTGTTTCTTTACTGATGGACTACAGTATTAAAACTTGATTTGGATATATGTAGGGGAGGGTTGCCTATATAGTACCACTTAAGACATTCTGAGTTATATTTCATATTTGGTACTAATTTGAACGGAAATGACTATTGGATATTGGAGCTTGGTCTTTTAGGCACCTATTATTATATGCTTAACCTTTTGTTCAGAACAAATTAATTTGTTATTAATCTTTTTGTCACATACTGTAATAGGTACGATTTAGGCAACCGGTCTCCTAAATCGTACCTGCACTAAAAATAGTGTCAATAACAAATAGAGGAGAAACTATTCAATATGCAGTAATGATTATTATATAGTTACATATACATATGTATATGAATCACACACAGGCCGCAATAAACTATGTATATGATATATGTACATAACCTATATAACACACGAGTTGTCAAATCCTACTGGTACGATTGTAGTAGTACGATTTAGGAAACGTGATCAATATAAATTTAAACTTTATAATGAATGTAATATGTACTTAAAATGAATGTAAAATATTCTACATTAAACCGGCTTTTAGAGAAATACATAAATACAGGAGAAAATTGCATTGTTTGATTATTATCAGCTAAAATAAACTGGTAAAAAGTTACATCAATCATACCTGATTTTTTTAAATGCTTATAGCACGCACAAAATAGGGTGTAAGCTCGAAAGGTTTTGTTTCTATTTCTTATTTCGCATTTACTTGATATTTCTATCATCAGACGTCGTTTGTATTCATTAATTTTTGAGAAATTGATGCGGTACGATTTAGGTGACGGGTACGATATTGGCAACTCTCCCCTACTTCTGAAAGGGACCGGTGGCCGATCGAGATGAGGTTTGAAGGGAGGAGTGGGGAGGGGGTGTGGCCCCTAAATCTAAAATTGTAGCTCCGGGTATTTATTAGTTTCCAAAATATTAATAAAAAATTATTGTTAATTTTTTTTTTTTAAATTTTGTTTGGACGTAGGTGCGGGCACCCCTACCCGGCGACCCTCCCGTCCCCGCAAACTGTTTTACGAACTGCTGGACGCGTTCCCCTTACCTCCGCGTGCTCCTCAGGCACCGGAAAGGCACGCGTATTTAGCTGAAATTCAAAGTCAATTTTCTTGAAAACGAAGCGCGATATTAAAAAATTGTATTCTATATTTTCGTCTTATTTTGGCCTATCGAATCGCCCCCTAGAATATTGACTATTACTAGAATAACACCCTATAGGTATAGTAGAATGGGTCGCATTCGCAAGTTGCTGGTTCAAATCTCTAAACTCACATCGGTTCGCTACCATGACTTTACGCGCCCGCAAGCGGGCGCGCACCCCCCGCACTAATCTAGCCCCAACCAATACTAATATCCAGAAAAAGTTGAAAAGTGGAATGCGTTATGTCGGAATAAGTCAACAGAAATACTAAAAGTTTTTTATTAATATCTGGGAAACTAATAAATTCCCGAAGCAACAATTTTAGATTTAGGATCCACACACCCTCCCCTCTCCTCCCCCCAAACCTCATCTCGATCGGCCACCGGTCCCTTTCGGAAGTACAGCCCTTGATTTTTTCAATAAAGTTATTTTGTGACATTCCTTGTTTTTCCCCTTACCCTTCAGAGATGCTTTCAACAAAGAATTCCTATCGAGATGCACTCAAGAGGTTCTCAAAACGCGCGTCAATTGTTAAACGCTCCTTTTTCCCTCGCAGCCGAACGAGCGGGCTCGACCGCTACCCTCTACAATTCGAAAAGCGTCATCGGCATCGAAGCTGGTTTCGTTTCGTGAAAAGCGCTCGATGCCTGTTGGGTGGAACTCGGGCGAATCAGAACGGGGACGCGCAAGACGAAGAAGATAACTATTTCATCAGCGATTTCAATATTTTAGGCCCGATCTAGTCGGCGTGCTAATTTACTTTCGCAACATCGACTTTTACGCGGCGGAGTGGCCATCAATCTCCATTACAGCTTCCGACAGCCATCGCTCTCGCGGACACACCCCTTCTGCATTCGCCCTTAAGCACGTAATGTCGTTACCCATTTTTCGCATCGACTGTCGACGCTTCCGCGAACGGCGTATCTCCTATCGCGCGGCCGTTTCGCGGCACCCCTGCGCCGAAAAATACGTACCCACCCCGCGTGTGCACAGGACAGGTGTCTTTAACTTCCCGTGGACGAGCTCCCCGAGCCACCGGAGCGAGCAGTCCTCGTCGCATTGAAATGAAAATCAGCGGCGAGCAGTTGCGCCCCGAATTCTGTATGCCCACCAGTCTGCTCGCAGCCCCGACCGGTCGCGACAGATCGAAACGTGAATTACGGGCTGCCCCCTTTAACGAACGCTCCGCATTTCGTTCGCGATCGTTCGAGGCAAGGCGAGGAAAAAATTGGTGGAACCGGGAAGGAACCGGCTTGGGTTTGATGGCCGGCGAGCAACGGGGAGACAGTTCCGCGATACCAACGGAGACTGGAGGAAACGAGCGCGCGTTACGAATGCAAATCGCCGGTTTTTCGCGAGGGAAACTTCGGTCGCACAGGACGCGCGTCCTTCCGGAGACCTCGACACCGGTCGGGTCGACGCTGAAAGCCACGCTGCCGCGGAGAGACTTCTAATTACAGGAAAATGCAAATAGTTTGAACGGAACCGCGAAGCAGTAAACCGGTAATTACGAGTGCCAGTTCCTTGGCAATTCCGTATAGAACTCGGTAACGCGTTATTGCCTCGCTAACCAATATCACTCGTTTCCTTCCGACAGCGATTTGTCGGCGCATGACTAAATACGTTTTCGCCGGTACGATGACCCGCGAGAGGTTCCGCGGAACGGTGCGCGATATCAGGAATCCTGATGCGAACGAATGGCGTAGAGAATGTGTAGGGGAGAGCGGAGACAAACGTAACGGCGTCATCAAAGTAACACGCGTTTCGCCCCTTCATCTACAAACATTTCCGAAACGTTTGCTTTGCACGGTTACACGTGCGTAGTGTCTCTTTTATTGCACTGAGTGACGCTGAGCAGTAACACGAATCGTATACCGTGGGCAAGCTAAGTTTCTTATTTAGATCGTTCAGGTAAGTTTCTCCTATTTTGCGTTGTTTCTTTTTTTCTGTAATATTCATAGTTAAACTGCAGATATCAAACCAATTGTTTGCTAGAGCGTTCTCATGTCTTTACAAGTTCCTGTATTTGATCTCAGTAAGTCTTGTATAGTTTGTATGTGATAACAGTTCTATTCTAAAAAAACATGGCTGCGGGCGAAAGTGGCATGTTACTTGGGCGAGCAAAATAGCATAGAGGATAGGAATTCTTCGGATGATAATGTGCTGCCTATGTCTGGTTTGTTTGGACCCTTTCGGTGAAAGCTGTTCGAGAGAGAAGTGGATCCACTGTCTAGATTTTAAGGACCAGTCACGCGAAGACTGCACCATGGGTGATCTTCACTGCGTATGTCATAATTTTAATTCGGAGTAGGTAAAATTTAATATCTATCATTCAAGTAAGTACGCAATACCTACCAAAGAAATGTTCGAAGCTGGTTATGCTTTCTACCTTTCGTTATTTACAATTGATGTGTTTCTTTCGTTATTTAAAATTGATGTGTTTTTATCGTTACTTAACGGGTGTCCCTACTTCGGCGGCCTGAAAAGGAGCGCGATATTTGGGATTTTTTTAAAGAGAAACCCTCAACTTATATTAATTGAAAACTTTATATCTATTTTTGTATATATTTAGGCAACATTTTAAAAAAGATTTAATTAAAAGAGAACAGTACATAAATAACAGTAAATGTTTTAGAATTAGTTATCATGATATCTCAAAAACCAATCACCCGATTTACTTCAAACTTTGTATATATCTTCAGTGGATGTCCCATTCTCGTTGTTACTAAAACTAAGTCGGGTTTTGCAAAATTAGGCCTTTACGACTTAAAAAACCAGCGAATTTTTTGCAGAAATCGATATCTGTTTTAAGCGCTGCCATTTTTTTTTGCTTAATTTTTAGTATTTCTCATTTAAACCTTAGTTCAAACGATAGCCACGCTCATACAGATTACGCAAATTTTTAAATTTTCTATTTCAGACAACTACAACGGCTGATTTTATGCTAACCATGCGCATATGATTTCTGTAAGGCGCTCTATTCGAAGCAATATAACTCCGGATATAACCACTATTTTGCGTACAATTTTTTTTTATATTCTCTAAAGTTTGACAAATAAAGCCGCAAAGCTGGAATTAAACATGTTTAATGGTTTTGTTTTAAAAAATTCCCAAAGTTCGCATCATTTTTCGTCCGTCAAGGTAGCGAGACCCCTTAAAATATGTTTATTTAAATATTTCTTTCTATGGTTTTTTTTTATAATAAAAATCCCATTTTGCGTTGGAAGAAGTGGTTTTACCTAATTCTCCTCAAAATAATCAGTGTTACTTTCGTCCCCACGATATGTCACGTTCGTCCTACGCCAGCAGGACAAAAGTAACAATGACAGTCGCTGCGGAAAACTGCCATAACTCTTTGACTACTTATCACGCGAGGCTGAACCTGGCTCAAATGATAGACCAAGAAACATACTATCTTAAGGCATAATTTTCATTTTTATATCTATAAAAGATAATTGTAGGCGAAATGTAAAAAACGTAACTTTTATCCCCGCTCTTCCCAACTAACGCCTTCCGTAATCGCAACACAAATTAAACTCTCTTCACACGAAGCTGTTGCATAAGCGAATGAAGCGCGATCTTAATCATTTAAGATCAGAAACTGGACTTCCTATGCTCAGCATAAAACGTTTAGAGAAATCCCGCTGCAGATCGGCGGATCGTTGGAATTAGAAAGAGGAAAGAACTCTTCGATCTGTTTCTTACCTTACACGTTGCTAATTCCATGAGTTCGTTGCCAATTGTCTCGAGCCGTTGAATCACGAGCGGAGGTGATCGAAGACGCGGCCGCTGCATCTCTCCGTTGGAGAAGCGCGAGATGTTAGAGATCGACCGCGGCGAAATCGCAGATAAGGGACGACGGAGACGGCAGGTCGAGTCTGGAGGAAATTCGCTCGGAGAGATCCACGTGCCAGCGCCTTCGTTTTCCGCGGTCATGTGGCTTGAACGCGATTCTCACGTGTTCGTAACCCGGGGCCGCCATCTTGCCCGTCCACCATGCGAAGTGCGACGCCCCCACCGCGGTGCCAGGCCCCACTCTTCTCGATCTTCGCGAAGCATACGCTTTTTTTTTTTTTTTTTCGACGATCGTCGGTGTCACCGGCGCAGAGGAATTTTCGATGGGGCCGGATCTATGGCCGGAGCGGACCACACACGCTCGCTCCTTTGACGCGGCATCTCCAATTCAGATAAAAACGATACGGTGGCAAACGGTTTCGAGATGCCTGCGGACGGGCAGGCGGCCCCGAGCGCGCCGGGCGGAGACAGCAGGCTGTGTGAATTGCAAAACGTTGCGCGATTTTCATATCGTCGCGGAGCTGATTCGGTTTCGCATAGTCGGCCGATGAGTCACCCGGCCGCCGTTTCTCCGAGCGTTATCGCCGGCCGTGCATGTCTGAGATTCAAGATGTCAAGTACCACGTGGCCGTTTACCGCCGCGTACATCCCGCGATCCCGCCACGGCAGGCCGTTTCCGATTCGGCCCCCGACGAGTTCCAGGCTATCGCGGGCAGATTTCGAGTTACAGTTACCAAGAAGAAAATCTCCCCCTGTTTCGCCGCGGAGCCAGCCGACCTTGCCATCCTGGATCACACCGCGTCCTTGGCTAGCCAGGGGTCACTGGCTGGCCGAGGGGACTCTCGCTGCTCGTCGCTCCGGACGCCTTCACCTTGGCGAACGTCGACGATTTCAGAACAGGGAACGTAGGCGCGGTGCCGGCCGCGAGCGCGGTCCGTCGCACGCATTGGGAAAACTGCTGGAACGCGTCGCGTCCTCGGGTAGAGAGATCCCTTCGACGTTATCGGAGGGAATGTGTACTGTCGGGGCGAGTAAATAGAATCGATCGGCCTCTAATCTCTTCGACGCTAGGATCCAATGTACGCGTCCAGCGGAACCGATTGATGTGCATATTATACATTACGTATGTAGGTATGACTCGGCGGGGACTCGGAGCCGCGTCTCCGACTGTCCGCTCGCATTTCGGCCGGTCTAGAGAAATGTTCGGCGGTGCCGGTGGGACGGTGAGCGTTGAAACGGCGACGAGTGACTGGCGCGTTCGAAAATAGAGGCGCCGCTTCGGTGGCTCGCTCGAAGCCGCGACACGACGCCGTTATCCGTCTTATCGCCGGGGCATTACGTAAGCCACCACGTCGCCCACGTCTTTCGCAGACGGGGCTTCGGAGCACGGCCGATGGACGAGCGCTGAGAGAGGACGTGCGAGTGTATTAAGAGTGGCCAGGGGCCTCGCGGCGGCAGCGAGCAAATTCAGCGAGTTAATCCCCGTTTACTTACTTTAAATAAATAAATAAATAAATAAATAAATCGCGGCGATTCGAGGGACAAAGCGAGGACGGGGCAGACGACGCGACGGTCGTGCTGCTCGAAAGCTTTTTCCTCGTGACGGCCGGCGCGTTCACGTGAACGCGATTTACTGCGCAGATTCCGAGTCACGCGGCGATACTTCATTCGTACCTACGTCGCGCGCGCGATATAACTTCTCGGTTCTCCCTCTCTCTCTCTCTCTTTCTCTGTTTTTTTTTCTTTTTCTTTGTCATAATGTTATATATTTAATATTTTATTTTATTTTATGTTATACGGCATATACGCCTGATTTCAAATGTAAGCATAGTAGCCTCGGCTAAATAAAGCTTCTCTATCTATCTATCTCTCTCTCTCTCTCTTACTTCGTTTTCCGCTACTGCCCCTCGGCACGTCGAACTTTCCTTGTTCCCCGCTACGCCGCGTCTTTAACCTCTTTCCCAATATGTGCGAGACTTACGTTTTCGGTCGGGTCCCCTGCTCCCACTGGTTGCGCCCGGGCTTCAACTCGCCGTGGATCTCCAGCTACTCGCGCCCGCTCTTTCCGCCTGCCCATCGTGCGCTCGATCTGCTTACGGTGACTTATCGCCTCGTCGTATTCCTTTTTCAACCGATCACACACTGCCAATTTACTCCATGGCGTCCCCGACTCTATGGGTTATCGCAGGGTAACCCAGTACGCTGTCAACTCCGTTGTTACCGGCCGAACCAGCTCCGCCGACCGTCCGTTTCTTTGTTGTTCTCGACGTCTGGCTGCTCCCACGAGGGAATCCCCCATCTCGCGTTTCCCGTGCGCTTCGACCGCGGGGCAGAACGCGCCGCGTCGTTCCATTCTTCGTGCACGCGCCGCGTGGTTTCTCCTTGCTTCCTTCGTCCAGGGAATCATCGAACGTGCGTACTAGTTTCTCCCCCCCCCCCCCCCCCCCCGGTTGTCCAGCACTAACCACGGGATCCCCCGTCTCTTCCTTACCGCTGTCAAGCTCCCTCCGACTGGTCGAGGACTCGTGGCCGAAAGATGGCCCGCCGCGCGAACGACAAACGGCGGGCTATATGTGGGAAAGGCGCGAGACGACGGTGGTGCGCGGCCGGTGCACATGTGTGCGAGGGGGGAGCGTGTAGCCGAGGAGCCGCGTGCGCAGAAGCAAAGCGCGCACACCAGAGACGCAGTTTAAGCCTAAGGAGAAAGAGCGGCGGCGGCGGCGGCGACGACGACGACGACGACGGCGACGGCACTCTGGCCTCTCGTACTACACACTGGGTGGCCCGGGTTAGCGTACGGCGCAGTTAAAATGGCCGCGAGACCGTGTTGTTTTCTCTCTTCGTCTGTCGGCTTCCCCTCGGCCGTTTCCCTCTCTCGGTGGCGGCTCGTTGTCGGTGGGACACACGCGGCGCGGTGGCATCCCGTCGTACAGTGACCGCGCGCGCGTACACACACACACACACGGGCGAGTGCGCGGGCACGCGCGCATGCTAGCTCGCTCGCTCTCGTGCGCGCGCGCGCGGGCAAGCGAGCGAGCGAGCGAGCGCGAAATCGAGAGCGTGGCAGTGTCGTGACTCCTGGTTACTCGACGACGGACGAGGAGGCATCGCGAAACCAGCGGACAAAGAGGCGATTCGCGATGACACTGGGCGGCAGACGCGCGCGAAGATCCGCGTGGGACTGTGCCCGGTGGCGCGAGTCGGACGCCGTGCACGTCGGGAACACACCGAACGGAGATGCGACGCAAGAGAGCGCGGCGAGCGCCGCTCGCGGCCGTCGCCGCAACTGCGAGGGTAAATAGCGCCCTGTTAAGGAGGGGAGGCAGTGGGCGCGGCGGGGCAGCGCGGGGAGCGAGGGACTCTCGCGTACCGAGCAGCGTACGCGCCGCCACGGAGGGGGGGTGGGCGGGGGGCAGGGGGACGTAAGAGGGGCGGCCGAGGGTCGGGGAACGGCGACCGGCGACGGGCAGGGGGAGGAAGAAACCTGGGGAGAGAGGAAGAGGAAGAGGAAGAGAAAGAGCGAGACGGTGGCGGCCGGCGGGGAAGGGGAGGCATCTCAAGAGTGCGTCGGGCCAAGTGCGCGAGTGTCGTCACATCCGGTATTCGGGGTGGCGCTGTACTGGCCCGTCGGTGTGCGTGCGTGTGTGCGCGCCTGCCTGGCTGCACGCGTGTGCGCGCGGCTGCGATAGATGCCGCGGTACGCACGTACGCCGACACGCACAAGCAGCCCCCGTCCGTGCGTACGAGCACGGGGTGGAGTGAGAGTAGCGTAACGTGACACAACATTGGCCCCTGCACCGTCTGCACGGTAAAATTATGTGGCACAGGTCTCGCTCGGATTCTACGGCGATATGGGCCTGTCACGTGAGACGAGCCTGTACAGCGTTCGGTGGCCGTTTGAAAAATTCACGCTGCCTCGGATACGCGCGTGTCGCCCGACTGATTCCAATGCGCTTCGACGATCGCCGCGCGGAGGGTGAGATTCCCGATTGCGCGCGTCGGCAGGCATCGCGCGGGGCTCCGGTGAAAGTTTTCTCACGGACGCTCGAAAACTCGCCAAGGAGGTGTAGTAGGCCGGGCTGAAATTCGGTAGTTCGGGACCGAGGATACGTTACGACTAATGGGAAAGTTCGGACGGACCCACGGGTGTATCGAGCGATCGGCCGCTGTGCGCTTCAAAGATTCCGCTGTGTCATTCGGCCGTATGGATGTCACCGCGTACATGGCTAGCCAATTAAAAAGAAATGTGTCACATTGACGTGAGAAACGCCGCCACGTCCCGACGCGAGTAGCCGCGAGCCACCGGATTGTCCCTCGCGAAAGGGCCCCCGCCAATCGTGGGGCGCGCCACGCGGTGCAACGAAAACGAGTGCGTACAACGAATTCCGAGGTACGCGAAAAATCGTAGCTGCTTTTATGGCACCGGCACTGTTAACGCGGTTACGCGTGGCCCTCGCTTCCGTCGCAAGTAGGGGAGACCGGGGCTGGTTGGCCCCAGGGGTAGGTTTGACTAATTGTTAATAACTTTTCACTAACGTGTGCTCTACTGCCGAGCGATTTTCTGTAGAAACAAGTCACTTCTACTATGTCATTCATTTGTTTCCGACACCACCATTACACGTTGTTTGGCAGTTACCAGCGTTTATCGAAAAATTGGCTATGTAAGTAAATATGTTTTCTTAAAGATTTTATGTTTCCACGCTCTATATAGTTACAGTAGAATTAATGCGAAGGGACTATTTTAAAGTTTGTTTATTAAACGACCTACTGAGACTGCGTTTTTGATTTTACATAAATAATTAAAGGTTATATAGAGTATTGAAGTCAAAATGATCGTTCGGGGCTGGTTGACTAATAACGTTCGGGGTTACATGACTAAGCTGGTCAACCAACCCCAGTGATGGTTTAAATTGTTATTTATTATTAAAAAGTAATAAATATTTTATAATGAAACAACTCTCGTGACGTTGTGCTATTTTATTACCATTCAGATAAGTTGCTAACAACATTTAGTCAACCTACCCCATACTGTTAGTCTACCAACCCCGACCACACCGAGCATGTAAGGTGTTAGAAAAACATTAAAATGCCTTAATTGTTGTCACATTTAGTCAACTTTAATAATTTAATCAGATAGCCAAATGTATGCCCTATCAAATATACTAACCGGTTTCATGATATTTCGTCCAAATAATTTATTAAAAATCAAAAACTGAAAAACTGGCCTACCAGCCCCGGTCTCCCCTACTACTTCGGCATTGAACGTTACGATACCTCGGTACCATTACGGATTCAGCTTGTGAATCCTGCACGCTGCGCGATCTAGTAAAGCGATTGCCCCCGTCTCGAGTGGCGCGAATGAATTTTTAATTTCAGGTTCGCGGGCGCTGTCGGGATCGGTGGATTTGATGGGCGCGACGAGCGGGAAATAGGTCATGCAGCCGGAATACACGATTCACTGCCACCGCGAAGAAAGACGGCCGGTCTTGTCTCAATTAGGGACAATAAGAGGGGCAAAGAATAGAGAGCGCCGAGCGTTCTAAAAGTAGCGCGAACTTTGCGCGAAATGGGCTCCCGAGCGAGATGGGATAAGGGGCGCGCGCGATCCATATGGAAGGGCGAGCGTGATCGCGGAGGAGCGAACGCCTCCTCTGTGTACGTCCCTGATTGTTACGGAATAGAGTCGGGCAGAAATAGCACTGTTCGTCGACATTCCTTATAATCCGAGCGTCACCGCGCGGGGACGCACAGAGAGATAGCGAGCGTATGACACGGTGTGCGCGACAACCCGTTCCGCGTGTGCGTTGGCATGCGATGGCTCCAACACCGCGCGACGGCCAGCACACGTATCGCTCGTACGCTCTGTTTTCTAGAATGAGCCGCACCAACACGCGCCTAGCCAATTAGATTTGTTCGTGGCCTCTGGACTGGCAGCCCGTGAGAACACGCGGCTCTCGCGCAACCTTTCCTTCTTCGTTCGCGCGCGGCTCAGACGCGTTGAGACGCGACAACGTCCCCCGGGACGAATTCCAGAGATCGCGCGACGACGCGAACGACACCGTTTCCACGTTTCCGTTCCGATCCGTTTAAACCTGGACGCCCGCGTGAAAACGATCGCTCCCCGATCGTCTCTGCACAGTTTCATCCTCTAAGATTCTCGGTGCCCCTTCGACTGCCACTTCGCGTAGTCGCGGCACGCGGAACAGACCAACGGCGCGGACGAGCATTCGCTGACTGACGCAACGTCGGAAAAGTCGCCGAACGTTTTGTTGTGTCGTCGCTCGAGACACTGCCGAGGAACGACCTCGAGCGGCCCACACAAGCGCAGAGCCTGCACACGCAGGCAGGAGTCACGTGGGCGGTTGACGTCGCGGGACGATGCAGCGTTTCATTCACGGCGATCGATTTCATTAGCGAAACGTCGACGTTCCGTCTCGGCGAGACCTTTGAATCGATCGACGACGCCCGCCTCCGCTCCGTCCAACAAATTTCCACCGACATATTGATCTATCTGGCCGCCCGTGCACGCCCCGTCTCGCGATCATCGGCCGACGATGACGCGCGCCGATAACCGCTGACGTCTCGCCGCTAAAAGCTCCGCGTATCGCGAACGTCGCGCTTTCCCCGTTTGTTCTCGGTTTCTGCGCGCACGGGTCACGCGAGACGCCGTGACGTTCGCGCCGCAGCTTCCTCGCGTGTCCCCCCCCCCCCCGCGAACGTCACGCGCGTCACCGTGGCGACTGTCGGGGGCCGCGTATCTCTCGCGGCCTCGACAGAAATCGAGGGGGGGAAACCGAACCAGGTGCAACGAATGCGAGGGAAAAAACTTCCACGCCGCACGTGCGCGCACTCGTGACGCTTCGGGACGTCGTCACGATCGTTTTCCACGCGATCGTACAGGTTGCTCCCTATCGAGCACGGAAACGTCCCTGACAACACGGCGCATCCGTCTTCTCGTTTCTGCGGCTCCAGCCAGCTCCGCGCGCAAATATTTGCCCTTCGCGGTGTCATTGCTGTCGCGCAAAGTATTACGCCTTCCTTTTTCACCGTGATATAACACGGCGCGCGGGGTTTCGCGGGCTTAGGGTTACAAGGATCCAAAAATCAAAAAGGAGGACAATCTGAGTAGTAGATATAAATATACTTCATTTCCTAAGGGGCCATAGGTAGTATTTTTTTTTTTGCCCGAAGTTTAAGCATTCTTTATGAATTTTTTCTATTGAAATTGAAAAGCTAGAAAGATGGGGTTTGTTGCCAATGAAAGATCACTGCTTGAAAGTATTGAAAGAATTTTTATTAAAAAAAAGTACCCTCGCTACAGTCGCTCAAAGTTGGTCCTTCGCGGAATGAGTAGAGACTCGGTCGATGATCACAAAATGGAAGAAATTTTAATGTCTTGATTTGTTTTTATGTTTCAGATAAACATAGAAGGCGGAATTTATGGCACCGCAATTTTACTCATTCCGCGAGGGACCAACTTTCAGCGACTATAGCGAGGGGAGGGAGGGTGCTTTTTTCTTAAAAAAAAAATTCTTGCAATACTTTCAAACAGTGATCTTTCATTTACAACAAACTCCACCTTTCTAGCTTTTCAATTTCATATAGAAAAAAAAAATCATAAAGAATGCTAAATTTTCGGGCGAAAAGAGTACCTACTATTCCTCTTAAGATATAATTATAAAAATCCATAAAAGTCATATATTTGAAATTGTATTGAGTCACTATTTAATACCTAACCCAGACCAATTTAGGGCCTGAATATGTAGTAGCTACAAAATTATTCTAACGTAGGTAAACATTAATGTTTTCTTACAGAATAAAATTTGATACCGTAAACTGGGGTGACTTTGCCCGCCGGGGTGACATTGCCCACCTTTCGGAACAACTTTATTTTATTTTATTGTGAAGTAATTAGAACATATGGTGTTTTGTAATCGATAGCAATAATTTCTCCAAGGTCTAACAAAGAAAACAATAGCGACTTGAATCATATGGTGATTATTCAGTCAGAGTAAAAAATTACACAAACAAAATGTTTTTTCCAAGTGAATTTTGTGATCTCCGAACTTTGTACTGTTGAGAGATGTTGCAAGCAAAACACAATGTAGCGGGTTCGTGGACAGCTCGGACCACAACAAACGCTCGCGAAGCGCGACCTCTCCTCGCCCTTGAGAGAGCCGCGGGTGATTCCGGCGTGGAGGAGCCAAGCGTGGCCCGGCAGTTCCACGAGAGCGAGCGATCGACTAGCGACGAACGAAATCGAATAAACATATTATTTTATCTAGTAGGTAACTCAATGCCACTTATTTTCCTACAGCACCCCTATAAGAGAAAATAAGCCTTAAAATCTCGTACAAAATTGTTACACAATGCTAAATATTTGATATGATCCAAATATTAGAAACAAACATACATTCTGCGACGACATTTCGGCTTTTTTTAAATAAATTTTTTTAATGAACATGTTTTGATAATACTAGTCTTATGCAGTGTTCACGGGAAAAGGCCTGATAGCTCTCGGCTACCCTCTGTTGCGCATGCCCGCGACGAGCTGTGACGTCAAACCAATCAACGCCAAGCTGGTAAACGAACCGAATCGACGCCAGTGGCTGGCTTCGTTTCCCAGCTTGGCGTTGATTGGTTTGACGTCACAGCTCGTCGCGGGCATGCGCAACAGAGGGTAGCCGAGAGCTATCAGGCCCTTTCCCGTGAACACTGGTCTTATGTATCCATTAGAATAAGAATGATTGCTCAATCATAACTCAATAATGAGTTTTAGGCATGTTTTCACTGTAAAATTTGACGTGGGCAAAGTCACCCCAACTGAGCGGGTAACTTTGCCCACCATGTTTTTGGAATTTTAAAAGCGTACGTTTAAGTAAAGAATTTTTTTTAAAAGCCTATTTAAATCTACGCGCCATCAACCGTATAATAGTATTTTTGCAAACAAAATTTAATGCACTAGGAGTGCTAAAAAAGTTATTTGAAGTTCAAAGGTGGGCAAAGTCACCCCAGTTTACGGTATCTAAAATTGGTTTTAATTTTACAACGTCCTCCTTTTGAAACGATATTCACCCTACTTAGATTATACTCCTGTTTCATTTTTGGATCTACTTAGTAAATCGTGAAGGAATTTCGCCGGGTGGAGCCGCTGAGGCGAGTGGACCGCTTGAGTTGTGTTATGGATAAAACCAGAAAGGACATTTTTAGGTGATAGAAGGACACTGCATTTCAGTCAAAAAGGGAGGACATATCCTCCGTTCGGATACCATGTAGTAACCCTACGCTGGTGCAAGGGGAGTTCTACTCGAAGCGCAGAGGACTCGGTCGCCGCGGTGTAAGGCTCGCGTGACGGTCGGCAATTTTCAGTCCATTACAGGATTGAACGTTAAATCGCCATCGACTGGGAAGCAATAAAGTAAAAACTTGTAACGTTGCAACGCGGAGTAAACAGCGTAAACGCACCCCTCGCAGTTTTAACGGCTACTGGCTGCACGGGCGCATCGACAGCCAACCCACCCTCTTCGACTCGCAGACCGACGCCGCCTTCGTTAATTGTATCGCGCGTACAGTCTGTAGCTGTTAATTTTCGCTCAAAGAAAAATCCAACGGTCAAAGAAGACGGGGCGAAGAGCGGGAGATAGAGGACCGGCGAGGAGGATTTGAGAGACGCCGCGCCCGCGGGAGAGCGAGGGGCGGCGATTGCGCGTCGGAACTTTCGCGTAAACACGCTTTGAGATTACTTCTCCGCTAACACTATCGAGGGAATTATCAATTAGAATTAATTAGCAATTAAGCCAGCCGGCGGGCCAACTTACCGCGAGTTACGCCGACGACGGTGCAAAGAGGGACTTTAGAGGAGTCGTCGGCACGGATCAACCCCGGCAGCCTTCTCATTCAACTGGATTTCGCCTCGAGATTCGCTTAAGCGCTTCGTACGATAATCTCCAGAGATTGTCTCGCGATACTCGCGTTTCCTTTAACGAGCCGTTGGTATATTCGAGGACGCCAATCCTGCCAGAAGAATTGAAGGGAACGTGTGGTCTCGGATCCACCCCTGGGAAGAACTATAATTTGGACGGGGCAACAGGTAAGAAAAGCTACGATTGATCGAACTGCCATCTGCGAAGACCACAAAAGGCGGCCAAGTTCTAATTCATTCGGTGTTCGTCACGCGAGCATTCTCGAGTAAGAATCTCTGATAGAGCAAAGCACCGGCTCACCTGACACGTAGCCCGAGCGTGAGTCACAAATTTTTCTCAACATTCACCGTGCTTGTAACAGCGAATTCAAAGAGTTCGCGCGAGAAGTGATTCCCGGTACGTCTATGACACCTGTCGGTATAGGAGACTTCGTATTTCCATATCGCTGATGTACGCGCGACAGCGCGAACTGCGAGGCTGCGCGGAAGTGGATGATGAAGCCAATTTCCACGGAGAGCGGGTGATTCACGAATTTTCGCGCGAACTATCGTCGAAGCAGCGACACACGTACTGCCGTGAATCACGTTGCAGCAGAGGCCGCGGGAATAATTGATAGCGGCGTTGACGTCCGTTCGCAATAATCTTGCTTATCTGCCAGATAACTCTTTACTATCGTGACGCAAAGGACCGTGACGCCCGGCGCTCGCGGGAACGCGGTGGATCATCCCGCGAGGTGCGAAAACACGGCGAATTTCGATCGGGGCGATAAGCCCGCGTAAAAGGAAAAGTTGGACGAAAACAAACGGGCCGGAGCGTTGAACTTGCCGCGAGAGGAAACTACCGCCTCGCGCGGCGCCTGTTCAACGGCGGGGTTGGACTCGGCCCTCGGTGACACGCGAAGAAAGAAACGAGGAGGCGAAGGAAAGTCATGAACGGGCAGCACGAAGGACAGCGAGGCAGCCGAGAGGAAAGGGAGAGAGTATTTTTAGCGGTTACACATTGTTGTTGACTGTTGCCGACGACGCTGAACCGTGGGCCCGCTTCGAGCCGCGTGCTACGTGAAAGTGTCTCGCGGGGTCGCCAAATATGTGCCGTATGCGTATGCTGGAGCTTTGTGGAGCGAAAAGAAGCTACGTCGATTTTCCATGCATTTCGGAGTGAAATGTTAGCTCGGCAAACACGGAACAAAATTAAATTCCTCGGCTTACACGCCACAAGGAATAAAAGTGCAGACGTCACAATAATATGAAACGCTACAAAGGTACGGAGATACAAACGAACCCCCACGTTCGCCACAGAAACGCCGCGATAGCTATCGTCTACCCTAAACAGGCCGAGGCTCCTGACTGCGTTGCAGCTGCATCTGCACCGAGTCCGAGCGGGCTTTGGTGGGCCAGAGTGGAGAAGCGATATGATCGAGGCGCGCTATCGACGCGGGTCGTGTAATTTCGAGCGCTCCTCCATTGCGTTCCGCGCGCTCGTGACCAGGCTGACCCTCGCCACGATACGATTTCACGAGGCACGGAGGCGCGGGTTCGCGACCGTTTCTCCCCAGATAACGGATTCATTCACAAGCGGCGGCGACGATTCAAGCCCGGCCGCACGGATTCGGGGTGCGGCTTTAAATTCAGGCGAGTGCGCCGCGCGGGCGTCGAATCACTGCTCGCGGATACGCTTCGACGAAGCGCGGCGCGCGTTTCGCCTCGGGGCTCCTTTGGTTTCAGCTCGCGACGCCCCCGATCGACGGGGACGCGTCGAGTTAGGACCGCGAGCGCGTTATTGGAATTTTTCCGCGTGATCGCGCAAACGCCTGGCATTTTCTGCGTGAATTCTTCCAGCGCGAATCGCCACCTTCGCCCGGAGCGCGAGGATTCTATTGTAAATAACGCGGGGTGCGCGAGATCGGAGCGGCCCTTACGATCCCCCTTTCGACCGCGATGCTTCTCGTACGCGCTTTACGCAACCGCCGCGATAAACGTATCAGTGTTATTCCCGCGGCGCATCAACCTCGCGGCGCGACGGGCTCGATCGACTTACGGCGAAGAAAGTTGCTGAAAAAAAAAAGTGACGCGAATGGCAAGAGAAGGAACCGCGATTTTGATACTCGTCGGTCCCTGGCCGTCCTCTGCTCGGCCAAATATGTTTCTCGGTACGCGAGGACATATATCCGTCGCGTTTTTCATACGTTCCCACCCCGCACCTTTACGCCGGTGTTTTTAATCCTCGCCGCGATTTACACGCGTCCGCGAGCGTGCGCCATATACGGGGGAGCTTAAAAGGGAGGAGGATGTAGGAAGAGAAATATTTCAGGCGTGAGAAAGGAGACGGTGAAGGTGGTATAAGAGCGAGCGGGTGAAACGGGGACGGAGTGTGGGGCGTCCTAAATGACGCAGTCGCCCACGCACACCGACGCCTGCACACGGCGTCGCGAGCGAGCAAACACCCCGAAATTACTCTCCGCGGGTCGGCCGTTTCTCGCTCGAAGTGGACGCTGGTTGCGACACCCGTCTTTGCGCGATTAAACGGGCTGCGCGGCGTGACGCGGGGCGTTACGATCGGCAAGAAGGTCGCCGACGGATATATTGAATGGGCGCTATCGGCTGAAAGTGTGCACGGGACGCGTTCAGGGCCCACGCCGTGACTGTGCGTGCGTCACTCGTGCGGCAATAAAGTGTCCCAAGAATGAAGGATGCATTGGCATAATAACACGGCATGTGGAAATGGTCACTCACGTAACGTATATAGGTGCTGTCGGAGCGCGCCGGATCTCGTCGCTTGGACTTACCTGCAACAGAAAGAAACGTCATTCATTAGAATCGAACGGTCGGGCGATCAATCTTGCGTACGGCGCGGGTCGAGCGCCGTATTTTTAAGCGTACCGACAGGACTCCAGCGTGCCCCCGAGCGCCGTGACCTGGGGCAAAGGGAACGTTGTCCCAGATCGTGCTCCCGAATCGTTGGATCCGCGCGATCCCGATTAACCGGGACGGATATAAATACACCGTGACGTCGGGCGGCGTTTCCTACGATCGACGAAAGTATTCGCACAGGATCCACAGCACTCTCCGCGCTACCCACTTTTGACAAGGCAAGAATGGTCCTGGTGCATTATTAACGGCACCGCCCCTCCGGGGCTATTTGTACGGCGGCTTTTCTTTTTCGGCGTGGACGCCCGCATTCGCGGGGAAGAGGTCGATTTGGCAGAGGGCATCGTTGGCAATGCCCTCTGAGACGGAGCTGCGCCAGATTGTCGCGAGCAGGACAATGATCTCGGGTGGCTGGCTGGCTACCCCAACCTAACACCCGAGGATCTTTCTGCCGATGCCACAAAAGCGTCGCGAAACGCACGGTGCCGGCGCACCACCTGGACCTTGAATTCATCTTGGCCCGTAGCTCTCTCTTTCGCCCGTGCCGCGCTTGCACGAAGCTCTCGGGGCTGGCCCAGCGTGGCTCAAGGGGCCCGCATCTGCCACCTTGTGCGCCGCGCCGCCGCGTGTTTCGCTCTCTCGTATCTCGACTCGCTCCGATAATTGCTCGCCCATCGCCACCGATCGCCACCGATCGTCGCCGGGCGATTTATCCTGGCGGGCCCCTCCGAGAAGTGGTCGAGCCGCGTCGCGTAAACGCTGGTTAATTAAACGCTTGTCGGAAAAGGGAAAAGCCACCTCGCCGTATGACGTGGTGCCCCTGCTCGGGCCCGACTTGGCGGACGGTACGGCAGGGGGGTGGCAGGTGGTGCCTGTACAATCAGCCTGTCTACTCAGGAATCCTTAAGACGCGTCTACGGGCCGCACACGGCCGCCGCGCCGGTGTGCGCAACAGTGTGTAATTTATCTTTCCACTAGCTTGGAAACCGAATAGATACGATCGAGTAACGAGCATCGCCGTCTGCAAGGCGGGGCGCGAACCGGGGTGGGGAAGAATCTTCAGCACGGCCAGGATCTTTTTGACTAGTCGAATTTAATATTTTATTTATCACGCAAAGTCCTCGTTGACTTTCCACTCTCGCCGAGTAAATGGCCCCTGCTCAAGCTGCACCGGCAACTTGTCCCCACGCCGCGCGATATCCTTGAGAACCTTGCGCGCCGCGCGGGGATCTAACTCTTGACATAGTTTTTAAACACCTGCAGAAAAAAAGGCTGCCTGTTGGTAATCGCGTAGGTGGTTGGCGCGAAACCGCGGATTAATTTAAAACCACCGGGAAGAGAAGAGAAAGAATCAGGAGGATCGCAAACGAACGAGGAGCTTAACGTCGAGTGGTTCTAGGTGGTTGATGGTGGTGAAGTGAGCGAGGGATGAGAGCACGAGAAAAGAGGGAGGAGGAGGTGGAGGTGAAGGTAGAGAAAAAAAAGGAGGATAGGATCGGGCTGGATGAAAGAGGGAAAGAGAGAGGGGGGGAGAGAAAGAGAGGAAAGGCGGAGGCAGGGAGGCTTAAGCAGGGGGCAGCAGGTGATGCACCAGGTGGAGGACGACGGCGCGTGCGCCGCTTTGCCCCCCGCCTTCCGGTCACGTGCCTGAGCCTCAACCCCTCGCCCCCACCCATTCTCTTCGCAGAACTCTCTTTCGTTTCTCTTTCTCTCGTCTCCTGCTCGCCGAGGAGCAATAACTCGACACTTTAGATTTCTTAATACTTACGAGCACCCGCGAGCCGATCCTCGTTCGTTCTCTCGCGCGCTCCGATCACTCGCTCCTTCGATCTCCTCCCCTCGGCCCGTCGGCGACGCAACAAGAGAGGTCGTTCTTTTTACAAGAAAGAAGAAAGGAAAACATGTTTTCGCGGAAAGAAAGCCACGTCCCGAGAAGTCGGAAGGCCGACTGCGCAGAACGCCAGCGACGTGCGCATCATTCGCGTCCCGACGCGCGTTATTCCGGCGAGGATCGTTGCTTGATCTCGTCCCGGAGCCTAGCGGAACCGACAGATGTCGGGCTCGGGAAGGGAGAAAGGTGAAGCGGCAGAGCGAAAAGGAGGATATTGCAGGAGGCCAGAAGAAGGCACCTCCGCTGCCCCGTACGACTGTCTGTACGGTGTCGATTATCTTTTGTATTTATTTGGCCCAACTTTTATTGCTCCTTCTTATCCTCCGGCCCACTCTTTCCCCCGTTCTGGCCGCGCTCGAAGGCAAGAAGGGCGAGCGAACGGACAGGAAGTCAGATAACCATCGACCCTTGCCGCCTGCCTCATTCGAGAACCGAGCGCTCTGTTTCAGAGATCCCTTCCTCCCGTGGATTCTTACCGCTTACTGATTCCTGCTCGCGAGAGGAAAAATATTCGCCGAGCGCAACGATAAAAATACGCCGGCGACCGAACGGCCCACCGTCGGGATATAGGTGATCCCCGCCCGGGGAAGAGGAACCGCACCGCGGCGTTCCCCTCTCGAGAACAAACGGGGCGAATAATAAGACGAGCCACGGTCGCGGCGGTCCCCGCGGTGGATCGCGCGGTATCCGTTAAAAGATACACAAGTGGAAACAGGATCTGCCACCGCTGTTTTATCTGCTAGCGGATCCATCCTTCGAAAATTCGTGGAATGCTTAGACCTGCAAGCTGACGAACTGCGCCACGCTCGCGGCACGTATACGCGCCTGCATCGGATGCCTGTGAGTCCTTTTGTGCTTAGCTCGTGTCTAGTCGGCGGCGAAAGAATATACGCTGGCAGATAGAGCGACGACTGCCGACGAATTCGCCACTCGCCTGGATCCTCGGAAATCGACGGGCGCTCCCTAACGATCCCACCGCCCGTGGCAAGCTTCTCTACGCCCGTTCCGTTCGGGGCGAAATTTTCGGGGCGTCGCCCTGCCTGGCGAGTCTGCTCGCAGCGCATCTGTCCGGCCGGAGCCTTGGAACATTATTCCTGCAGAAGGGGGTCGATAGGTCGAAAGTATCCTGTAAGAAGCCGGCTCACCTTTTTCGAGGCTTCTCGGCAAATATACGCGGCGCGTATGGGCACGTTGGTGTGCGCCTGTCTGCCCGGTGCACGGCCACGTGCCACGTGCGTGTCAGCTGCAATACGACAAGGAGTCGGGGGCCTCTGCTCTCGAGCCCGCGTGTGCACGCGGCGAAGGAAGCTGTCTATGGCCGGGGCCCTCCTTTGGCGATTTTATCGAGAGACGCGGCGGAAGACAGAGAGAGAGAGAGCGAGAGCGAGAGAGGAGAACGCGGGCCACGGCTGTAGGCGCGCACCGTGCAGCAAATGCGTGGAGGCCCCGGAACGAGGAGAGAGCAGAAGGTTTAGGGAACCGCGTGTCGAGAAGTAGGTGTAGGTACGCGCGGGCCCCAACTACCTGCGCCTAATCTAAATTTCTCGATCCCACCCAGCGGCGGCCAGCACCCTGCAGCGGGGCACGCACCGCTACGACACCGCCGAGGGGACGGGGGAGGGCCCAAGAAAAAGGTGTACAATGCTACGAAATCACTTCATCGAAAGCCACGGCAGATGCTACCACGAGGTGTATGCAACGCCGAGGGGAACGAGGAGGGGCCAGGGGGGTTGGATGCATCTCGGGCGCTCCTTTTTTCTCCCTCTCACTTCTCCTGGCACACGCTTGCGGCTCGAAACCGGGGAAAAAATGCATTAATTTCCCTGCGCCGATAGCCTCCAACAGATGTCCACCGAGAGGGGACACGATTCTCCTTCTGCGGCGCACGTGCCACTTTCTTTTGATATTTCGAGCCCAGCGAAGGACGACACGGCTGTACACCTTCACAAACTGCACCGTAGTTAATCTTGTGTAACCTGAACAATCGCGCGACAGACGCGTAGAATGCCGCCGGATAAGCTCGCTGGAATGCTGGCCGACCTTCGTTAGATTTATGAATCGGAGTCGTTTTCGAAGCGGTACAAGGGTTTCGGTTATTAATTGGATCGCTCCGCGAGCAGAGGTGCGGATCGAGAGGCCGAAGGCCAATTACAGCTTGTTTTGCCTACAGGGAATGTTACGCATGGTGTAACGATACGTTTGATCGTACCCGATCGATAGAGGGGTTAAACGTGCTCGTAGGATCGAGATTCCACTGGCGACGAGCGGCCTCGTTAGAACGCGCGATTAAGACGGCAACGATGACCGAAAGTGTCGCCGCGGTGGTACGTGATACGCGTTGTTCGATGCTTCCCGTTCGAGCGTCGAAGTGTCATTTCGCGCAGGAAGCAACTGCCCGCTGTTACGCGGCGAATTATCATTTTATTCTCGTTGAGCCGCGAGCCTGGGCGAACAGCTGTCAGGGCGGTGCTGGCCGCGTACGCGACGCAATTGATGGATCAACGCGATACAGCGGCGATGAGATAACGCGAAAGAAAAAAAAAAAAGCACGGTATCTCTGCGGCGCGCGCTTGCGTGTAGCTTCGCGATGGTCAATGGGCGTCGCGGAGCGCGTACGAAGTGTTTACGCTCCAGGCGTATCAATAAACGCAGCTACGACATATGTTTTCGAGAGCGCAGAAACAGAGAAGGCTGAATGGAATACTACGCCGGCGCCTGCCGTTTCTGCAATAATGCTGGCAGATAGGGACACCTCGATCGTATTGCCGACTTAAGGGGTGACACCACTTTGGATTCTAAAAATAGCAGCTATGTTAATGATTTTTTTTTTTAAGGAAATGATAAAGAAAATGAGAAATTGGGTAAACCAACCATTAATTGACCGCATACCAGTGAATGACCATTAGGCAAAGAAATATCAATTATAAATTCATATGTTTATAAATGGAGTGTAGTTGCACTTTTAATATCCCATATTTTTAGTTACGCGTATTAAGCAAACATTAATAAGTACAATTCGTAATAAAAGTATTTCAAGAATGTATCAAAATGCGGTCATTTACTGGGCTTCTACACGTTTTGCAATTTATAATTGATTTTTTAAAAATTACGATGAGGATAAGTAATTATTTTTATAGAAATTTCAAGAAAAATAAATTTAAATGCAGTTTCAACAGTTGTTTTGTTGTTATACATAAATATATTCAAGTATTAATCTGAAAGGTCCATAAATTCAACAATTCGGTCATTCACTGGTTGGTTTACCCTATATAAATAAGTATGGCTTTATTATACAACTATTAATTAATGTACATGAAAAAATATTTTGTTTCTTTCCTTCGAACAAAATGGCATCACTATGACCGGCCCACGTAAGTTTTTTTTTTCGGGCGCGCCCAATTGGTGTGCGTGATAACTGCGAAACAGTTGGACCTAGAGCAATAAAACCAACATTTTCATTTTCTACGGGATGTTTACTAAATGAATATGTAGCGGTTTTGCGATATATTAAAAACTGACCTTGTTACCGTCACTTTTATACTCACTTCTTAGGTAAAAAAATGACAGCTTTATTTCAAATGTTCACCGTTTGCACAAAAAACCATGCTTTAAAAAATCGCTACATATTTCTTTTGTAAATATCATGTAGAAAATTAAAATGTTGGGTTTATTGGTTTAGGACCAACTGCTTCGCAGTTACACACCAATTTGGCGCGACCGAAAAAAAGGAGCTTATGTTGATCGGTTACAACGATGCCATTTTGTTCGAAGGAAAGGAACAAAAATTTTTTCGTGCACTTCAATAGTTGTATAATAAAGGCTTAGTTATAGATTTCTCATTTTTCTCACCATTTTCTCAAAAAAAAAATCTTAATAGCTGCTATTTTTACAATCCAAAGTAGTGTAACACCTTAAGGGGGTATAGGACTATTGAACGACTGAAATCGACGGTTTCTTGTCGGTTGAATTGCTTAGATACCAAATAATCTCCGTACTGGCACTTTTCACAGTTTTTTATGTACGCATTAACGAGTAATGTAAAATAAAAAAATTGTCAGAATGTTGAAAATTATTCAAGTTATTTGACGCTAAAGATGGTCCCGCGTAGCGCGCAGCTGTAATTGGTGTACATAGTCCCAGGTGAACCAATCATCTAAAAGCAAAATGCTTTGGGATGATTAGTTTCTGCACTAATACATATCGCGTGGAACTTTGGTGGCGAATTTAAGCAAACATTGTAAAAGTTACACACGAATTAAGTTTTTTCCACATTTTTATGGGAAAAAAATCGTCTTTAATGAGTTATAAAATGTGTTTACAAACATCCAATGTTAATGCGGAAATTCCACACGATAGGGAAAGGAATTCTATAGCTCCAGTTAAAATTTTAAGTGAAAATATTAATTCGTTCAAGAGTTATGATGTACACCGTGTTTGAAAATGTAGTTTCTAGATAAACGGCTTCAAAGTTAAGTCCCATACGCCAATACCGCTCTGCGAGGCCGTTACTCGACGGTGCACTCAATTACGTTCAGCGCTATAATTTCCGTAATTATTCGAATTTCCTCACGATACATTGTTGTAAATGTTCACAAAGCATGGCACTTTCAGAATTAATAATGATAAAAAAATCGATTTTTCGAGATTTCAATAGTCCTATACCCCCTTAATTCGTTCGCGTAGAAAATGAAGAAAAGTGTGAGATTTGTGGTATTTACGAAGCTAGATGAAAAGTGTACAGTCGGCACCGGTCGATGACTCAAGTTCGACCCCTTTTTTAATTATATCAGCAGTTAAAGTGCCACAGACTGCGGAATACTTCAATTTCCAAGCTATAAAAATCGATCGAGCATCTGGAACAACCTTACCACGGATCGAAAGGGGTATCGGTTGCCCGAAGTAGATAAAATCCGTTGCCCCGAAATGAAAATGCATTTCCTTCCTTATTTACAGTGGCACAGCTGTACCAACGAGGTGGGCTGCAGGTTGAACGGAGCTGGCTTCTCGTATCGCCGGCCACGCCAAATATTGTCCCGAGCCCCGGTTGTAGAAGGGTTGGGACCGCGACGTCTGTTCCGCCTTGAGTTATGTGCATGTGCGTGCCGTGGACGGAGAAGGAGCGACGCCGGGAGCGGAGCGAGACGGATTCGGGCAAAAATCTAAGGAGGAAGAGGGCGCGGGGTAGGGGGAGGTCGAGGGCCTAAAGGAAACACATGCCAGGAAGGCTCGTGCCACGACGATCTAAGCCGTATCTCGTGAGGTTGCAGCTGCCCTGCACCACCGCCGCAAATTGCCTCTCCCCTCCGTTCAGCCCGCCCCGCTTGCCAGCTCGATAGTTGGGACACGAAGTCGGGGGGCACCGAGAGGGGCCCGGCTTCCTTAAAGCGAGCCGAGCTCCTTGCGTCGCTCTCGGAGCGTCTCGGGTCTCGAGTCCCGAGCCACCGTGGGGCCTCGCGTCCCGATAGCAGAGCGCCTCGCCTCGACAGCGGGGACGCGCTGGCTTCGTGGAAGGGGATGCGAGGGGACCGTGGGTCCTCGCGCGGCGTGCTTCGCACCTGGAGCCCCGGAGAGCAGGCAGAAAACGTTGGCCTCGTGCGAAAGCGTGTCGACCAAGAGACACGGATCGAGGAGGATCGTGGAAGCGGGGAATGCGACGGGTGATTATCGCGTCATCGCGATGGCAATTATTTATGTAACAGATTGCCAGACATTTCGGTGCTTGGAGCTGCTTAAGCCGCGTCCCATCGGAAGCCTAATCGCTGAGCCACCGTCCGTTCGAAAGATTCGTCAGGGAAGATTTACGAAAGAACCAGGCTGCCGGAAGACAGGCACAGAAGCCGGAGAGAAGATTTGCCGTCGAATCGGAGCGCGGTTGCCCGGGAAATCAATTGAGGGTAGGACACACGCGTGGCGCGACCGGGATGAGAACCCGCTGCGCTGATATATTTTGGCAACATGGGTAACGAGCACGGCGGGAGAGAAGAGGAGAAAGAAATTACGGCGCGAGGAAGAAGAGCGGGCACGGCTGGCTGGACAAATTCGATCGTTGTCGGCCGTTTGACGGCTATTGGCCAGAGAGATATATTCAGTTACCAGGTTTAACACGAGCCGCGCGTCGTAACACGATAACTGGTCGCTCTTTCGTGCCCCCCCTAAGAGCCCACAGCGACCAGAGCACTAACGACTCTCTCGTGTGATCAAATTTTCGACTATCGAATATTCATTGTCCAACGGAAACGGGGGTCGGGGCCCCCCCCCCGTTCCTTTTCGATACGTAGCAAGTCGACCCCTTTCTCCGTTACCAGCCGAACGGCACATTGTTATTGTAGCTCGCGGATGAATCTCGGTGGATGCGACTCGCCGCCTTCTCGACCGTCCACCTGTTAATCGGAGTTCGATAATTGTAATGAAAGCCAATGAAAGGACGATTACGAAAACGCCCGACGCTCGGCGCTCTCGGGTGGCTCGAGGTGTCCCAGAAACGGTCGAGTTAAGCCCCCCCGAGTTTACCCGGCCGCCTTTATTCCTTAGAAGTTCTCCTTTACCTACGAGAATGGCTCTCGAAGGGTACTTATGCCCTCTATTCGCCCTTCTTACAGGACCGTCGACTGCGAGAGAGGCGGCCGTGATGCCCCAACCTCTCGCGGCTGAACGCCCCGGCGAGGAAGCGGCAGCCGGGGGGGCTATTGCCGGGCCGATGTCATTTTCTCTCCGGTGGCGAAAGGCTTGAGAGAAAAGTGGTGGCAGGAAGAGGTGAAGGAAGGCTAGAAGTGACTGCGGAGAAACACTTAGTCCCCGTCGCGTTTAATGTACGTCAAAGGGCTGTCGTTGTCGTCATCGGGCTCCTCCGCCTCGCCACTATTTAACGTCGTCCCGGCCGCTGAAGATGCCCTGGACGAGATAACCGATGAAAAACCCCGGCCCCTAACAGCATCGGAGGCCCGACCGAGGAGGAGAGACAAGCTCTCTTCTGCCTCTTGCCGGCTCGTCATCGGCGCAACCCCTCCGGGGTGGAGGACACTGGCGACAGGACTAAAAGGATCGGCAATGGACGCTCTCACGATGGTCCTTTGACCACCCTCGACGCATTTAAACGAACCATCCACTCGTATGCATAGGATTTGCTCGGGCCGACGCGTGCATGCACTCACCCCTCGCCGGCACCTCTTCTTTCGCGTGTAATTCGCGCTCCACCAACGGCGGTGTGGTTTCGGGGAACGCAGAGTCGCGAGAAGAGAAGGATGTCCTTTCGAAACGTGTAACCGGGCAGGTCAACAGCCTGGCATAAGAAAGTATCCCCGACGAATAAGGTCACGTGCCTTTGAATCTTTTCAAATGCACGGCCGGATACGTATCCGTAGATCTCTCCGGCGAACCTTCCGCACCGGATATTTCCGCCCTGGCTATTTTACCCTGGATTGCTCCAGTTCCCTGAACACGTAGCTTCGCGCAACTTTATGCGCGCCGCTCGGTTATATTTATGCCGTGCTTCTCACTTTGCGTGCTTCCTGAGGTGAGTGGAAACGGCGCAACGTATGCCTCTTAATAAATCCCTAATGAAGGAACGCTGGATACGTTGTTCCCACTTCGCTTCCGAGTGCACGCTTTTTCCCCCGCTTTGTGCCGCGTTGTTAACAACTGTAAACGTTCAACGTTTTGCATAATCGACGATATCGGTCCCAGCGAGACATACCCCCATTCGCTTCAGGGGAGAAATCCCTTGCCTCGCCCAACCCGGATCAACGCCTGGGAGGAATTAGCGCGAGGACTTTCCGCGCGGTGCCGCGGACTCTTTGCTCGTCGATGAAAAACGCCACGGCGACGAGCAAAATATCATCCACTCGAGAAGAAAGGCCCCGACGCGAATGAGAGCATCGTGGGATTTCCCTCTTTCACGGCGAAACGAGGCGATCCGCGAGCCGGAGGTGAGGAGAAAATCGGAAGCGTCGCCGCGAGAACGCCCTTCGAAATGGTCGTTACCGGGGCCCCGCTGATTATCTAAGGGCGGACGTCATTTCCGCGTGGGCGTATGCCTTCAGGGGGTGTAGGGAGAAACGAGGGGGGTCTCGATTCAGACCCCCCTGCCTCCCCCTTTCTGCTATTTCAGGATCAGACTCGTCGATTGCCAGACTCGACAGCTGGGGTGGATTTTTCGAATTCCAGGTGCTGCCTATTTCCTATGGCAGCGATGCCCCGATGGGCGGCCCGAGAGTACGAGCATCCATCGCATTTTCCAAAGCTCGCGTGGAAGGGGGTCTCGAAACCAATGAAGTTGCAGGCATGTAACGGATGAGGAAAACTCTAGTAGTGTGCGTGTGCCGTGTAGGCTCGTACCCGTAGGCTTATATGACTGGTACTCTTGGAGCCCCAGTGTTCTACATTTTAGGAATTTGGAAAATAAACAGGAATTGACCAATGATTAAACAATAATATTATGTAATTGGACGAAATAGACTTGAACATTCCCACTTACACCTCTGATTAACAAAAAGTTTCTTATTAAACGATTTTTATTCAGCTTCAATCCTCTGTTTGTGTGTTTGTTTGTATGTATGTTTGTTCAGTTCAAATCTAGAAACTCAATTTTAACCCACTTCCAAATATCCAATAGACTTGAAACTTTGCAGGCATACGTAGTTTGGATGGCAATACAAAATTATGAAGAAAAAGAAACCCCCCAGGGTTTAAAAGATTATCCTGTCATCAAAAAATAAAACCCATAACCGCAAATCCAAACGACTTGAAATCAGCCTATAACCACAAATCAAATCAATTTAATCGACATGAAATCAGCATGTAACCACAAATCAAAACTACACAATAAAAAGTATATAAAGAAAAGAATTATTTTTTAGTTTTTAGTGCATTTTAAATACAATCGTTTAACAGTTTAACTTGAAATTTGTTTTATATTTTTTTTCATTTTGTACAAATCAATAAAATCAAATAACACATACAACATTCAATTGAAATTAGAATCAAATGCAATTAAAATATTTGGTTTTCCAGAAACCATTCTGCACAGATCGATACTTATAAGTAAGATTACATACTTAATAAATTATTTTTGCGGCGTAGAGGCGTAGCCTCGTTAGCTATTGTGATTTATTTACAGTTACACGACTTATACTGTCTTATATTGTATATAAACGTACACTAATGCGATTATAGAATTTAGATTCTGCAGGTACTCTTTCTGAGGTTCGAAACTAACTTGTATAACCCAAGTACTTTGAAAATATATATAATGAAACATCACCTCTTATGAGTAGTATTCGAATCCCATAAAATGAAACTTTTATTGGAATTGACTCGGATTCGTAAGTACATATTTAATTTTTTTATTATTTTGACCTTAACCAATGAGGAAACATTCTTAATCAACTCCGCCTACTTCGGAAAACTCGAGGTGGAAAAGTTTTTAAACATTTGTCAGGGATATCTCATCGTCCGCAGACGTTATAGTTATACGTAAGGTAAATCCGGGAGACGCGGTCGAGTCGGAAGTTGGTCGAGTTACTATATTTTAGACTCTATCAGCTATCTGTATGCAAGATCGTGTTAATGTTCAGAACAATTGCCTCTCCGGGAATCAAACAGTTGACTGAATAGCGTTATCACGCGTCATTCTGTATTTTCCGCGAATTCGTGGTTATAAATTGGTTGATACAACTTTGCTTCAAGTGACTTCAGTTTACAACCCGACTTTTAGTAAGTATTGTCTTAAAGCAAAGATCCACCAGTTTTTCTGAATCAGCATAAAATTCTGAGCATGTTAGGTTCATTCGGATAAAATAAATAATATCAGTATTAGTTTAATAGCCATTTTATGTTAGGTCGACCGCATATCCCGGATTTACCCTAATTTCACGTTTCACGTGTTTCACGTTTGTGAACGGTAATCAGAAATGGATCATCCATCAAGTTCCAAACGCAAGTTTGAAGAATGCTGGGAGGAATTATATCTTCTGACACAGCAGAATGGGGAAATACAGTGCCTTGTATGCCACAAGGTACTGCCTTCTGAAAGGCTATTCAATTTAAAAAGACATTACAATACATGCCATGCGAAAGAGTATGGTAATTTGTCAAGGGACGATCGTCTTCAATCTATCGAGCGCCTGAAAGGGAATTTAATAGAAGAGAAAGAAAATCAATCGGAAGACGTAAGTTTTTGTAAATGCTTATCAGTTCTTTTGGAACATATGTATACTATTGAGTTCATTGCTTTCACTGTAGGAGAGTAGTGTCGTGAATAAGCACGCCGTTATAAAGTGCAGCTACGAACTCGCGCTTAAAATTGCAAGAAATGGGCGCCCATTCTCGGATGGGGAGTTTATTAAGGATTGTTTGACGACATCGGTAGAGATCCTATGCCCCGACCAAATAGAACAATTTCGCGAAGTGACCTTATCGCGCAACACGGTCACAAGGAGAATTCAGGAGATGGCAGCGGACGTCCAGCAACAATTGGCTGCTGCCACCCACGAATTTATCGCATACAGTTTGGCACTGGACGAGTCAACGGACGTGACAGGCACACCACAGATTGCAATATTTGTTCGTGGTGTCAATGAGAAGTTATCAATAATAGAGGAACTGTTAGATTTCAGTCCCTTAAAAGAAACCACGACAGGAGCGGATATCTTGTCGTGCGTAGAGAAAGCGGTCGACGGTATGGGGTTAGACTGGACCAAGCTGGTCTCTGTCACAACCGATGGTGCTCCAGCAATGATTGGAGAGCACACTGGATTCGTCGGCCGCCTCCGAAATGGTTTAAGATATCTTCCAGTTCCTCATACAATTGATAACTTCCATTGTATCATCCACCAACAAAATTTATGTGCTAAAAATATACAATTTGAAGACGTTATGTCAGTCGTTATTGAAACGACTAACTATATCCGAATGAACGGACTGAAACGGAGACAGTTCCGTACGTTTCTAGAAGATTTGGAATGCGATTATGGTGATTTGCCGTTACATACCGACGTGCGTTGGCTTAGCCGTGGTAAAGTTTTAAACAGATTTTTCCAACTTAGAGGCGAACTTCCTATATTTCTGGGCATGATAAACCACGACGTTCCGCAATTGCAGGACAAGAAGTGGTTATGTAATTTAGCATTTCTATGTGACCTATCAGATCATTTGAATATATTAAATGTAGGTTTACAAGGGAAGGGTAAAACTGTAATAGATTTCTACGATTCTATTCGCGGATTTCGAATGAAAATCGATTTATGGATTTCACACTTGCGCGAAAACAATTTCTGTCACTTTAAAAAACTGACATCTGTACTCACAGATGAAATAAATATAGATGTAGATAGATATAGAAAAGCAGTGGAAAGTTTAAAACAAGATTTTACAAAGAGATTCCAAGTTTTAGATAAATTAGAACAGTCTCTGGATATAGTATCATCACCGTTTTCAATAAACGTCGAGACAGTTCCACCTAATTTACAATTAGAATTAATAGATTTAAAGGTTGACCGGGCACTGAAGAAAAAATTTGACGAAACAAGTCATATCACCGAATTTTACAAAAACTTTCCGGTATGTAGATTTCCTAATCTCCATAAGTGTATCGCGAATACGTTGGCTATGTTTGGTTCTACATATATTTGCGAACAATTCTTTTCTGTCATGAAAAGAGTAAAATCAACAACGCGAACGAGGATAACCGACTCTAATTTGAAAAGTTCATTAATTTTAACTGCATTCCAGGCATTTTCTCCTGACATAGAACATTTAACACAGCAAAAGCGGCACTAGGTATGAAGGCAAATCACATAATTGACATAACACATTCGACTGACATAACGTTATCTGCAAGCAGAGTTGGGCAGTAATTGATTATTTTGATTATTTGATTACTTTTCACCCAACTCTGCCAATATGTATAATTATATAGTAAAGCACGTAAAGCGTGACAATTGAATATTATCGAAAATATTGGTGATATAAAAAACTGTTATTATGAAAAATTGAAGTGTGTAAGAGGCAGACTTCTCGGCGTGATTTAATTTTTTGTGCGTGAAGATGTCAATGATATCACAAGGTCATCATACGCATACTTTTCAAATTAGAGTCGGTTATTCTCGTTCGCGTTGTTGATTTTACTCTTTTCGTGACAGAAAATAATTGTTCGCATATGTAGGTAGAACCAAACATGGCCAATGTATTCGCGATACACTTATGGAGATGTGGAAATTCGGTGATATGACTTGTTTCGTCAAATTTTTTCTTAAGTGCCCGGTCAACCTTTAAATCTATTAATTCTAATTGTAAATCAGGTGGAACTGTTTCGACGTTTACTGAAAACGGTGATGATAGTATATCCAGAGTCTGTTCTAATTTATCTAAATCTTGGAATCTCTTTGTAAAATCTTGTTTTAAAGTTACCACTGCTTTTCTATATCTAGCTACATCTATATATATTTATTTCATGTGTGAGTACAGATGTCAGTTTTTTAAAGTGACAGAAATTGTTTCCGTGCAATTGTGTTTTCGTTCATTCGAAATCCGCGAATAGAATCGTAGGAATCTATTACAGTTTTACCCTTCCCTTGTAAACCTACATTTAATATATTCAAATGATGTGATAGGTCCGACAGAAAAGCTAAATTGCATAACCACTTCTTGTCCTGCAACTGTGGAACGTCGTGGTTCATCATGCCCAGGAATACTAGAAGTTCGTTTCGAAAAGTAAAAAATATATCTATCTAGCTAAATCTACATTCATTGCATCTGTAACAGCAGATTTTTCTTTGAGGAAATTACGCCTAAAAGTCTGCCCCTCACATACTTACATTTTTTGTAACAATTTTTTCATATCAATCAATCTGTGCAATGTGTCGTTGCCTGCACGTACGTCGTCCGGTGACCTTCGTATATCGCGGATATGAATGTATGGATATATGGATGTATGGATGTATGGATGTATGGATGTATGGATGTATGGATGTATGGATGTATGGATGTATGGATGTATGGATGTTTGGATGTATGTATGTATGTACATCGTACATTGCGATTTCAACCAAAGACCAAAGTTCTTATATTGTATCTTATATTATATGTATTATATTGAATCTTATATTGTATACAAACGTATACTTGATGTGAATATTGTATAAATGTATAGTGTTAAATTTCAACTCGTGTACATAACTGTAAATAAATCACAATAGCTAACGAGGCTACGCCTCTACGCCGCAAAAATAATTTATTAAGTATGTAATCTTACTTATAAGTATCGATCTGTGCAGAATGGTTTCTGGAAAACCAAATATTTTAATTGCATTTGATTCTAATTTCAATTGAATGTTGTATGTGTTATTTGATTTTATTGATTTGTACAAAATGAAAAAAAATATAAAACAAATTTCAAGTTAAACTGTTAAACGATTGTATTTAAAATGCACTAAAAACTAAAAAATAATTCTTTTCTTTATATACTTTTTATTGTGTAGTTTTGATTTGTGGTTACATGCTGATTTCATGTCGATTAAATTGATTTGATTTGTGGTTATAGGCTGATTTCAAGTCGTTTGGATTTGCGGTTATGGGTTTTATTTTTTGATGACAGGATAATCTTTTAAACCCTGGGGGGTTTCTTTTTCTTCATAATTTTGTATTGCCATCCAAACTACGTATGCCTGCAAAGTTTCAAGTCTATTGGATATTTGGAAGTGGGTTAAAATTGAGTTTCTAGATTTGAACTGAACAAACATACATACAAACAAACACACAAACAGAGGATTGAAGCTGAATAAAAATCGTTTAATAAGAAACTTTTTGTTAATCAGAGGTGTAAGTGGGAATGTTCAAGTCTATTTCGTCCAATTACATAATATTATTGTTTAATCATTGGTCAATTCCTGTTTATTTTCCAAATTCCTAAAATGTAGAACACTGGGGCTCCAAGAGTACCAGTCATATAAGCCTACGGGTACGAGCCTACACGGCACACGCACACTACTAGAGTTTTCCTCATCCGTTACATGCCTGCAACTTCATTGGTTTCGAGACCCCCTTCCACGCGAGCTTTGGAAAATGCGATGGATGCTCGTACTCTCGGGCCGCCCATCGGGGCATCGCTGTCCTATGGTCTTCCGGTGGAATTTCGTCGATCCGCGTTACCCTCTGTACTTCTATTTAGAGGCGAGAACGAACGTTCGATTCTCGATTTCAATTGACGCAACGTTAAACCGTTGGAGGATGCATCGGACGTCGGCAGAGATTGCCACCGGCAACCCTTTTCGTGGCACGAATATTGAGAACAATGTTCTTTCTCTGCTCCGTATTAATAGGAATTGGGGACGGAGATAAATCAGCGTCCAACAAAGGAATGGACTTGCGCGGCGAAAGTGGAACAATGAAGACGCATGATGATCACAGGTTCGCGAGGAACGGCTAGAAGTACCTACCCGATGTCTGCGGGCCATCGGTCGTCGATCGCTGCGGCATATATATTTCCCTTCCTTTTCTGTTCCTGTACGCCCAGTCGGTCGATGGGCGCCCCTGACGCGGGACCCAGAGGGTGCATCGGAATCGTAGAGGTCCGAGGGTAACAAACGCGAGTAAAATGGATAAAGGCTACACCTGGCCTCCGGATGGTCGACGGCGGCACGCGCTGCTCCCTCCCTCCACCCTTCCTCCCGTTTCGCTCACCCTCTGCCTCGCTCTCTCTGCAGATAGGTCTCGTTTCTCCCCCCCGAAATGTACACACCTGCCCCTCACCGACACGCATGCACGTCGTTACGACTGTGCGCGGCGAGGGTCGTAAATGCACACGGATTACTCCTGGCGAGGGCAAAGGAGAAAGAGAGAGAGAGAGATAGAGAGATAGAGAGAGAGAGAGAGAGAGAGAGAGAGAGAGAGAGAGAGAGGAGAGACAGTACCGCAACTAGAACACGCTTAGCCCGTCGCAATTTCGTCGCGAAATTATTTTCTACGGTATGACAGTGACCGATCGCCGCTATTTGGACGAAGAAAGGGTCCTTTGACCAGCTTACTTGCGCTTAAACAGCGTTAATGCGTGGCAAGTTCTCTCGGCGAGGGATGATGAAATAACCGCGATCGCCGATCAATTCTGCGAAATCGATCGGCACCCCCCGAGCTTAGATTTTTCTCACTGTTTCACCTACTTCTTCCACTGCCGCTGATTAATTCCGAGGAAACCGAGGAACAGAGGTGGTCGTGCAATACGACACTCTGGCTTTCATCAGTGGCGGAGCCGCGACGTCGGGAAAGGGCACGGAGCGGGGAGGGTGGAAAAGCAGAAGCCTAAAAGCCGGCTGCTGCAAACGGCCGACGCTGTTCCTGGTAGCTGTTTCTGTTGCCCGCCGCCTCTGTTTGCAGCCTCCTACTCGCGAACTTTGCCATTTCAACAATGCACCCTTAATCCCTTTTCCGTTAGCGCGTCATCGAGGAAGTTGACGTCTACGCCCCTTTGAAACTTGTGCCAGTGGCAACTTCAACGCTCCGCACTAAGGCGATAGTTTCCCTCGGCGAAGTAAGGCGAGGCGTTCCCAAAACTGCCCAGAAAGGCTGGGGAAACGGCGACGCGAGGAAGAAGAAGGGAACGAAAGAGCCTGGTAAATGGCGAAGGCAGGGTGTTCGATCGATATATATATATATAGTAGAAGCTTTTCCTCCATTGAAATCCGCTCGAGGACAGGAAAAAAAATAGTGTCGCAAAGTGTTACGAAGGCAGACGATCGTAAGTACGTGACCGAGCGCGGAGGGGAAGTTGCGCGCGTAATTTCGCCCGTTCCACCCTCGTTCGTTTGCCGAGTGTTACATCGACGAGGACTTTTCTCCTCGGGACGCAAAGTTGCACGGCGATACGGCGGCGAAACGTGTCCCTCGCCGCGGCGCGGAACGCCGGGGCCGAGCCGCGGCGAGGGACAACAGAGGGCCGAGGGTAATTGGCGGAGGACCACATTATTAAAAGTTTCCGCGCTGGGCGTGGTGCCCGATCGTCTCTCTCGCCCTGCGCGACGGCCCGAGTTTTCGACGTCGATGCCAACGTTATCGCGGGGACGGCTCCTAATGAGGTGAGGGACCCTTTAATGACCATTTTCCGCGGCAGATGCTGGAATATCGTGACGTCAATCGATCGCGCCGCTTCACGGACGTTGGCTCGCCGGAGTTCGACGTGACTGCGCGGCCACGAGAGCTGAGCGAAGGGCAGAAAGGAGGAGCAAGACGGGGCAGATGGCCATAGGGCGAAGGGCGCGTGCCCTAGACACTCGCTTCACGATTTCTTTCTTCCTTCCACGGAGATAATTAGAGATTCTCGTGGCCGATAAAATGTCCCCCTGCGCGTCTACGATCATCTTTAGGTTCTGCGTGCCCCTTGAGTCTCTGGGGTCGTCGAGGCAGGCTCGATGGTACCCATCGATCTGCTTTGACAATGTTAAACCTACACGCGGTATCGATACCATCGCCAACTTCTTTTCGAACAGAGTTATTTATCTTGCTCTATTTATGCCGGGGTTCTCGTCACTTCCGCCCGGTGGCCCCGGCGGACGTTTAAATACGACGTTACGTGCACGCGGTGATCTAATGTCTCGCGCACGGTATGATCGGTGGAAACGAAGAACGGGGTCGTTAAGCGTTTAACGATCGGGCGGCATAAACCGGGGTATCTTTAAACTTTTTCTATTCTGGCGTCCATTATACTCGGCCCAAGTTTTGTCTGACGTACCACCATCCTCCTTCGCTCGCGAAACCGTCGCGGACCGTGTCGCGCGCGCATCTCCACGCGTTACGAGCAACCGGGAGTACACTCAAATATTGCGAATTAATACCATAAACATCATGAGCGTCCAGCGTTTATTTGATCACCTAACAGCTATCGCCAGTTATGCACGTTATATTGACGTTATCAATATTAACTCGCTTATGACCGAGCGCGCGTCGATATTTACATTGGATCACATTTCACGTTGAAATTGACATCTTCCTCCAAATCCATCAATATTTACCTTCTATCGTGCGAATACCCCGACACGAAATGCCTTTTCGCGGCAAAGCCGTTTTGGTGTGCACGCGGTGAGCTTGCCGCAAGGCAGATTTGGGCATTAACTGAATAATAAATTACTTAAATAACGGATCGAATAAAAGCTACTTTAATTTTAGCTTATCTGACGAATAAAGTTAATTTATTTATTCGACACATGACGAATGATTTTTTTAACTTTTATTCCTCATTCGAAATTTCTATTTAAATACAAATTTTGCCGTCTCTGCCGCGAGATAACTGTGCGACGATTATTCTCTAGACGTGCATCACTTTCCCAAACCCAAATAATAGACTCGATTATTGGGCGCAATAGTTTTATCGCTCTTGCGAAGCGCGATTACACAGGCACAGCAAGTTCACGAAACACGCATTCCGCCCGAAGTTCATACGCATGTTTCACTTCTCGACGTATTTGTAAATATTTCAATGCGCACGGCTCGCGTACCGTGCTCTGGAAATACGAATTCGCGGGCTGCGCAGCGTGCTTCGTCTTCGTTTAGCATGCCGTTTGATCGCGTTTAAACGCCCCCCGAGCCAGAGATTCTCGAGCCCGTGGCGCGATAAGTTTCATAATTCGGGATCGACGGGTTTAGATACGAGGTGGAAAAGCGCGGCGGTGCGACGCGATCCCGAATGGCTCAGAGTGCCCACCTACATGGGCTACTGTAACGTCGCGCAAGATGATGCAACCACCTCGCTGCCATCTTCGTCGTTCCACGTATTCGGTCACTGAGCAAGCTTTTTCCGATTTGCAGTGACGTCATCGTGGAACAATACCGTCCTCTTATTATCGTGCGCCGTTGTCGGCGTTCTTTGTCCTTCGCGATAACGCTGTATAACATTTATCCTGCTCGCTGAACTGCTCGATAGAAGAGACTCATCGATTCTTTGAATGGTTAAATCATTTTTTAACAGCAAATTGATTCCAACGAAAAACCTTCAGTCCAACGTTTAATCGGAGTTTCCTCATTTCGAGTGGAAAAATGAAAGAAAAAAAAAAAACTGCTGCTGGCAGAGATATTTCTGACGGGTCCTTCCATCTTGCGCGTTGTCCTAATAACCGCGGTAGCTGACACGCCCATTTTACGAGTGCCCTAAACGAAACGACGAAGTTACCTGAACGTAAATCGAAATCGCAAATACCCGTGGTAATACCCTAATCCCGGTTTATTGGGCCCTCCCCCTTCTCTCCCCCTATGCGCCCGTATATGTGTGCGCCTGTGTGTTCGTTTCGACATATTGAAAGCTGGAGCGAGCAGCAACGATGAAAAAGCACAGGACGACAATCGGAAAATTGTGCCATCTGGTCGAAGGCTGCGTTCACACCGAACAATGTCTGCATTATCTGTTCTCCGCAGCGGCAGAAGAGGCATGACGTGGCAAATGCGGGCCACACCAGACAAATCGGCTAGTCATTGGGTGACTACGCTCCGGCGAAGCCTCCTAACGAAAATTTCGCGTGATACGTAGATTCTCAATTCTCGGGTAGAATTCTCGTTCTCGATCGGAATCACCGATTTTATGGACGTTTCAAACGTTTCGGTTACAGATGGAGTATTCCCCCTTTGTGAAGGGAGAATCGTTAGCAATGCACTCCATTTTGAACAATTAGTGCTAGATTAACCGAGATGCAAAGGAAGCACGTGCTGGGGGCATCAGGAGAAAGGGAGCACCATAGAAATTTTCTGAATTTTAAAATCTAACTTTTGTTGAAATACTTTTCAGTCAAATTATCGGAAATGCCTAAGAAATGGTACATTGCGTTGAAGCGATCACCCTGTATAAGGGGGCCCCAAAATCTTTTAACACGTTGACTGCCCACGAAATCTGGAGGTGCTATGCTCGACGCCGAAAACACCCCGATGGGAGTGTACTGTTTAAGGGGACTAAGGTAAAGGCACCAGTAGTTGACCAGTTAAGAGAAATCCTTCACGTAAACAATAGCTACTACTTGCTCTGTCATCAAATAGCGAGAGTCGATGCCTGAAGACACTCTTTAAGTCTTCTAGAATATGTAACAAGGCCACTTTTTAACAAAAAGTTTACTTATACAAATTTAAAAAACATATTGAAAAATTCAGTAATTGTTTCAGTAGTTGACCACTCTTAAAAATGAAAAATCTAGTAATTGACCTTCTGTTCGTTAGTAGTTGACCACTTATACTAGAAAGAGGGTTAAAGCAATAATGTTGGGAATCATTTTAGTATCATTTAGTTTCAATAATTACCAGCACAAATTACAATTAAAGAATAAAATAAGAAATAAAACAAATCAATTCCATAAAAAGTTCAATTCAGGAACAGAGTAGACGTTGCGAGTTCTGCTCGCTTTCGTGGGCTCATTGATATGAGAAAGTACAGCCTTCCACTCGTAGTCCAGCACATCAGGCTTCTCTGGCCACTTCCATAATCGCCCGTACATTTCCATGGACGAAATAGTCGCTTTAGTTTTAGTTACACGAAGAATTTTTCCAGGGAAATGTTTTCCTTCATATAAAAATATTACGTGTTCGTTCACAACTTTTTGAACAGGCAGCCAGGCAGGTCCTTTATTGTTCCTCAACAGTTCGTTTTCTTCGTTGACCTCTTCATTTCCTTCACTTTCTACAACAAAATCGAACATTTCACAACTGGAGTTTGAACTCTCAGAAGAAAATTGTAAGATTTTCTTTGCTGTTTTCAATTTCGGTTGCCGTGTCTTGTCTTGTTTAGCTCTCTGCTTTTCCTCCTTCTTCATTTGCCTTTTTGCTGCGCGCTCTCTTTTTAATCGTTCCATCTCTTCTTTTTTCTTTATTTTGTTCAGGAAATATTCTTGACAAAGTTTCCCTGAGGCAATAAAAGGCATCCTTTCTCTTGGCATTTTCTTCATGTTTGTTTTTTGTTTTTCTACATCTGGATAATAAAGATGTCTTTTGAATGGGCTGGCAACTTTATATGAAGGACCAGCAATAGGCGAAACGCATAAATTGGTCATACTTTGAGATAGCATAGCAGCTTGGGTAGTTAGGTCGTTTTGAAGCAGTATAGCTTGAGGAGTGACATTATTTGACATGGCTGTTTTAAAAAAGCGGACACTGGTCAATACTTGACCATGAATGCAATCAATAGTTGACCATGTGGTCATCCTCTAAAATGCAGCATGCTACAAAATTTAGAATTATATTTTGTACTCCTAACAATCTTAGATGTAAAATGGATACATTACAAATCGTAAACAAATTTAAATGATTCACGTCAGTAATTGGCCACGTCTGTCAACTTCTGAAAACTGTTCAAAAACAATATTCAGTATTTGACCACCCCACAAACTATGTGTTTTTGACGTTAGTATAACAAAAACGGTGACTTTATCAAAAATAGAACACTATGCGAGTTTAACAAGTAAAGAGTTCAGTCATAAAGAGTTCATAACCTACGAATTTTTTTACCTGAACCATACACCTGTTCATAACAAAATCATTAAGGAAATAACGATATAGGAACACACTACACACCTTGGTGTAAATAAACGTTCGCCAACACTATTCATAGTGTACTTCAAACTTGAGTGTTTTAGATTTTAGTTGGTAGATGTCAGGGCACGTCAACTGCACTTTTTTCAAAAGATCGTCACTTCTAAAAACCTTATTTTTCGTGTTTTTCTGAACAGTGGTCAACTACTGATACATGGTCAACTACTGGTACCTTTACCTTACTTAGGCGGTTGCAAAACCGATTTTTTTTATTGCAATTTCCGAAAGTACTATCTTTTTCTACTACTGATAAACTACTCATCCATCTATGTTTCCTTCATTCAGAACAACAAATGAACACCGAGATGATCTCAAATGTACCAATAAAAAGTTATACTCTGTTTCTTTGAAAAAGTGCTCCATTTCGCAGTTACACTATTTTTTTCACGCCGTGACAAGTTGATGTCGACAGAGCGTGAATCATAAGCGTGGCCAGAATATCTGGCAATTTTTTCTTGTCACGGAGACACAGAAATTTCGAAAATATATGATCGACGATTTACTGCCTGTGAAAGGAATTGCGGTTCGAAGCTGTTCCGTTTAAAAAAACGAGCCAGAGAAATTTGTCGAAATGTGCGAAGAGCTCGCTGAAGAAGCGTCGCGCGCCCACACGAATCGGTTGCGTTGAAGCAGTCGGTGTCGTCGACGGGCCCGTCGTCTAGACTTGTTGCAGACGTGACCTAAGGTCCGGATTAATTTTAGCAGTATTTTGTTTCGTCCGTCTGGTCTTGTACAGCCAGCCGAAGCCATCGGCTCGGCCGTAAGCCGTTGGTATTCCAGAATATTTCGCACGTGCATGACGCGCAGCGCGCGTCTTTCGCAGAAGCGCAACGTGGCGCCTGAAGCATCGCGGCGATTAATTTCCGCGAGCGGTTTCCTCGGTCATTAATTATCTCGCGAAATACGCGAGTAACGGAGAAAAAAGGTGGGCGAAAACTGGGTCTGCTTCCTTTAATTTCGACTTGGACTCTCGCTACGCGTTTCTACTTACAGTGATTATTCCTGGATTCCGGGGAAAATTCTGTGATACTTTTCGCGAAGGTAATGAATTGCTGTGGCAAAGTAGAAGAAGCATTACTTTCCAGTGAAGTTAATTCAAGGAACTATTGCTGAATAGAAAGATCTATTCATAATCTTTAATCCTCGATTGAAGATTACAGTGAACAGCTCAGCTATGCTCGCTACCGACTCGCTATAAACTCGTAAGGGTGCTTGAATCGATTATTCCCGAGAAGAATTCTCGCAGCGCTATCTTTAACGCAGACCAAGGCCCTGTCAAATATGATAAATTTCCGCAAAGAAGGGACTTTCTCATCGCGCGAGAAACTCAGCGAGCAAGCTGTCTCCGGTAGCGGGCACTCGAAAACCATGCAAGTGCGTGCGCGGTTACGAAACACGGCTTTAATTATACAGTCTGGGTGCACTTGGCACCTGCAAAAAGGTGCATCGGTCCACAGAGGAAACCTATACGCTCCTCGTGGTTCAATGACGAACGAGCAACGCGCGTCGATTTTCATCGACGTCCGAGCGAGCCGCAGAAGATAAAGTCGAAACCCGGGTAATTACAAGTTAACGTCACATTCGATTCCGACCGATAGCGAACTACGTTCCGCGCGGTGAGATCAAGATCAAGAAGGCGAAACGGCGCGCCGATAACTCCGTTCCTTTCTTCTCTCCTCGCCATGCATAAATCAGCTGTGCCAATTAACAGGCACGAAATCGTTGTAGTGACGTTCGATTCAGCATTTCCATAGGCCGCGGATCGATTTTACCGCGATCGGGCCAATTCATCGCCGCAATCCGACGCAAGGTTACAGGTTGAGTAAGAGCATTTCCTTCGCGATTGCGGAATCGGCAGGGGCCGACGTTGGATTTCGCTGTACGGTCTATTTAACTGCGACTCATAGGTGCACCTATGTTCGTTCCAAAGTTCGCTCATCCGAGACGGGACCGAGAGAGAAAGGGAGAAATTGCGCAAGTGTGCGACGGAAGGAGAGCGGCTGCGGGAGAGGAGTGAAACAGTGAGGAATATAGGAGAAGGAAAGGGAGCGAGAAAGGCGAGAGAGAGGCGAATGACGTTGACCTCAAACGAGGCGCCCGGCAGTTGGACGGTGCAGGAAGGGAGGACGCGACGCCGCGCGCCGCGACGCTGACGCACCGTGTATATTTGGCTAGGGTCCGCCGCGTCCGATCCTGGTAGTTCTTTCCGCGCTAGGTAACCTCGAATTACCACTATTCTCGACAAACCCTGCCTGTCCTGAACTCGCCGATCATTACAAGCTGGACACCAATTCGAATTCAATTAAAGCTTCCCGAAATCCTCAAGACACTTGGAGCAAGATCCGTTGAACGCTACCGACGCGAGCCTATTAGAAACTCTGTTGCGGCAAGAGCCGAGACTTTTTGCCCGGTCAGAGACAATTCTAATGGATGCACTTTTCTTCTGCCAGCAGCCGACAGATTCGCTCCCAGCCACCGTTCGTTCGACTACGAACAAAGTAAAGGCGAATGTAAAACGCGAGGGGAGGAAAAACGGCAGGCGAACATCTCGACCCGAAACTACTTCGGGGTGACTATACAGACGCACCGGCAGAGAAGCAGAGGCATAGAGAGAGAGAGAGAGAGAGAGAGCGAGAGCGCGAGCGAAGAAGTGGAGGGTTGGTAAGCAACGTGAGACTCGCTGTACGCAGAAGAAACAGCGACCGTCGACTACCGGCGCTTCGAGAATTTATGGACGGGTCTCATTCGGCACGGCGCATCCGCCCGGTGCTCTGAGAAAAAAGTCAAACCTGCACACGAGAGGACTTCGGCATTACATTGTGTACAGCACGAGTCACCGCCGATCCTACCAAAGAGATTTCCTTTTTCTCCGCATGGAAATGAGCTGGCATTTCTTTCATCCCGAACTTATTCAATGTCTGCTTACGCGAGCATCATATCTTCCCCTTATCCATACCCCGCGCCACTTGCCCCGACGTTCCAACAATTTCTCTGCGCTTTCCCTTAAACATCATTTCCCTCCCCCCTGTTTCTTTCATTTCGCCGGTAGACGTCGAGTGTTCTTCAAAGGACGGCCGCGGCTCTGACGGGGAACTCGTCCTGTCCCGTGTTTGGATAATATTTCAGATGGGAAGCGGGAATTCGAAAACGCTTGGAAATCATTCCCAGCGCGGCGCAAATATTTAGCAGAGATTCCGTTTAAAATCGTCTACCATGTCGGGAAGGCGGCGTTTATATCCGCTGTTTATTAAATGCTTTAATAGAAACAAACGCTTTGGGCCAGGGAGTGAGTTCTCGTTTTATAGCGATCGCTTGGGTTGCTCCGGCACCCGTCGTCCCTTTCATGCAAGCGATGCTGCGCTCGCTCGATTATACGGCCACACTCTTGATTTTCTCCGTATACATGCAGACAGGAGGCGAAGCGAGGTGACGATTACAATAGGAATTCCTTGGCGAAATAAGGGTGAAGAAAGGGGACAGGGTAAGACTCACCGTGTGAAGTTCGTGTCCGACGTTACGTACTGTTGCAATTTGAGAAGCTGCTCGTCCCTTCCGCCCTCGTCACCACTTCCTCCGATGCTGCAGACGCCGGGTCCAGAAGCGCCAGGACGCTGGTCGGGACAGTCCTCGTCGTCCACTTCATCGATCTCCATCGCTGCGCAAAACAAAGACAACTGCGTTTAATGAACGGGCTCGATCGGTGTTATTCGGTGATCGGCGTCTTATCGGGCGAAGTTTTTATTAAAAGAGGGAGGACAGTCGGAGGGTAGCATTGCTCAATACGCTCCACATCCGACAATGGTCCCCCTGGCTAGAAGACACTTGTGCTGTTTCAGCGTTACGCGGAACCGCTAAACATTATATTAATATCTGCTGCTGAGAGGGAGATGAAATTAGTGTCGGTGGAGCCGGTATGCTCGGATCCAGCCGGTTCGTTGCACCGATCGCGTTTCCCTCTGTGTCTGCTCGGAGAATTTCCCTGTATCCGCAGCCCCGCGCTCAAACGGAGGGACCGAGCGTAACCAGCGCGCCCGTAACGACTCGTGACAAGAGTAAGAAAAGAGGTTCAAAGGAGAGGGCACCCGGGATAACCGGGTGGTTTTAGCGAAGCGGTTCCTGCGTCTAAGTCTGTCCCCTTCTTTCTCTCGCTGCCTAGATTTCTTCTATTTTCCACGCCGACTCTCTCCCGTCGACGCGCGGGAAACCCGCTGGGCTTTACGCGAGGCAGAGACACGTATTCGCGAAAAGCGAAGAAAAGGTTATCGGTGGCTCGGTTTTCTTACGCTCGGCAGCAGCGTATCGAGCTGGGAACGCTGGAATAATTAGGTGTATACCGTCCTCGACAACACCCCAGCCAAATGGCCGCTTGGTACCAGCAAGAGTCATTTTAATTCTGCGGGGGCTCTAATCGCATTCCGTTTCGACGCGGGCAGAAATTAATTTCTCCCCCGTTTTCGCGCTGCTCGAAAATTATCTCCGTCGCGGCGGTAAAACGATAATTTATAAGAGATTCGCGGGACCCGTGGCCTCCCTCGAGACATTTTTCCCGGCATTCTCAGTCGGCATCGAACCGCTCCCCCCGCGGCCCGGGGGTTCCCTCGGTCGGAGCAGCCCCGAAGGAAGAGGATCTCGATGCCGGCCGCCGCTGCGAGCCGCAGGAGCGAGAAGACGAGGGAGAGAGGGCATGGAAACGGACGCTGGAGGAAGGGAGAGGGCGGTATGGGAAAAAGAGAGCAACATATCGATCTCGCGAGGAGACTTCCGTCTGTCCGATTCTAGGCTCTCTTTTATCGCGACGCTCGATCGGATCGACCGTTCCGCCGACCGAGCCCTTCTATCTGGAACAAGCGGCGCCCACCCTCCTCGAGACCACCCTTTCTCGCCCGTCCGGCCTAGTACAGCCCCCTCTATCGGCCCGCTGGCATGGTGATGCACGCTGGCGTGGGAGGCAGAGGGGCTGGGCTCCAGAAACTCATTTGAATCACGTGCAACGACGAGTCAAGTGCAGCCGTACTACGCGTTTCACCCGTCACGTATATACGCGCTACTACGACGTAGTTACTAACGATTTCCTTTTTCTCTCTTTCGCCCACGCTCCCGGCCGCCCCCCTTTATCTCGCGTTTCTGGATATTTATTGATTTCGAGGCCCGTAACCATGTCGTCGCGGCGCGTCCCATGCCCGCGCCCCGAGCCCACGGATTTCTTTTCCTTCGCCCGCCCCCTTCCCGCTTTTGCCTCCTCGCCCCTATTTTCCTGGAGCTCCCCGTTTCCGTTGCTGGAACACGTCGGGGCGCGCGTCCCCGCGTGCCCGAGCCACTCTCTCTCTCTCGCCCTCTCCCCGTACACGATCGACGGCGGCCTTCGAAGATTTTTCTCTCTCCGCGACTTCGTTCTCGCGATGGTTGCGAGGATCGCGGCGGCAAACGGCGGCGAGGAGCGCGATTACGAGGGGTGCCCGCTGCCACGGGGATGAAGATGGTGGAGCCGAAGGACGAGAGAAGGAGACAGATAGCGGGAGGGGATGAGTAATGGAAGGAATGGAAGGAGAAAGATAGAGGGAGAGAAAAGGGGGCGAGAGAAACAGAGTTGGCAGAGAGAGAGAGAGAGAGAGAGTGGAGAGAGCAGAGGGGCGTGGCAAGATGAATGATCGCAAGACGCGGGAGTATTGATCCCGGGGACTGTACTCTGACTGTTTCTCTCTTTCTCTCCACATCTCTCTCTCTCTCTCTCTCTCTCTCTCTCTCTCTCTCTCTCTCTCCCCCGTGCCCCTCGCCCAGTCTCTCTCGCTTCGGCATATATACGCGCGCCCACCCCTTTCTCGTCCTCTTCCACCGTTCCTCCGCGGTCATTCTATCTCTCTTTCCTTCTCTTTCTCTCGCCGGCGGAGCTTCGCACCCCTGTACCGGGTGGCGCGCCGGTTGTTGGGTTCAGGGTCATGCGTGCACCCCTTTCGGCTATGTCGGTTCCTTCCTTCCTTCCTTCCTTTCTCTCGGGGGGGGGGGGGGGGGGGGGGGAGAGGAGGGTTGCTCCCGTCTGGATCGAAGTCGAAGAACCCAGGAGGAGAGATCCTTCTCTCACCCCGATACGCGCAAACGGTCGCCGACCAGTTCCACCACTACCCGCCAGAGATCAACGACATTCTCGATGGCCAACGTACCCCGTCGCCGACGTTACCGCGCCGCCGTTCCATCCCGACAGAAAGGATAAATCCTGATCTTACGGACGGCGTGTAACGAACCTCTTCACCTTGCCGCTACACCTTACCTCTCCCCCCTCAACCAACCCCCTTCCCGTCGGGCCGGAGACGCGACCACGTACGTTGTGGGAATGATCCCGACACAATTACACCAGCGCCGCTCGCGAATCGCCTTTCGCGCCGCTCGGGCCACGCTCGAGACCTGTATCGTTCGTCGCGACGGCCAGCGCCAAGGTCTGGGAAACCTGGGGGGGGGGGGGGGGGCCTCGTTACGGTAATCCGGTGTTTGCAGAAAATTACGCGCGCGTCTGAGAACGCTCGATTGTGGCGGCGCGGTTCGCGGAAATACGGTAACCTTTAAAACGTATCCCCGCAGACGACGCTCGTTACGGGCGGCTTGTTCCACCAATTTCACCTCAGCTATCTGCCCGAATTAACGACGGGGCCCCGCTGGATTTCGCGTCCAGGCGAAAGGATTTCTTCCGACCACGCGGACGGTGGTCGCGAAACGATGGGGCGCGCGAGCGTGGGAGGGTGGACGGCGAATCTTTTTAATTCCCGCGTGCCCACTGGTTTCCAGTCACTCTCGGCGGCCACGGCGGATAGGAAATATCGCGGGGGCCACGGAATCCGCCTGGTCGGGTCGATTAACGCGAGTGCCAGCATCCGACGCTGTTAATAACCGAAGCACGAGACCCGCGCGCTCGGGAAACGAGCTCGACAGACGTGACAGTCCCACGAAAAGTAATTACTACTCTCTTGTTCTCCGCTTAATATGACGGAACGACCGTCTGAACTAACATTCCGCGCGCCGCTTGACACTTTTTTACAAACTTGCCGCGGATTAAACGCGTTGCCTCACGGTCGTTACCGTCCTCCGCGTCCCCGAAACTTTCCTAACACTTTCCGCGAATTTCTAATTACTCCGCCGGCCGTGATAGAGTTTCCCGTGGCTGGGGAAAAAGGGCGCCGCGGTTTAATATTCGCTCGGGGGAGGCCCCCCTCTCGCGGGCGCGATTAATCGTTAAGCATCGGAGTATTAACGCGACACCGGCGAGCGGATCGCTGGAGAGAGAGAGAGAGAGAGAGACAGAAGCGCGTTTTACGTAATTAGTGGCAATTTCTGTGCACTGCGCACCAAAGAGGCGTGTAATCAGGAAGGCGAGCGCTCGCCGTCCGTTGTAAGCAGCCCGTGAAACGCGATGGGAAGCCGGCGGCCGCGGTGTATCGTAATAACAGGTGGCACGACACAACTGACGTGACAGGTTAACGAGGAGAACGCAGCCGATCGGAAAGCGAAAGTTTCCTCGTTAGAAGCTTTTCCATCGACGTCCGTTTGTTTTGACGCGCGCCTTTCCCCGGGCACGGGCAGCAACGTTCGCGATCGAGCGTCGCGGCTCGATCGGCGATGTACCACCGCTTAAATCGATCCCAGGCCAGCGAGCAGGTAAATCTTCGCGCCGTCGGCGCGTCCGGAGTGAACGACACACAGCGCAATCCAGCGCGCCAACTTCTGCCGCCTATGACTTATAATTCATGCGCCGTGTAAGGCGTGCTTCGATAGAACGGCCCCCGGTTAAAGACTTTAACGAGGGGTAGTAAGTAGAGTGGCGCTACGTACGTACACGGGAAAAGGGGGGTCGCGAAGTAGGTTACCGCGGGAATTATTCAGTATTCCTGCGATTCACGATACGACTGTGCAGGAAATGAATCCTCGTCTGGGACCAGCTCCGCTACCCCGCGGAGTATCGATTTCAAATACCGTCGGCGAGCCTTTCGTAACAAGCTTTCGCTCTGTAATTCAGATATTAAAAAATAGATCGAAGGGAACAGTCGTCACCGAAAATCAAGCGCGGGTGGTGCAATTTTGCCGGTTGGTCGGATAGAAGATAAAAAAAAAAAAGGGTAACATCGCGGTGCCATTAATTGAGCGGAGTTTAACTACGGGCGGTTCGTTTGTATGGTATCGGCATGGTGACGTCAAGCACGCCAGTTTCCCACGACTCCCGATGGATATTCCCGATCGGACAATCGAATCCCGCGGTGACGTCTGCGCGCGACGAGAATATTGCACGGAGGATACCCGGCTCTATTCGGAGATACCGCCCGATGAATATTTATACGAGTTGCTCCCGTATCATATGGCGGGCTGAAAATAAGTGGCGCGCATGTGACAGCGATCTAACGTTATCGCGGCGCAATTATATAACGCGCATTTTACGCGCCCGTTAAGATAACGTGACCATTAACGATTCAATGGGAACGGCGAAACAATGAGCGCGAATTATTCCTGTCCGGGGGTAAGCGGGAGAAACGTATCGGGACGGAACTACGATTCGCGATAATGCGTTTAAAAAAAGGCGACGTGCTTGTACAGGGTTCTTTAATTACGTTAACGAGAGCACCGACGTTGGGGGTCGCTCGAGCCGCGAAAGTGGCGGGGAACGACGAATACGTGTGACGTACGCTCGCGGACCACCTATGGAAATTTATACGAGCTACGAGAATAACCGTCGGCGGTTCGCGTTTACGTCGCTGCGTAATTACGGTTTCGCGGATGTAACGATGAGCCTGTAACGCTGGGGGGGGATCGGTGCCACGCAGCCGGGGTAAACAGCGAAAAGGTCAAAAGCGAGCCTGTTCCGTGCACATAGGATTCGCTACGTTCCAAAGCAAAAAGAAAAAAAAAAAGTGGGGGACATAATGAAAATGGACCGGAGCGTTCTAATTTAGCGACGAGTGTTTCTCTCTCTCTCTGCTGCTGAACGAGGTCGCAATTAGCTTCAATTTTTCGGAGAAAACAAGCTTTCCATCACCGAGCCTTGTGACCACGAAAGATTTCACAGCGACTCTCCGCGTCATCCACCCAACCCCCCTCCCCCCACCCCATCCGTGGAAACTTTTTTCCCTTTTTCGCCCGAGTTGCCGCAGAAACCGACCGGAGCGAGGGTGGCGCGTGTTTTTTTTTCCTCGGCGCGGCCTTTCGAGATACGCAATTAGAGGGGTCGGAGGAATTCTTACGTGGCCTTCCCCCGATACCACCCCCGCGGCGGATGTTTCTTTACGCAATCCGCGCCGTCGACGAGCGATAAAACCAAGGCCGAAAGGTGGAAGAAAAGCGCGAGTCTGCCGGATAGATCAATAACAAACCATTACTGGCCTCTCTCGGAGGGTTCAAAGGGGCCGAGCGCGGGGCCGTTATACTCCGACGTGAATCCCTCACCGTCGAATCAATTCTTTCGCTAATTACCCTTGTCTCGCGTGCGGAGAAAGGCCGAAGGAGGAGACGGAGGAGGAGGAGGAAGAAGAAAAGTGCCGCGACAAAGCAGACAGCGATCGATAACGGGGTAGGTCTTCGTGGACCCATCCGCTTCGCCCTCGAAACAAAAGGAATCGACAGGTTTTTCCTTTCGCCACACCTAATTTCAGCCCCCGAAATAACCCATTTTCCTCGGTCGTCACTGATTCTTTAACCCCTTTCCGACCACGTTTTACATCGATTTCTCTCTGTTTCGCCCTCCCGGCCTTTTTTCCACCCTCCCCTCATTTCTTCTCTCGCACCCCTACCCCCGCAGGCGTTTCATTAGCCGCGTCGAGAACATTTGTTTTTGTCGATGTTTCGCGGCAGCTTGTCGCATTTTATTTTTCTCTCCCCGCCCCCCCCCCCCCTTCCACGTCCACCGATTCACCCCTTTCAGTCCCCTTTTCGGCTCTTTTCACGCGAGCATCCCAAGGCGAGGGAATAAGCGGCGGCGACGAGAGGAACTTTAAATACTTACGCGATTAACCGGCCGAGTAAAACTCTTGTTTATCGTCGCTCTGCCTTTACTCGTGCGCCAGCATCGCGGACATTACGCAACCGTGCGAGTCGCAAGTGGTTGCACCAGCCAGATTCCCATCGTCGTGCTCTTTTATTCGGGGAACAGGGGACTAACGGCCCGATTAACCAGATAAATGATTTTCCACTTTATTGGTACCGAGTACAATTACATTCGACAATGCAGCGCGAAGAAAAGAAGAACGCGAAGGGATGCTTCTGCTAGGGAAATCTCACCTCTCCTGTTGAACAGAGCCAGCCAAGGATTTCTTCATGTATCCACGTGATCCCAGGCGTTGTCACAGTAAACATCGTTGCGTCAGTTTTGGTGAAAAGGACGCGCACTCGCATCGATCACACATTTGCCCGTAAACGATCACAGGGTACTCTCGAACGTCACAAGAACCCCTCGAGAGCAATTACTCTGGGGTTGCAACGTGTCGCGATTTCCCGTTCGAATCATTTTTTCTACCGTTCCCTGCGCGAATCTCGCCATGCCGATTTAACACGGCCCCGTTTGCCCGTTACGAACGCTGGAAAATGGTTACTGGTCGGCGAGATGGATCCTTACGCCGGCATTTTACGACATCCTTGGGGGTGGGGGGGCGAAACGGCCATGCGTGGCCGGCAAGATCCTCGCCACCTTTTCCGCGTTTTACGCCGCATTACAATGCCATTTTCCTCGGCATCGAGGAACGAAACGAGCCGTCCGCTTCTGGACGTCTTCCACGCGTGTCATCATCTCGCGGGGCGACATTTTATGCGACTTACGGTGCCGAGCATCCATGCGTGATCGCGCAGATCCCCCGCTCCTCCCCGGAGTGGAAAAGAGTTCGTCCTCCCTCCGGCCTCTTCCATCCTCCGATCGTATTCGATCTAACGAGCTCGATCCAGAAGAAGAGTGAGAAATACCAAGCGGCTGGTCGGACGCCTCGCAGATTCCGTCACAAGTTACCACGCTGAGGGATCCCCAGCACTGTGCGAGTCCTCGCGGCCGAGTCGCGTCGAGACACCCTCGGGCCACCGCGTGCGGTCCTTCCACGTCCGACCGGTACGGCACTGTTTCACTTATCCGGCGCCGTCCCTCCGGCCAGCGTAACGCCGCGGCGATCGGTGCCCATCGTGCCGAGAAATCCCCGTGGAACTCGCGACGCGGTGGTCGCGCGAGACCAGCCACGTACCAAAGGACACGCAGCATCCTTGGCGTTCTCCAGCGTCCCCCTCCGCCTCCCGTCGGCGCGGCAGGAAAAAAAGGAAACGGGGCGCCGCAGCGGGAACACGCCTTGGCGATCCGCGCGCGATCGCTGCTCTCGCGGACGGCACGTCGCGCGGCGGCCCTCGTCGCCCCCGCGAGTAAACGCGCGGATGGTCGGTAAAGTTTTACGGCAGGAACGCGACTCGTCGACTGATAAATCCGCATTTAGCGTGGCTGCCTCACGTACACGCCGGGCTCTCGCCGGCTCCGCCAAAGGCATGATTGGTCTGCGTGTCGGCGCCCCCGCCGCCCCCTCCCACAACCCACCCTCTCCACCATGGGGCGGACAAGGGAAGGCAGAGCGCCGTCGCCGTTCGCCTCGGCGACGGGGGCGCCACCGCGCGGCACCGACGCCGACGCTCACGCCGACGCCCGCCACCGCGATCGATAGTCACCGACCGTCGACGACGTTGAGGACGACGACGCCGGCGACCACGACCGCGACTCGCCCGCCGCCACGGTTAGTCGTTCGTCGTCCCCTGCCTCGACTTTCAGCGCGCCTCGCGGACGCGAGCGATTCAACGAGGGACATCGGGCACACTCGAGTGGCGTCCGAGATGATACCTGTCAAGGTACAAGCGGGACGCATTTTTCTAAAGGGCCTTTGCAGGCTCGAGCAAACCTAGAACGCCCGTGACGCCCATTCGTGGCGAGATTTCTAACTCCCTTGAAATTGCATTGTCGAATGGAGGGTTTCGTAGGTTCAATTGCGATCGGGTGATCGTTGGATGAATGTAACGCGAACCGAGAGCTGTTTGATGGAACGTTCGTTGGAGGGGTTCAATGCGCCGGTGTCTTAACGATGCGGAATTCTGATGCTCGAGGAGTTCGATTTTACTACAGACAGACTGAATGAGCTCTACGTGCCACTATCGATCGAACGTGGAATCGCGAGGACGTAGTATCGGTTATAAATACAAACAAGTTGCACAGACCTCGATCGATATTTATACTTTTACGACCACGCCTATGATAGTCGCCGCTATCAATTCTCGGCGCGCAACTTCCCCGCGATTCCGTGGAAATTCCGTGGACGCTCGGCCGGCAAGGCGCGGCGCCTTAACCCTCGCCCGACGAAGCCTGGGTCACTGAACATCCGCGGACTTTCGAGCGGCAACGCGAATTTTAGAGATAGTGGGGCCATTGTCTTAGCCGTTCGAGAGCCCGGCCTTATAATAATTCTGCACGAATCCGTTGTGCGCAATGGGAATTCACATGGTAATGGGAATATACATAATAATAAAGCTTCATTAGCTTGTGAAAATACGATATTCGATATCGAGCCAGAAGTGTAACGCCTAGATTGAACTCGGAGTGGTCCATCTTCGTGTAAATGCCATTACTTAAATTTTCATTAAATGCAAATAAAACGAATTTAGATTACAGAGTTTTCAGATAATGGTGAAGAGGAAACAAACGAGTCGCATATTTCAAGCGAAGATGATTACGAAAACTGGAATGAAAACATGTGTGATTATTGTGGGGAAAAACAAAAAATAAATAAGTATTTAATCTCGTTTGTAGATTTAAGTATCTAAGTTGGGTACGTGCTGAAAATGTTATCGAAGTCGGTTAACTCTGAGCTACAAACGCTTAAAGATCGCAGAATAAGGTCGAAAATCGCTGACTTCGGGATATAACACGATCTTTCAGCGTTTGTGGCTCAGAGCAACGTTAACCGATTTCGATGAAATTTTCAGCATGCATCCCACTTACTTAAATCTACAAACGGGATTTTTAAATTTTCATTACAGGCTCATAAAAAAAAGTTGAAAACGCGACCTGCACTATTTTCTTCGCTATTCCGACCAATCGCAATTTTTTTCAAAATGACGAAACACGTCACATAGTAAACTATAATCCTTTTAGCTTATTAAAAAAACTCAAGTCGGTTGGAACTATTTTAAAAAAGTTATTCTGCTTTAAAGGGTGCGTATCACTTTTGCTCCTCACTGTATATTCACCCTTCACTCCGACTAAGTAACAAGATTCACCGAGAGAATCAACAGAGACAGAAAAATACTGCAAAATTTGCTAGGGTAGAACCCCCAATTACTGACACCTACCCAATTACTGTCACCTTAAGCTATTTTACTGAAAATAACGAATAAATAAACGTTGTAAAGTCATACACAAAAAGAATTATGTAATTCAACCTATAATCTATACGCTAGAAAATGCACCACTTAATATTTTTTTTTCATTAATTTCTATAAGACGATACAAAATTTTAATTTAATTACAACAGTGGAAATGGCGACTTCCTTACTAGTGAAAGAGAAAACAGGGCACTAAAGAAAGGGCTATAATTACTATATTTAAATTATTTACATAATAAACAATAATTTTTTAGTACAATATAAGTATCATAGAAAGTCACAACGATCGTAATATAACAATTAATTAAGCCTTTTTAATTAATATATGGGTGATAGTGATTGGTACAAGCGTTTCAAGCATTTTGGTATTACTGTCATAGCAGTAGTTGCTCATGTACATGAGACGACATAACCGTAAAACGAGTAATAAACAGTATTAGGTTAGCTGGCAGTAATTGGGGTGTCAGTAATTCAGTCACACACGTTTTAGAGGTGTCAGTAATAGATCTAGAAATATGTTTTTTAGATTAATGAATTTATATATAAAAATAGAAATTCTGAGACCCACAAAATGTTTTTCATGAAGTAAACATATTAAACCATAATAAAAAAAATAAAAAACTTATAGTTTTAGTCAATAAATACAGATACTATGCAATAATATTAGAGTCAGCCCTTAATGTGTCAGTAATTGGGGCTTCTACCCTATATAGCTTCGGTATGGGTCATGATTGACCCGGCCACGAGCGTCCGCGTTCAGTGACACAGCGATTGAATGCCCGCTGCGTCGGCGTCGTTAGGAGAGCGCGCTTTACTCGCGGCCGCCTCGGGGCAAGAGCACCGTTGCCGCGATAAGGGTGGACGCGCTTCTTTCTCGTACGTCGCCAGCGTACGCACCGCGCGTAATGCGAACCGGATGAAGGGTGTGAGGGGCCCAGGAAGAGAGCGCGAACGAGAGTGGAAAAAAAGTGGAGGAAGCAGACGGCGCGGGACTAGGAAAGAAAAAAGGACGGCCGAGGAAGAAGGAGGCGAGAGCGAACGCTCGGCCGCGGAGGAACGGAAGGAGAGGGAAAACAGATGTGGAGCAGCGGGGCCGCGGGGCGAGGGGGAGAAATACGAGCGATGTAGAGTGAAGAGGGGGCGGGAGGATAAGGAGAGGAGAGACTGGCAGATAAGAAAAGTCATCACGGTCAGTGCGCGCCACGCCACGCCACGCCACGCCACGCCACGCCACGCCACACCACACCGTCATTCATTGATTGCATCGTGGCGCGCGGTCTGCCGTGGCGAACGCGCGCTTTACGTCACTGACGCGCACCGGATGAAAGGAGAAAGGGCCAAGGTACGGGCGGACAAAGAATCGTGGGGACGCGGAGAAAACTACGAGAGGAAGGCACGCTTTGACGGAAGCGTGCTGGCCGCGCTTTCTCTTTCTCTCCGTCTCCCGTTTCCTCCAGCGTTCGCTGGCGCTGTGCAACCAGCCACGGTTAAACGGTTTAAACGGTTAACGCCGAAAGAATTCGTGGGGCGAGAGGTGGCGGCATCGGGGGCCTTTGGCGCGAACTTGCCGCGAGATAATTCGAAAGAGTTACACTCGCCAGTGGAGTAGGTAACTTACGCCTGTTTCGCATGTAATCCTGCCTCTCGTATTTTATATAATTGCGGGCTTACCCGGATAAACTTTTGATTCCGGTCCGTCGACCGGTGGCGAAGTTGTCGGCCCCGATTCTGGCGCAGCCTGCCACAATTTTAATCGACTCCTACACGATCGCGCATTCGCAGCGCGAGTGAATCTCGCCGCGTATCGCGGCTCGGGCAGAAAAATATGAATGTACGCGGTGGCGAGAGAGGAAGGAGCCCGAGATAAGTCATCACGGTCACCAGAACAGCCACGTCACGGCACGCAGTCAGTCATTCATTGATTGTATCATAGAATAGCGAGCGTACGCCGCGCAGTGCCGTAACACCGCCTGCACGTAAACTCGCGTGGCGTCGCGGGCGGAAGAGAGGAGGGCCGCGTAGGGGGCGAGGGGAAAATAAATGAGTACACGGAATACCTCGCGTACACCGGCGAGCAAATATCGGGAATCGTTGCACGGTGCATACTCGATAACGCGTACCGATAATTAGCCCGCGGGAGGGGGATAATATCGCTTCCCGGAGTAGCTACCGCGGGAAAGTGCCATTACACGCTCGTTCCCTTGCATAACTACATCTTTAATTGCTCGTTTTATACGCCGCGTATAGGCGAGACTCGAAGCTGTGCCGCGGCGCGGCTAGGTGAACCACGTTCTCCTCTTGGGAAACTCGAAGGGAACGGGTGACTAGAGCAGCGAGCAACGCCGAGAGAACGACAAAAACGGCAATGGAATATGCTCTCAGACACATGGGTTTTTTTTCCTCGGAAGGTTGTAGTTGCGCAAAGTGGTCGAGTATGACCGACTCGGTAGCGAAACATAATAAGACGAGCGGCGCGTTGATCGGGGGACCGGCCCCGACCGTTCAAGTCAGATGTGGACGCGAAGCGAACGAGAGAGTGAGAGAGAGAGAGGAGAGAGGAGGAGAGAAGTAGGTCTAATTAAGAGACGTAAGTTTATTAAACTCCGGGCTTAAAATAGCAGGCGACACACTGCCCAGGAATGTAAGGACAGGCCGGTTTTATTGTCGCTCGGGCTCTAAGATTAATTCGCGCGGACTTTTCTAGTACCATCGTCCGAAAACATTCGCGTCGCCCTGAAAATTCACTGGCGATCGTCGGTCGCGGAGAAGCGATACCGATCGATCCCACCGAATTTTTCTGGCCCGCGTGGGCGTCGGTGACCGAGTAGAAAAAAAAAACGGGGTAGAAGCGTGAAAGACCGATCGATTACCGGTCGTGTCTGAATTTAGGTTAACCGAAGGACCACGAGGAACGCCGGGCGGAGAGAGACAAGACGCGAGAGAATCCGTGGACGATAAAAACGGCACTCTCGCGGTGCCGTGGGTGTTGGATCACTCGCGTGACGCGTTTCTATTATTCAGAAGGCCGTACTAGTTCCTACGCGAGCGGATGATATTTCTGAGAAGCGGGTCAGAAATCGTGGAAATGTCAGCGGGCAGCTTCAATAAATGATTGCCGTCGGTCCAGGCGAACCGTTGCCCGTGATCGCTGCTTAATTAACGTCCCCCTCTCGCGTTATTCGCGGCCTTATTCCGCGACCCGGCGCGCCCCGAAAAAATGGAAGATTACCCAATTATTTCGTAAGCCCCGCCGCGTGATTCGCGGCGTAGTATTCTGCGTAGGGGTGTGTGCGCGCGCGGGGCCAGACGCCTCGGGTTCTCCAGCGTATCGAGCTAGAGGAGCGACGACGGAGAGGAGACAGAGAAGTATGAGCGCAGAAACAGGCGACCACGAGGGTCAGGATTAAATATAACCGTGGCTCGGGCTATTTATAAAGATTAACTTGTTGGCGAGATAACGAAGGAGGAGATGGGAGACAACGGCGCTAAATTGTCGCAACAATTGCGCGGGAACCGGCGCATTCCACGGACGAAATGTTCTCGTGCCGCTTCGAGCTTTGACCTCGATCCATCCCGTCGGCGTCTGCTGTTTCGTCACTCGCCACCGTTAAATCGGGGAGGGAAAATGCTTTAAAAATACATGCAATGACGTTCTCTCGGGCTCGGGGGGTCGCGATCGATTCTGCCCGACCACGCGCTCCACGTAGCCGAAAATGACGTAATTACGCTGTGGGGCGATGACGAGGCGCGCCGGATCCTATTATTCGATCGCAACTCGATCGGCCGCGGAGCGTTCCTCGAAGAGAGCGCGATAAGAGCAGGACCGATCGGGGGCGTTAATTCGGCGCGACAATTTCGTTGCCGCGAGCCGCCGGAGTTCATGCACCCCGCGGGCGGCGAGATACGATTTTCCTCGGGAGAGCAGCGGGGACGGTGCGGCGTCTGGAATTTTATTTACACTGCGCACCCACATGCGGAATGCGTGTACGAGGGGGCACACGGACGGCGACACGTGCCTAAAAAAGAGGCGAAGAATGCCAGGCTCGTCCATTGAGAAGCTAGTTTCCACATTTACAGGCGGTGCCTAATCGGAGGACCGGCTCCGAGAGAGGAAAACGAAGACAAAAGCCGAGTCCGCTTCGCGCGGGGAAGAGAGGGGGGAGGAAAGAGAGGGCGGGAGGGTGACGAGGAGAAAGGTGTTACGACACATCCTTGTTCGTTATCTCACCTCCCACCAAAAAGGCACCTGATAACACACCAGCTGTACACGCTGCTGTGCGCGCGATGGCGGGCACTTTCACGTTGCATTCACGACGCGCGTCCGTCCATTCTCCCCGCCGAGGTTTGATTAACGAGAGCATCGAGCCCCGTTCTTTGAATAAACCTGGCGCTATCGATGAGCGTTATCGCCGCGATTCCACCTCCACCCTCCGGCCCGCCGATTTTGTTTCTCCGGCACGCCTCGTTCGATAGCGAAATCGGCGGTTCGCTTCGGCTACGTGAGCGCGCGGTGGGCCGCGATCCCTCGGGAGTCACGTATACGGTAATAATTACGGCCGCCGCGCATTGGTAATCCGACACTCCGAGCCACCGAAACTTCGGAATGCATCGAGGAACGAGGGACACGTTCGGCGCGAGGCTCGCCGAGAAACCGGTAAGCTTCCGCGTCGCCTAAGAAGACGCGGCTAAATTATATCGCGGTGCGTTTAAACGGTTCCCGGGGATCGTTAGTCGAGCGGCGCGAGAGACAGGTAGAGAAGCTGGAGATTCCTGCGGTGAAAGGGATCGAGGCTAGAAGCGATACAGAAATGAATGTCGCACCGGCTCTCACAGATTTACAGGACTCGACGGTTTCCAGCCAGATAAAGGTCGGACGTGTACCTTTGATCCGTGTCCCTTTGAGGGGTGACTGAATGGACGGAGGTGGGGCGGCACTTTAGTTTCACAGTGGTTGTCCCAGTGCCCTTGTATGCGGTAGAAAAATTAGCTAGATTGTTTTTTCCTCTCGCTCTCCCGGTCTCTGCCTCTGTTTCACCCCTGCCGGTACATCGGCCAGAAGCGAGCGGGAAGGGCTGCGCGCTGGTTACTTCATCGAACGTTCCGGCCAAGGCCGGGGTTGTCGAACGGAGAGGAGATGGCGGAGGAGGGTGCGTTTACATCGAGCTTTTCCGTTTCCGAGGTATCCATCGATCCCTCCGCGAACGAGTTTTGTAACCCAATCAAAACTTTCCCCGGCGTCGTAATAAAGTCCCTCCAAGGGTTATCTCGATATTTCCCGATCGGGTAAGACGACGCGCGTCCACCGCTCTCCCGGAACGTGGATTACCGGAAGGATCCTCGCGGTGAAAATGCCACGACGATGATGGCGGCCTGGCAAACGGCGGCGAGGATAGTCGGGCAAGAAACTCCCGTCCGCGAAGTGGCTCGCCATCTACGTACCGGGGCAGAAGATGAACGCCGCTTTAAAGGGTGAATCGGCTGGCCGGTGCCAATAGCTCGAAACAATGCTCCGGGAACGGCACGGGGAAAAAGAAACCGGCCGTCATCGACGATGTCGCGTCCTTCCCGGAGGTCGGGTCCACGTGATGGAACGCGGAAGCACCGACCGGCCGCCTAGAGACACCGTCGTTCCACCTTGCGCCGCGTTCCTACGATTTTCATGGTTTCTTGCGAGCGCGACGATGGCTCCAGCGGCGCGTGGCAAAAAAAATACCGCCGCCAATCGGTTCCGGGGAACATCGAATCGGAGCGCGAGCCGGTGCGCTCGTCATCGCGTAATTCGCTGTGATCGATAAATCCGACGGGGCCACCGGTGGCGGTGGTTTTTACGCGGCCTTTTCCCCACCCGTTTTCGCGATCGATCCGCGGGATGGCGGGGCGGAGGGGTCGTTTATCAAATTCGTCGTCGGCGGTGCTCGTCGCGGGAAAGCGTTTTTAATTAGCCGCGACTGCGGAGCGGGAGGCGAAGAAAAGGGCCGGCCACGGGAGCGAGCAGCTGGGAAACGGAAAAGCAGAGAAAAGAAGGGAAAAATTCGACTCGTTATCTGGCACGATAACGGAGCAACGAGGGGGCGACGAGGAGTCGATGGAGAAAGGAAATCGATACGGAAGGGCGAGAGAGAGAGAAAGAGGGGGAGGGACGGAGGGAGAGAGAGAGAGAGAGAGAGATAGCTGAAAGATGAAAGTAAAGAGAGGGAGTGGAAGTGAGAGAGAAGCAGGCTCGCGCTCGTTTCTCCTTACTCGTTAGTCACGGCCTCGTCTTTATGAATGGGTTCGCTCGTGGCTTACGAGGAATCGTACTATCTCTACTACCGCCACTTTCTCGCTCTTTCTTAACCCGTCACTCTCTCCCCCTCTCTTTCTCTCGCTCTTTCCCTCCCTCCGGCTCTCTTTTGCTTTCTCTAACGGGGTGTCAGACAGCGTCCTTCCCGGAGGGGGAGGAGGGTTACTGCAAACCCTTACACAGAGGCGGCGACAATGGAAGGCGGCCGCGAATCGATCGTATTACCTCGCAACCGCCGCCCGCGTCCGGCGTCGTCGACGTCCTCGCTGCCGGCGTCTGTTCGCAGAGGCTTGTTTAATCTGACGAGGATCGTTGCGATCGCGAAATAGGGGCGCGAGGATCATTTCGGAAGTAGAATAGGCACTAAAGATGGCCTCTCCTTTCCTAGGTGGAAATAGCAAGGTGCCACAAGCCAGCCGAGCGGAGCTCGCAGAGGAGACGCTTGTCGCGGGAGCCGAAGAATCGCGAATGGGGAAAGAATGCTCGTGGAGGGATCTGGAAATCGAGCTGAATCTGTCCGCCCCTCTTCCAGAATCCTTCGCTCGTTCCTTCGGTTAATCGACGAGGCGGAATATCGCGTTCCGGGCGCGCTGCTTCCCTCCCGGCAGGGCGCGGCTGATTCTCGATCGCGCTTCGTCCGCGACGGGAAAACGGCGAACGAGGCGAAGACGCCCGCGGAGAGGGGTCGAGGGCCGAGGGGAGGGCGATGGAAGCGCCGGGGTGTGGAGCAGAACGCCGAGGCGGAGGGTGCCTTTTATCAATCGTATCGCGGGCCTATTTTGGAGCCCGAAGCCTTTTGCCTCTTCCGGAGGCCCTCTCTTGTAACGCGAGAACCGCGGGAGAAAGAGAGACAGTAACGTTAGCCGCGACCGTGAAAGGGAATAAGAAATCGACGGGGGAGGGCGAGGAGGGGCGGAGAGGGGAAGGAGCCACTGGGTTGCGAGCGGAGACGAGGGAGGTCTGGATGGTATTCGAGGAATGTCATGTAATAATCGGGCCGCCATTCGAGCGTCCGTTTTGACGACAGGCGGCGCCACCGCCCAGCTCCGCTTCGTTCGACTCGTCTTGGTCGTTGCGTGTGCCGGCACGGGGGGATGAATTCGGGGGTTGGTCCCGAGGCCGAACAATCGGCGGATAACGAACTTCTCGGGGTGATCGGATGGAGGATCGCGGCCGCCGAGGTGGCCCCGATGTTTTTGAAACTGTCTCGCTCGTTTAATCGGTAACGCTTCGGTCGAGCTTTAATCTTTTAAGATACAAGCGCGACTACCAGGACACGGCCAATGCCGGGCGTTGTAACCTGGCTATGCCTGGCAGGCGAGTTCAACTTAGGTCCATCATTATACAGAGTGCTTCGCTGCTGTAAATAGTTAACACTTTACAGGCCACGCGCTTCGGGGCAAGATTTCTGGCTGTGCATCCGATACACTCGATATGGACGTAGATTCGGCTATCTGGTTCTTTGTTTCTTACCATTAAATTTATATACAAATCCTACAGTAGGGGAGACCTGTACAAAACCGTATAGGGTAAAGCACCCAATTACTGCCACCTACCCAACTACTGTCACCCTTAGCTGTTTTACTTAAAATAACGAATAAATCTTGTGAAATGATACATAAAAAAAATTTAGCATACAATTGAAACTGTTATTTATACGATGCAAAAAACAGCACTTAATTTTTCCTTCTTTAATTTGGATAAAACGATCAAAAATTTTAAGCGGATATTAGGAGAGTGAAAACGATGACTTCCTTACTAGCGAAAGAGAAAACAAGGCGTTAAAGAAAATGCTGTAATTGTAATATTTAAGCTATTAGCATGACAAAATATAATGTTTTAGATAATATAAGCATCATAGAACCTAATAACGATCGGAATTCAACGATTCGTTAAGTCTTTTTATTTATTAATTGGGTGACAGTGATTGGTACAAGCGTTTCAAGGATTTTGGTATTACTGTCATAGCAGTAGTTGCGCATGTACATGAGACGACGTAACCTTAAAATGGGATAAACAGTATTAGGTTACCTGGCAGCAATTGGGGTGTCAGTAATTCAGTCAAATAAATTTTAAGGGTGTCAGTAATAGATCCCGGAATATATTTTCGAAATTGATGAATTTATACATAAAAATCAAAGTTTTAAGATCCACCAAATTGTTTTCATCAAGTAAACGTATTAAACAATAGTAAATAACAAGAACAACATAAATTTAGTCTGTTAATACAAAACTGTAAGATAATGTCAGAGTCAACGCTTAAAGCGTCAGTAATTGGGTCTTTTACCCTACCAGGGCAAAATTATATACCATACTTATTCCTGAAAATAAATGAAAGAAGCCCACGCGCGTTTGGCAATTGTTTCCCGCCATATTGAACTGTTAGTCAACGGAGATTAGTGACGAAATACGTACGCTCCAGCGAATTATTAAATTTATTCTGTTTCTAAGTGCTCTCATTTTATTTTCGACTGACTTTAAGTGGACACCATAGATTGTTTTGGTAATTAGAATGTAAGTTTCTTGAAGATATCTATTAATAGTATCTATTTCTATCATATGTTGAAGAACGTGGCCGATTGTTGCCGTTTTCACATTTAGCTGTAACCAAAAGTGTAGGTTGCTACGTCTTTGGGCAGAACCGTACGAGGTAAACCCGTACCCCGCTATTTCAAACACCAAGAAGAAGAAGAATACACCTACTCTGAATATAGAACAATCCATAAGAGCTAAACACCAAAAACTGACGAACAAAAAATGCAAACCCAAGAAACGTATAGAAAATAACGTTGAAAATAATTTTTGTGCATACATGACGAGCCACCTAAGACGAGCTACCTAAGACGAGCCACCAGACACCTGAATAAATTCTATAATTTTTGAGGTAGGAAGATATGTTTGAGACAAGTTGTTTGGTTCCGAGGGGCCTCATTGCGTCGTGGGTATAATTTAATACTACCGTTGTTACTTTAGATCGTTGCAAAATCGTATAGTGCATACGGTTGACCCTGTGGGGCAAAATCGGAAAAAGAACAGGTTTTGTTTTATTGTTAAATTAAATAGTTTGTTTGGACTTCTCAACTATAATTTTATTATTTTGTGTTGATTATGAAAACATTTAATAAATACCGTTTTCATCACCCAATTTGATTAATAATTTAAAAAGTTATGGACCTAGAATCTTAACTACACAGTTTTGTACAGGTTTCCCCTATAGAAGTTTTTTCTTTTCATTATTATTATAAGCACTTTAGACCCTTTCAGGTTTATTTAGCTACACGAATAAGTACAGCAGTTCCAGCCTACATACAGATACCTCCTACCCAGAAACTAAAGAACTTAGAATGGATGCAATTAATCTCGGGGTAATAAAATATCATACCCAATAAACATAGTTATGACCTAATACGCGACGATGACGAGTGGATGAATCGTCAACGAGCTGACGCATCATTCCGTAGCAAAAAGTTCCAGGACGATATTCGTGGCCCTCCGTGACCTTTGACTACGCTGCTCCCATTATACAGAGAGAGAGAGCGAGAGAGGAGGAGAGAGAGAGAGAGAGAGAGAGAGAGAGAGAGAGAGAGAAAGCATCCTGTACACTTCAGGCAGAGACAGGTCGGTGCCGGAGGAGACGCGTATCGTTCGCCGCATCCGGTCTTGAGATTCGATTCACGCGGGCCTCGAATGCGCTTGGCTCTCGTAGGCCTCGAATGCGAATTTAATAAAGAGAATAAATCATTTTAATGTAACGCGCCGGCACGTCGCTACGGAACGAAGGGGTGACGAGGCATTAAGGGGGTAGAGAAATTCAACGGCGGGAGAGAGAGAGCGAGGGAGAAAGAGAGGAGAGGAAAAAACCGGTATTTTTGCGTCGAGCACGGAGGGGTGCATTTCGTTGCGATTATAAAAGCCGGGCAACCCCCGGTGTGTCTAGACGACGTGGCCTCCTATCAAAAACAGACCACCGAACTGAAAAGGCTGAAAGGGCAAGGAACTCCTCACAATGCCAAGAAATTAAAGTTTCTCTGTATATCCACCTATACTCGTCCTATCCTTCTTCCTCTCCCTCTCTCTCTCTCTTTTTATATATATCCGTCTTCTATCCTCTTTATTCGATACCGACGTCGTGCACGGCGAAGGGGCGGGAAAAAAAAAAAGAGAAAGAGATCACTTTGCCGATAAACGCAAACAGAATGGGGAGCAACGTACGCGTCGGTTAAAGAGCCTGCTCTCTTTCTTCGCGGCAAATGTCTCGCGAGGACTCGCAGAATTCGTAACCTGTTGGAGTTGGATCGATCGCGCCGCGTCTGCTCCGATAATCAGCCCGCCGCGATTTTACTTCTCGCCGGGTCGCGTGGAACGCGTCGCGCGGCTTCAACCGTAGAACCTTCGAGGAATCCGCTGGATCGGGTTTGCAGCCGAATCGTTCGTTTGCCAGGCGACTACCGTCCCCCGCCGACGCGTCCGTCCTCCCGCTGTAACTGTGGCGCTCGATAAATGACTATCGTCTACAAAGTAAAATCACTTTAACGTCCTAGTAATTATGTGTACGTTCAGTGCGACGAACGCGATCGCCAAACGTCGCCGGTTGCCCGCGAGCCTGGGGGGGGGGGGGGGGGCCCCCATTGTACGTAGCCGAGAATTACGAGGCGATTAGTAAATACGACGGTATTGTTGGGCGAATCAAAAGAAGGATTCGTTGATACCCGAGAAACGTCCGACCCGGCTAGCTGTCACAGCCAGTCACCGAATAATTTGCATAATCGCGACTGATTACTATCGTTTACCGGTGGGCCCCGGTGGCGATCGCCATATGTCGCGAGCCACGAAAACCTCGGCCGCGCTCGAGTTTCATTTTCATCCCGCCACTCGCCACCGTGGAGGAATCTGCGAGCGACGCGCGGCCACCGTTTATCGGGGCTCCGTGATAAATCAACGGTAATCCTGCGGACGCCCCTCAGCGCGGGGAACGCCGTTCCCGAGGCAGCGCGGGGGTTGCCCGATACGAACGATCGCGGCACGAAAATCGTAAAAGAAAAGGGATCCCGGGCTCGCTAAGTCGACGGTCGATGGCAGGTCGGAAGTATGAATCAGGAAGCGGTGCGTCACGTGCCGCTTTTGCACGTCATCGAATAGGATACGGCCAGCCATGAATCGTAAAGGATTACTCACGTAGAAGGAACTTTAAGCGAGGTTGCTACCGATAAGCATCTACCGCGCGTCGATTTCTGGCGACTCGTGGCGGGCAACCGAAAGCCAAACGTTAGCCGTGTCTGCATCGCCGCGTGGAAACGGGAACGATCCTTCGGTACGCAGTCGCTAATCTGGCGGATATCGCGACCTGATCGTCAACGCTTGCCGCGAGTCAATACTCCTGCGAGACAGTTTTGGGAATCGACGCGATCGAGATCGCACCGTCGTCTCGAGAATCACAGGGCACGGGCCTGAATGTGTTTCCTTTTTCTATCTGCCCGCGCCGGGAAATAAAAGCGAGGCGAGCTGATAAACGGCCTCTGGAATGCCAGATAAAACCGGCTAGGGCCAACTGCGAGCTAGTTAACAGAACAAGGAAGAAAGGTAGATGCTCTAGATTGGTGGAACGTCGAGTTTATCAGTCCTCAGGGTCCAGCGTGCACCAATAACAGCTCGCGCATCATATCTTTTACGGATAGACGTGAAGTCTTGCTACGATGTACCGTCTGATAAATCGGCTATCGATCGAGTGTACGAAACGCCCTAAATCTTGATACCTTACTGGACGGTATGTGATATATGTAGCCGTATCAGATCCTAGCTGCTAAAAATATATACAAATAAAAGTGGAAAGTGATTCTGCTAATATATTGTTTATTATTTCTATTTATTTTCCCGCCCAATGAATTTTGTCGGACTTACGGCGAGGCTCCTGCAGCAAGGGGCTGAGGTATTCGAAATTTTCCGCGGAATGCTAAATCGGGAGTTAATAATCTGGTTCGGTTTTGTGCGCGACAGATGGCACTAGTAAATAGCTGGAAGTCGAAAGATCAGTAACCTCGATAGGCGAATAACCCGCGCATTAACTCTTTGTTTACTTCAGCCCCCCGGAATACTTTCACTCTGTCCGATTTAGACGGTTTTACTTTTCTATGGGTTCACGCGCGTATATATATACACATCGTGTAGGGGTGTATCAATGAGAAAACAGAACAATGGAACGGCAGAAATTGTTTCAATACCACGAAACCGTTCTCACGGAAAGTTCTCGTAGTTTCGGCGCTAATCGCGCTTTTACGCAAAAGCAAAGAAACAGCTGTGTTAAGAGTCCACTCGTTTCGAAGATTCTTACATTCGCGTATCAGGGTCAAAACGAATCTTGTTGACCGTTGGTAATCGCAGTGAGATGTTGTCAGTCGCAAAGCGAGGACGGAGGTTAAATTACGGGCACGCCGAGGGAGTTGGAAGTTGTACGATATTTCGATCTGCCCACGAAATTGGCGGAAAAGGCCGAGGAGAGGCGGGGACAATGCATGAGGACGCAAAGCGACCGCGTGCCCTTTTTCTGTGTTCTCTCTTCTTTTTTTTTTCCTCTCTGGCTGCGGTCGAGGTAAACACAGCGCGGCACGTTTCGTGGCGCCCCCTAACCGATAAAACGCCATCGAGACACTCTCGTGCCTCTTGTTCGCGCATGTGAGAATCACGGCGTGACATACGGCTCGCAGTCAATGCTGCAACGTGACACCCGTTCAGAGGTACCGGGGCTATGCTTGTCATGGGACGGCGATAACGCCGATAGGCCGACCTAACCTCGATAACTAGCGAGATAGAAGTGTACTTGGGGGACGGGCGCGAGTTTACGACCACGCCACCGCCACGCACGCCAGACACTGGCATGCTTCGGATGGTGGGGCCACCGTGCCGAACGGCCGACCCCTTCCGCGCACATTTACAACCATCAAGAATGTATTTCCGTGTCAGTACTCACCCTCGTCCGATTCGTACAGGTCTCCTTTCTGCATGTAGGATATATCTGAAACCCACAAACACCACGGGTTAGCTGAAAATCCCTCGTGTTTTCGGGCAGCCTCGTTCGATCCACAGGCACTCACTCACCCGCCATGTTGTAACAAACTGCGACGCGCCCTCGTGGCCATGCGTTCAACTCGCCGGAATCGAGAGATCGTTTCTTCAATAACTGCCCGCGGAGATATCGATATTGGCCACTTTCATTCTCGTTCCAACGGTTCTTCAAACATTCGAATCGGAGTGGCTAACCGGCGGGCCGTTTTTCAAGTTGCTCGTTTGTCAACAGAAGCGGTGGAATTATGAATAAAATAGTGATATTGGAATGTGCTCGAAATTCTGGGGAAACTGCTGAGCGAATTACTCCCATGCGTATTTGACTGTAGGAATATTAAGGCAAGTCGAGTAGAATGTAGTGAAAATCGTATCACGTGGAAGTCTTCAATTTTTATTTCTTAGAGTTCTGAATCACTGTTAAATAATTGTGACAATACATTAACTGAAAATATAAAAGAGGATCGTACATGATTAATTTCTAAGCTATTACAAAGTAATGAACCTGTTCTAGTCTGTGGATAGAAAAGAAAGGTGTAAAACAAGATGTGGCTTATGTGTTGGATATGTACATTAGTATTCCAAGAAATAGGAAAGGCTTTCTAGGAATGAAAATCAAAGTTATGTATATGACATTTTATGTCTTCACAAGAATATATAAGCTTATATATATATGTATATATATATATGATTTTTTTTCAATATACACTACAAGATATCAGTATTTTACAGTTCCCTAAGGTAAGTCTTATATTATAGCGCAAATTCATTTACTTGCTTGTCAATATTGACAAGTACAGGTAATGCAGACTTTCATAATTTAACAGAGAAGAACTTCAAGTTCGTGGACAAAATAGAGTCTACGTGTTTGTGAGCCAGTCACAAACATTAAATTCTCACGTATTCTCCTTTAAATGCCTACAGTGTAAAAAAGACGGTTGAATTTCGCTATTTTACTTTAGATAGTCTAATTAGATGCGAACTGTGTATAGAGAAAACCCAGGGAAATTAGTTTGCACAGCCAACAGATGTAACATGATAATTCTGTGTGCCCCAGATTTGCAGCATAACAGTCTGTAAATTACATATGCGTAGTGGAAAGTAACATTAAAAACAACACACCACAGGGACGCGATGCATTTAAATTTAACTCTGCTTGCCGTGGTTGATTCGTAGTCCTTCTCTCGACTCAAAATACTGTATTGTAAGAAAAGAAATGCACAGAATAGTATAATCGTATCCAATGTGTGACGCGTATGGGGCGTTGGAGTTGTGATTATCTCGTGATAGTTCCTGAGAATCGTGTAATATAAAAAAGGTAGTGGAAGAGTATCAAGAAACACTGGTATGCTTTGTGGTGTTATGTATTATCGAGAGCCACTTCTTCGATCGTGGCCCTGCACATTGGGCACTCTACTAGCTGATTCGAACACGTTTGGCAAAATCCTCTGAAAGAATGTTCGGTTTAATTTCCATTTAAATATTCACGTTTACCTGGCCACGTAACTGATGCTCGTTTAATTTAAGCCACTTACGCGGAGCATGCGTCCCATAACAAAACTTAAGATCGAATGAAACGGATGTATATGCGTTACCTGTGATTGCACGGGAGTAATCTCACTGAAGCTCTTTGGTCGAAACACAATGTACACGAATCTTCTCTAACACTAAGCTTCCTCAGTTGATCTAAATATATGTGTCTAGGAAGCACGATCTTATCCTCCGGCTTCAAAGAAGCATAATCATTGAATCTTTTATATTTGCGATCGGTGGGAGGATATTTAAAAGGTACATTTCCAAAGTTAAAAAGACATTGTTGGAATGACATGAAACTAGCTGCCGCAAAGAATCCGGACCTGAAACATTTATATCGTGCCCCTGTTCGGTTACTTCGATTTAAGCAAAATTCTCGGGCACGGATAAAAGTATACGCACCTCACTGTTTTGAATACTTGAACACACGGCTTGAGTGCCACGCCGTTTATAGAGAATATTATTTCTAATTTATTCATATCTAACAAACAACCCAAGATGTCACCAGCTTTCCAACAAGGTCGGTCGTGGTGCTTTTCAGTCTTTCCGTTGTACCAAATCAGTCTACGGCAACCATCATAGGCCAAAGAATATTCATCGTCACCAATACCATATCCTTCCTGAAACGAGAAGCTAGGATAAATAAAGTCGCTTCGCAGGTCCAGCTTGAAGGTATCGAACTAAGATCGCGGAACTTTACATGATTCAAAAATGTGCTGTCTTTCGTAGCCCATCCTATTTGCATTACTCCTGTCGTTATCACCGTTGTCTCGTAGTACCAACTACCTGAATCTACTTGAAACGTGCAGCGTACACTTTCGAACGAGTACACGTCACATCGAGCCTGAGGGAACGATCGAAGTAATAGTAACAAGTTGTAATACATAGATAATCCTCATCCAACTACCTATCGTGCTAAACGAACTTACTTCCAAGCCATTGGGTGATATTTTCAGGTACTCGCTTACATCCTTTGTATTCAGCATAACATTGATACCAGTCACATCGACCGAGTTATGAGAATACTTTCTACCTTCCATTAAGACTGAAACAGTTAAAGTAGTCGTCTACATTGAACTGTACACTCTCCACGTTGTTTCTTATCAGACACAGGTTACGTGTAAACACTTACATAAGTTATCTAAACACCACTGCGCACAGAAACCTACTTGACGGCGTACGTAGTGTGTTTCCGTGGCCCATTTTTCCAATTCCAGTAGCGGATTTGGTTTCTCTAGCATTAGACGTCTGTTGATAGTCACCTTATTCTCACCTGTTCGAACACGAAATTAATGTAATTCATAACGCATCGATTCTGCCATTCTCGCTGTTTCTAAAGACTCTTATAGTTACTACTAACTCGTTTGCGCAAATTTCTCTAGAGCTATCAGCGAATACAGGACCACGTAAGGATCAAGTTCGTCCCTCTGAAAATGATATACAAGCGTATGAAAATGAAAGTAAATCTTCGAACGGTAATCTTTGCGATCGTTGCAATCACGTTTATAAAAAGAACATACAAGATTTGAGATAAGGTAGTCCAATGTTGCATCAGATAATATCGCTATGCTACTGGGGCCAGCTAATTTCTCCGCCAAACAACCCAACACCATACAGATGTTACGTTGCTGCGTCGCGTTGGTTTGAGCGTTCCCATGTTTCTGGGATGTTTGAAGTATGTGCGACAACCGTAGAACCGATTCCTGGAAAGTCAAAGTAATTACAGCTGTGCTTCCACGTCGCGGCGACGCTTACAGAAGTGCGATTGTACCTTCGACGGTAACGGAGAATCGTGTAACAGAAGCGTAACAACCGAGGAGCCTAACGGGTTATTGGTGGGAATGACATTGATCATCGAACTGATTACTCGCACCCATCCATCCCCTTTATCGGCAATTGCGTATAATTTTAATAAAGCAAGCGGGGGTTCTCGCTCGCTAGACACAGGGGAGAATTTTATACCGATTAAGTTCGAAGGAACGATCGGGTAGCGAATCCGCACGCGAGCGTGCGTACGGAGCTGTACTGCGAAGCGATTTAGAAAGTATAAACTTACTTGTCGACGACACAGCCGACAACGCTCAGAGTTTCAAGTACCAATTTATCAATGATTGCTGATGTTGGGAACTTGAAAGGTGTAGAAGTTACATCACCGGATGCAACTGTACCTACACTCGATTCTGGCAACACAGTATTTTCAGCGTCTGCATGATTCTGTCCACCATATACATCAAGTTCTTCTGGTGTATCTTTACACAAACAATTGCCCATTCCCACAATTTTATGATGATATTCTTAAAGATGTTCTATCACACACGTGATTTCTAAGTAATATTTACAGAATTAAGTGACGTATATACCATTAGGCGATATGTGTTCGACGCAACTTAAAAGCGACTCGCGTTCGGAAAGAACGATATTACGGTACGTACAAGTTTAGATATAATGTGTATCCATTAGAATTGAATCGCTACGTGAAATGCTAAGCTTCGCCGCGGTAAATATTAAAGACAATTATAAAAGGGCATGCTCGAGCGTAAGTAATTAAAACATCTCTTTACATTCTTGCTTGTTTTCCTTTTCATTTCTTTCAAACAGATAAACGTAATTCGAAGAAAAAATAGATCGTAATTAAAAGTCAGCTTACAGTTAAAATTTTTAGATTGATTGCAGTGGTCTATTTGAAAATAGGAAAAGATTCATGATTATCTTTTAAAGTATTTAGTAGGTCATTTATGCGAAATATACATACTTTCTTGGGGGCTGTCATTTGGTTATGTTTTCGTAATATATGTTCTCGCCGTTCATCAATTTTCCCCGAACGTGTATTTCACGCGGTAATTCGAAAAATCATTTCCACGTTACTTTTCGTCGTATAAAATGCGCATTCAAACGTGATTACATGCTACGATTCGTGCTTTTTACGTTCGGTTCTCGATAATCTTCAAAACAGTAATCTCAGCATAACAGGATACGCGCACTATAGCATCTTTTACGTCAGGCCCGTTCAAGTGAGTTGTGGCGAGCAGTCACGAGTCGCGGTGATGCCAGGAATCGTGGGTTTTCGCCCACGGGCTCTACCCTCTCTCCACGCCAAGCGTACCTCCTCCTAGCGCTTATACATACCGCACCACACAAGCATAACTCTCCCTCTGCTGTGTGTTCCGTACGCGCTGCCTGGAAGAATCCGGCGTTCAAATCCCGTTGCGGAGGTTCTACTTTTTTTCTTTAATTGTTCTCTAATTTCTCTTTCTATATACTCAGAAGATTAAAGACTTGAAAACTGTTAATTTACAAGCTTTAATTTCGAAGCTTGATTTTGCTGCTAAAGACGCGATCCCCTCCTGGCTTGTACCACACCACACAAGCATACCTTTAACTTCTGTATCTGCGCACCGGGATTTGAACACTGGATTTTTTGTTTGCGACCCAAGCGCTTGGATGTCGGTAAAATCACAGACCAGGTATAGGATAGACCTATCACGCAATGTAATTTTGTGTCACACGCTCGAGGGGCTCGCGAGCTCCCTTACCATTTTCGTGTCACACCCAACATTATCGATTCAGAGTGGAATTCGAACGCAATGCTACAAGCGGTTAGAATTGAAACTAAATATGATGAAAACTGCTACGAAAAATGCAAACGTCCGAACTTAGTATGTTTTAGTATGTTTACCTAATTTGTTTAAAAAATACAGTACGTTATAACTAAGTAGGAATACCTCATAAAGGAATTGTAACTTGGTATATCTCAATAAGGTGCTGAAGCAGAGAGTACTTTAAAAATTGTGAAAAACCCATCAGTTCCAGTATCTTGCTGAAATATTCCAACATGCACTTATCCTTCTCTATTAACACTATACGAGTCGAATATCTGATTTCGCGAGTCGAATATCTGATTCCGCGAGTCGAATATCTGATTCCGCGAGTCGAATATCTCTTTTCGCGAGTCGAATATCTGATTTCGCGAGTCGAATATCTCATTTCGCGAGTCGAATCTGGAGACGCGGCAGCGTCTCGACGCCAAGTACAAGAAAGACACCCTGTATACATGAAAGACACCCTGTATAACACACCCTGTATAAATGTCGATCGACTGCCCCTGCCGTTTATCCATGTTCCGAGACCCTGCATATATATGTCGACTGTCGCTACCGCTATCCTTTACTCGTCGCCAGGCTATTCTGAAACTTATTTCATTAATATTTCATCACCCCTGCAATATTTTTTAAATTTAAAGGCATTTTTCTTATGTAAACCGCATATAAGCTTTCGAATAAGACCAATTCCGAAAAAATCGGCCCACGCATGCTAGAGATATCGTAATATCGTCTCATGGAATTGTCAGAAATGGTAAGAGAAAATTTTTCTTCTCCAGTCGAAAATTCCTCAACCAAATACGTATACTACGCGTTACACACACACACCTATCAGTTTCGCACACATGTTTCGTTCGTCGACTCTCGGGATCATTCCGCAGAGTATATACCCTTATATACCCTTATACTCTTATGTACCTACCCTTATACCCTTACACCCTTATATACCGTTATACCCTTATACCCCTATACTCATATATATTCCCTTACACCCTTATACGCTTATACAGGGTCATCCGTTAAAACTGCAACCTACGCGCGCGCGAACAGACGAAACTGGCAACACCGCCTCACGGACGCATTCCACTTCAACCATGCGCCGATACTTCCGCCATCTATGAGCCAATGATGAAAGTGTACGGTCTTTTAGACGCCAGTAGAGAGCGCAGGGTGCTTTTGGCTTTCACCAGAGGATATTAAATTTGACGTAGCAGACGGGAAAGAAAACGGTAGCCATTTTAAGAGTGCGATCGCACCGATCTCGTTCCGCGTGAAAATATCTGCCTTTACGACGGTCCAGCTGCGGGATTAAGCTGGGTTTACATTATTCCAGTCGCTGGATCCAGTGAGTGGTTTGACTGGAAATCGCGTCGATGTCTACATTATTCCAGTCGCTGGATCCAGCGACTGGTTCGACTGGAAATCGGTCGATGTCTACATTATTCCAGTCGCTGGATCCAGCGAGTGAATCGACTGGGAAACAGTCTTCCAGTCGTTTATGAACCGTTAAAAGTGGTAGGTAATAATGGATTCACGCAAAAGAAGAATAAAAAATCATCTGAAACTTGTTTTAATATTAATTTGTAAAGAAATTATTTGAAGGTTTGGTCTTCATTTAATTTCTTTGCCATTATTTTCTTCAAAATGCAAACACGTGTACGCTGTACCTACTACGCTTCAGGCGGCACTGGACTGAGCCGTCTAGACCAGTCCAGCAACGCTGGAATATTGTGTTCTCGATGGAGGGGGTAAACACTGGATCGAAAAGTAGACTTTCGATCCAGTCGAAATCTGCTGGAATGACAGCACTGGACTGGAATGATCACACTGTTTACATTATTCCAGTTCTAATCCAGTGCTGGACTGGATCACTGGACTGGACTAATGTAAACCCAGCTTTAGTTCACACTGGCGCATTATTGGCCCGGGTAGAAGAATTAGAGGCCTTTTTCGTATAACTTTTGAACTATAAAAGATATCGGAATGCAATTTGCGCCGAAAATGGGGAAAAATTATCATATAATTTAACATATGTTTCGTTTACTTAATTTTTCTTTTATCAATATTTTAACCGTAATTGCAGTGAAAAGCGTTTGCAAACTGTGTATTTGATACTTTATTTAGTGCTCTGTATAAAAATCATGGTGTTGTTAAACAGTAGGCTGGTTGTTTCTGTATCATTACTTTCATAAATTGAGAAATTAAATTTTTATTCAATTATATATTAGTTCTGCAGGCCTCAGAATCTAATGTTCTGGTTTTCTTTTTTATGATTTTATCTTCAAGGGGGGATTCTCGTCTAACAGTCCCAAAAGTAACTTATATTTACGATTTTTCCGGAAAAAACTGTTCGTCATATTGGATTAGAACCTTTTGGGATATAAGAAGGGATTTTTGAACTTGCAGAAAATATTTTTTTTTATGTCGATCCTTCTTATTATTTATTAGTTATTGTGGAATCTTGTCCATCTCTGATGTAACTCCTGTTGGCGGGATGTGTAGCACCTGTCACAGTCATGTGATTGCAAAAAAAAATATAAGTTTCTTAAAGTTAGATAATTTACGCGGGGATTGGTCCACTTTAAGGAAAAAAAATGAAAAATTGAAAGAATTATAGCGTTCGAGAGAAAAAACAAGTTTTTCCTTAGACAAATTTTTCATATTATTCTTTATATCGACGAAAAAAGTATTATAAATAAAAACTAAAATTAAAATTTTAGCTCCAGTCCCAATGTAAATTATTTAACTTTAAGAAAAGTTTATTCTCTTTGCAGTCAGATGACTGTGACAAGTGCTACACTTAACGTCGAAGAGATTCCACAATAATTTATAAATAATAAGAAGGATCGACATAAAAAAGGATTTTCTGCAAGTTTACAGATGCCTCCTTATATCCCAAGAGAGTTTAATGCAATATTAACAATAGTTTTTTAAAAAAAAATCATAAATTTCGGGGGCTGTTCCACGAGAATTCCCCCTTAATGGGACGTGTCTTTGTTTGTAGCGGTGTTTCAAAGTTTTTCTACAATTTTTGTGTCTGAACGTTTTGACCTTTTAACTACCTAACGCCACGTCCGCACCGGTTTCCGTTTATATCATTTTTTGGAACGATGCGTCATTATTGTGGCTTTTACACGCAGGTGGCGAAAAATCTCTCCGTCCGGGGGTATAGCGCCGCGGTCAATCCTGTAGCAGCTAAAATTTTTGAAATGGGGACGGGTACGAGACCAGTCGACACATTGTTTTCAAACCTCATTACAGTAATCTGGGGTGCGAGTGGCAAACCGGCCATAAAAGCGGAGCGACTGGTTAAGGGCGACTGGGAAGATAAAATCATAAAAAAGAAAACCAGAACATTAGATTCTGAGGCCTGCAGAACTAATATATAATTGAATAAAATTTTAATTTCTCAATTTATGAAAGTAATGATACAGAAACAACCAGCCTACTGTTTAACAACACCATGATTTTTATACAGAGCACTAAATAAAGTATCAAATACACAGTTTGCAAACGCTTTTCACTGCAATTACGGTTAAAATATTGATAAAAGAAAAATTAAGTAAACGAAACATATGTTAAATTATATGATAAGTTATACGAAAAAGGCCCCTAATTCTTCTACCCGGGCCAATAATGCGCCAGTGTGAACTAATCCCGCAGCTGGACCGTCGTAAAGGCAGATATTTTCACGCGGAACGAGATCGGTGCGATCGCACTCTTAAAATGGCTACCGTTTTCTTTCCCGTCTGCTACGTCAAATTTAATATCCTCTGGTGAAAGCCAAGAGCACCCTGCGCTCTCTACTGGCGTCTAAAAGACCGTACACTTTCATCATTGGCTCATAGATGGCGGAAGTATCGGCGCATGGTTGAAGTGGAATGCGTCCGTGAGGCGGTGTTGCCATTTTACAAGTTCGCGCGAGCGCGGGTTGCAGTTTTAACGGATGACCCTGTATATAAACCCTTCTATACCTTTATTATTATAACTTTACACCCTTATATACCCTTATACCCTTACACCCTACTCTTATACATATAATCTTACACCCTTATATACTCTTATACTCTTATATACCCTTATACCCTTATGCCCTTACACCCTTATATACCCGTATACCCTTATACCCTTATACCTTTATACACCCTTATATACCGTTACACCTTTTACCATTTACCCTTATACCCTTTACCCTTACACCCTTTACCCTTATACTCTTTACCCTTGCACCCTTTACCCTTACAACCTTTACCCTTGCATCCTTTACCCTTGCACCCTTTACCCTTGCACCCTTTTCCCTTGCACCCTTTACCCTTGCACCCTTTACCCTTGCACCCTTTGCCCTTGCACCCTTTACTCTTGCACCCTTTACCCTTGCACCCTTTACCCTTGCACCCTTTTCCCTTGCACCCTTTACCCTTGCACCCTTTACCCTTGCACCCTTTTCCCTTGCACCCTTTACCCTTTCACCCTTTACCCTTTCACCCTTTACCCTTGCACCCTTTACACTTATATCTTTTACCTTTATCTAGAGACGCGGTAGCTCTTTAAAAATCACTCTAAAAAAGAAGTGATGTCCCCTCAAAAACTCCAAAAAGTAAAAAAATTACGCCAAGTACATCAAATCAAGTAAATCACAAAACATAGAAGATACTAATAAATACAAAATTAAAAAAAGAAGTGAAATCAAAATGAGCTGCCAGTACATAAAGATGCTTTCCAACTGCGCTTTAGATGACACAGCTACATATGCACAGCTAAAATTCCATTACTCATAATGGCTATTTATTCAAAGAAAAAATGTATCAAATAATATTAAGCATATATATTTTTATACAAATAAATATTTTAATACGAATAAATATTTTATTCAAAATACTTGGCGCTGCGCCCCGAATTGGTTATGCTAAACTGAATACATATGTATAAATTGCATTAATCTTCTTCTTTCTTTCTTGTGCGTGAGTTCGTGAATGTGTGAATGTGTGTATGTGTGCGTTTGCATATGCTACGTATGATATGAGAGTTAAGTATACTCGAGCTCATTTTAGAAGAAACTTGCCGACCGACGAGTTTAGATCGGTTCTGCGCATGTTGGCGCTCATTGGCTATGCCACCACCAATGGTCTTTCGGCTGCGCATGGTAAAGTGGGGGAACAGAGACCTCGCGACAGTTGAATAGCTCATTCAACATGCGCGAAATAAGTTCCTTATAAAATGAGCTCGAGTATATATGTAGAATAAATCTGACTGCGTTTGTAATATGTATATGTTTATGTTTATGTATTTTAGATTGTACGGGAGTTATTGTAAATTATTAATTAATACTAAGACAATTAACATTTTTTCGGTTTCGCAGCGCCAAGTATTTTGAATAAAATATTTATTCGTATTAAAATATTTATTTGTATAAAAATATATCTGCTTAATATTATTTAATACATTTTTTCTTTGAATAAATAGCCATTATGAGTAATGGAATTTTAACTGTGCATATGTAGCTGTGTCATCTAAAGCATCTTTATGTACTGGCAGCTCATTTTGATTTCACTTCTTTTTTTAATTTTGTATTTATTAGTATCTTCTATGTTTTGTGATTTACTTGATTTGATGTACTTGGCGTAATTTTTTTACTTTTTTGAAATTTTCGAGGGGTTGTATTTGCTGGAAACTAAATATATTGTGTTTTTATTCACCCAATATCTTATATTTCGTATATACCTATACATATGTAAGCTGTGGCTTTCACCCTCTCAATTTAATATCTGTGTAATTCAAGCGCGCAGTTTTAAAATGTTCTACCACTCATCAGTGGCCCGTACCAAGATAGCTGAAACAGCCGATACCCCCCTTCCCGTCTTTCGCTTCAACCCCCGCAGCCTTAAGGGGGAACCATGTGTGAAATGCATAAAACGGGGACAAATTTGGAGAATTGTTTCAAACAACCAGTGGAACCAATCTGTTTGAAATCCTTTGGAATATGTCTCGCCCGCAGAGTTGCACATCGGTGTACGTTCTGGCGCCCGTTGTACTCAACTGTAATGAAAACATTCTTTCAGTTGACGTCGCAAGCGTGCAAGTATCTGTACCATGGAATAATGCTTACAATTCAGCGTGCGTAAATAGAAACGCAACTAAATTGAGCTGCCGCCTTTTATGCCATTGATCAATTCAACGTAATATGTAAATATCGTAATATGTAATATGTAAACTTCGACCGTGCTGCTTCGAATTTGATCACCTTGCTGACCGCGGCGCGCGGCGCGCGGCGCTTTCGAGCCAGAACCATTCTAAGTAACTTCTGGCAAAGTGTTATCTGACCATAAACCCTGCCACTTATCGTGCTACGAGCGCGAAACTTTGCGACAGTGACAAGCACACGCGTCACTCTACTCACAATCTGCACCCGAGTCTTTGAAGCCAGTTTTTTTTTTGTAATAATACGTGCACCGCCAAAACGAATACGCATTTTAAGAAGCATACATTGGGACAACGCTTAAAATATGACAACGGCAGCTGAAATTTATTACACTCTCCATGAATCATTAATATTTCCAGGTGGTGGGTATATAAAGTTCTGAAAATGCCAACACACCATACGGAAGATGTTCGCAAAAGGAGGAAATATGAAGCACACATTCTGCTGGGTCGTTGCTGCCTTACTAACGGTCACGGAGGTGCATTGCCAATGGTTTACAGAAGTCGTAACCACTGATAAGGGCGCAGTTCGAGGCAGAATATTGGAGACTGTTTTGAACTGCGTGCAGTATTCTGCCTTTAGGGGTATACCGTTCGCGAAACCACCTGTTGGCGACCTTCGATTTAGGGTAAGTCCCATTTTGTTTTGTCTCGTCGATGTAATCACAGAACTTAATTCTAATTTCGTCAGTCTAAAGAAGGACATCTGAAGAATTACATTGCTTAATGTACAATATTAACAATAATAACGAGCAAACTTTATACGGCTTTCTACCTGAAAAATGCAGGACCCTATCGAAGCAGATCCGTGGACAGGAGTACTGAATGCAACTGAAAGCAGCGCCGTGTGTGTACAGGACGTTCCTGTGAAACCATCAGGAAGCGAAGATTGCCTATATTTGAACGTGTTCACCCCGATGGTACGCGTCGCCTCCGTTATAATATTGTAGGAATAGATTTCGTAATTCCTATGTGTTAGGGTGCCACGGAAAAGGGGGACCTCGGGCGATGGGACTCGAGAAGCCACGATGTTGCGGGTCCGCTGCATTCTGTGCACTGTGCAGTGTGCAGCCATCTAACTAACTCCACCAAGCCAGACCCTTCGAGGTTTCTTATTCCGGGCTCCCCCTTACGGGCTTTCCTGATCCCACAATATACACTATTTTTAATCTTTCATTTGTCTCGGGAGCATTACTCAATGCGTAAGGGAAAGCTCTTGATCCGCGTAATATTTGTTAGTTGAACTTCACGAAGATGGAAAGGCTACTACCGGTGATGATTTGGATCTACGGTGGCGCATATGCGGAAGGGTCTATATCGCGCAAAACATACGGGCCGGATATATTTCTAGAGAACAATGTGGTTTTCGTCGACATGAACTACCGTCTTGGACCTCTTGGTAACCGATCCCCCAACGATTTCCCCAATTCGATGAAAATGTTGAGCGGACACCTACGACGGTTTCGTATTTTTTTTAGGATTTTTGTCACTGAATATGGACGAGTGCCGGGGTAATCAGGCTCTGAAGGATCAGCACATGGCTATGCGGTGGGTGCAGAAGAACATCGCCAATTTCGGGGGTGATCCGAATCGAGTGACTGTATTTGGAGAAAGTGCTGGTGCCGTTTCCGTAATGTACCACTTAATTTCCCCAAAATCGAAAGGTAAGAATTCAAGAGTATTATATGTATTTAGTAAAGACTGAGAAAAGTCTTATGTAAATGAAACATTCGCATCAGTTACCTATACGTATAGGTACTACAGCTTACTCAGTCGATTGTCACACTTTACTCAATTTACCCCATACGATTGAATATCTTAAGGTGGGTATCCACTTGTTACGTATCCTCCTATCGTATCACCGTTGCGTGTCATCCGGTGATACGATACGCTGCAACGGTCTGTGATTTTTTCCGCGTATCATTGCTGATGCTGTTGCGTATCTTTCCATCAAATTTTGATATGCGACGGCGCGGTGCAACGCTGCCCGTCCATCTTGATACGCAGCGACGCCAAAATACGGGGATACGTAACAAGTGGATACCCACCTTAACACAGAGGTGCACGAAGAGCCGCTCGAAGCCGGAGGTGAAATGCCACGACGCGAGTGGCTCGGCGAGTCTGTTTGGCGTTCGCGACGAGGAACGGGAATCCCAGGCCGAGCCACGCGAGCCCGAGTTGATCAATCTTGGCGAGCCTTGGCGAGTATTTCACCTTTATGTTGCTCAGCTCCACGCTCGGCTTTGACCCGGCGCGGCGCCCAGAATTGCAAAGATGTCTCCGGCTCCGAGCGGCTCTTTGTGCACCTCTGATCTAACACAAGACAGTGTTTTCGATCCGTAACATAATTCTTGGAAAGTGTATCGTGGTCGGTTTCAGCAGGTTCTGCTCTGCAAGCAACAGCACTCAGAACCAGTGTTCACGGGAAATTCCCTGCGTAGTAGGATACTCTCGTCGCAGGGAGGGAGAACGCATGCGCGCGATGACGCGGTGACGTCAAACCAATCAACGCCAAGACGGGAAAGTATGGGAAACGAAACGGCGTCACGTCACTCGCTCGGCTTGACTCAGTGTTCACGGGAAAGGGCCTGATAGCTCTCGGCTACCCTCTGTTGCGCATGCCCGCGACGAGCTGTGACGTCAAACCAATCAACGCCAAGCTGGGAAACGAACCGAATCGACGCCAGTGGCTGGCTTCGTTTCCCAGCTTGGCGTTGATTGGTTTCACGTCACAGCTCGTCGCGGGCATGCGCAACAGAGGGTAGCCGAGAGCTATCAGGCCCTTTCCCGTGAACACTGGCTTGACTTGATGGTGACGCCGTTTCGTTTCCCATCCTTTCCCGTCTTGGCGTTGATTGGTTTGACGTCACCGCGTCATCGCGCGCATGCGTTCTCCCTCCCTGCGACGAGAGTATCCTACTACGCAGGGAATTTCCCGTGAACACTGCTCAGAACTCGTGACGTTTCGAATCTGCTCACACATGTAGAATACAATGCGATTGATGCTATTCCACAGGCCTGTTTCAACAAGTCATTGCTCAAAGTGGTAGTCCAATATGTCCATGGGCTTTCCACACACCAGAGGAGGCTGTCCTAGCAGCTCATGACCTTGGCGCACATATGGGTATTGCAGCCGAGACAAATGAACAATTACTGGACGCTTTGAAGAAAGCTGATATCAAGGACATAATAAAATCAGTCCACGACGCAATAATTGAGCGGTTATTGGTATGATATACCTGTATGGTATGGTATATATATATATATATATATATATATAAATAATTCAAAGGGACCGACGCTTCATGGGTTGCTTTCTAAAATGTGAATTCTCTCGCAACAGTTTCCAATCACTTTGCCATTCAATCCAACAATAGACGCTATTCCTTCTGACCCTTCGCCGGAACAAGTCTTCTTGGACGATTGTCCCATATCGAAACTGCAATCTGGGGACTTCCAGCACGTGCCTATGATATACGGGTACAATAAGGACGAAGGACTTTTATTTACAATAAGTATGCAGCAGTGGGCCTACTTCCATGCCATAGATATAGCACGATTCCTTAATATAAATAAGAATACAGCCATGCTTGCTACTCGAAAGCAAGGAAAATACATACATTCTCACTAAACACAATGCTTGCACTTTGCAGCAACCGAAGCATAAAAGTTCCATTCAGCTACCATGCTCTGATCGCCAAAGTAACCCTTGTGTTGCTTTTATAATATAATTAATGGGTACGGTCGTGCTCATATCTATGGCACAGAAGCGGAGTTTCAACTTTCAATTGGTGCCTCCTGAAACAAGTTCGATCTGTTTTTTTTTCCATGTGAATACTTCCAGGTCCGGATTTACTAAGGAACCAAACGGTAGAACGTCTAAACAAACTATTTGCGTTCGACATCACGGGTCTGAGCAGAGGTTTCACAAGCCTATTGAACACAGTTGCGACTGGTACACTTTCCGAAGTGACAGAGGTAAATATTGCCAGGATTGCGCTGAGCTTATGCGTGTTCAGATGGACCTACTGATTTCTGTGTGCTCTTCACTCTTCAGGTAGCGACAGCCTTTTACTTCACTGGACCTATCGATTCCACGCAAAGGATGTTGGCTAAATTCAATGGCGAGATACCCGTTTACTACTATCGACTGTCGTATTCGACGAACCTAAGTGGTCACAAACAGTTTGACTCACAGCTACGCGGTAATTTATCTCGATGCTTTCGCATGTGCTGTTCCTTGCAGTAAACGCACGCTCCACACACCAATACTTCTTCTACAGCTGACTCATCAACTCTCTTGTGTCGAATGTTTTAGGCACATCTCACGGCGACGATCTTCCTTTGCTATTTCCTGATGGATCGGGACCTCCCCTTGATCCGAACTCAGAGTACAACATGTACCGGAAAAACCTCGTCTCTCTGTGGACGAACTTTGCCAAATACGGGTAAGTAATCGGAACGCTACTTGATGAACGATAATTCAACATTTCCTTATAATAGTATTCTCTATGTCAGGCTTGGGAATTAAGTGATCTTCTCGGCTGATTTTCGGAAGCAACGCCCCTTTTCTCCCGCCGCGCGTCTTGGCTCCCACGACGGCCGTAATGCAGAATGCTCGAGCCACCTCAGACGCGTACCACCGACCACGTGAACCACGGTCCGCGCGTGACGCGTTGACAAAACAGAAAAGCATCGACAATCGTGCTCTCTGGGGCGATGTGGAAAGCTATAGATACGAATGTCGCCCTAATGCTCCACGCGCGCTTCACGTGCTACGGGCCTGAGGTGGCTGAGGACGTGCGGCCGGAGAAAGAGGGCGTTGCTTCTGAAAATCGCCCGAAAAGAGCACTTAATTCTCAAGCCTGCTCAATGTAATCTTTAATCGAAGAAGAAAACTCGTCTTTGCTCGAACTCGAATCGCGAAACAATGGAATAGTAGCTCCTATGCCTCCTATACATATGGAAGTTACTGGTGATCATCCTGACTGACAATCAATGATATCTGAATGCCGGTGAAATAATAAGTCGGAGCATTTATCATCATGTGTGTTTCTTGTGTTTGCAGGAATCCTACACCTAACGATCAGCCCATCAAGGGTGGAGTCTGGTTACCTTCTGGCAAGGAAGGACGGCAAATCGATTTGGGTAACGAGGAATTTAGGATGCATGGTCGATTACTGCAGCCCACAGCTCAAGCTTTCGCATCGTTTTACACCACTGTCCTGCCACATATATCTGCATGCGTACCACCGAAGCCTTGGAAATCTTTCGGCATATTATAAGAAAGACAAGACAGAAACTATGGTCCGAGCTTTTTATTCAGCCTGTTTGGCAAATGTAGGGAGTTTATCCAGGATAGCCACATAATGTACGAAGAACGAATTCTCCACTGTTTGCGAGAAATAAATTCTTAAACATACGATGTTTGAATCGATGAAGTTGACAATGCAAATTTAAATTTTTCAGGAATGCCCTTTTTGTCTCTTCTAGAGCCGCGCGGGAGGGGAGCTCAAAGCCAACGGATAGGGAAAACTGTAAGAGTGTAAGCAGCAGCGTGCGGTGCAGGCTCGTGCCCATAGGCTGAAATAACAGGCCCTATTGGGAGCCTCCAGAGCATTAATACAGTTTTCCCTATCCGTTTTACACCCACGTTATCATTGGCGTTCGAGCTCCCCTTCCGCGCGGCTCTGGCAAACATCATGGAAGCCGGCCGGCCTCGCAAAATCCAAATGCTCCATTTTTTCCAGTACACTAAAACATGTTAAGCATAAAGTTCTTCTACGCTAGCGTAGGAACATGTGACGAATTCAGGGTTCGTGCAATTACAAAGGCCGCCTTGTTTAGAGACCGAGTGCAGCAGAGGATGAATTCAGAACAATTAATAGAAACTATTAAGTTGTATGGGCCGTTGTATGCACCGGCCACCGATCCGTCCGAGATACCAACAGTGATACTGGGTCGAACAAAAATTTATCAATTCAAAAAATTTGCAAAAACTTGTCATCGTATTTTAATAAATCTTTGAACAAAGTCCAATGCTTCTCTTCGAATTTTCCCTTTTTTAATATTGTTAGGAAATGTATGTGGGTAGCAGCTCCTACGTGGAAGCTACTAGTGGACTTTAGTGGCCGAAGGGTAGATGAATGCTGGGCGCATAGCAAATCTGAATTCACAATTCGACGAATAATCAATACAATGTTATATGTACGTAAAAGTTATTGCTGCTGTTATTCCTAAATTCCTGTTAATGTGATATTTGTAGACGTTAGTGCAGATTCGCGTAAATGCAAGTAAAACTGGTGATTAATATTATTTTGGCAGTGTCTACATCTGTGCCCGTGTTCTCTTTCGCGTTATAGGAACAGTGAAAAGTTAAAAACTAAACATTTAATCATGCGGTAAGATAGGAAAACGATAAGGAAAATACAGTGTTTAAACTTTACGCCAGCGAAGGCCAGTTCGAGCCATTTGGGAGCCCGGGCTCCATGATGTTTACCATAGCCGCGCGGATGGGGAGCTCGAAAGCCAATTGCGGCCTTTACACGGACGTTCCTGCGTGGCACTTTTGCGCGCCACACGCCAGCGCGGCACGCATTTGGCGTGGCGTGCCGGAACGTCGGAAGGAGCCAGGCCTCGCAGGCCAGAAGATCGTACCCGTCACTACTTAGAGACAGCGAGTTCGGGCTCCCATTTCTACGTCGACTCCACATGCTTTTTCCAGGAACCAGCGCAGTCTTGTATTGTGTACTACCTGTTCCATGTATATTATCGATCTGCGAAACGATCGGCAAGACACGATCGCGATATACGTAGGTTTGCGAAAAGTATACGAATTCCTCGATATACCCTAGTAGCATTTTCGGTGGGATACAGTTGGGCCACGCACATAATATTAGTTGGCCAACAGTTAGATTTGGCACTTTTTTTCAGGTTGGGCCAACAACAGATGGCCAAGGTAGGCTTTCCTACTGTTGCCCAACCATTTATAAGGCCTACCGTACTATATGTAATAGTAATCCAACGGTTGGATTTTAAATTGTACTTATTATTTATAGGTAACGGGAAAATGTTAGAATTTCAACTGGTAAAATTAAAAAGTTAGGTGGACTCATTTTAAACTAGTTCTCTTCGTATATGCTGTGACCGTCTCCGGTTTGCGAGACGGTTACCGAATTCTATAGGGCGCGGAGACACCTCACAGGCAAAGTAGGGCGCAAGATTGCTCTCTCCCGGCCTATTTCGGAAAGATGTCGGTTTTCGGCACAGCGTGACGATGGTCGACGCGTGCACACCTTCGCGAAGTTAAAAAGAGCGTCTCGGGTGTTAGGTCCGGCAGTGTGACCCACTAAAGGTCGGTTTATACAGCGACCGAGCCGAGCCTTCCGAGCCTTCCGAGCCTCTATAGTATGCTTATGGACGGCGCCGGCAAGTTTCCGTCGAGCTCGGTGGAAGCTCGGAGGCCCCCCGCTGGGCCCGGGCTCGGAGGCCACTCGTTGAGACGGCTAGAAGGACGGACCGAGTCCGTGCCCTGTCGAAGTGCAACGCTGCTGGATTTTATGCTCCCAACACGTAGGGTAAATGCGAGAGACGCGGTCGATCTACCTACTGGCGATTAGTAAGGCAAATAAATACAAAAGTGAATAAATAAAATAAATAAAAAAAATAATAATAAAAAAAAAAAAAATCCTAACTCAACCATCTCACCTTTCTGCAGCGACAGATGCTCTTCTCGTTAGCTTTCAGAGGAAGAGTTAATATGGCCAAATACTGCATTGTCCCTCAATATCTCTACTATCTTATTATCCAAAATATTAAACGAAAATAAACTTAGACGTATATTTTAAAAAACGATTCTGTACACCACTGAGAAAAGAGGTTAAATGTAACCTCAATTTATCTTTTATAGCCTATAAATAAAAAAAAACACAGAAGGAAGCGAAATGACGCTATTCATTCAATTGTTTGGCTTCTAGAGAAGTAATTGGTCTGCACTTTAACGTGATTTTCCGTATAGAGTCTAAAATATGGCGACTCGACCAACTCTCCGGCACGACCGCGTCTCCAGGATTTACCCTAGAGGAGTCATACCTGACAAGCGAAGGTCCCGAGGTGTAGCTTCATGACTTTATTGCCTGCGCCTTTTTAGCTCGTCGAAAACGAGTGACTGATCAGTTCTGAACAAATCTTCGACCAGTGAAGACCTTTGAGTTCTATCATTCGGAATGTCTTATTCATTTCCTATGGAGCACTTAGCAATAATGGCAATTTTATTGGAAGAACCTCAAAACAGAAGAAGGCAAAGAAGATGGAGTGTCCACCCTCTGTGGAAAAACAGAAGCCAGCAAGGAGAATTTCAAATGTACAATACGCTAATTGACCACGAGGACAAATTTCACAATTATTTTAAGATGTCCAGAAATACGTTTGATGCCCTACTGAATAAAATCACACTACTAATAAGCAGAACCGATACAAACTGGAAGCGGTCGATATCACCGAGAGAACGGTTAGCAATCGGTCTGAGGTAGGTACAGAAGTTTATTTGTTACATGTGCAGGAAATAACAGAAAATAATAATAATAAACGTACACAAAACGCAGAATACAAATATGCAGGGTGTCCGCGGGAACAGTAAACAGCTGGATATTTCCTAACGTATTCAGAATAGAAAGAAATGTTTATATGCAATTGCATGGCTGACGGGAGCTAATTTACTAGCCGCGACAAATTTTTTCTTACATTATTATTTTAAAAGATACGATGGTCAAGCTTGGTTTTTTTAAATACAACTATATATGTTTTTAGAAATCAATTGATAGTGCGTTTCAAGACAGATTCAATAACCTGTAATGTACCCGTGTCCCTCCACGAAACGTAGTGATGTTGGATAATACTTATTAATTGCTATATTGGTGGCATTTTTCTTATTGTCTAGCCTTTGGGGCTGCCACTTCTGGCATAGACTATTGGTGGGTATCTGTTTCAAGAGGCAATGTCTAGCGCGTGCCACCCGTGGCGTAAACAAGACCACCCTCGGTGCTTCCTATTCGGTCGCGTTCTCTTCCAGTCAAAAAGAGTAAATTTGCAAACGCAATGTCGAAAACTATTTGAAATAATGTGTATACATTACAGGTTATTGAATCTGTCTTGAAACGCACTATCAATTGATTTCTAAAAACATATATAGTTGTATTTAAAAAAACCAAGCTTGACCATCGTATCCTTTAAAATAATAATGTAAGAAAAAATTTGTCGCGGCTAGTAAATTAGCTCCCGTCAACCATGCAATTGCATATAAACATTTCTTTCTATTCTGAATACGTTAGGAAATATCCAGCTGTTTACTGTTCCCGCGGACACCCTGCATATTTGTATTCTGCGTTTTGTGTACGTTTATTATTATTATTTTCTGTTATTTCCTGCACATGTAACAAATAAACTTCTGTACCTACCTCAGACCGATTGCTAACCGTTCTCTCGGTGATATCGACCGCTTCCAGTTTGTATCGGTTCTGCTTATTAGTAGTGTGATTTTATTCAGTAGGGCATCAAACGTATTTCTGGACATCTTAAAATAATTGTGAAATTTGTCCTCGTGGTCAATTAGCGTATTGTACATTTGAAATTCTCCTTGCTGGCTGCTGTTTTTCCACAGAGGGTGGACACTCCATCTTCTTTGCCTTCTTCTGTTTTGAGGTTCTTCCAATAAAATTGCCATTATTGCTAAGTGCTCCATAGGAAATGAATAAGACATTCCGAATGATAGAACTCAAAGGTCTTCACTGGTCGAAGATTTGTTCAGAACTGATCAGTCACTCGTTTTCGACCAGCTAAAAAGGCGCAGGCAATAAAGTCATGAAGCTACACCTCGGGACCTTCGCTTGTCAGGTATGACTCCTCTAGGGTAAATCCTGGAGACGCGGTTGTGCCGGAGAGTTGGTCGAGTCGCCATATTTTAGACTCTATACGGAAAATCACGTTAAAGTGCAGACCAATTACTTCTCTAGAAGCCAAACAATTGAATGAATAGCGTCATTTCGCTTCCTTCTGTGTTTTTTTTTTATTTATAGGCTATAAAAGATAAATTGAGGTTACATTTAACCTCTTTTCTCAGTGGTGTACAGAATCGTATTTTAAAATATACGTCTAAGTTTATTTTCGTTTAATATTTTGGATAATAAGATAGTAGAGATATTGAGGGACAATGCAGTATTTGGCCATATTAACTCTTCCTCTGAAAGCTAACGAGAAGAGCATCTGTCGCTGCAGAAAGGTGAGATGGTTGAGTTAGGATTTTTTTTTTTTTATTATTATTTTTTTTATTTATTTTATTTATTCACTTTTGTATTTATTTGCCTTACTAATCGCCAGTAGTAGATCGACCGCGTCTCTCGCATTTACCCTACGTGTTGGGAGCATAAAATCCAGCAGCGTTGCACTTCGACAGGGCACGGACTCGGTCCGTCCTTCTAGCCGTCTCAACGAGTGGCCTCCGAGCCCGGGCCCAGCGGGGGGCCTCCGAGCTTCCAACGAGCTCGACGATAACTTGCCGGCGCCGTCCATAAGCATACTATAGAGGCTCGGAAGGCTCGGAAGGCTCGGCTCGGTCGCTGTATAAACCGACCTTAATACATACGGTACGAGAGCTATCAGTTTCGCTCGCCGCGGCCTTAAATCGGGAGGCCGTACATCTTCGCTCGCGAGAAAGTTCGCGGCCGCCTAGCGGCCGCGGCGCGAACTCGGCTTATCGGCTCGGCGCCGTACGCTTGTGCGGCGCGTGACGTGACTTCGTCACAATGCTCTAAGATCCAGTATTGCCGTAGGGCATTATTAGTTGGCCCAGAATTGGTTATTCGTAGACAAATCACCGGAAGATGAGTGCAATATTAAACAGTTGGCCCAATAGATGGGGTTTGTAGGCGAAACTACTAACCACCTCCCAACTGATTCCCAACTGTTGGCTACCGTTGGCCAACAAAAATGCTACTAGGGTTAGCATTCATTGTGAATGCAGTTAGCTTCAGAAGCCGACCGCTGTGGTCGACTATTGAAAATTGAAAGGGAATGATGATCCAGTTACCGACCTCCCATAAATAAATAAATTATCCCATTTTTTTTAAATTTTTGAAGCGCATATAAAATTGTTGATTCTTTTTCAGTGGAATAGCATAATTTTCCAGTAAAAAATGTATAGAACTGAATTACATTTGTCGTTTCTATTCAAAGCACACTTATGTTTCTCGGGTTAGAAAACAGCAATGGCGCATGTAGAATCAAAATTAGTTTACAAATCACTTTAAAAGCATTTATTTTTTTTACCTATGATGGGCGCTTTTTGTCGCATTGTAAAGTTAAAAATTCAAAATATAATATAAAATTGTCATTTAATAAATTCTTTATTTCAGTACTTATTTCTTTAAGCTAAATAATAAAAGTGGTCGACTACTAGAGGGTGGCCGACTACTAGTGCTTTCACCCTATCTGATTCCGCGAGTCGAATATCTGTTTCCGCGAGTCGAATATCTCATTTCACGAGTCGAATATCACTCTAAACAAGTCACACGTATAGTTCATGAACAGAGGCCGCTGAATTCAGTCCTGAAATTATGGGTCGGTAATACAGTTTGGGCGGTGACACGAAGTCCCATAAAGTGATAGGTCTATCCTATCATCGACGAAGTATAGGATAGACCTATCACCTTATGGGACTTCGTGTCACCACCCAAACTGTATTACCGACCCATAACTCGAGGACTGAATCTGGCGGCCTCTGATCATGAACAGCGTCCAACTCCGGAACTACTCTGAAATGTGTTGAAATGCTGAAAGGTGTGTGCGTGCTTGTATACATCTGACTTGTTTAGAGTGACTGTTCGACATAGGGTGCGTTCCACTTGCGCCCAAATCGCCCGCAACGCCCGCGATTTTCATTAAGGTGGGTTCTCCTATACGCGACTGGACACAACATCAAGAATTTCAAAGTCGATTTTCTCGAAACTGAAGCGCGATATAAAAAAAAGTTACTCTTTCTTTTCGACTTATAACAAATAAATAAGTCGAAAAAGAGGAATAAGATTTTTTGATATTGTGCTTCATTTTCAAGAAAATCGACTTTGAAATTCTTGACGTTGTGTCCAGTCGCGTATAGGAGAACCCACCTTAATGAAAATCGCGGGCGTTGCGGGCGATTTGGGCGCAAGTGGAACGCACCCATTGAGGGCAGGCTTTCGTTACGCTACGCTTTGACTCGGTTTGTCAACGACTCACGTGGATTCACGTGGATTTTTCTCCGAAAATCTATTTCGGTGATCTGAAGACTATATGGCGCCGAAATATGGCTCTTCTTAAAAGCTTATACAAACTATAAATTGCAAGATGACATTGATTGTTAGTACTTTACGTGTTGTGGAACACTTAACTAACATTTTCGCGTGTCGTACGTCGAAAAATATTAAAAATTGACGCTGTTACTGACATTCCCGCAAATCTCCGCACTCCGCGCATGTCTAAATAAACGGTGCCCATCCTACGACACGTATAAATCATTGAGAACAAGGAATCCAAACGTTTTTGTAAAATTTTGTATTCGTAGTTTTCGGGACCCGAGAACATTTTGCAATAGTTTATTTATTACTTGGGAACGGTGGATTAGTAGTTAAAACTCTATGTTTCGTTACAAATTGATTGGCCGTTTCCCCTTATTAACTATTTTATATTTTTAGTTTTTTTATTATTCCTAGATATGTACATATGATAACACAGCTATTGTACTTTTTAAAGCACAAGTGGAAAAAAAGGTTCTGGATTTACGGACGTCGCGACTCGCGAGTGAGATGAAATGGGAGGGAATAAGAGAGAATGAAAGCAAGTGAGAAACGGCACGAAGGTCCTTTACGCGACAAACGATCAATCTGGCAGCGGCAACAAAGTATGATACATTGTCTTCTTGCGTTCTCCGTGCGCCTGATTTTCGCATGTCGATGTCGGTCCACGGACGAGCTATGCATAAACGCCCGTATTGAATTAGATTTCACTTTCTTCTATAAATTCTGCAAAAGCAGTAATCAGTAGCTAAATGCGGAAAACATGTATGTACAGTGTGCACATGCTAAGCTAATTGTAAGATGAAATTTTTACATTCTCTGTTTCGTCTTTATTCGAGCATTTATGGAAAATTAGTGACATTTTTTTAATAAAAGGAAAATTAAACACGACGTCATTGGGACAAGTAGGTATGTACATATGAGATGGTGCTGAAAGAAACGAACTGTTTTTTATATGAAATATGCCCTTTTTATTTATATATTAAAATCTAATTAACACTGCTTTCGAGGATGAATCTACACTTCTGGTTCGGTGGACATTTCTAAAAAGAATTGCCTCAGAATTGGCAGAAATATAGCTGGGCTCCGAAATGAGTGTAAGTTCTAAAAAAAATTCTAACTTCGTTTTCCTGGGGTGCGAGTTCAAGTCTATGTTGCACGGTTTAATTTTTTCATTAGCTTTACTCGTTAAACTAATTTTTTACGGTTTAATTGTTTTTTTTTTCAATGTACCTATATGTATAAAAAAAACACGCAATCAAAGCAGAAATGTATGCATGACATACCGTTCTTACTAGTCTCCTAATATACTTTAAATTCTAATTCTAAGTAATTTAAATAAATTTTACATTATCACTTAATGGGACAAAGAGGAGGAGGAAGTATAAGTAACGGATTCATGCGGAATCGGAGTAACTGTAGGAAGGGCGTCGTGTTTGGAATGTTTGGATTTCCTTTCATCTGGAAAATTTCATACAATATGTTACAAATACTGTGATGAAAATAAAATAGAAAATATAAAAATTTCATTTTTCAATAGCATAGACGATTTTGTCTAACACGCGTTCCCGCTTATGGTTACTGATCGCTACCTGGCCGCGCGAGCGAGCTGCGGCACGAATAATTTTTTTCGTTTAAATTAGCGATCAGGCCCGCCGCGCACGTGAAGGATGCAGTATCAGACGCTCGAAAGACGAGAGCGAGCCAATGTTCCGAGATTCGACTCCGAGATTCGACTCCGAGATTCCACTTGTCGAATCCACTTGTCCAAAATTCACTTGTCCAAAATCCGCTTGTCCAATCCGCTTGTCCAAAATCTGCTTGTCCAATCCGCTTGCCAAAATCCGCTTTTCCAATCCGCTTGTCCAAAATCTGCTTGTCCAAAATCCGCTTGTCCAATCCGCTTGTCCAAAATCCGCTTGCCCAACTTTCTTTTGTACGCTGATGACCTTAAGGTGTTTAGAGTGATTCATGGCTATCATGATGCGGTTATGATGCAGTGCGATCTAGATAGATTTGGGCAATGGTGCGTATCTAATAATTTAAGGCTCCATACCTCTAAGTGTGTGGTGCTTAGGGCTGTGCGAGGGGGGCATTGCGTGAAGTTTCCGTATCAATTAGCGGGGGCTACTCTCTCCGAGGTGTCTGAAGTTGTTGATCTGGGTATCTCAATGAAGTCGTGTTGTGACTTCAGAAATCACTATATGCGATGTACTGCGAAGGCAATGCGTGCCCTTGGATTCATCTCCAGGTTCGCATGTCACTTTAGGAATGTCGAGGCACTTAAACTCTTGTATATTGCTCTTGTGAGGCCGCATCTTGAATATGCGTCAGTCATTTGGAATCCGGTCCATGGGAAATATATTAACTTGATTGAGAGGGTACAACACAAATTTTTGAGATTCGTTGCTCGGATTTTAAGGAGTCCTATGGATCGTGCTGATCACGATTACGGCCCTATAATGGCTAGGCTGAACTTTGCCACTCTTGCGGATCGGAGGGATAATGCGGATTTGATGTTCCTGTTCAAGGTATTGAATGGTTACTTCGATTGCCCTGAGTTGGTAGCCTCCGTCTCCTTTGTCGTGCCGCAAAGGGTTTTGCGACCTAGACCTTTGTTTGACTCGAGGTTACCCCGTTATCGTCATTACTCCGTTGACCACATGAACCGTGTTATGGTTGTTGCCAATAAGTATTCTAACAGGATTGACTTGTTTTTTGGGTCCTTGGAGTCGTTCCGTGCGCGGGTTCAGGGGCAAACTGGTCGATCGGGGGGTCATGAATAATGAGTTGTAGGAAGGCAAATCACGGATAGAGCGTGGTCAGGTGGTCGCTCAATAACTGAGGAGAATGATGTTAAATAGAGATTTATTAAAAGTGATCTCGCACGGGACGGTTCCTCCGGCCAACGTCTTTCGTCGGTCGCCAACAGAGAACTGTTTCAAACGCATTCGAAAATGTCCTTAAGGGAGGTTTCTGCCTTGTTGGGTCAAAAAAAAATTTTTTTTTTTTTTTTATGTATCGGAAAGAGCCAATGTTTAAGAATACGTACAGCAAATTGCAAGTCGATATAAATAAAATTCGCAAAGTTATAGGCCGACGAAGAGAAGCGGGCACCGCGCCGCAGGTATGAAATTCGGAGCGCTTGAGTCGGCGCGGCGCTATAAACCGCGACCGATGCAGGCTAGATTCGCGTCCTGTGTAACAAAATTTTATGATTCGTATTGTCTATATTTTTGGGTTTTCCCAAAAACCCTTACCTTGCAGCTGACTCGAAAAGCGTCCTCAGTATGATTGGCACCTCGAAGAGTAACGGACGATTTTCGAAGTTAAAACCGTGGTGCAAAATGTTTACAACAAAAAAATTCAATCGCGAGGAAAATGAGCGACCTTGTCACAAGGCAAAAAAACGGCGATTCAGTGGTAATCGGCATACCAGGGAAAACGAAACATTACACGCAAGTACGTCGGCACAAAAGCTAATGAATTCTAGTGATACTGAAATCACCATTGATCCTATGCACGGGTACCGCATTATCAATTTTATTTTTGTGTTTTCCACACTTAGCGCCCTATTAAAATGCAAGAAATGTGAAAGTGACGTAAAGTTTAACGTGAAAGGTGAACAAGGTTTGGGATTCAAGCTCTGTGTCGTGTGTGATTGTGGCCCCACCGAAATTGATTCTAGCCCGAAAATTTCGAACAAATCTTTCGAAATCAATCGACGAATCGTGGTTGTAATGCGTTTACTAGGAATCGGGTTGCAGGGTATAAACCTTTTTTGCGGCATGATGGATTTGGGACAAGGAATTGCTAACAGCACATATTATGCATGCTTGGAAAATGCGTTGACTGCAGCGAAAGCCACGGCCGACGTACTCCTCGGAAAGGCTGCAAAGGAAGAAATTGAGAAAAATGCTGCAGCGGGAAATGAGCCATCTCATTTGACAGTTTCATGTGATGGAACTTGGAGCAGGAGAGGTTTTTCATCATTGTTTGGCGTAGTCACTCTGATTGGAAAATATTCCAGTAAGATTCTGGATCTTGTTGTGAAATCCAAGTTTTGCCAATCCTGTAATTACTGGAGTGGCAAAGAGGGCACTGAGGAATTTGATAGCTGGTACGAAGAACACGAAGAAATCTGTGCATGCAATCACACTGGAAGCGCTGGAAAAATGGAAGTCGATGGTATTATCGAAATGTTTACACGATCCGAGGAGCTTCACGATGTAAAATATACCAACTACATAGGCGACGGGGATACGAAAACCTTCAAATCACTTCTGGAAATACAACCGTATGGGGAGGAATTGATCGTGACGAAGAAAGAATGCGTTGGACACGTCAAAAAGCGAATGGGGTCAAGATTGAGATCCGGAAAAAAGAAGACGAAAGGGGTTGGTGGCAAAGGTGGTGGCAAATTGACGGATAAATTGATTCGTGACTTGACCAATTACTATGGTTTGGCAATTATCAGAAATTCTGATTCTGTGACTGATATGAAAAATGCTATTTGGGCGACTTTCGATCACAAATGCTCGACAGATGCGAAGCAAAAGCACGACAATTGTCCACCCGGGTCTGACTCGTGGTGCAAGTGGAGACGCGCAGAGGCAGGCAACAAATTGCATGATTTCAAACACGAACAACCACTTGCGACTGAAGTTCAGAAACTCCTTCATCCGATATATTCAGATCTGTCGTCAGACGATCTGTTGCAACGCTGTTTGGGCGGACATACGCAAAATAATAACGAAAGTTTCAACGCTGTCCTCTGGAGGTTAGCTCCAAAACACATTTTTTGCTCGAAAAAAATTATCGAACTGGCAGCTTTTATTGCCGTATGTATTTTCAACGAAGGTATCACCCCGATACTGCGTATGATGGAAGTGATGGGCATCATAATTGGACCTGAAGCAAAAATAATGGCCAACAAAAGGGATATGGTGCGCGTGAAAAAAGCTGACGCTACACATTCCGCAGCATCAAAAGAAGCAAGATTGGCCCGAAGACTGGAGCGGACAGCTCAAGAAGAACTTTTTGAAGAAGAGGAAGGTATCCTCTATGCTCCTGGCATAGCAGATTAGGTGTAAGTATGAAACTTTTCATTTTATTCGCACATAACCTTCGGTTTAACTTTAAACGCGTTTTTCTCGAAACTACATTTTTCAAGTTTGCGGAAGTGCTCCTACACGCCCTAGTTAAGCAATCTTTATGAAATTTGGCAGGCACGTGTACAACAAACGTCTTCATTAGTTGACCTAGAATTATAAAAAAATACTCTACTGTTTTTATTTAATGAACAAAAAACTGCAAAAATTTTTGGTGAAAAAAAATAAAATCTCTTCGATCGCTCACTATTGTTTTATTTTCCAATTTTTCTTCTTGATTCTAGGTCAACTTATGCACAATATTGTACAAAGTAAAAATATGTATCATTTTTTTGCTTCAGATCACCTTTCCGGGACTTAGGACTTCCGCAAGCGATAAATGTAATCGCCCGCGCACCGACATACGTGGCTCCTCCCACTCCCACTACCATGTTTTGTCAAACTTTAAAAAATATGTTTATGTTCAATAAAGACCGCTTAGTCAACATACCAAATATCAACATTCTATATTTAATACTTTTCGCATAAAAAATTGGTGGAATATCGAACCTTTTTTGGTTCAACAAGGCAGAAACCTCCCTTAACGGCTACGTGACTCACAGTCATCTCGCGGCCAATACGCCATCGATGGTCGCTCGCATTGTCGCCTGTTTATGGCACGGCCTGTAACCCTACCCACAGCCGTCTTTAATACTAGCCGTGCTGAACAACGTGGCAACACCGCTCATGTAAGAATCGGGAGTCCGACCGAGTCCGACTCTTGAATCTTGGGAGTCTGGCACGTGTTGCGGCGAACTTTGTTGATAGACGTTGATTAACGCTTTTTTAGAAAAATTGATACAAATATACGACATTTTTTAATAATTACATACCAAATAATATATAAATACTACAATTTTTTGTGGTTCGGTAAATTTCCTCACCACCTCAGGGGTATTACCATGGCGCGTTACCGTTTGAATCATAAAGTGGGTGGTTCGCCAATAGCCATATCATCCCACATAATAAAATAAAATAAAAACGTAACAAAAATAATAATGTGATCAAAACTGAAAACAAAAAATAACAATAATTTGATCTACCCGAAAGAAAACATTAAAAAAAATAACAATGATATATAATCTGCCTGAAAGAAAACAGAAATAATCTTTGAAATAAATTAAATAGAATGTTAAATCTTGAAATAGAGTAGTAATCAAATAAAACAAACTACATATATACATACATATTAAAGAAAATACACATTTATAAGTTAAACTTGTTACTAATCTAACTAAAAGTCTTCAATTTTCGTTTATTAGAAGCAACATTTCTATTTATATCTAACTGATTATTGTTTTTATTTTTGACATAGTCATTCAATAAAATATTTTAAAAAACAGATAATAATTTAAACAAAATATCGCGGTAATCTTTTCCACAAATACACGTTTCAGAAAATGGCAAGTAATCCGAATCTGATCTGATACTAAGATATGTTAATTTACATAAAATATTTTTGTGATTTTCAGACCGCAAAAATTGAGATTCCAAATGATTATCATTTATTATGGCTTCCATTATTGCACACATATGAATCAATAAGGTTGTTACTTCCTCAGTGGGAATAGAAAGGCCTCCTCTTTGTAAATGATCAAAATATACATTTCCTACAGTGTTTCCTTTATCCTCTACAATCAATAATTTACAGATGTTACAATTTAATTTTTTGGAAACAGAATGAGATCCATAACCGGATATATAAATTTTAATTGAATCGTCTAAAACAGATTCAGATAAATATTCATTATTAAATACTTCTAAAAATCGAGTTACATCAACCGAAAAATCATGACAATCATTGTTGCTGTTGTTACAATTCTGAAATTTATTTTGTATGTCAGCAAAAGAAAATGAGTTTCCTGATTTTTTAAATATATGTTTCAATCTAATTTTTTTTTCGGCATAAATTACTTCATCATAGGAAATATGATAATTGCACCCGGACAAAAGTCTATAATTTCCAAATCGTTTCTCTAATTTCTCAGTCGTAAATTTTCCTGGTAAAAGATATGATATATCAAAATTTTTAAAGCAATACTCCGTAAGCAATAAAAGAACAGTAATACTTTGATGAAGAGCTGTGAAAGTATCTGAGGTTAAATGACCATTTGTTTCTAAATTTTGCCAACAATTCAACCAAATTAAAAATTTCTTTAAAAATTCACATCTAAAATCATTAAAACTAGAAATTGGCTTACAGAATTCATTTCTTTTAATATTACCTTTGAAACTACTTGTGTTATTCACAATATCCCACCAATTCCGAATTATTTCTAAAAAATGTGCAATGTCACTGTAATTAAAATCTTTCATAGATGCTATTGTCGAATGATGAAAAATATTGTCGACAAGGTAAACCTTCTGTCGTTCGAGATTGCTGGGATATAATGATTTGTAATTTAGTTTATAAGCTTTTTTGACAACCAAATGTTTTTCAGAATCATACACAGTACGTAAATCATTAAATTTAGCTATTCTTACTTCATTCGTGTAAAAATCAGGAAAAATAAAAGCTTTATCCAAATTTTTTAAATTTAACCAGTTATTTCTTATATTTTTCATTATATGAACAGTATCAAAAGATAGAAAAATGGTTTTGTCAGATTGAGAGGGATTAGGAAAACTTATACCATTACTAGCTAATTTACTAAACATGTTCCTATTGATTCTATGATTATCAGTGACGATGCATAATAACTCAAAACCACATTTTTGAATAAAATCAATGACTTTATGGGTGATTGGTACCATTTGCTCACCCGTAATATTGTAAACTGGTAATAATTTGACAATTTCTGAAAAATTTCCAAAAGCAGAACATATCATGAACGCTAAAATGGTTTTTGCTAATTCATCGGAATTTAAAGCATAACCCGCGACCTTTTTTGCTCTATAATCTAATTTTGCTGTTACATAAATTTCATCGATTAATAAAATTACTATTTTTTCTTTAGAGGTTAAAGTTGAAGAAATATTGTAAAGGTAATGCTCATTTTTAACATTATTTTCAGGAGAAATATCCATATTTGAAGAGAGATGTTGCAGGTACCTCTTATGTGGTAAAATAAAAAAACTTCGTAATAAGTTATATGCAGCCGATGATTGTGAATATAACATAAAAGCCATAATAATAGTTCCTGAACTGAATCTATTTTTTTTGTTTCTAATTTGTTTTATTTGATCTATTACTATTTCAAGATTTTTAACATTTAAAAATTCAATGGATTCTGCAATAAGATATGCTTTATTGAGTTCATCCAAAGATTTGTCAAGATGTTTTTCAATAACATTAGTATCATTAACAGGTACATCAAGTAGCGCGAATCTATATCGGGCCAATAAATTTTGAAGTTGGGACCACCTAGATAATATCATGTCAAGAGGCAATACCCACTTCAAATCGTTGAATGAAATCTCATTACCTTGATGAAAAACTTGTAATTTCATTTTGTCATTAATTACAATTTGAATATTAAGTACTAAAAGATCATTGTCAAAATCAAGTTTATAAAAATAAATTCTAGAATTCGCTAATTGAATATTCCAACATTCTGAAATTTCAAGTTTCTCTTTATACTTACTTACTAAATCTGAAAAATTTTTAATTAAATCTAAGTCTTCAAATTCTTGAACTATACGTTCATGATTTTGAATGACTTCTTTTCTACGTTGTTCAGGATCTTTCCTTTGTGGCAGTACAGGCTTTGAAAGATAAGTTGGTAAATTGGGAAAAATAGAAGGTACTGCATCCTCTATAAGCTTTGGACACCTCAGTAAAATATTCTCAAGTATTCCACTAGAAGAAGCAACTTGTTCATATCTAAGAATATCATTATCGGCAAAATGAAGACTACAAACAGCAGAGTACTTTGTAGGTGTCCAATGTTTTCGCGGAATAGCAGCTACCCATTTTTTTCGCAATTCTTCATTCTTTGGAAATAAAAAAACGGAAACATAATTGTTTGATTTTAAAGTGCTATCATAATTCCCCTTGCAACCGGGAACGCAGCAACGTCGTGGCATTGTTAATTTAGAAAATCTTACTGTAAAAAACTAAAACGAAAAAGACAAAACTCTAACCTCTACTAAGCAACTGTGCTACACACAAATGGAAGAAAAATCAACGTAATTAATAAAATAAATAAAAAACCTGTACTACATTACATATCCTATTGCACTACACTATATTTATTGCACTATATCACATTTTATTTTCATTAATGGCACAAATAAACATTTATTAAACCCGCGGACAGCTACATCGACTGGGTTACGTTTATACCAAAACCGGACTCCCGCCCTGTTGCCAGATTTATGTTCAGCACGGCTAGTATTAAAGACGGCTGTGCCCTACCCTAAACTAACAGCCCCTCAAGCGGTCGGCCGACGATCGGCCAACTGTCTGGCTTATCTCCCTTCACTCGACACTATCGTCATCAAAAATGCCTACAGAGTCATGATTTTTGTTATACTTACTATTAACTTACTTAGTTAAGATTTAGATTCAGTTATAACTCATATAATTTGTATTAATGTGTATTAATTAGGGAGACTGTATTAGTTCTTCGTGTTTATACTTTCTGTAAACTATGGGATTTTCCCGTTTATAATAATAATAATAATAATAATAATAAATCCGCTTGCCCAATCCGCTTGTCCAAAATCCGCTTGTCAGGCATCCGACGCGCGAAAAGAGGCATTCGACGCGCGAAAAGAGGCATTCGACGCGCAAAAAGAGGCATTCGACTCGCGGAAAGAGGCATTCGACGCGCGAAAAGAGGCATTCGACTCGCGAAAAGAGGCATTCGACGCGCGAAAAGAGGCATTCGACGCGCGGAAAGAGGCATTCGCCGCGCGGAAAGAGGCATTCGACGCGCGAAAAGAGGCATTCGCCGCGCGGAAAGAGGCATTCGACGCGCGAAAAGAGGCATTCGACTCGCGAAAAGAGGCATTCGACTCGCGAAAAGAGGCATTCGACGCGCGAAAAGAGGCATTCGCCACGCGGAAAGAGGCATTCGACGCGCGAAAAGAGGCATTCGACTCGCGAAAAGAGGCATTCGACGCGCGGAAAGAGATAACAATAATATTTTGGAAGGATGTTAGGTCATAAAAAGTTCACAAATGTAGCGTAAAAGAACGAAATATCCAATAAACATTTATTGTCATGTAGTATATAGGTTACATTTTCTGTCACTTCGAGGATCCGAAAATCATCTCCTCGAAGTGACAGAAAATATAACCTATATACTACATGACAATAAATGTTTATTACGCGTTGCATTTATATAATATCCTTAGCGGTCTTCAGGGACCGTGTACTTAGGGGACTGTCACCTCCTTAATTCTTAAGTCATAAGTATTACGTGTTATATTCTGTCGTTTTTTCGTTTTGCGCTCTTAGTGGACTGTTGTGTTTTTATGTTTTGTTTTTTCTGTATATTTTATGTTTTTTTTTTTTCATTTATTTATATCCTTACTATGTGCTGTACTTACAGCATTACCTTGTTAAAAATTTTGAACTCTAAAGGGTTCTCCCGTTAATACAATAATAATAATAAAAAAAAAATATTTCTGATCGAAATGTATGGAAATAAGTGCAAATTATGCTTCAATCAAAATCTATTAGTAAATGGAATTATGCAACATTTTTCTTGAAATTAGTCGTGACATTCAAGCCGTTTTAGATTTTAAATTCTTCCTAAGATTTAATTTTAATTCCTACCACTCGTAGCATTGTAATCTTATTTTAGACTGAATCGATAACGTTGGGTGTGACACGAAAATGGTAAGGGGGCTCGCGAGCCCCTCGAGCCTGTGACACAAAATTACATTGGGTGATAGGTCTATTCTATACTTCGTCGATGATCCTATACTTCGTCGATGGTAAAATGAATTCTCGATCGGTAAAATGAATCAACGATGGGTTTGCATGGTTTGTTCTATTTCATGCATTTCTTCGATGGTGTTGCGCGATTTATTTCATGTCGTCGACTTCTGTCACTCTGTCATGCATGCCATCGATGTGTCTACTTACATTCCCTGCTCTTCCTCTCCTTCATGTAATATCTCCACGCCGATCTTTTCTTATATAGTTTCCTCTGAAGTCCACCAAGCCATTACTAACATAACACATAACATAGTTGATTGTTTCAGCTTTTCAGGTTCACCTTGTCGCGGGGAAGGGAGACAGTGAAATAATATATTTAAAAGAAAATAGTGAGGTATTCCACGTTACATCATGAAAGCATGTCTTCCACAAAGAATGTTTCCCAGCCCCAAAAACCCCCTCCTCGCGCTCATCCTCACCCTCAGCCCCCAAAAACCCCCTCCTCGCGCTTATCCTCACCCTCAGGCCCCAAAACCCCCTCCTCGCGCTCATCCTCATCCTCAGCCCAAAAAACCCTCTCCTCGCGCTTATCCTCACCCTCAGCCCCAAAAACCCCCTCCTCGCGCTCATCCTCACCCTCAGCCCCCAAAAACCCCCTCCTCGCGCTTATCCTCACCCTCAGCCCCCAAAAACCTCCTCCTCGTGCTCATCCTCACCCTCAGCCCCAAATACCCCCTCCTCGCTCATCCTTTGATATAAAGATAAGAACTTTCTTTAAATTGCAATACTTTGGTAGAATGTAAGAATATAACATGTAACTTGAAATGTTGCTGGATTGTTCCGACCCGACCCCAGATCACGAGTATAGTGTTAAGATAGAAGGATAAGTGGCAGTTGGAATATTTCAGCAAGATACTGGAACTGACGGGTTTTTGACAATTTTTAAAGTCCTCTCTGCTTCCGCACCTTATTGAAATATACCAAGTTGCATATACCTTGCTGAGGTATTCCTGCTTAGTACAAACGTACTGTATTTTTTAAACAAATTCGGACCTAATTTCGGGCGTTTTCATTTTTCGTAGCAAGTTTCATCATATTTAGTTTCAATTCTAACCCCTTGTAGGTTTGCGTTCGAATTCCACTCTGAATCGATAACGTTGGGTGTGACACGAAAATGGTAAGGGGGCTCGCGAGCCCCCCGAGCGTGCGACACAAAATTACATTGCGTGATAGGTCTATCCTATTACCTGGTCTGTGGTGTGACGAACGTGGACGAACGTTTTCATTAGATGTACATAGTAGCGCCACCGTACTTGATCATATACCTAACCCCGTGTTTATAATTTACTTCTGCGTTTAGAACAAATATTAAAATAATTAGTTCGATGTATTTTAATACATACGAAATAGTATAATGGGTTTCTTAGCATTAGGACATCTACTTTCATTCATCTTCGTGGTAAGCAGTGACGTTTGTTACGTACTTAACCTATTCAGTCTTGTTGAGTACGTGTCGGAAAATAATGAAATTCGCTCTGTTTACCGTACAAGTTCGGCACGAGAAACAATATGGTTGCGTGTTATTTGCCTCACTTTTGTTTTCAATTAAGTGACATGTAAAACTGATTACTGTCCTTCAGGTGAATATCGCGAGAGCCGACTTTTCGGCCGACGATTGTAAAAGCCTGGGTTTCAACAAAGCCAATTTACTCTGCTCTACATGTGAAGAATTTAATAAACGCGGCTTGACAGAAATATGGCAAGTAAATACACAAATATAATGCGACAGCAACTCTGTTCAGAGAAAAGGCAAATTAACGATTCATTAATTATCCCAGGGACAACTGCAAACAGTGTTGCTTGAACGACGATGATTACGATACATCTGGTTTAAAACGTTATCCACGCGCTGTTCTCGAAGTCTGCACATGCAAGTTCGGTGCATACCCACAAATTCAAGGTACAACAAATTATTGACGAGCACGGCGTGGATCCTATGTGTACATAAATTCTTATTGCTTTCAGCTTTCATAAAAAGCGACAGACCGAGTAAATACAAAAACTTGCAGATTAAGTATGTGAGGGGTCTAGATCCGATAATTAAATTATTGGACGAAGATAATAAAGTTGAAGACATTCTCGACATACATAAATGGGATACAGATTCTGTAGATGAGTTTCTAGCAACTCACCTTTCTACGGATTAACTGTAATAGCGACAATTATATATATATATTTGCATTTTATCCTGTTGTGTACTTTAAGTGGAAATAATTATGTTCTCTGCGTAACATTTATCTCTCTATTGGTGCTCCGTTCATTCGCATTATTAAAAGTATCATCCTTAACCCTTAGGCTGCCGCTATAGCCACTATATTGGCACGGTTCTACCCCCTCGATTCTATGGGACCTATTGACTACTCATACGTAAAAATTTTTGGAAAAAAAGGACCCCTATTTTTACGAAAAAATAGCGGCAGCCTAAGGGTTAAGCTTCCATGGCAACGGCGAACCATTTGAAATGCGTTCGTACAGGAAGGTGCGATGCAAAGCCAACATCCTAAACAGTTCTTTTACATTATTTATTTTATACATTCTACAGAATACAGAAGAATCCAATGTTGAAATGAACCGATTTTTAAATGATTTTAAAAATACAATGCCAGTTTTTATTACGTAATTGCTTGTTCAATAAACAGTCATTGTCTTGCATGATTTTGTTTTTTACACAGAAAGTCCGAATCTAAAGTAATAACGAAGATTGCAGCGACATTGTTGAGACACGTCACATGGCTGGCAGGAGCCAGCACTTGAATTGGACGCAAATTTGATCGTTGCGAATTAAATTACTTTATAAAGATACTAATAATAAAGTATAAAGACAAAGTGCACATTACCGTATGGAATTAAAAATTTCGATACTTTATAAGGCAATTGTCGAATAACGCATACTTTCCATATCGATATTTTTTACAACGCCGTTGATTATCACGTAAAAGATACATGTCCTATAGTAAAATTCTATCGTATCCTTCATAAGGGGGAGGGGAAATGAAATTGTTACGGTGTCCTGTGCTCGCCATCACAAAGTTTGATTATAGGTATTTCGTAAGTAGGCATAAACCGGATAAAATATGTATATTAATATCTTTTTCAATTACAAGATATCTTTAGATTTCTCAGTTATACATGCCTAATAGGAATAAACTTTACGAGTCTCACATTATGGTTATTACTTAAAAAAAAAAACCATTGACATATTTTGAGTACTATAATATCGATAGTACTTCTTGATATAGAATAGTTACAAGATAATCAGTATTAATACACGAGAGTACATCTGTAATCTTTCCTTCCCTTCGCTTCGAATCTATATATCTCGATTAAGAATCTGTATGCACTACAGTTCGTTACAATTAATAAGTAATTAAAAAACTTTATGTCGAATAAGCTTGGATAAACAGACAATCAGTTTACGCACCTTTAGCTACGCACGTGAATGGCATACGAATGGTACCGATACATTACTATTCATAGACGATAAAGACCGCGAATGATCGACACAGATCACCTTCTACTTTCGACGAATTCATTTTTATACATTTCGTCCGGAGAGGTTCGATAATAAAAAAAAAAAAAAAAAGAAGGGGAACAACTCAAATTATCCGACTATCAATAATCTGAAGAAATCTGGCAAACCGATGGTATCGAAGATGGGTGTGGTACTAAATGGATATTAATTAACTATTGGATATATCCAAGCTTACTCTTTGGAATAGAGATCACTTTATCGTCGCGCCCTTCGTGCTCTGGGGCTGCCGCGGCCGCGCGCGAAACCTCGGCCACGGGTCGGCTTTACTTGGGGGCTCTGATCTCTATTTTGATCTACCTTCGGCGCGGGTTTCTCGTGGTCAGTGTGCTGCTCTTTCTCGTCTCCGTCGTCTATTAAATTACCTATCTCCGCGTCATTGTCATTGTCAATATCGGCCCACACTTTGTCCACCGGCGTCTTCTTCTCCTGGGTATTGGAAGCATTCTGCGAGGCCTGTTCACTAGCGTTCTCGGTTTCATGATTCTCCTCCTCCTCGGATTCCGCGTCGGCCTCGAGTGGATCGTACTTCTCATCGCCGTCGGCTTTCTTCTGAGCGTTCGGGTTCTCGCTGTTTTCTTCTTCCGCTTCCTTCGGCTCCTCGTTATCTTCGTTCTCGGAATGAGTGACTTTGCGACGTTTCCAATTACTCTCGTACTCTTTATCGTTCTCCGCGGCGCTCTCATTAGCCTGTAAGTTACACAAGAGAAATTGCTTTACGCGGTCCTCGTTTAAAAACAGACGCATCGCGATAGAAATTTCGCGAGCAATCATTCGTACCTCGGGGTTTTCCGTTGATTTTTGCTCAGCATTTTGCTCGGCATTCGAAGTTAGAGATTTTACTTCCTGCACGAAATTCCGGTAGTGCGTGATGCTACGTAAATGAGCGTTCATATCGTCAGCTAAAAGCATGAATCTTCTACACTTTTCGCAGTAGAACCCTTGCACCTCTTTCACCAAGGATTTTCCTGCAACAACGCGAATCAATGGATTATATTCTGATAGAAGCGATGCTTCGATCGTGTCACTGCAAGCTTTGCTTACCGATAGAGATTTGATTCTGCCGGCAATATTTATAAGATGGGATCTTGAACTTCTTCTCACTCAAATTTTCAGTAATATCTGTAATATATTCTTGCTCTCCAGCAGCAGCCTCCTCTTCCTTTTCGTTCTTAGTATCAGGGTCAACGTCCTTCTCTTCATCTTCGGCAGTCCGTAATTCAGCTTCTCCTTTTGCAAGTTTTTCTGCGAACCAGATGAGAACAGAACGTTAAATATCCAAGCACTTTACTTAAATTACGTCCGTACACACCTTTCTTTTTATTCTTCCGCTGCTCCTCGCATTGCACAGCATTCTTCATGTGCGCGGGTGTTAAACAATGCTCGTCGTACTCGATACGCGACGGGAATTCTTTCACGCAGGGGAAACATCTCGGGTGCAAGAACGTTTTCAATTGTTGATGCTTCTCGCTCTTCCTGTGCGTCGATAGAGTCCCGTAGAAGTTCAGATCGCACATCGTACAATATTCTCTGACATTGAGATCCACGGAAACCTAGTAGCGAACACAAAGGTAAATACACTACGTTCATTACTATTTCTAACAGTTATATGCACCACCTTTTTCCCGCGACGTTTAGAATTGGTTAAACTAAGTTCACGCTGTTCTTCGGCTACTCTTAACTCGTGCCTCATCAGATCCACCTTCAATTTGTACGATTCGTCTAATTTCTCCATCATCAGCTGATGCGCGCGTCCTCGTAAATGATTTTCGAAAGACTAGAAGGAGAAAGGAAAACAACCTTTTACGTCCCACTGTAAAATAGATTGCGTATAGAAAAACAGAAAATAAATACACACGTATCCATCCCACATATGCTTGTTACAAATATGACAGAACATGTGGCTCATCGGAACCTCCGCGTAACGGCTTTCGGCGTGTCTGGCTTCCGATTTCTTGCCAGTCATCTTGGCGTCCTTCTCGGTGGCGGACGTGTTCGCCTCCTTCGACGCGTCCTCCGTTACAGACTTGTCGTCGGACTTTTGCTCCGCATCCTCCTGAGGCTTCTCTGCTTCCTCGGTTTCAACGGCGTGAGTATCCTCGGCTTCCTTCTTCACGTCCTTCCAATCGTGCTTCTTGTCCTCGGACTCTTCGATCTCTTCGCTACTGTAGAAACAAACCGCATAATTTTTATCGCGATTAAAGACTCGGGGTTACTTTCATAACATTCTTGTTTCATAAAGATGGTTTAAACATTACTTTTGTTTAATGTGTTTAGTGAAGACACATGTACACAAAATTTTCAATGTCGATAACTAGAAAAAAAATCGGGCACAATATTAAGTCAAGCGAAGATAATTCACACTTCTCTCAAGGGCAGAAGTATTTGAATTACCTGTTATGAATAATGTGTATCGAAAGAAGAGCAGACGGAGCGTATTTTATATAATTATAAAATGCTAGTGTTATGGAACTGTAGCTAGTCTAACTTAAATTTGAAATGTGAGTTGAGAGTTTCGTCAACAATGCGGGGGGCGGGGGGGGGGCGTGTGAATATATACCATACTATATAGACATATGTATATATATCTGTATGTATACTTCTTTAAAACTCAGATAAGAGAAAGGGCACGATGCTGATTTTGTAGCGATTATACCATATATATATACGTAAGAGACACCGTACATACAAAGATAGGTGACAGAATGAGACTTACTGAAGTTTGAAGAAACTATTCACAATCACCAGGAGCTTACCTTTTTACAACAGGTGCTTCTGCTTTTTCATTATCAGAGGTCTTAACGTCCTGCTGTTCCTTTTTGGCAGCCTGATTTTGTTTAGAGGCAGGAATTGGTTTAGAAGATTTATCGTTGCGATGTTGATTTTGGTTTCCATTCATACGCTGACTGCCAGACTGGGGTGCACGAGATTGTTGTGCGGATGGACCACGTCGCCCAGCAGGGCCATCACGGGCGCGATTGCCCATCTAGTCATGTAGGTCAAACGACCAAACCGTCATAAGAAGGTATCTGATATAATTGCGATTCTTCTCGAATCGAATTTTTGTTGGTCAAGCAACCACTGGGATCTTTGAGGGAGAAAATATTTCTACTCGATTCGGAAGCAGGACGTATTCGGTGTTTCAGCGAACACCAATAGGTCAGTGTCTCCACGTCACGGTGGAAGGGAAAAGGAAAACAGTAGCAGATAGTCGAAGATGCAACCAATCATCGCATCGTCTAACTGTCTATAGGCAATGATCGTGCTGGATCGCAACGTACGATCGACGCTAAAACACATTTTTTTCCCTCGATTTTTCGATCGGTAGTTCGATAAACGTCAATGAAAAATAATCAACAAGAAGAAGACGTTAAGTCGGTGATAAGCGCAACCTGCAATCAATACTTTTCAGTAGCTTTTCTTCCATCAATTTTAGCTGCAATGACGAATAGAAGACTCGGGCAGAATATACATGAGCCAAGCCGGAGGGAGAACGCCTCCGGCGCTCTTTCCTGAAATTGACTGCGCAAAACCAGTTAACTTCCACTAATAGAAATCGCATTCCGAAATCAATGCACGTCTTATTACCGTGCTTTTTAACGAAATGACATTGCGACGGTAATTAATATGCCTCGGCGAAAATCATGCGTGGCAAAACTAGTCCAGCGATAAGAACTGCTTATATCTTAGTAACATCAAAGAGTAGCCCACATAGTACTTCATCCATTGATTGAAAGCCTCGGTGATGGATCGATCAATGAACATAAGAAGGAGAATTTCAAATTTTTCTGATTAAGGATTAGTGTTGTTGATGTAAAAAGAAGTGTGGACTAAAGATTGCCCTTTTACAGTTTTCCTCCAAACCGATCTTCGTATATCCGCTGAAAATTTACATACGTTCATACCTTGTTGTACGGTTGAGGTCGCTGGTTCTTCATAGGGTGCCTTACGGGACGGTCGTTAAAACGCCCCGAAGAGAAGTTCTGCTGGTTTTGAAAGTTCGGCCCGGGTCCGGAAAAATTATTCCCAAGGCTGAGGAGCGACGGTACCTGCTTTAAATGCACAAGTGCGTTCGTACAACGTCGCGCGTACAATAATGGTGAGCGAGGAAGAAGGATGCTTCCGGAAGATGTTTTACCTGCGGCTGTGCTTCTTGTTGTTGATTACGCAGTAAATTCGTAATAAGGTTGCTGGCTATCGCCAGCTGCGCTTGCGGCGACGCCAACGAGAGATTATTGTTCGGGGTCGGCAAAATTCCTCTGCCGGGCATCATCCCTCCTTCCCAGGGATTCATTCCGCCGCTACCTCCTCCCATTCCGCCACCCATGTTACCGCCCATACCGCCGCCTCCGCCACCCATGTTACCGACTCTTCCTCCGCCGCTGCCACCGCCTCCGCCGCCTCCGCCTCGATTATTGAAGTTTCGATTCCCGAAGGAATCTCGTTTTATTCCTCGGTTGAAAGACATTGTACCTAAAGAAGTAAGTAACGATATTATGGGACGCTACTTTATTACGACATATTACTATTATTCGCTGTTATAGCTCGAATGTATAATTTTTATTAACAATAAACTCGTATAACTCCGGTTTCCATACATGATAACTCAAGTAACAAGTGTTTACTAAACGATGTATCGTCCGATCGCATGATCTCGTAAAGTCTTCATATTGCACATTTTTAATTTAAAAATGGAGTATGGAGAGACGTCTATTTTCGCTACGAGAAGCTAGATAACTTTCAGCGGTTTGTTCCGCCTCGACGTCTCTTTAGAAATAAAAGATTACGCGGCTGTAGGCACTGTGGCTTGCGTAAATCAAGGAGCGGATGTAATATAGAACGAAGGGGATAACTAATCGCGATATCTTCGATTGATGTTTTACATACCAAACGACGCCGTACAATGTGACTAACTGTTAAATTTCAGCAATGCCTACTACGGCGGAAATTTTCTCCCATTCGACGCGAGAATTATCTAAATGAGGTTTCGCGACGCCCGGCGCGGTATTTCTCCTTGTTAGAACATAAAAGTGAGAAATTACTTACCGGAAAAGCAGCAACCTGGTCGCGACACAAGAAAATGAGGGAAAACGGAATGCTCAGGGAAATGGAGTCACCAAGCGTCTATCACGAACTAGAACGATGAAAGCTGCGTGCGAAATGGTCGACGCCCGATGCGACGCCGCGCTTTGATTGGTCGATTCCATAACCGCGTGCTAACTTTCACGAAACTGGACAAAATTCGTCCATGAAAATAGCACCCTAACGAACATACTTCGATATTTCTTAAGCGTTACACGTGCAATTCATGATCGGCAGCCGAGCCCTCGCAGTTCCTGTTTCAATTTCCCACGATTAAATACCAGAAGTGGACGAGGTTTATTGGTAAATCATTAAATAAACTTATTAAGATGTCCTCGCCTAAGCGTAGTTAAGATACCATTTAGCGGAACTAAATATTATACCGTTCTCCTTGAAACCGCCACCGGTGACGACCGGCGTTCGTGAAAATAACAAAAGCTTCTTTAATTAATCCTTTATCTTCGCGACACTTTTAGGATCCAATTTCTGTATTTAATGGTGAATCACAATGACAAAGCAGAGGCCTGTTTCGTGCGGTCTTGATTTCTGTGCGGTACCGGACTTAAGTGATTGCCTTTTAACAGCGAATTCCTCGAAGTAAGTTACAACAGACCGTACTATGTATTTATTCGATAACACCGCTACTATTTAACACGTTCGCAGATATGAATTCATATGCGTCCCACTCGTTCACCCGTTATTCAAGAGGGAATTCGTCTGCGCCGAGAAAAGTCGTTCCGGTCCGTTTACCAGACCAGACTTAGTGCTGTGCACTTCCGGTAAGCGATTCGATAAATACGTTCATGTTTCTAGGCGAGTAATCGTACTTGGTTTTATAGATTGGAACAACTTGATTATCGGTAAACTATCGCCGCACATTAAGGTGGATTCGAAGAATCCTATTATAAAAAGAAACAGCGAGAAAGCTTTACTCCAAGAATTGGCGTTGGCGAGTCACTTGGGCCTTGTAGGAGTGACCTTTAGGTTGACGCAAGGGATAGAGCACAATGCCAATCTTGCTAGAATTATCTGTAAGAAAGTAACGAGCTTGTGTACTTTACAGGTATACTCATCGACAAAGTCCTTTTACGTTGTACTTATAACTTGTAGCTTTCTTAATTTCATTGTAGGTTTGGATACAAATACCTATGGAAAACCCAGTTAAACAAGCTTATTCTTACAGAGAACAGGAGTGTAATACAGTAGAGAGTCCTTGGGAATGGTGGAATGCCTTTAGAATAATATGCGATTACGATAGGACGTTATGCGTCGCGTTAATTGTAAGCCACGATCTTCCCGAAGAAGAAGAGGTACTGTAGAATATAGAGCTGTTCGAGTACTCGAAACAAGTGAGCCGGGACATACTTGGTTCGAATAACCGATCCGAGCCGAGCGACTCGATTAAAGCGAGCGGCTCGATTAAAACGCGAACGGCTCAATTAAAGAGCGAGCGGTTCGATTAAAAAGCGAGTAGATTGCATAGTGAAGGTAGCGATTGACGAACGAAACATGTGGATCCTTCGAGCCATGCGATTGTTTCCAGCTGCTCGCTTCATTCGAGTACTCGGCTCGGCTCGGGAACCGAGTCCCGGCTCGACTCGAATTTCGAGCTACTCGAATATTCGAGTACTCGAACAGCTCTAGTAGAATAACGGCGTCTTTCGTGCATGCTGTTTAAAATATGAGAAAATCGTATCTAACGAGCGAATTTGGTTGCAAGATCGACAGATGGCTAGGGGAGCCGGTGAAATGCCTGATTCTACCAACCACGTTGTTCATCACGAACAAGAAAGGATATCCCGTATTAAGCAAAGCGCACAAATCGCTAATAAAGAAATTTTCCGCCTTGAAAGTGCAGTTTATACTCACAGGAGCGAATCGGTATCAAAATATTACTTATTATCATAATTATCTGGAATATCTGTGGAAGGTAAACTTCAAGGTCATCGCTTTACATTCTCGCGCGCCGGAGAATCGTTTTAAATGATCCTTTATCCGATCTTATTCATTTTACGTAGGGATGTCAAGAACACGATCCGGTCGACCAATACGCTCGCGGCTACGAGGACTATTTACAATGGCCTCTGCAACCACTTATGGACAATCTTGAATCTCAGACGTACGAAGTGTTCGAAAGGGATCCTATTAAGTACACTCAGTACCAAACAGCTATCTATGAAGCGATCGTTGGAATCACATCCAATACAGAAGATAAAGATACGAAAATGTAACGCACGACGCTAATTAATTATATATAATTACAGAAGTGAGTAAAGCGATAACGATCTCCTGTAATTGCAGAGTAATAATGGTGGTCGGTGCAGGAAGGGGACCACTTGTTCACGCGTCCTTAAACGCGGCAGAAATGGCAAATGCGCAGATCAAAGTGTACGCCGTAGAAAAGAATCCGAACGCAGTATTAACGTAAGATTTCAATTGTCGCGAATCGTCTGCTCTCTTCGTTTACATATGTAGTTTTATAATTTGTTACGCGTACAGCTTACAGGCTCTGGAAAGAGACATGTGGGAAGGCAAGGTCACAGTAGTGTCCTGTGATATGAGAGAGTGGAATGCTCCCGAGAAAGCTGATATCCTGATATCCGAGTTACTCGGTTCTTTTGGCGACAATGAGCTCTCTCCCGAGTGTTTGGACGGAGTTCAGAGATTTCTGAAAGGTACACTTTCACTGTATTTCATATTTCTACCATTGTTCGTTACATCTTATCGACTGTTCAATCGTCTTAGACGATGGCATAAGTATACCGTCATCGTACACGTCGTACATCGCTCCTGTACAATCCTCGAAACTGTATAACGAAGTAAGGCAGTGCAGAGACAAAGGCAAATATTTCATGGCTCATTTTGAAACATCGTACGTGGTCCATCTACAAAACAAATACGACATAGCGAAACCGCAGCCACTGTTTACGTTCAAACATCCAAATAGAGGTTGGCAAACAGATCCCATTTGCGCGCTTGACTCGGTAAAATGTGCATTTCCAATATTACTCCGTCATTTCAGAAAGTACCATTGACAATTCGAGATACGAGATAAAAACATTCGATGTACAAGAGAATTGCGTGTTACATGGTTTCTCGGGATATTTTAATACGATTTTGTACAATAATGTGACGCTGAGCATAGAGCCCAGTACGCATAGCCCCGGAATGTTTAGTTGGTTCCCAATTTTCTTCCCAATTAAGGTAAGGCACGTTTGTATATAACTATATTTCGCAAGTGTATGGAATCTAACACGACTTATTACGGCAGGAACCAGTGCAGGTAAAAGCGGGGGAACAAATCGTTGTTCATTTTTGGCGTCAATGTAGCTCTAAGAAAGTCTGGTACGAGTGGTGCCTTAGCAAGCCTATTCCGATACCTATCCACAATCCTAATGGCCGTTCTTATACCATAGGTTTATAACTTAAGACTTCTGTGATTCACTTATCCCGACAAGAATCTGATACTACAGTGTCGTCGTAACAGTACTAGCAGAAACTTTGTCAAAGGTTCCTTATACACAAGAATTCGATGTGCTGGCATTTTATAAGAGCGGCACTGCATCTACTGAAACAGATAACGCGATCCCGTCTAACTTGAATATTCAACGAATTCTTTATAAAACTCTTCCTACATTGATATGGAAATGTCGAAATATTCGTTCGTTTAAAGCTTACGTTGTAATCTAAGAAGTATGTTGTAAACGATTACAGTGTATTTAAAAAGGCAGCGAAACTTAATATCGAATATCGCACGCATACCGATTTGGTTGGAAAGAACACGGGACGGAGGCGACTCGGTAAACGCTCCTCTCCGCACAGAATTTTCAGTTTTTACTCGTGAATTACTCACATTGAACTCAGAGGTCATAGATATTGTACAACTTCGATAACATAAATTACGAGCTATCTCCGAAGCGTGTTTCTGTTGACCTATTAACCTCACGTGATTGTACTCGGCATTTCAATAATATTAAGTGTTTTCCGAACGGTACGCCACGAGCATCTCCTTTAAGTCAAAACATATGCATTAAGTTCTTTCCAATTCAAGGAAAACTTGTACCACATTTACGTTTATTCGTTTCTCGCACGTTCTGTGCGTAATTTTACCTCAATTTTTCAAATAAAACACTTTTTTCTATACCACATCCGAAATCTAAAATACCTTCTTGTTAACCCTTTCTCGACTAAAATAAGTTACATCGATTCGAGATTTTTTTTTATACCTACAGATAATTATGCAATTACCAGCATTTTATTATTCATGTTTCTCCGCATTCGTCTCTCTTGTAAATTATTATAACACGTAGTTACACTAAATAGCGTGCTTGTTGAACTGCAACGATATCTCTTGGACTGGTAGTTTTTTTTTTATTAAAGAGTTAATGCATGCGGCAGTGTATTTGTTCCGCGTTGCTTCGAATTACACGGTGATGAAATACAGTCTACGAGATAAGAGTTGGCCGATAATACGAGGAACATATGCGGCTCCATAGAGAAATCCTTCGATCATTCATTCGAATCGCGCCTTTCCGCCCGTTCAGCAGCACCACGGAAAACTTACGAACTTGATCAAGGACGATAGGTTGCAGACGACACGAGCACGATAAAGGTTAAACATCGGGATCGCGTCGGTGCCGGTTCGATAAACCTGAAAATGGCAAAGTTAGTTGCACAAATGGTGAAATGCGCCGCGAGAACGATCTGGTGCAGTCCGAGGGAAAATCTACTCGCCCTGCCGATCTCGAAAGTGTCGTTGACTGTTTCCCGTTCTATCGCTATGAGCCCGTGCCTCAGAGCCGGTAAGTTTCAAAAGCTAATTTCAAAAGTTTAATTATCCTCCGATGTAATTTATCGTTCGTAAATTCATAGCCCGGTTAACCGATAAGAATTTATAGTCAACTCTTTACGTATTTACCTATTCGTATTCGTTTATCGATGCAACGCAACCAGCGTTTAAGAACCTGCTCTAATAACAATAAAAAAAAATTGTTCAAATTTTCTTTCGCATGCATAATAATTCGAAGAATTTACGAGCATTCCCGTTTTTCATTATTACATCGACCTGAAGTATTTCTGTAACTTACTCGATTCGTAAAATACATGATTTCGATTTCTAGAAAGGTTGTACACAGAGAAGCACGAATGGATCACCGTTGACGGTAAAATGGGTATAGTTGGAATATCGAGTTACGCGCAGGAAGCGCTGGGCGATGTGGTTTACGCCCAGCTTCCGAACGTCGGATCTGTAATAGAAAAGGAAGGTGAGAATTTCTACGCCTTCGAAGAGTGAAAACCGAACTTGGGTTTAATACTCGCCGTTTGACCGAAATTAATCTTTACAGCCGAATGCGGGGCGCTAGAATCGGTGAAGGCTGCCTCGGAGTTGTTTAGTCCTGTCAGCGGGAAGGTGGTGGAAAAGAACGACGCGGTCGAACAAACGCCCAGTTTAGTTAATACGTCCTGTTACGAGAAAGGATGGTTGTTCAAAGTAGAATTAACCGATCTGGACGAAGTGAAGAATCTAATGGACGAGAAAGCGTATGACTTGTATTTAAAGTCCGAGCCTCACTAAACGTGTGGTAATTTTTAATATTGGAAAGTTATCGTTCAGTCGTAGTTTAATTTTCACTTTAACAAGTAGTCGCAGAACAGGCATCGCGGTCCTTATTTATTTTAAACTACGCGTCGACAGAGATGAAGCGAACACGAGATTAGTCGTTTTCGCGATTGGTCGTTTTAATTAAGCAAACAGCGCCTCGTGCGAAACAAGTACAAAAGATATTTGGCGTTCGGAAAGAGTCTGCGGCACGATTTTTGTACATAAGATTAGGTAGCGCGCTTAAAGTAAGGCACAAGGCGCAAAGATTGCGAGTGAAGAATACGAAGCCGAGTGCAGTAGTTAGCTGATGTCTTTATTAACCACTGTGCATTTTCTTATCTTGTTATTATATTTGTACAAAGCAAACAAATGTTTTAATATACATGTTATTCGGTACACGAATGACATCAGTGTTACAAATTATAATAAACTTTGTGTTGTACATAAACGCATTTAAATTATAATAACTTGTGTACATAAAGAAACGATTGAATGTTTTGAAAAATACTATTTGTAAATTTTCTGAAAATTTGCCCGCTTGATAATTTACATAGTACCATCCATTACCGCTCCTTTCGACATCTATCGCGCGGCACGTCCCGTGGACGTTGCGGATATATTTTACAACAATACCAAAGACAGGAGTGCGACAAGGGAAATATTATTGTTCAGGAGTTCAATCAGTATAATATATAAAAAATAGCACTGTCGATCCTAAAAAGGAACAGTTATTAGTTATTAATAAAGATATATTTACAATCAATCATTTTTTTCTACATAATTTACAATTGCCAACTCCTAATGGCAGTGTTAACAACGCATAATAGTTCTTCTTTCAATGTTAACTCCAATTATTTATTGGATCAAAAAATCACATCGATATTAAATTAGATGATTTGCCAATTACAATTGGTAACTGTACATATTTAACACAATGCTCGTAACATCAGTATTATCGTACTTGCTAGTTACAATTATCAATAAACATATTGTAACAGAATCGAACGGACGATTAAATAGGATGGACACATACAAAGGTAAATCGATTTAGGGATATATTTAGAAGAGACAGTTTTCGTTCCTTTTTTTTGTTTTGTTTTTTGTTCTAGATAATTGTGGTTGCGATTCTTATGAGTTGTTCCGAAATTATCAGACCGACACGTTCTACAAAAAGCCTTGAGAATAGATGAAATTACAATAAATAAGATATTACGGTTTTAACTTGCTCTTACCCAAACAGCAACATAGGATTAACTTGTGATTCCAATGCTTTGTTCATAGAAATTATTGAATTTCGACTTAGATGTATATTGTACATGTCATATAGAAGTGTAATCTAATTTGGAATAAACGTAGTAGACAGCTAAGACAGTGACGCGGAAATAACGGGTACAATACTTTGAATAGAACATTTACATTCTGCCGTTACGCATATTACAGAAGTGGCAGACTCCTCAAGTCTACGTAGGTAACATTCATACGTTCCATTTAATTTGCTATCTGGGCTTGCCTATTCTGAGGTATGTGGTTTACTAAAAATGTAAAAATGTAAGACTTAATACAGTTACGAAGAGGTAGACATTTATATGCGAGTTAAATAAAAGTAATCCATTTTGAAAGTATTTAAAAGAACCAAAGCCAATAATAGTAGGTAATAATAATAATAGTAATAATAATAATGATAGATGATAGCAATATAAGTTCAAAACTGTTTTCTGACCGATCGATGTGAAAGAACCAGGCGATTTGAAAATTTGGGAACATGTTAATGTTTAACATTCTGCATTTGCAATCGAAGGTTTCGAAGAAATTTCACCGTGGACACAAATCTTTACTCACACGATAAGTACATGCATGCTTTCGAAAATATATATGCGTATATATATATATATACTTTTTTCATGGTAGTAATACTCGCAGCTACTCCTCCTGGTTTGATTCAAACACTCGATTCTTAATCTAATGTGGCATCGAGCTTCCTTCTTTTGCTTTTATCTTCACGCGCGCATCAACAAATCGTTTTTACATCTATATTTAATACCTTATTACGAAGTCGGTGGAAAAGTGAAAGTAGTAAAATAGCGTTTTTTTTTTTCTCCAGGTACTTGATTGATAGAGGATATAAACAGTAGGAGTTGCAAAGGGTGGTACTACCAGCCTACCAGTACGAGCAAAGATTTCTGTTCTTGTTGCCACACTTGAGCCTCGAATCTAGCACGTGTAATTACCGATGGCTTAGATACCACAGGCGTCGAAAAGACAACCTTCACAGCACTGAAAAGTTTCTGACTATTGACTAAATCATAATAATAATTATAATTATAATAATTATAATAATAATAATAATAATCTATTAGTGAAAAATTACTACATTCGATATCGCTATCTTAACATTCAGTAAATATTTATCTATTTAACAACTGCGATAAGACAATATTGATCTTATATACTTAGTATTAATCGCTAGATAATATGTAGGACCACATAAACCTTGCTCCAGTGATTCTTTTCATTTCCTTAAACAGAATCTTTATTATGATACAATATACAATAATAAAATATCGCATTTCGTGGTTATTTCTTTTTCCGCCACCTATTTGAAAAGATAATAAAGAGAAATACATGAATTAAAACTCTAAAATTAGCGAAGACATTAAGTAGCTAATGATTCCTTTTCTCAGTAAGCAACAGAAATATATTTATTTCATTAAACTATACACAAAATATTATAATTACATATTTAACATGATTTATACTTTACAACATAATTGGAATGTGTTAACTAGTATTTACAATATAGTAGCCCTGCTGTGTGCAAGTGTGACAAAAATGCAGATTATTTTTTTCTTTCATAGGAAGTTCTAAGGATGCCCAGGTGGCCGTGCGACATATATGTATATATGTATAATATATAAGTATATCACATGAAATTTTTTTTTCTTTACTGTCGTTCAAGTATGCCCATTGAATCCCTTGCAGAAGCACGATCGACCGATAACTGCGTCGGTCCATCCTCCTTTCGTTACTTATTAGGATATCGTTTTTGTTCAAAATGAGAGCAAGGCTTCAGTGGTATGCTTAAAAATAATCGCTTCTAGTATTAGAAAAATAGCTTTACTTATTTAGACAAAAGTTGCCTGCCCTTTGACCAATATTTTGTTTAACCACCCTTTGTACTGTTTTCAAGGCATCTTGCTTACTGTTTCCCTGCGCTTTTACCCACCAACAGGGGTAGTAATTCTCCATCGGATACATCTCTAAAACTTCAACATCAAATATAGAAAATATATGTCATTATGTTTATACAGGGTGTATCGCTGAGAATATTACGGGCCAACGTCTCTAAAACCACGAACGTAGGGAAACTCTATCCTCGCTTCCATTCTCTTGGATTCAAAGGGACCTTTTCATTTCTTTTCTCCGCAGTAATTTCTCGAAGCGCGATGAAAAGTTTAATTTCGATTCCTCAGAAGAATGCGGTCCTAGACAACAGTTCCTTCATATCTCTCTACTACGAAATGTTGCCCTGCAGCGTTATTAGAGACCCGTTGTTCCGTACCTTCGCGCGGAACAGTAAGCAACAATGGTCAAGTATCTGTCTCTCGTAATTTCAAAGATATCGTACGGCAACAGTTTCAGTGCTACACCCTGCACATTTAGATACACTTTATAATACATATATTATATATATATGTAAAGTATGTACGTCTATACTTGATTTGTTTGCGTAGGTATTTTCTGAACCAGGGCCCCTCAACTTGGTCCAATACCTAAGCGGCGTTAGCTCTTAATAGGTACTTGAGGTCCACTTCGACGGTAAGGGGCTCTATCGTGATTTTTGAGATATAGCAACAGACTAACTGACGGCAAAGACGCCAAACGAATCTATCGTTTCATTTTCTCTTGGCATGGAGCATCTCCATGAGAAGAGTCTGAGTTGGTGCCCCACCACTACAATGCTTCTGATAAAGGTGATCCTCTCCCCTGCTCGCTACCACATGGATTTCCAGTAATACTGCTAGCAGCTTGTTAAACTTATCCTGTTTGTGTGAAAACGTAACGCATTTCTATCAGATGGTACAAAGAAGCCACTATTAAAGTAACAAAGAGAATAGAAAAGACGGAGGGGGAAAGAACGTATGTGTACAGAAAGCAGTGCGTACCGTTACAGATGGATAACATGTCAACGTGTAATCCAAAAGAGCTTGCTGGACTTGATCGTGACCCTCCTGCACGTGTTTCTTGTTAACTAGTCCACGGACTTCTACGCGTTCAAAGAGAAGCTTGCTTTAGTGTCAAGATACAGGGGCTGGGGCGATACCGGTAAAAGATCCGTAGGAAAAGGGGCGTACCATGATTGAGCAGCATCAAGAATTTCATGCATATGTAGTCCGAGAGGTCGAACTTCAGTTCCTGAAGCTTGGCGGACAATTCGTTGAAGAGGTCCGCCAGGGAGGGAACTCCGAGTAGGCCGAGACAAAGGAGATCAAACTTTTGGCCATTATGAAGTGTAGTCTCGTCAGGTAGATTATTGTGTAACCTTTGATGAAGGTGGTCGAGCACCAGCATATCCGACCAGGAGTGCTGTAGCAGCTTCATTTGGTCATCAACCTGTCGAACAATACAAATAAACAGTGAAATATACATATCGTGGCGGAAAGAATCGTGTCGCTCTACAACAATCCCGGGGGGGGGGGGCTCTTGCGTAACGAAGCCTACTCGAATACGTTTGCAGTCCCGAGAATGTAGCCGAGCCTCGAAGCGCAGCGGTCCTGTCCACTTAAAGGCCAAAATAAACGACGCGAAAACGAGAGCCGATCCGGGCGAGTTTCGCAAACGGCTTAACGAAGAACGCGCTCGCCCGCGAAACAGAAATACGGTGCGTCGAATTTATGCGAGATCGGTTCGAAATGGCGGCAAAAACTGCGCGGCTGTATTCCATATTGTTCGAGGAACGCGAATTCCTCGGGCCCCGAGGTATCGCAGCGAAACCGTGACACATCTTTCTGCGGGCTCGGGCAGCGGGGCCGGGGACGGGAGGGAAAAAGAATTAATAACAACCGTACAATCGGTCGGGCAGACGGTTTATAATTAACATGGGCCTGCTTTAGGGCAACCGCCATAACCCAGAAACGTATCTTGTTATGACCTAGATATGAGGCGATGCTTGAAATCATTCAGTGATTGTGCAATGCTGTTGGTTACCTCACATCCCCGCTCGTACCACCAACAGGCCAGCGACGAGTTATTTATCGGTAAGAGCCGAGTTCTCTCGAAAAGATCCTCGGCGAGCGGTTAAAATCGTTCAACTTTTTATCGACCCGATAACGCCCGCGACCGCGGGTATTGCCACCGGTGCGGTTCGTAGCGGGCCAGAAAAGAAAATCGGTATCTAGTTCACGGGACGTTTGTAATTAAAGGAGAAAGACCTTCGCGCGGATCGGATGCTCTACTAAAACGGTAACAGAACATTGCTATATCGCCGCTACCTACGCGGATGATGCCTCTAATAAATGGGCTCGGGGGCATATACAGGCTCGCGGAGCGGATCGTACGTGCGAAATTTCGCGGGTTGATGGAGCTCATCGAAACGAAGCTCTCGGTACGAAGCCTGAAACCGAGGCGCTTCCAGGGATATTCGATTCCCTAATTTGTAGGTCAACTACTTCTCGGGCGATAACGCCGCGCTGTAAATTAAGTCTGCTGCTCCAAACAGAGTGGTCCCTTTGTCCGTAGGCTGCGCGGACGTTACTTTCGCCGTTTAGGAAGGATCATCCGCGCGTTATCGCATGGTCGATGAATATTATCGACAAGAACGCGTTAGGTAATCCCGCAGAAGTGTGTCCAAGGGTTAGAGTAAAGGTGAAGGAGCTGCTTACGTGGTCACGCGAGACACGACTGACCTATAAATTGAAGAATCGAATACAGGTATCTGAGACGCGAAGATTTCGGAGCGGATGAACAAGGCAAGAGAGGGGAGCATTCGGGGGCTCGATTGAAGTCTGCTGAGAGATCGGAAAGAGACTCCCGGACGCGACAGAATGATCGTAGAGAATTAAGGTAAATGTCCCAATACCTGGACATTTAAGGTACGGCGTACACACATTTGAGAATTTTTCAGTTATACAAATCGATTTATATAAAAACGATTTTGCAATTACATGGGGCATCGTGTGTACTTTATCATTACAAAAAAAAAAACACATATTGTAGGAGTGAATAATTTTGTGAAATATTGAAAATTCATAGACCTTACAATGGCCCAATACTTGGACAGCTTAACTAGTATGTCCCGGCGTCTCGATTTTACTCTCCCATTACATGGACACATAATGAAACATCAGCAATTTGGATGTTTTCTAGAGAAATTAAATAAAAAAAACAACACAATAGTTTTTTCTTTTTGCATATTTCTTCTGTATAAGTAATTTATTCAAATCAGTAAACAAACTTGAGTAAAAAGAATCTATTATTGAATGACTAATTTTAAGGTTATGTGTATTCGTGTGTAACATCGACTGCTTAGCAAATCAGATAAATCCAATACTAAAATGGTGTAAACCGGACAGTTCAAGAGATAAATTGTTTTTTACGAAAGTGTTACAAATATACCAAATATATATATATGAATATATTTTACTAAATATTTGAATAATCGAATAAAATAGTTCTTTTTTGGATAAAGCGAATATTAAATGTACTAATCAGTATTATTTGCACCAGTGTCCAGCTACTGGGACGTGTCCACGTATTGGGTCTTTTACCTTATGTAAGTTATAAATATAAAAGCGTGATACACCGTACAGATGTGATGTAACGGGCAACACGGCTGGAGAACGAGAGGGACCGATAAACTGTTAAGATTCTCATCCCCTTCCGATGACTTCCATCAACCGGGCCGAGGCTTTCCACCCAACTCAGCTCTCGCCTACTCCCCGCACCCGCTACGATCGGGTTACCAACCTTGAGATCCTTGAAGAATACGGAGTTCCTTGCCCAGTCCACCTGCGAGAACAGATTCTGATCGAGCACTTTGCACATTAATTCGAACAAGTCCACTTCACACTGATTGTACGTTTGGTTTTGCAACAGTCCGAAAAGGGACGCCTGCCACTCGCGGTCGTCGACCGTTTGCACGAAGTCTCTTATCATCGGACTAGTTTTCGTGGCGACGGTCGGGGCGGCGGAGCCGGCGGCCGCGTGCGGCTGCATCGACTGTTCGCCAAAGTTGAAGGCCTTGGGGCTGGGGGTGGTAGAATTGGCAGCCCATAGCTTGCTATCCAGGCCAGGGTTGAGGTTGTACAGGTGATTACCGCCAGAAATGTTTGGCTGGGAGGACGGTGCGATCAGTTGATGCTGACCGGCTCCTGTGCCAGCCTGTGTCGTGACCAGACCAGCGGCCACGGCTGCGGGGGATGGACTCGAATCTGGAGAAGACGTTAGACTCGAGACCTGAGGTATTTGGATCTCCTGTTTAATATGCAGGAAAGGCGTTACGGCGGAGGGATAGTTCGATGGATCACCGAGGCTGCCGCGTATCGTTTGCAGTGCCAGCTGCCGTTGTCTCATCATTTGCAGCTTCCGCGCTCGGTCTCTCTTGTACATCGGGCCGAATTTGTTTCTACCACCTCGCATCCGGTCCGCTCGCACGGCTGTAACACAAGCAGATCACACCATACAATCAAACATACGTCGCGTTTATACCTGCGCCGACGATCGGCAAGCACGATCGGGCTGGTGCTCGCGAAGATCAACCCGGTCGCCCCGGCGCTCTTTCCTTCTTCCGCCGCCTTTTTCCGTTCGAGGCGACCGAACGAGATACGCGCCTATTTCTTTCTCTTACACGCTCGTGTTTCTACTCTGATCTCCCCTCGAGGGCGGTTATACTTCTCGCGGCTCGCGCGGCACGATTAGGGGAAGCGCGTCCAAGTTCGATTCCACGTTTAAACGCGTCGGCGGCCCGAGGAGCGCGCGTTAAGAGAATCGAGGGCGTAATTTCGCGATGAAACGGAGCCGCCGCCAACGGGGCAACCTTGGAAGCGGTGCTCGAGGTTCGTCATCGAGGAAGGTGGGTCTCGCGGCTAATTGCAGCGCGACAGGACAAAAGCCTGAAAACCTGTAGCCGTTCCCGTTCCTCTCCCGGCGAACAACTCCGCGAGCGTAAACGAGCCTCTACGTGTTAAACATGGATCTCCACCTACGAACGCTGCAGGTGTTATTTGGCACGTTCGGCGCGTTGCTATTGAAAGCGAGCGCCGCGCGACTGCCAACAATGATTATTTATTACTCGCGATTATACGCGGGGGAACAACCTGTTAACGCGCTCCGAATATTCTTCTCGCTGCTTTATCAGTACGCGAATGCGATTGCGCCCTTTTATTTCTGCCATTTGGGTGTGAAATTGATTTAATACACTTGGGGCACTGATTAGAGGGCATGGCGGTGGGTAGTTTAAAATAGTTAAAGGCGACTCGAATTTTTGTAAGGGAATGATGGATATTCGTGGTTCGATCCGAGTTATTGCCTGTGCCTTTAGAGTTAAGATCCACGTTGTAAACAAGAGATCCCCAGATGTGTGGTCTCGGGGCCGGAAGTGGCCTAGCGGAGGAACTCGATATGGATCCCCCTCGTCTGCGAGGGATTAAAACGCGCGGTAGGCGAGTATTAAGGATCCCAGTCTCCCGACCAGCAAGAATTTTACGAACCTGCGTCGACGTCAATGGCGCGCGAGTGAAATGGAGCACAGCCTTAAGGTGGTGCAACGAAATTATGCGGATAGTATGGACCATGGCAATGGCAGAAGAATTTCTTTAACAAAGGGAGTTCTTGAAGTAGGGTGGATGTACCAGTAAATGAACACGTACCAGTGAATGGACATTTTATATTAAAATGAGTAAAATAAGTTATTAAAATAAGCAACTAATTAATTAGAGAATTCTTTCAATTTCTTGCTTCATATCCAAACAATTTTTGCAGCACGTGGAATCAATCGCGCTGCAAACTTAATTTTATGAAAGTGTTCATTCATTAGTCTTAAGTGTTCATTTATTGGTGCGTTTACCCTATTACGCGTGCAAAGCCCTTAACGCATGCTATTATATATGTATCTTATAGGTTTCTTAGTAAACCACCGAATTGGACGAGACAATTCACCACTCTTTATCTACCTACAGAGTTTCATTAAAATCGATACTACGCGAAGTCCTGGCAGAGAAGACAAGGGAAGAGGTATTTCGCGAATCTTGACGAATTCCCCACCTTTCTCTTCTCGTTTGAATGACTGCAATCTCCGCGAGGCGAATATACTCGAAATTATCATTCGCAAGCCGCGCTAAGCTGTCCCATAAAAGACCCTAGGCGCTTCATCTGGCTGCCTCGCAAGATATAAATACATTCGTCCCCCGAATTGCCACAAGGTGGAGGTTAAGAAGAGCGACGGGGGAGAGACGTTAAAAGTCTTACGCCGTAAAAGGAACCCGGGCTGGCGGACGCGCGTACGCAGCGTATCGTCGGTGTGGCAAGATTCGCTAGGAGGTGCTCGATGACGAGCGTTCCTCAGGGTCATGGTGTAATCGAGGGAGGATTTCGAGCGGTTTAGAATTTATAGGGCGGACGCGCGGCTAAAACGGCGGCGTTGCCTATTTTCGTACGCGAAGTGTTTGCTATCCGTCGTCGCATGAAACACCGGGGAACGAGCGAGCGAGCGAGCGAGCGAGCGAGCAAGCGAGCAAGCAAGCAAGCAAGCAAGCGCTGTGCGCGCTCGTTGAAAGTGAAAGGAGGTTGAATCGCTTGCCCGTCCACTTCTGCCTGCGCCGCCCCGCCGAGGGAGGAGGGCCGCCCCTCTGCCCCCGACACCTCCGTCGATACCAACGACACCCCGCCGCCCGCCTCCCAACCCCACTTATTCCCTTCCCTCGACCCTAGCCTCCCCATCCGCGCCCCTCGCCCCGCCGGTCCACATTGCCGCCTCCGCCACCCTGTGCGCGCCCGCTTACGCCTCCTCTCTTTTTCTCTCCGCCGTCCACGGCTCCCTTTGCCACCTCTTCTTTTTTTTTTCCTCTCCGTTTCTCTCCGTTTTCTCCCCCACTCGCGCTTTCGCCGTTCTTTCATCCTTTCCCCTCTGCCCTTTTCGCGGCGCAGACCTTCTTCCCTTCTTGACTCCTGCCCCTCCTCCGCGCGAACTGTACGTAACCCGGCCACGCACCGCGGTAACATCATCTCGCGATCGCGAGTAGCGGTCTCTCGTCACGGTATCTCCTCGCGTTCTCCGCGCCCCGTCCCCTCGCTTCGATTCGCGCGCTCGTATCCATAGCCGGTCCAGCTCTAGAAACGACGGATTATCGCGGGCCCCGATCCTTCGAGTGCTCGCTACCGTTCGCGCCCGAAGGACCGAGGAGAAGGTGGCGGGTTCGCCGAGCCACGTCCGACACCTGGGATCCGTGACTGCGCGCGATGGATGATCGCGTAAACTTGACACTCGTTGCGTACGTCTTTCGAGCTCCATTGGCTCTCTCTCTCTCTCTCTCTCTCTCTGCCTCTCTCCCCCTCGAGGGCTATCCTCCCTCCCATCGCTCCTGACGAACGTTATGCAAAGCGAGCCTCATACATCATCCGAGGATTACGCGGACCTAGGCGCAAGGAGCGTGCCTCGGCGCCTTCGCCTCTGCCTCCATTCCGCGACACTCTCCTCGCGCCTCTCTTTCTGCGCCGCGCGATCGACTCGCCGGGAATTCAGACAATGGTCGAGCGAGCCAATAACGAAAGCTGCTAAACTTGACTTTCAGGTTGTTACTTTCGGCCACTTGTTCCCGATCGCTGCCCGCTAATGCCCGCGGAATGCATAGTCGCTGGATATATGGGGCCGTTTTTTAATCCATCGCCCTCTCGGGTCGCCAGTCCGCCCGAGATTTTTATCGCCGTTACGTTTTGCTCTAAAAGGTCGACGTCTACAGCCCGCTGCGTGGTTCCCCTCCTGTTTTACGCCGGCACTTTCCACGTAGTCTCTCTCACCCTAGACCGGGCCGTGGTAACGCGGGTCCGAGGGAGCCAAGCGAACGTAGAAACGACCCTACGCCGTGGATCACGGGCTAAACTTGACTCTCGGCCCCGCGCTCCAAGGATTTCTTTTCTCTCTCCGTTTGCCCTGTCCTACGTTGCCGAGGAACGTCGCGGGTATTCTCGTGGCCTCAGCGTCGTAGGTGTTCCCTGGTCGGGGCCGTGCATCTCTCCGCTTTTAATTCGACGCCAGGTGCAACGGGGGGCTAGGAAACTGCGACGCTTCGTGGCTGCAGGTACAGGAAATCAACGATCGCCACTCGGGCGACACAGGTTTCTGATACGCGCTGGATAAATGGAACCTGACTCCCATCCTAATTCGATACTCCGAAATGCGAGATATGAAATGCGTGGACGCGGGAACACGAGTTCACCCACCTCTAATTGGGGACCTTGCAGCAAAGGGGGTGCAGCTCTATCTTTACTAACTTCGAGTAAATTAGCCTAAACCTTTCATAAAATTATTGCTTTGAGTTAATATTGAAAAGAAAACACTAAGTGAAAAATATATATTTTCACACGATAAGTAGTAAATTGAGTTGATAAGTTTTTATTTCTATTTTTGGCGAAAAATAGTCCATAATAAAAATATTAATATTAATTTCTATTAATCCACATCGTTTGATGCAAGTCTGATAGCAAATGAGTGTGTTTATTGCAAATAAATAAAAAGATTAATATTATAAGTTTAAAATATTGATAAGTCTTAATTAATTAATAGTTAGTTAATTAATAGATAAGTTAAAATTAATTAATATTAATTATTTATTCTATTAATATTAATTAGTATTAATATTTTTATTATGGAATATTTTTCGCCAAAAATAGAAATAAAAACTTATCAACTCAATAGAAATTAATATTAATATTTTTATTATGGAATATTTTTCGCCAAAAATAGGAATAAAAACTTATCAATATTTTAAACTTATAATATTAATCTTTTTATTTATTTGCAATAAACACACTCATTTGCTATCAGACTTGCATCAAACGAAGTGGATTTTTTTTTTACGTATATTTACACGTCACAACTCAAAAACTGTTAAAAGTGGAGTTGCACCCCTCCCGCTGCAAGGTTCTCGATTGCACCTGAACCCACAGTAGGCGTGTCTCATTGAAGATGACCAAGATAGCGAGTTGAAAGCTCTCTAAAGCCATGTAAAAAATACACGAAGCTATTTGAAGCACGTGTGTATGTAACGCGTGTTTTGCAGGTTTCGTGGCAAGCTGAACCGCGATACAGGCAGGCGCACGCGCGCGAGGGGATTCGACGCGGTGTGCCGCGGTGCCCCGTGTGGGTGGGCAACGTCTCGCGTGGGCAGGGTACATTAGCGTATCGATATACGGCACGATTCGATCGGGCGATCGTCAAATATACATGCCAAACCGCGACGCTGATGATATTTACGGATCGGATTCCGGGGGCACCCAGTAGGCCGGAAGCTTGCGGAAACGCGCCGCGGAAAACATTGTTCCTGTAGCTCGGACGGAGTAACGACCGGAAGCTTCGACACAGGACGCGCGGAACTGCAATCGTTGCGCGTCGGCGTTTTCGAGGCGACTCCTGATTCGGTTATTACGCGGACGGAATTATCGATAAATTTCACCGACGGGCACAATGGGTGCTTTTGTGACGCGGGACGACAATGCACGGCTCCGCTACGCGGCATAATGTTCGCGTTCCTCCTCCTCGCCCCTTTCCGGCGGACCGCTGAAAAATTTCTGGGAGGTCCGCGAGCGTTCTCGCGAGATCGGCGAGGACCGCGGCGATAAAAAGTTGCCGGGAGATATCCTCGTCGTTAACTCCGCGGCGCGGCAACTCTGTCGAAACTCCTCGAAAGACCCATCAATCGCAACCGTAACACGGTCAATATTGTTCTTCGATTTATGAGAGAGGGATTCCTTACTCTGCCGGTTGCGCAGGGATTTGGCAAGAGGAGCGACGCGGCGTTACCAAAGCGGCATATAAATGCGTTAAATACATCACGGGGACGGTTTTCCATCGATTGTCCAACGGCCAGAGAAATCGTGCACAGGATGGCCCTCTGGTAGCTTCGCTCGTTACGCAATCGCGGAGCGCACGCCTACCGGAAAAGTTTCATTTTTACGGACTTAACTGAGTCGTACTTTAGGGAACGGCGAAGACGCGGAGCGTGTTCGATCTATTCCTGCTGAGCTTTCGAAGCGGAGTATCGACGTGCGCGGAAACCGTGGGCACGTTAACGTCCTCAGAAACGTTAACGGCTGCTTTCAAGTCGTTAAAAGGTATGGCGAGCGATATTTGGGGAGAGTCGAAGAATGGACCGCGAGAAGAATGCGAAGTATGCCTGGCGAGTCGAGAGTGGGCGCGTGTACGATCGAATGTACGATCACGGATATTGATATCTCGAGAGAGAATGAAAAAACACTGTATAAACTGTGGACCGTAGACTTCTTTCTAAAACAAAACTATTTTCTGTTTATACCGTTAAGGAACTAGTTCTTGATCAGGCACTAATTTTTTATCAGTTCATGAAATAAATCGTTCTTTTGAGTTTATGTCAATAAATAATTGTTTGAAATAATTACTAACATAAAAATTGATAATTCAAAAATATATGTGTTGTCTGTGAAAGCAGTTAGTATTGTTAGTTTTAGATGATTAAAAACTAGTTCCTAGTCACCTTATTATTCCGTGCCTTATAAGTATTTAAATTATATATTTATTTTCAACTTTTTAAAACTTTTCCTTGAAGTTTAAACATTAATTCAACTTTTAGTATAAAAAAAGTCTATGGTTTAATGTTTTATTTGGTTAAAAATAAATATTAAAGCGGGAAACCTTCTAAACTGATCAGAAACTAGTTCCTTAACGGTAGGTCAACTACGTGTGTTACCTACTGGTAGGTTTGTCTAGGGAGTTATTTATTTTCATGTCACCAGATGGGCTTAGCGACATAACCTCTCAAAAGCAGTGACCACGAGCCATTGAAGTATGAATGATAAAACAATCCGCATCGCAACTGGTTAATAGAAAGCCACCATTAAAATCGAGGCTATCTCAATGCCCAAACTTCCCTCGGGTTACCGCGAACTACGATTAGGGAACGAGTGGCACGCGTGGACAGGAGAGATGCACGTGCAACGGGACGCGTGCAAGTCATCGAAAGAATGCAACCCACGTCCGGTTCGCAAGGTCCGCGACGGTGGCGACGATAAGTGTACGCAAGAGCGCCGAACCCCGAGATCGCGCGCCTCGAACAGAAAGGGAAACCCACTTGGCAAATCTGGTCCACGGGCCCAGTGACGTCAGGCCCTTCCCCATAGAAATTAATGTCCGACCCACGTGACCACCGTCACCCACGGCTGGACCAATGGCGCGAGAGAAGTTCCCTCCGTGACGCAGCCGACGCGCCCGACCGTTAGTGAAGTCATCCGCGCGTTGCGAAAGAGCGCAGCAAAAAAAAACCGACGAGACCGTCGGCTAAAAAAGCCTAGCCGAATTTCTCGCCGCACAAAGAAGATAATCCGTCCGATAGTCTACGAACGGAGGAAGGTGCACGAGCGAGAACTCGAAACCGTCCGTGCGAACGCACGGGGAGATGAGAGTGCCCTGTTTTACCAAGCGATGATACCGACCCCGCTGCGCGAATTGAAGGTCAAAAGTACATTACTTCGCGCAGCGATGTTTGTACCGGCACCAGATAGTAGTTGCCCCGGGCGCCGGATTAGTTGATCATTGGCTAAACGCACGTCCAACCAAATAGTATTAAAGCAGGCGCGTTCGCCGCGCGGTAATTGCACCCGTTACCGACCGTTAAGCCAAGCTTTTCACGTGTTCGAATAATAGCGCGTCCCGCGGTAATTGTGACGTAGGCCCGCGCGCAGTATGATCGCGTACAAGTACGCGTATGCGAGCGGAGGGGAGGGGAGGGGCGCGAATTGGGTGAGAAAGAGAGAGACGGAAAGAGTGGAGCACGGCGAGAAAGAAAGAAAAGCTTCGGCGAAAAGAAGACGGTGAGGCTCCACTCAACGAGGGATTACACAATCCCCGCCTCAACCTAACCTTTCTCCCCCACCCAGCGCGCTCGTTCGAGCGCGCGCGCGCGCGCTTAACAACGAAGGTAGGAGTCGAGCAGGCAGGCAAGGCAGCCAAGGCAGGTAAGCAAACGGGCAGGCAGGCAGACAGACAAGCAGGCAGCCGGCCAGGTATAGCACCTTCTTGCAACATAATACAATAATTATGAAATTCGTGAGTTTCTAAGCAGAGGCGCGCGCCACGATTTCCGTTGTCCTGCCTCATTTCCCCGGCCCTACCTATTCACCCCCGCTCGTAAACAGGCTGCTTCGTATTTATGGGGACAAATCGAAGGATACCGAGTACAGATTCCTCCTGCCAAAGCAAGTCGGAAAGTCTTTCTCCGTTTTGCAATTTCAAGCGTGGCTTTTCAGACACGAATTATGTCTTACTCCTCAGCTGCTTGTATCTCGAAAACGAAGAGTCTGATCGCAAAATGCTACGGGACTTTTCGATAGGTACCTCTTGGAACCAGGAGGCTATGTACATTTTTAAAGGTAAACGGTAACCTACCGACGGCCCTAACCGATTTTAACTACGCGCGGGACCAGCGACCGCTCTCACTTTTACGACGGGGTCCCGTGTGTCCAAGAATCGGCATGGCTAATTGAACGCTGAGAATGTCCCTTGACCAATAAACTTGAGCCATCCACGTGGCTGGCAGATGCAGAAGGCGCGCCCGGCACGGTCGGCTTTGCGCAGTTATAAACGGTACGCTCTCGTTATTAACGTTAATGGGCCTGCCTACGGTAGATTATTATTGGCTTTCGCGATCTGCGCTTTTCACTCGGGCACCCCTCGGACGCTACCGTCCACCGTCCCCTGGGTTTTCCTGCGCCAACGTCGCTCGCACACTCGACCAGACCCGAGGGCTTGCGCGAAAACACATCTGCTACGTTCGTTTCTTCGGGTAAAAAAATAGTGTGGCGCTAATTACGGGACGCGTAGTTGGGGCGGTGTTCGCTAACGATCGGGAAATTATATCGCTCTGATGTCCTTCGCACGGCTAACAGGTGTGGCAACAACGGAGGCGGCAAGTTCGGCAATTCCTTTCCGAGAAATTCTTTCACTTTGTCCCCTCGATTCGACGCTCGAGCAGAAGGGGGTAGTAAAGCGGAAGACTGAGAGGCTCTGCAGCTAAATGCAACTTTTCACAAAAATTTCTTACACCACAAGTTGGAGGGGGCGATCGAAATACCCGTCGCCTCAGCGGTAATTAAACGCCGGTTTCGACGGGCAACGCCGAATCAGCGCTTACGTTAAGTAATAACATTAAGTAATATTTAAGTAGCACGAACGGCGCGAATCCTCCCCGGTGCCTGACAGCAGTGTCATAACGCGCGCTGAAACTTTCGACGACGAAAGCGGCGGAGAGAATTTTTAGAGTCTAATTTCACTGCCGCGTCCCCCGCCCCCCCCCCCCCCCCCTCTCGCCCGTTGATAATACATTTCGGCCGTCTAATAGAAATTGCAAAGCCGCCAGAAAGGCTTTCACCTGACCGGCAGGGATCGCGCGCGGAGCCAGCGCCGAACGTCCTACCTCAAATTTCTAGATTCCACTTGCGCAATTCTACCGGTTCGCTCTACCCATAGGTCTGCGGGCCTCGCTTCCACGCCACGTGACAAATCTGCCTTTGTCCAAACAGTAAAACTCGCCGGGATCGGTTAAAAGTCTTTTTGCCGGCGACGGCGCTAATGACGAAAAGGAAAGGCGCCTGGGAAGCTAGTTTCTAAGACCCACATTCGGAAAGCAGATCTTTTTATATCGGCCACCAGAAGCCGGCCAGCCATCCCTTTAACGTTAGGGTAAATCCGGGGGTGTCGGTACGCCAGGGGAGTCGGTACAGTTGCTGTATTTCGGACTCTACACGTAAAAACGCGTTAAAGTGCATATTAGGTTTATTCCGATAAAATAAATAATATCGGTGTTAGCTTTAATAGCCATTTTATTTTAGGTGTACCAACAGCCCCGTATTTACCATGTATCGCGAGATCCTCTGCGGAGGAGAATCTCTTTCGATAGCTTAATTCTCAGAGAGGGTAAAAAGGCGCACCGGACCATTTTCGTTTCTACCAAAGATGGGCAAAATTTTTATTTAAATAAAATTTCGAATAACGAATAAAAGTTAAGAAAATTATTCGTCGTTCGTTCGCTAACCCGAGTCAAGTTTATTCGAGACATGACGAATAATTTTTTTTAACTTTTATTCGTTATTCGAAATTTTATTTAAATAAATATTTTGCCCATCTCTGGTTTCTACTAGCCTGGTTATTCCATCGAAATCCTTAGTTAACTGACGAGGTGATATTGGTGTTCTAACTGTTCCTTCTCGCGTGTACGAAAGCGGTAGTTCGGAACGTTTGACACTCGCGATCGTTAGACAAACATACGTTTAAAACTTGTGTCCAATTTGCATGTACATGTGGATAAAAAACGTATTACAGATATAAACCTAATAGACCCGGACAGAAAAAGAAGGCGAACGAGAACGAGCCGAAGGATTTCGTTTCAATTGTTTACGCACTTTTAAAACTTCCGAGAGATGCACCGACACCTTTATCCGTGGCCCTGTTGCAGATACAAGATCGGATCGGAAATAACGAGAATTATAGCCGCGCATAGTGTTTTCTGTTGTTCTTGGAATGATCAGTTAGCCTTGAGGCAATTAAGAGGGCGTTTTTAATAAAATTAGAAACAGCCACTGTCGAATTATCGTTGCATAAGTTATTTTAAGTTCTCCGCGCTACCGTTTACCCGTTCCCCGAACGCTATCACTCGTCTGGCCGATTATCACGTTACGTAACTTTACGAGGGTACATCCGGAAGTGGCGTTGTAAATTTTAAGCAACACGGCTGTTCTGTTAAAAGAAAACTTTAAAACACAAACACACGCATTTGGCTTTCTTTTCGCTCGCCCGTTATTGCTTCGCGCGTCCCGCGGTTTCTACCATTACTCAGCGCAAACACGCAAGAGCCTTCAATCTCTTGCGAGATGCCGAATCCTGCCAGCGTATGTTCGCGGTGGAGTCCGTCCTCGCACATCGATATTCGGAACAATGAATTCCCAGCGATAAAGTAAACGTCCCAATACCTGGACATTTAAGGTACGGCGTACACACATTTGAGAATTTTTCAGTTATACAAACCGATTTATATAAAAACGATTTTGCAATTACATGGGGCACCGTGTGTACTTTATCATTAAAAAAAAACACACATATTGTAGGAGTGAATAATGTTGTGAAATATTGAAAATTCATAGACCTTACAATGGCCCATTACTTGGACAGCTTAACTAGTATGTCCCGGCGTCCCGATTTTACTGTCCCATTACATGGACACATAATGAAACATCAGCAATTTGGATGTTTTCTAGAGAAATTAAATAAAAAAAAAAAACAACACAATAGTTTTTTCTTTTTGCACATTTCTTCTGTATAAGTAATTTATTCAAATCAGTAAACAAACTTGAGTAAAAAGAATCTATTATTGAATGACTAATTTTAAGGTTACGTGTATTCGTGTGTAACATCGACTGCTTAGCAAATCAAATAAATCCAATACTAAAATGGTGTAAACTGGACAGTTCAAGAGAATAAATTGTTTTTTACGAAAGTGTTACAAATATACCAAATATATATATATGAATATATTTTACTAAATATTTGAATAATTGAACAAAATAGTTCTTTTTTGGATAAAGCGAATATTAAATGTACTAATTTGTATTATTTGCACCAGTGTCCAGCTACTGGGACGTGTCCACGTATTGGGTCTTTTACCTTACGCGGCGCGATAACACGGGAATCTCGTTCGCGGGCGAGAACTGTTCGAAAGAATTTCACGGATAAACTGGTCGATTAACCAGTTTCGCCCGGAAATCAAACAATCGAGATAGTATAGGTAACGTAGAATTTTCGACGATGGAATCCGACGAAACGCAAAGGTGAAATCATTCGTCGCGGCAGAAGTGGATAAGGACAGGAGACAGCCGAATTATTCGCAGCTGCGAAATCCGAAGCTCGAGCGTCAATATTTGATCGGGTCCACACACGCATATGGCGCGGCGCGCTCGAAAATGAAATGAAAAAGTCCAATGAAAGTGTAGCATTGTGGGTGTCTGGTTTCCGTTAAACGGCGTTAACAAGTGCAGCCTGTTTAGCTTCTGCCGAGCGCAAAAAGCTTCGCCAATTTCCGAAGGTGAGGCGCGATCAGAGTCGGCTTATGGCAGAAAACTAACGGCCGTTCGAGGCGCGAGCCACGTTTCGTAAAGCTCCGCTGCGTTTCCGCGAATGCGGTGCCGAGAAACTTTAAAGAATTCGTTACGAACGGCGCACAGTGTCACGGCCCGTGTTCAAAAAGCAAAAAATTGGGTTTTGAAATTTTGTATTTCATTTTATGGATTTGATAGTAAACAGTCCTCCGACATAGGAACAACATAACTTAGTAACATAAATAACGGTTTTAAGGTTAGTAATTACATTCAAAGTCGAATAAATAAACGCAAACTGCCACAGACTACACATAGGAAATATTTACCCACTGCATTTTTGTTGTATTTATAAGTTCTTCTCTTTCTTTTCTTTTTGAAAATAAGCAAAATATATCCGTTTTTCGTTTTATTAATTAAAAATTCTCGCATTTAAAGATGTGAATACGTACCAGTGGCTTAAATTATTACTTTTTTTTGTCTCATCATCTAAATTGTGGAGAGAATTAAAAAAAAACGAAACATATCGGTTCTTTCATTTTTTTACTACAATTAGTTCCTTTCATGTCCTATAATTTGGTGTAAATTTTGTCTGCTCCCGACTGCTCCCACATAAGAAAAAATTCATATAATAAAACAAAAAACTAGACAAATCTGTGCTAGAATATTTTTAGTTTTAAAATACACTGAGCTTCCAATTCCTTCAGATTCAACTGATAGTGATGAAGATGTATAATAAGAATGAATAATTTTAAATTTATTATCTATTTAAAAAATTTTAAATTTATTATCTATTTAAAAAATGTATTTATTATTAATTTATTTAAAAAAATAATTTTATTTTTTTTATAATTGTTTCATATGTTTGTTATTAATTTGTGTTTAAATGTATTTAAAAAAATATATATTTTATTTGTTTTATTTTTATTATGGACAAAAATATATATTAATGAATTATTTTATGTTAAAAATTATTTTTTTTGTGAATAAATATGATTAACATATCAATTACACGTAAATAACAGTATCTTAATGGAAAATTGATTTTTGATTTTTTTCCCTATATACTCGTTACACTGTGCGGCGGTCCGAACGCGTTCGTAAGTTCCGAGTAATGGCGTCGCCCCGCTAGCGTTTTACGATTCCCCTGTAAACGCGCACGCTGCGCTGGATGGTCTCGCTGCTTCCACGGCAGGATGGTTTCCAATCGGATCTAAAGCAGGTCCGAGGTAACGTTCATTATGTCGAATGAGCCTTGCTCCCGTATTCGCGGACCACTGCGAGCAGCAGGTCCCCGTCGCGGAGAACTGTGACAGGTGTTATCGCGCGATTACCCGCGGCCGTAGCTGTTGCTTTTCGTCCCTCAACGCGTGTCCCCGAATTTCTCCTCGTCCGTAGCCAAGATGCAATGAAAATTAGAATTGAAAGCCTCCTAAGTGATAAATAACTGCCCCACGGAATAATGATATACTTAGCAGCGGTAACGCTCGAATTAGCTGCAAGAAAATTTGCATGAATTCTGTTACCGGGTACAGCAAACGTTACACAAGAATTATTGAATCGTCTATCGGCGAACGTGCTGAAATCCACTGGAACGTAGAGCCGCAACATTCGCGTGAAAAAAAAATCAATTATTTGGCGGGGCTTCCATTACGAAGATTAATAAAAGTTGATCGAGGAATTGCCGAGGCACGCGATACAGTGTACGCTCTATAGTCAGTGGCTCTGACTGCTGTGACGGCGGTTTAAAACGTAAAAGAAGAAATTGTCCAAAGCGGGTTCAACGGGTCGAGAACTCTCGGTTATTCGGCGGGATGCAATTAAGCGACCCGTTACGCGAAATCAGTGGAACTTTATGCGCCGCCGGGTGTTTTTACGTGTTTCTGAATAACGTGCAAGTAAGAAACTGCTTCCTTTCGTAAACACTCGCAAGCACTCTGGAAACTTTCCGCGTTAAGCAATCCCCCGTTGCCGCTGCAGGAACGCCGTTGGAAAACGGCGTGCAAAGGCGGCAATTGCAACAGAGCCCGGTTTCGAGATTCGCTTAATCGCCGGGCCTTGAGGGCCTAGACCCAGTTACTCGAATTGCATTAGACGCGCTTCGTCCTCCTATAGCGACCAGCCCGGGCGAGCGAGCGCGATCTTTCGGGACCGTGTACACCGTTTGCGCCGCGCACACCGTGTACACACAGCACAGAGGACACTGTCGACACGCTCGCGGGGTTTCGCGAGCACCGTGTCCCGGCGGCGACTTTCCCGTAAAATCTGCATAAATTGCGCATAAAGGAAAGCGAGTCAAAATCCGAGCGCGCAAAAAGCGGCTGGCTGGCGCGATGCATTTAGAAAACCAACGGAGGCGGGCTTATATATCGCGAATTCCATTATTGCGTATGTAAGAACGGTTTGCCTAATCGGTTTGGTTCGACATGGACGGCGGTGCCGGGCCCCGGCGGAGGTGCATGTATATGTCGAAACTGGACGAGTTGCAGGCTACGAAGAGACACAGAATCGAGACAGAGAAAGTGTGGCCTGGCCGAGGGAATGAAAAGTGCTAGAACGACGAAAGAATTCGCAAAGGAAGACAGTATCGGCGGATCGCTTCACGGTGTGTAATAAGGTTAAGTTCGTAGGAGCGTGATGCGAGAACGCTCGAACGGGAACGGGTTTGGCCGAGGTTGGCCGAGCGGAGGCGTACGGTGCCGAGCCGCCCGTGTGCACGCGTTCGCGCGTAAACGACTTTTGACGTGTCGCCGGGGGTACGTGTATGCGTTAAAGATATTGAATAAGAGATAACGCAAAAGGTTGATAACAAATGTGGTAACATTGGCGCACGCTGGTGATATTACAGAGCTATTCCGGTCGCCCGTAAATGCGCGGTGAAAGTAAATAGCCGTATTACAATTGAATTTTACTCGAGCCCGGCGCGGAACAATAATCAACGGCGCACGCAGCGACGCGACTGTTTGCACACCGGCGATATTTCATCAGCACGCAGCCATTATGAACCTGTTACCGGTCGCCAAAGCGTTGGAAAGAAAAAGCGAGGAGAAGATGCAAAACGACACGCGGCGGGGAGGGGGCGTCTATCAAAATTCAATTTTCTCCATCGAATCGACGGCGTGTGTACGTTTTCGACTGGGAGAGGCCGGTTGCGCACGCACACGCGCAAAGGGGCCGTACGTCCCACGATTGTGTTGCATAATTTGAACGTCCGAGTGCTGCACACGGGCGCGTACACACGTGTGCGCTTTCGTTCTTTCACCTTCTGCATAAAAATCGCGGCGACACCCGCATGCATTCGCTTTCACATCCAAAAAATGAGCACCCATATCGCCGACCGAATAAAGAGCCTCTTGCGCAACTGTACGAAATTCTTTCTGCCGTTTTATTTACCTTCGATATCATTCCGGGCGATTTGTCTCCGAAACCTTGCGCGCAGCGTTTCAGGCGAACGTTACTTTTATACGGGCAAAGCGAGCCGAAAACGTGGAACGAAGTTTCTTCGCACGAAGCTTCGTTTTCGAGAAAAACAATTTCGACTGTTTGCTTGGTGTGTCTCATCGTGTTTGCATTTAAAAACACTGACACTCGTGTGATTTATTTTATGCCGCTACTATTACCTTACGTTTACCGACAGAAATGCCCAAGCTTTTAGCATTCCATCGATAACGTAAATATACCATTCGGTAATCTATCAGTCAACGAGAGTGTACAAACACGATATTTGTTTTAAGGGCACGCGCGGCGCTCGCGCTTCGGCATGCACGGGTAGAGCGGGCAGCGTGTTCAGAAATGTATAAAAGTAAACAAACTAAACTTCCGTAAAAGTGAACGCCTCGCGTTGCTGCGTGTCTTCGATCGGCAAATACAATAAATACACGTCCAAGTACGGCTAAGTGGTTCTCGAGTCGAGATGCCACCAAGCGGGCCCGTAATTGACAAGCGTTCGAAGGGATTTTTTTCTCGAGCGCGCGACGCCTCCTGCGAGACGCTTACCCCACATTTTTCCCCACCCAGACTGCTTTCGATCGTGAACACCAGCTACATCTTCGCAGACAATCGGCTCTAACGCGTGGCAATGAAAAAAAGAGACTCACCCTCAAGCTTCATGCCAACTTCGAGGCACTTTTGAAAACGGCAATAGGGGCACCGTTTCCGCTGCGTCTTGTCGATGTGACAGGACCTTTCGGCGACGCACGTGTACACCTTCTTGTTCTGGACGGTGCGCTTGAAGAAGCCCTTGCAGGACTCGCAGGTGAGCAGCCCGTAGTGGTAGCCGGAGACCTTGTCGCCGCACACCGGGCACAGCTCCTCGATGACGATGTCCTTGGTGTCGGGGAAGTCGGACGGGCACGGTATCGAGCCGGTCACGACACCAACCCCGACCTGGCCCAATCCAGGATGACAGAGGGTACCAGTTGGTAAACAGTAGGTGGTAGTCGGTATCGCGACATTGCCGCTTACCGTAGCGGATCCACCGCCGCCTCCTCCGCCGCCGCCAGCTCCGGCGCCGCTACCGCCACCGCCGCCGCCGCCAGCAGCCGCGTTTCCTGCGGTGGGCCCACTGCCGCCAGCGGCACCCGCGCCACCGCCGTCACCCGCGCTGCCGCTCGCGGCTCCGCCGGTGTAACCGCTGCCTCCACTGCTCTCGAGGGCCGTCGACGTGCCGCAGCCGCCTCCAGCGCCGTTCGCCGCACCGTTGCTGCCGCCTCCGTTTCCGCCAGTGCCGCTTCCGGCCCCTGTTGGCGAGAATAGACACGTGTACACCTTCTTGTTGCCGCAAGAGCCGATCTCGAGTGCCGAAGATGCGCCACAGCCACCGGTCGTTGTTCCGCCGTTGTTACCGTTTCCTCCGCTACCGCCACCTCCTCCTCCTCCACCTCCACCTCCTCCACCTCCTCCACCTCCTCCTCCGCCGCCACCCCCGCCGCCCGTAGGCGAGAACAGACACGTGTATACTTTCTTGCTGCTGCACGGCGAGCTGTTGCGTTTGAAGAAACCCTTGCAAGACTCGCACGTGAGCAGGCCGTACTGGTAGCCGGACATTTTGTCGCCGCACATCGGGCACCGCTCCTCCAGGGCGGTGGAGTCGAAGAACGCGGCGTCGAAGCTCGATATGCCGCCCTGCGAGTGCGCCTGACCGTGGACCGACAACTGTTGCTGCTGTTGCTGCTGCTGCGGCGGTTGCTGCTGGGACTGGGACTGGTGGCACATGGTGGACGGCGGGCTCTGGGCGCAATTGCCGTAAGGCGAGGAGCCGTAGTGCGATTGCTGTTGTTGCGTCTGCTGCTGGCCGGCACCGGCCGCACCTTGGGGGCTACCCTGCGGGCTCAGATGGAACGGCGACATGTTCAGGGATATCAGGCCCGAATGCTGCTCCATCTCCAATAACATATCACCCTTGCGCAACCACTGCACGGAGGAGGGTGGTGCTGGTCGCGTAGCGGCTCATATATGAAGCGGATTGGGGATCCTCGTTGATCTGACCAACGTGGCGGCGATGTATAGGTATATACGCTGCCAGTGGCGTACGCGGCATGCGACACAACAGCGGCGGTTATAGATTCCCTCTTTAGCTTCGAAGCGTAACGGTGCACGCGTCGCGCAAGGTCGTGGTACTTGCGTACGACGATGATGTCGGCGATAGGCCGACGACGACAACGACGACGACGACAATGACGACGACAATGACGGCAATAGTATAATGAGCGCTTAAGGAAACGCTTGGTTCCTTGGCACGTATAATATCGATCACCAAGTCACGCTCACAGGTCTACGAGGAATATCATCGCGCACCCACTCGCTGCCTTCGAGCCCGTACCAGACCACGTCCGAATCATCGTAGAGTAGCGATCGTGTTTCCGTGAATGAAAATAAGAGAGGGCTGTCACTGTTGCACGCGTAACAACAAACCACCCACGGTCCTTCGTTCCTATCTGTCTCCCGGGCACTGATAAATCCAGGCGTTAGATCGTGACACGTATACCCAGAGACGATGATCACACGCGAGAGATCGAGCTGGCTCTGGCTCTGTTCACGCCACGAGGGCCCGCCGCCGCGCCGGGCGAAACAGTCGCGAACGTTGCTTCCCCGAAACACGCGCGATCGCCGGGTGCGGTGTTGCGAGGCGGCTCGCACGATGTTTTCTTAAAACCGCGGGGCTCTGACACCAACCGAACGCGAACGCCCGCGTAGCCGTGAGGTATATAAAAAAATACGGTCGAGTAGAAGTAGCGCGCACGCACTGCAATCCAAGTAAAAATGCACCGCTAAAAAGGAGGGTGCGTGTGTCCGGCGAGGATCAGAGTGTGACAGAGAGAGAGAGAGAGAGAGAGAGAGAGGGCGAAGTGTTTGTGTGTGTGTGAGAGTGAGAGAGAGGGAGAGAGAGAAAAAGAGAATCCTTCAGTTCCCAGGAACGCGCGACTTGACAGCTCGGCTATCTGCGTACGACTAGTTGTCTTCTCGCCTCGTTGCTTTCCCGAAGGGCCCGCCCCCTCCCCTCTGCCGCCCTACCGTCGACACATGGAGGTAGGCAGAGTCGGGAGACCCGTCTCGTGAGACACACGGTGGGCACACGAACGTCACGTATATCACAGCGGCAGCAACCACGGTTCCGACGGTATCACGAGCGGCAGAACGCGAGGAACACAGAGGAGGGACGGTGGGGGCGGGGGGGTGGTGTGGGGGGCGGTCCTGGGGCGAGACGGTCCTTCCTTCGATGATCGTTGTGCGTTGTTGTCCGTTGTCGGGCGAATATACACACGCGCGCGCGCGCGCGCGGCCACTGCTCGTAACGAAATCGAAAACGGAAAACACGGTTACGGCACGGCACGGCACGGGCGGTTCGGCGACGCGACGCGGCGCGGCTCGGCTCGGCTCAGCTCGGCTCGGCTCGCCCGGTAGGCAGAGAGATACACGCTTCACCGTGACACCGCCGGGAATAAAATAAAATTGGCAAAACCGGGAGAGAACGGCGAGAGAGGTGCGCACCGCCGCGCGTCAGGCTCCCTTGGCGTTTCGGTGGGTATATAGGAAGGCGAGGAGAGAGAAGGAGCGCGCGTGTCCCTTTACCGACGGGCACGGGTCGAGTGTGAGAGCGCGAGAGTGGCCGAGCGAGCGAACCAACAGGAGGGAGAGAGAGAGAGAGACAGCGCGAGAGAGAGAAAAAGGGAGAGAGAGAGAGAGAGAGAGTGAGAGAGAGAGAGAGAGAGAGAGAGTGAGTGAGTGAGAGAGAGAGAGAGAGAGAAGCACGGCGGCGTATAACCAACACAGCGCACGGCATAAGTGAAAGTGATTCAGCAGCGCATGCCACCGCGCGCGGCCAGGTGCCCGACGCGGAGTAGTAGTGGAGGTGCCTCTGAGGGCCCCGTCTGGTGGGGGGGCAACACGCGGTTCGGGAGGAGAGGGGGAGGGACCGTCGGGGGGGCGACGGGGGAGAGCGTCGGGAGGTATTGCCGCGGTCGAAGGGATCGAGGGAGGAGGGGAGAAGGAGGTTGCGCGGCGCGCCGGTGGGGATGACCTACTTACGGAACCAGGTCTATGTCGGCCGGAGAAGTATTGTCCTCGCGCGGCTCCCGCGCCGGTCTGCCGCCGTTTTGTCGACCGTATTTGTCGTCGGTGGGCTGCCGGCGAATACCTCGACGCACGTGTACACACGTAGCACGCACCGAGACCCGATCCGAATCGATACCCTCGCGCCGGGGATCTTCCGAATTTCTCGCGACGAGCCTTCGAAAGCTGGAGTTCCCGAGAACTTCGAGATACCGTCTTAGCAGAAGCCAACGGGCGATCGAATTCACGCGGCTGACGATGCCTCTATCGCGCGATCCATACGAGGGTCCGAAGGATCTTTGTAAAACAGGCTTCTCGCGGACAGTTAGAGCGGTGCGGGAGTGGTGCGCTGGGATAATTCGCGAGGCATAATTGATTTTAGAAAGACCCCGCAGGCTTTGTAGCTTCGTCTTTTTTTGCTTGCGCGGGCTCGCGTGACGAAGATCGAACGGACGGACGGGCAGAGCCGGGGAACAACTCTTGCTTTCAAAGAGCACAGGGGAGCCAAACACAGAGTCGCGGCAAGCGGGCACAGGGAAGGCGCACAGGCCACATACAGGCCGTGGCTGGGTCAACAGTAACGCCGTTGGCACTCCCCGACAGTGCCAGTGCTTCTCTGTGTGTACGTCGCAGTAGATGTACGACGCGAAGCGGTGGGGAGACCCACTGACCCAGTTCGCTGAGAACATGACGCAGCCGCGACTCACTCCCTCTCATTATCTCTTTCTCTCTCCCTCCCTCCCTCTCGCACCCTCTACCGTCCACCTCGCGCATCCCACCCTCCCAACCTATTCTCTCTTTCTCTCTCGGACCCTGTCCTTACGTTTCTCGATATATCCCGCCGCCCTAAACGTACGCGTTATCTCTCCCTCTCTGTCCCTCTCGCGCGCCCCTTGCCCTTGCTCGCTCTTTTTTATTCCACTGCAACCCGAACGCGCGTCGTCTTCGCTCTTTCTTTGTCCGCCGGGCGAGCGCGCCGCGGCTACCTCTTTCTCTAACGCGCTACCTCTCTCGACCTCCCTCCTCGCCCCGTCCCTGCCCCGCGCAAACCCATGCTTATTCACTTCGAACGTAATTGTCGCGCTCTTTTCCGTGCAAGTAACCGTGCGCGCCTGCCGTAACAGCGCGCATGCATTTGCGGGCGCGCGGGCGCAGCAGCGTGTCATCGATGAATGCACGCGGCAACTATTGCGCGCGCGTGGTCATCGTCATTGTCGTTGTTGTTGTCGTCGTCGCATCCAGTGCAGCAGGTTTAGAGGTTAGGCGCCCTAGCGCATCAAAATCTCTACGATGATCTTCGAACTTTCCACGATCGTACGAGGAGAATGTGTCGTATCTGTAATTCTGCACCATGCTCGAATCGTGATCTCGATGCTTTCCAGCCGCGTTTCCTTTCCTGCGGGAACTAGGGCCGAGCGCGCAGACGCTCCCCGGCCGGCGGGCAACGATTCCTTCAATCCTCGACTCGAGCATAATGCATCCAAGCGCATTATCAATCTTACGTAACAACTTATAAAATATATTCGCATTCGTATAGCTTGAAGAAAAAGAAAATAAAAAAAAAAAAGAAGAAGAAGAAGAGAAGACAGTAAAAGCGTACAAGAGAAGCGTGGTACAAGTTTGCGTTCAGCATGGCCAAGTGCAGCGCGCGGAGAGAAGAAGGCAGGGAAAATGTGCAGCGTGTAGCGAATGATAGCGAGCGTCGCCCACGACTTGCTCGTTAAATGCGAGGCTCGGGCGAGATGGCTCGTCCCGTTAATTAATCTTCCCATCCATTCGGGAGAAGTTAAGTCGGAAGTAACACCCGAGCCGAAGTTCCCATTTAACCTGCTAAACCGGGTCATCCCTTGACCCAAAACGCCACCGACGGTTTTCCAAAGTGTGTGTTTAAACACAGTTGAAAATAATCGGGTACCGGCGTAATTAAAAAAATACTCGCCCCGAAATGAACCCGCCGCGACCACGATACAAAAGGGATGCTCGAGCGACGGGTTGAATCTGTTCCCCCCCCCCCCCCCCCCCCCCGTTTAACAGGTTAAAGCTCCGTCCACTGTCGGTCGCGCCGCCGTTCACGCAACAAGTGAGCGGAGCCCTATTTAACGGCGACCCCCTAAATAAATACCCCCGTTCGAGCGCGGTGCAAATTATCGTGGAAAAGCCCGGGATCGATCGGGCATCCTGCTTTTCATTGTCGCGCGGCATTGTGCCGGGCGAAGCGTGGGTGCACACCGGTTTTGTTCCTTCGGGCGCGAATCGGAAACGAGCGGTACCTGCTTAATCGTTATAGGCACGACCGTGCGCGACGCATGCGATTCCACTTCCACCGGGCGCGCGCATTGAGAAACGAATAAAGAGCCCGGTGCGTTCCATTGCGTGTCAGGTTAAATCACAATCGCCCGTGACGGTGGAGGCAGCGGCCAAAAAGAACGAGAAGAAAAGGGGAGCGAGAACGGGGGAAAGAGAGAGGTAGAGAGAGAGGGGGATAAAGGGCAGGCGCGCGCTCGAAACAGCCCGAAAGGGCGGAAGAAGCAACGAAAGAAAGTGAAAGCTGTGACCCAGAAACTCTGGAAATGTAAATTGCGCGCGCACCGACACGCGTTCGAGAATTATAAATCATTATACAAGGGTTACGCGGGTTTCGACACGGCTCTCGATAGGTCGACGATTTCGTTAGACCCCGAGAGCCCGTACGAAGGAGCCTCTATAATTCGAAACGGGGAACAATTACGGTGGGATACGAACGGTCGATTCGATTCGAAGCCGGTCGCCGAGCGCGGCGCAGATATCAGAGATCTCTCGCTTCCCTAGCCGGAGATAGAGAAACTGGTTCGATGCTGATGGGCATGCGAGCGCGATAACGACACAGCCGCGGCGAGGCAGCAAAAAAAAAAAAAGAAAAAAAAGAACCGAGTCCTTTACCCGTATTGGCGGGAATTATGCGGCCATTATCGGCATTACGCTATTTCTAGGTCAATTAGCATCGCGCTGATCCTTTAAACGCTCGTGGGCGAAGTAGACGGCACGCGGAATCCGCGGCTGTCGGAAGTAATCTGCTTCTTGGCAGACGGACTTCCACAATTTTCCTTTTCGAGTTCCGTCCACCAGGGCTTCGCAATTCTTTCCTACTTCTGCTGTGCCCGCGAAACGGCGGAAAATGGCCCCTCGGTCCTCGCGTGGGTACGAAAAAGTCCATGGATCGGGGGTTGAAAAATGTGGCAGAGTATCGGCGAGCAAGCAACTCCGGTAAAATTCGATTCCATATTTAAAATCGACTATAAAGGGGGTTTAAAGCGAACGAGCTGAACTTTCAATACGGCGAAAAATCAGTCCGAGTGCGCCCCATTGCCGGGATCAGTTATTTCTCCTCCAAGCGATTATTGGATAAAATAACTTTTATGCCTAAAAGGTTGAAGGTCTTGGAGACACGTAAACGTCCCCATAACAGCGCACCATCAACAATTTAGAATCAGTTTGGAGGCCCAACTTGGCGTTATTTTCTGTCCTAGATGTTTTTCAGTAACTGGGACATATGTTGTCCCAGCCGTAATATTAAACATTTTCCAGACTGGGACAGCATATGTCCCGTCCGGTGCGAAAGGGTTAATTTATCATACACACTCGCAATCACAGTTTCGAGCAATCCCTTCGAGAGACCCCGTGCACGAACGCGGTAATTTATATCGGATTATCTCGCATGCGTATTCGATGTGTAAATGAAAGTAATCTTGCTTTAGTAGAGCGGAGAGTATCGGGTTGGAGATGGAATGTTAATAAGCATATTAAGGCCAACCTATCTGCCGTTAAAAAAAGAAAAGAGGCGCGCATATCGTCTTCTACCCGCGCGATTACTATCACGGCATTAGCTATGCAGGTACGGTATCTATAACTCGTAATATTCGACGCAAAGAATATGAGCCTGGCGTGATCTGTCTCTGTCCCGCTTTTTCACGCTCGCTCTTTCTCTCTGTTTCCCTCTGCTCTCTCTTGCTCTGCACAACGTGTCTCGGTTGTGTGAAGTGTGCCAAGGACCGCCCCACTCCGCAATCCCATTTTCGAAACTAAAAGTAAAATCTAACTCATTGTGCCTGTTACACGCAGAGACGGCCCGTTACCGCGATATATATTTCCGTCGCGCGGCCGCGGAAACTGTCGAATTCGCAACAGCGGAGGCACCCTTCGAGCGCCGCGAGAAACGCCGATATCAACAGAGGCGGGGAGGGGCTCGCGATCGTAAACCTCCGATATTAATCTCGGCGAAGGTGCCAAGGATGGGCAGGGCTCTTAGCGCGCGGGGTCGCGCAAAAATTTCGAACGGTCACAGGTGGGTGGCGGCATCCGTTACGCTCCATCTCACAGCCACGGGAGCGCCCTTTTCATTCTGCGATCGATTTTCCCGGCCGCTTTTCCTCGCCACCCCTCCCCGCGCGCGGCGAAGATCGCGCGAATCTTCGTTCCGCCCTCGGAAAGACACCGGGGGATAGAACAGAGAAATGAGAATAGGAGAGGCGGACGGGGGGCAGGAGGCCGGGAGGCGAGGTGGCAGAGGGAAAGGGAGAAGTAGAGATTGTTTCATCCACGAAACGCGAACTGGCGTTTTGCAGGCCAGTTCGCACGTCCTTGACACACTTACCCACATGGGATATCGCGAGACACACGTGTGGCTGTGTGCCGTGCATTAACGTGCATGCGCGTGCACCCACACGCGCGCGGGTCGGCTGTGCGCGCGAATGCATGCCCGCCCGCCCGCCCCGTGTGCGTTGCGACGCATAACGCGAGGAGCACGCGAGCGCGGGGGCGCGGCGGCAGAGATGCGAAGTTGCGCGTGCGCGCGCGTTCCAGCGTGCAGATCCATCGCTCTATGGCAAAGGACGCGGCGCGTAGACCACTTTCCGTGGGGAAGTGCAAGGATGTACACCCCCTCGGGTGTGCGCGCATGCATTCGTGTGGCGGCCGTGCATGTAGCTTCCAGACGACCCTCTCGGGCGCTCGTCGTCTCCCATTTTTATTACCTCGCAACTGGGACACACGACGGAATTCGAAATGGACCACCTTAAGCCGCGCGGCGGGCTCGGGGGCGAAAACGGCGAGGGAGACTCGCAACGGGGGCGAGACGTGGAAAATTACCCGGCCGGGAATGATAAGAGCCGCGTCGCGGGCGTGATAGAGATCGGCAGTTCCTCTATAAATTTCCTGCGGGAAACGAGGTTCGACGGAGAGCGGAAGGAAAAAAAAAAAGGAAAAGGGAAACTCGGGAAACATCACGCCTCCTCGTAATTTCGTTTACCCTGACTCCCTTCGCGATTATATTGGTCTCGTCTCGAGTCCAGATGGCGGGATTGCGCCTCTCTAGAAGAAAGCAAGTAGAATTGCGGGGGCAAACACGGCCCCGGCTACCTGGCTGGATACTTTTCCGAGCTTCCCAGTGTTTATGCCCCTTGAAGAGTTGTAGGGGCCTCGCTTTCCCTCCGGGGGGTCCTGGCCATAAATTAAGGCCGGGATGTAAATATTTGGAAATACTGTCGAGAATTATTGCGTGCAATTCGCAACGGGAGTTCCCAGTGACCCAGTGCCCCGATGGCAATCGGGGCCGCAAGGGGGTGGCTTTGCGTTTTCTCTTTTACCAGCGGAGAGGATCGCTTCGGGAACCGTCACGTCCCTTTACGGGCTCCGTAAAAGTCTCCCCGAGGAGCGACCCGGAGGAAGGCGAACAGCCGTAAAGCTAGAACTGCTATGTAGAATTTCGGTGCCGCGACGCTTCACGCCCCTATCGAGAATTCGACCGACGCTCGTCCGTGGAGAATGGCTGGTGAAAAACGGCTACTGCAGAAAAAGGCTTCCGCTGGCCGACGTCGGCCACTTATTTTTCTCTCGGCTCGGGTTCGGCGATCGAACCACCCCGCCGCGCGCGGAATATCGAGGCTCGAGCAAAAAGACACCGCGTCGATGTCTCGATCGATCCTCAGCTTCGCTGTTCCGAACGGTGATTCGAACGATTTTTTCTTTTGCGCGCGTGCAGCACTCCTTCATTGCTCCGAGTGAAGTTTCGTGCGTACCAACCGCCGCTCCCTCGCCGTGATGTAAGTTTTTTTTTTATCAAATCCAACGCGATAAGTAAATATCTTGGCGATTGTTACTTTTAAAACAGTCTTGGAGTTATCGCGAAAAACAGTTCGCGTCCGCCGACTGTAGATTAGAAATTATTAATACCGCCGTTAGTCCCCCTGCTGTTATTCCGTTTATCAGCGCTCCCCGCTAATTGTTTAATAAAACCAGCTGAGCGCCGGAATTCTTAAGGGGGCATAGGTACCTTTTTTGCCCGAAAATTAAGCATTCTTTATGAAGTTTTTTCTATATGAAATTGAAAAGCTAGGAAGCTCGGGTTTGTTGCAAATGAAAGATCAATGTTTGAAAGTATTAAAAGAATTTTTTATTAAAAAAAAGGAGGTCCCTCGCGAAATGAATAGAATTGCGGTGTCATCAAGTCCGCCTTCTATGCTTATCTGAAACATAAAAACAAATCAAGACATTAAAATTAATTACATTTTATGGTCGTTGACCGAGCCGATTCTTAAATCTCGCATTTAAAACAAAATAGCGGACTGTCAAACCTACAGTTTCAGTGTCGAATATCGATATCTATAGTTTGACAGTCCGAGATTTTGTTTTAAATACGAAATTTAAGAATCGGCTAGGTCAACGACCACAAAATGTAATGAATTTTAATGTTGTGATTTGTTTTCATGTTTCAGATAAGCATAGAAGGCGGAATTTATGGCACCGCAATTCTACTCATTTCGCGAGGGACCAACTTTCAGGGACTACAGCGAGGGGAGGAGGGTGCTTTTTTAATAAAAATTCTTTTAATACCTTCAAACAGTGATCTTTCATTTGCAACAAACACTATCTATCTAGCTTTTCAATTTCACATAGAAAAATATTCATAAAGAATGCATAATTTTCGGGCAAAAAAAGTACTATGCCCCCTTAAATACTTTCGATCAGGGCTTGAAACGGTTCCGAAAGTAACTGTTTAAAACTGTTATATAAAGATTCTGATTGAAACGGTTATGGAGATATTATCAATTTTTTACAAAATCCTTGCAGAGCCAGGAGAAACTTTTAACTTCCTGTTTTGAATAACATAGTGTGTGTGAATGTAAAAAATATGTAGCTGATTTATTTATTTCAACGCTTTATTAGAAATTAATGATAGGTATGTATGAATGTTTCTCCTTTTTCTATAAGGATTTTGTAAAAAATATGCACATATACAGTAATCTGCAGCTACAATAATTAATGATATAAATTAGGGAAAAGTCGATAAAAGAATTGATTCCAGAACCGTTTCGGATATGAGGAGGAAAATAGAAGCCGTAACCAAAACAGATAATAAGGTAAATGTCCCCATTAGCGACCGTTTAAGAGTGTGACTGGTTCGAAATAGTAATTTTTTTACTAATATACGACAATGTTTGAGTAAAGTATGGATCATTGTATTTTTTTAAGTCTCTAGTTTCTTAATCAAATTAGTTTTAGAGTGATATTTGACTATTTACACAAAAATTATGGTGAAAATTGTATTGGACCTGATGTCCCCTTTATTGACCAACTTGTACCATCTATCGACCGTCTCACGTCCCCATTATTGACCAGCAGTTTCCCCCATTGTAAATGCATCATTTTGTTTATTAAATTTGTGTTCGTGAGTATAACAAACTATTTTTATTAACATTTTATGAAATTTAAACAATTATCGATGTTATGGGCTCCCTTTTCTTATATAACAATGTGGTTTTAGGAATACCAAATTCACGGCTGACCTTACATATGGGTACTCCAGATTTTATTTTACATATTGCTTCAATTAACTCGGTTTCCGTGTATTTCGCGCGCTCCTTTTTCTTTGTTTTCACCACTATTTTCTAAAGAAAATATATTTATGTTAGTACTTTTTGTACTCAATTATGAGTACAAATGAAATGTACTCAAAATTTAATAATTAAAAAATTACTTGAGTACTTTAGTTAGGTCTAACAACGCCACTTGTAAAATGTCCGAAAACTGGCACAGACCGGTCTTTGACGGTACCTATTTCCGACCACGATTTTCTGCTACAATAATGAAAGAAAATGAATATTTTCTTTTTATTTTATAATTCTGTATATGTTTCTAGTTAATTTGAGTAAGTTACTGCACGGATCCGTGTATTTTTATTGTAAAATTTGCGACTTTAATCATATCTGTAGTATAACCTCACGCTATTAGAATCTGTCAACTTTCATGTCAATGACCAAGTCCTAATTTACATGTGAATTTACGTAAAGATGAATGTACGGCTACATAAATAACGTATGAAACAATAAATGAAACACCTCTAATTATAATTTCTGAACTTTCTGGTTGATATTTCGCTTTCTATGTTGCAATAAACAGTAATAAATGAATAATTGCTCACTAATGGGGACGTGGTCGGTAATGGGGTCATCTACCTTAGTTGGAAATTTCGGTTCTTCATAACAGCGATTCAGAGTAAAGGTTCTTCATAACCGTTTGGAGAACCGAAATCGATATTTCAACAGTTTCCACTGCTAACACAGTTAACACTGCTTTCGATACGACGATGAACGGAGTGGAAAGGAATCTAGCCTATTTCGAATCGCTCGGGCGGGATAACTTTCAGCGGAGGATTGACAAGGTTGGTCCAGTGCAGATTTCTCAACCCCGGCTTCCCCGTCCATCAACCACCATCGACTTCAACTACCCAAGAATCTCGCCGATTCGGTTTATCACTTATTTCTCTCCCCTGCCTGCAATTAAAAGCAAGAGTGCCCGGCGATAGTCGCACGCGACAGCGCGGCAACGGGTAGGGAGACAGAGAGACGGGATTGTCTCGCTGCACGAGGACTTCATGAAATGTGAAAGTTCGCGCGATAAAGGTATTCATTGCCGTTTATTATGCTCCCGTAACAAGCGAATCATATTTATGTATTTAGTCCATGCAAGTTTGGTGTGCGTTACATGCACGCAATTTATGTATCTGTCCGCTGTATCGGGCATTGATTGTGCGCCTTGAGGTGTGCAAGCCCAGCCTGTTCTTTTTTTATCAGCGATCACGATTAAGAAAAGCCAAGGACACCGTCGACCTTGACCGAAAAATCGCGCTGGCGCGCGGGCGGCCGCAGGGGGGGGGGGGTGTGATTAAAAATTTGCGATCCACGTGGAACAAAGCGTCGCTACAGCGGGGCGGGGCGGGGTGGAGCACAGGGGAGGGTAGGTAGAGGGAGGGCACAAGGCAAGAGAGGCGAATCGTCATCTCGCGGGGAGCCGGCGATGATCGCGTTTAAAAATCACCGATCCTCCAGCCCCGCCGACCTCCTGCGGGAGCAGCGCCGCGAACAGGATAACGCTCAAGGTTGAAATGCGAATCGGGTACGCGAGAGACCAGGTCTTCGAATGGTAAGGCCAATAATAATGATCGGTGACTGTAATGACCAGCAATTTCCCCGAGATGTAATTCTGACCATGCCAGACGGAGCGAGGCAAGCTAGCCGCGCACGAGTACAGTATCTCGGCCTGGAATTTCACGTATCCGCGGGAGATCGGCGATACTCGAGCGAGTAAAAGCCTTCCGCGATAGGACAGTAACGCTAGAAGTGGATGGTGCTGCTGGCTTCTTCGAATCGTAAACCACCAAACGGATCGCCCGCGAAGAAGGGATCGATCGGCAGAGAGCTAAGTGGCTAACGGGGACATTTACCTTAAAGGTATTATAATTAACCCAAGCTCATTAATACGACACCGGGCCGCACAATACTCCCAGTTTCGTCTGGTCGAAGCTGCGGAGGAGAATGCCAGAAATGGAATCGAGCTTTTTCGAATGAGTCACGCCGTGAACTATAGGCGCGAGAGCCAACCCCTTCTAACTAAAGAACGAGCTATATCCGCGCGTTCGAGTCGCCAACGCGCTTTAGAAGCTTGCAAAGACAGCGGTGCCCGACAAATGGCGACCAAAAAAAAAAAAAAAAAAGAAAGAATAAAAAATAAAAAAAAAGAACAGAAAGTTGCTGAAAGCAAAGCCGAAACGCGAAAAAAGTGTCCCACCGAGCGGTCCCAGCTCGAAAATGGCGGCGCAGCGGGGATGCGCCTCGCGGCCGCGAAAACCCGACGCGGAGGTATCCGCCAGCGAGAGTGACGCTCGCGCGCGTCGGCAAGGCGCGCGCACGTAAACGCGTGCCCGCACGTGCCAATTCCGCGGGCACCGGGCACGGCTAGATGCACCTCGTGTCTGCACCTAGCACGTATTTATATCGCGTGTAAGACGGTGCATTAGGCGCAATAGCGATCTCGAGCGAGTCGGTTCAAGAGCCCGGCGAGCGCGAGCGCCAGCCACGATGAATGGGCGAAAGTTCCTTTCCTCCTCTTTCCTCGTCCACGGTGTTAGTCGGCAGCCCAGGCCAGCAGCCGATCCGGAGAGGGGAACGGCGGGGGCAGGGGGACGCGGAGGGAGGTATCCGTTCTCCTCGTGGCCGCTCTTTGTCCCGCCGTTAGGCCAGCCACGGGCTCGTCGTCACGCGCGAAAAGTGGCTCATCCGCTTTTACTTTCCACGGCAGCTTTCGTTGGCAATGGTACTAGTTACGGCTGTTACGTTAAGCGGTTACGAGAGAGAGACATAAACGTTCCGCCGTCGGCTTAACTCGCCCGGCGAGGCGGTGGAAGCCAACTCTCTCTCTCTCTCTCTCTCTCTCCCTCGCTGTCTCTCCCTCTATCGCCGGTACACTCTCCCCGTTCCGACGCCTTCGTCCCGAGATCTCTGCCGCTCTCACTTTCGTCGACGGTCTTCGCCTACGTAATATCGCCCAGCGATCGGCACAGTTTACCCCTCTTCATTCTCCCGATCAGCTTCGCCCAACGCCCGGTTCGCCCTCCCGCGGGAATTTCTATTTCGCGAATAAAATAGAGCCCCCGCGAGAATAGTCGTCCTTGTCACTGCTCTCTCGGAGTCCCGACACGTGGTCGCGGGGCACCCGACGGCGCGGCGGGCGAGCTCGCGCGAAACAGTAGCAGGATACACGCGGTCGTGGCATTGATAATGCTTTCCCTCGCTCGGTGCGATGTATAATTGGTGGATAGTTGGGGGCAGATCGTCGCTTGAAACTTCGGAGCGTCCGCGGGGAGACGCGACGCGTGCCCGCGGGGCTCTGCTCGAACGTGCTGGCGCAATGGGTCTCGTCGAAGTGTCGACACGCGGTGGCCAGGCATACGGGCACGGAATATTATAATTCATAAGCCAGATAAAGGTAGATTTATCGGCGAGATGTTCGAATACGATAATGGTAATAACGGCGGCCGGAGTCGCGTGTGGCTTCCGTGTAATCGATTTTGTAGTGACGGCGCGCCGCGAACGGAGATACGGATAAATACACGCGTTACGGCTATCCGGCCCCCCCCTCCCCCCTATCTGCGGTTAGATATCAATGGATGGGCATGTATGCACACCGAGGCGAGGTAAAGTTAGAAGCGCTCGCCGAAATTCCCGAATCCCGGGGCGATCGGGAGGAGCTCGCCCGCGGCAGGGGGTGGCGATCACGGGCGGGAATAATTTTGATATCCGGGTCAAGTTGAAGAGTTCGAAGCGTCGAGGAATGACGGTGGTCAGCCGTGAGGTCAGCCGTGTTGTTGTTGCTGGTTATTTTTAGCCCGCTGGGGCGGCATTTTTGCACCGGCTTATTATTAACAGCGCCGTGGACGTTGCTATCGATCGAGGGACACGTAACCGGCGAATAGAGCGGGCCGAACGATCCCGGTCCCTCTCGAGCGTTCATCCGCGGCGAAGAAAGCGCGCCGCGAGATAAATCGAACGTATCTGCGCGCGAGCCCGGCCTAACGAGGGAGAGGAAGATCAACGACGCCTTGAATCTTTCCCCGGCATAATTGTACGTTTAATAAGCGCTTTATCAAAGGCGATAATACGGGCGATAACGGTATGTAGGTCAGTTTGATACGAGTGACCTGATTCCTGGCTGGCACCGCGTTACCAACGCTCGTAGATCCGCATGCGTGCCACCGTCCCACTACAATTTTATATGTGTACTTAGAGACCGGGCACACATAATTCTAAGCTCTCCTCCGTGGCCACGTGCAACCGGCCACCCACACGCTTCACGCTCCCGTCTAATCCGATAGGCGCGCGCGCTTGCACGCTTGCACGCGTGTCCTGTCGGCGCGAAGGAACCCCCCGGCTCGAGGAAGGTATCGGAGGCACGATTGCGTGTAAACGTGCACGAGACTGCCGGCCACTTTACTCCTATCGATCCACCCCCTCGGCTTACCCTTTAGTCGACTTCTCCAAGAATTTTGGATCTCTGTTTCTGCATTCGCTCGTAAATTCAGGGTGATAGTCGAACGGAACCGGTACCGTAAATTGGGGGAACGCTGGCAGCGCGGGGTAACATTGGCAGCTACTTAACCGGTTAACTGTCAATGTGTCATGTATGGTCAAACAAAAATCTGGCCAATTCTGTCAATGTATCATATATGATCAAATGGAATAACTTTTTTGTTTTTCAACCGATTTGAACGAAACTTGGTATGTAATGGTTTTTGGGGTCGCTGAATCTGAATTTGGCATTGGAATTGTAACATTCAATATGGCAGACTCAAAATGGCGAACCAAAATGGCCGCCAAATATTGAAATACTATCGGGATATAGAAAAATTGTATACTACCCATACAGCACACCTCGTTGCAGCAGTATTGCAGGGACGTTGCTGCAATATTATGTTGTTGCAGGTTGCATTGCAATATTGTAGGAACGTTCCTGCAATATTGTCGTGCATTATTGGAGTGGCAATGATCCTACAATATTGCAGCAATATTGCAATTTCGTTGCCGTGCAATGTTCCGTTGGCAACGATGGTACAATATTGCTGCAATATTGTACGATCGTTGCCGTGCAATGTTCCATTGGCAACGATCCTGCAATATTGCTGCAATATTGCGCCCACATCGTCGTGCAATGATCCAGTGGCAACAGTCCTACAATATTTCTGCAATATTGGGCGCACATCGTCGTGCAATGTTCCAGTGGCAACGATTCTACAATATTGCAAGAACGTTGCCGTGCAATGTTCCATTGGCAACGGTCCTACAATATTTCTGCAATATTGCGCGCACATCGTCGTGCAATACTGTAGTGAAAACTTGTAGAAACATTACAACAATATTCTGAAGCAACTATGACTTTGTCCAAATTTTTCGAAATATGTACATGACGTCGAATGGATTCTACGGCGTGTTTCATTTAACTGGATACGCACCGCAATATTGCCGAAGAGTTGCAGGATCATTGCCACAATTTTGCCGTTTCGTTGCAGAATCATTGCCGGAACGTTGCAGGACTACATATTCGTAATGTTGCCGCAACTTTGCAAAAATACACACCTGCAATATTGCGAAGGCGGACATAGGACTGAACCTGCAACGTCTCTGCAATGTTATGTTGCAACATTGCCATCTTGCACCGCATCATTGCAGAGACATTGCTGCAATGTTATGGTGCTGTGTGGGTATAGGGGTTTTTGGGATCGCTGAATCTGAATTTGGCATTGGAATTGTAAAATTCAATATAGCAGACTCAATATGGCCGAACCAAAATGACTAGCGAATTGTTGGGATTTGTATAAATTATTCGTACTGTATTCTATTTCATAAGTAAACTCTTACTCCCGTAGTTAGCTGGTGAAAATTTCACGACCCCCGAGTCTACCGACGAGGAGGTTACGGAAAGATTTTACACTCCACTTTTTTGTTTTGTTTTTTTTTTTTTACTTTTATGCATTATTTTATATATTTTTTTTTTATTTTTGTGCTTTTTTTTACTTTTTTTCAATACTTATAGTATTTTTTCATCTTTTTAAACTTTCTTCATTCATTTTGATTCTGGTGAGTATGATAATTTTTAAAACAAGGTATTACACACAATGGGATGTTGTTGCAAATGTCACACATTGTAGTAACACACTTTGTTTTCTTATTTTTATAGCATAAAGCACATCGTTTTCTAATTGACAAACTCACCCCTAAATTCTATTTTTTTAGGGGTTGGGGGTGTCAGATGAAAAAAATTACCCCCGGAATCGGTTCAGCGACTCAAAAAACCCCTGTATACCAAATTTTGTGTGATTCACTTAATTATTCGATGGTACCAGTTTGGGCCCGAATAATGAAAAGGACCGTGCCAGGTAACCGGTTAACATGGATTACAGAAGGAAAAGGGTAAAAGATTTATGCACTTTTATACTGGTAGTACATTCGCAAAAGATGCTATGTTATGATAGAATACCTAAAGCGAATTTTAAAATGTTAATTAAAAAAAAAGTGTAAAAGAGTGCATTGAACGTGAAGAGAAACAAATTTCAGTGTTATTGTATGTTCAGATCGGTGACTTTAACTGGTTAGTGTTATTTATATGATGTATAGGTACTCTGATGCTAATTAACTTGTATTAAAGAAGGGAAAGGATAAAAATTTTATGCATTTTGACAATTGTAGTACATTCACAAAAGATGCAATGTTATGATAGGATACGTAACTAAAATGTTAATTTTTACATTATATAGCAACTGTTTCAAAAATATGCCGATGTTCTCCCAGTTTACGGTTTTTAAACGATTTATATTAGCTTCGATCCTCTGTGTGTTTATGGATCAAATCTGGCAACTCAATTTTCACCCACTTCCACCAGTCCAATTGTCTTGAAACTTTGTAGCGTGCGTGAGTTTGATGACAATACAATTTTTTATAAAAAAAAGTCAAAAATGGGAAGAAAAAAATAAAAAAATATATAAAAAATAAAAAATTTATAATTTCGTGCTGAACACGCTGGCGTGAAAAAAAACCCGAGGGGTTTAAAAAATTACCCAGCATCAATAAATATAACCCATAACCACAAATCCAAACGACTTGAAATCACTCTACAACCACTAATAAAACTTCGACACTAAAAAGTAGAAAATATAAAATATGTATATAAAAAACTTTTTAAGTTAAACGATTTATAAAATGCACTAAAAAATAATTATTTTCTTGTACTACAATTTCGATGGTGTTCTCTCACTTTACATAAAATCGTGGCGCGGAATATTTCATAACAGAATATGAATATCAATTTAATGCAGCGCCACGATTTTATGTAAAGTGAGAAAACACCATCGAAATTGTAGTGCAAGAAAATAATTATTTTTTAGATTTTAGTGCATTTTATAAATCCTTTAATTTAAAAAGTCTTTATATATACTTTTTATCCATTTCTTCAATTGTTTCGCTATGATTAGGTACTTGCTAGTAATGCTAGTAGACCGTTTCATTGAGAGTTTCATAGGGAAATCGAAATGCGCGATTCGACATTAATTGGAGATTACAAAATGTTAGATATCTGAGCGAGCGATAGAGCGATTGTAGCGAATGGTCGTCCATTTTGAGGTTGGTATCGAAGAAGTTGGGCGATACGGAGCGCGCGTCGTGTGATAGCTTATTTAGCGGCCGACAGGGTAAACGGAAATTTAAAAAGCGTTAAGTCGAATGCGTTTTAACGAAATTTAAATATTATCTCACGTCCCACATATCGAATGCCTCATTAGAATACACACCGATACATTATACACATATTTCCCCGCATTATGCTCATTTAATATTCATATCGCGCGCTCAGACGGCGTAAATTACCGGTGCAATTACAAAGCGCGTCGCGGCACAGCGGCCGGGTCATTATCCACGATGTTATGATAATCAATCGGTACGAGAGCGACTCGGAAATTCGCGTACACGTGAAAGGGTTGGGCATGGCTACCACCGGTGTCCCCTGTCGCTCGAGCGAGCGGGATCGTTATCCTAGACGATAAGAGAACAATCGCGAGTAGGAATCGGGCGAGTCGTCACGTTTCCGGGAGGGGATGGCAGAAACTATCGAGACTGTCAGCAAAGAAGCTCACGGGCACCTGTTTATTTTCAGCAGAGCTATTCGAGTATACTTCGAGTGGTTCAAACCGAACAAGCTGTGTGGTTGGATACTTTTAAAATTTTGTAACCCACTCGAACAATATTGTACCAACTTGAAATAACTCGAGTTTCGCGAGGAGATCGCGAAATTTGATTTCTTTATCTATCGAGTGGGTATTCGATTCGAAATTCGGGTATTCGAATAATTGGAGTAACTAATAACATTTCAAATTAATATTTCTCGCGAACCTGAAACGTTTAACTTTCGAGGGGGGAAGGAAGAAGAAGAATTCTAATTACTGCGCGTTGTTAGAAAAGGAAAAAGAGTGTCGAACAGTAGTTGATATTTCGCAAGATTGTAATTGTTACACGGTCGTTCCTAATTCTGCGTTTCCCCCAAAGTTTTTACCAGCACGGCACGCGTGCGACGTTTTCGTCATGCACCGAGACACAAAGTGCAGCTCGCCAACCAGAATTAATTCGCTTGACCCATTTACCCGATGCACTTGGACCACCTTGTACTACCGGTATCGATGTGTGTTAAAAGTGTGCCCACGGGTACAGTGACGCGTGCGCGCACATCTTTTCGTTACGTTCTCAGCCGAGCAAACGGCTCGAGCGAAAACGTCGAACTGCGCTATCGACCTGTCTCGTCGAAATGCTTTAGCAAGCATAACAACCAAACGAATTCAATATCCAAGACTGCGTCAATTTCGAAGGCACTGTATGCCAATAAATATCGAAGAAGTTAGCACTGCTAACAATGCTACGCGGGTTACGTAAAGCAGGCTCCTGCGTACAGGGCGCGCCAAAAGTGGTGGCCGAGACTTTGTACTATACAAAAGAATTAATTTCGTACTGGATCAATGGACCAGTGTTCAAAGTTTCTTAAGGTGCAAATCCACGATGATACATAAATATCGTGTCTCACACGAGACAAGAATTTCATTATTTTATTATTTTTTAATTATTCTGGCATTAGTTTCACGAAATTAAAAATCTTAAGATCATTATTTCTATTTAGTGGTTGCTTGGATTTTTGCCTCGTGTAAAATCTCATCGTGGATTCGCACCCTTAGACTTCGACTACTGAGTTTCTTCAAGAACTGCATTATACAATCTTCCTCCTTTTATTTCCCAGCTATTTGATACACCCTGTATACCCTTCCCAGGTGTAACGAACCACATCCTCCTACCCAAAATTCCACAAAGAAAGAAGAATTCAGAACCCAGCCACATTTCCCCAAAAACGTCACCGTAGACGCATAGACGCATGCGCTTAACGCTGTCCGTTCTTGAGGGCCGCCTCGAGAGGAAAACAAACGACGGGGGAGTAATAAAGAGGAAGTTGGTGGCTGTTAGTCGCGAGAGTCCATACTTCGCCACCCCGCGATCGGCTGTGCGCGGGGGCGTTTGAGTGAATCAACGCGCAACGGCAGAATAATGGACGCAGCGAAGAAGAGCGCGCATAGAAATGCGTGGAGCGAATAGGCGGCATACCGGATCGAGCCACGTCGAACGGCGGCGAGCGCGGAGACAGATAGAGAGACAAGAGAGGAGGCGCGGGAGGGAGGGCAGGAGAGAACCCTCGCGGTGGCGCGCTCGTGCTCCCGCAACAACGTCGCTCTCTCGGTTCTCTCATTGACCTAGTTACCCAGTACACTTGACCGCACTCCGCGCCCCTTCCTCGCCCCCACGCCGCATCCCTTCTTCCACACCGCCGCCCTCCCCCTGCTCTCCACCCTTCCGAGTGGCGCGCCGCGGCCGCCTCTGCTCGCGGGACTAACCAGGCTTCTCCCCTCGCCCGCCGCACCGCGCGACGCCGCCGTCGCCGACGCCGCGCCGTCACCGACGCCGTCACCACCGCGTCGTCGTCGCTCACCCTTGCCCCCACTCGAAACGCGGCTCACTTCGTCGCCAGCTACTGTTCTCCCTCTGGATTACATCGTTGCCTCTTTTCTCTGAATTCCTCCCCCTTTTACCTCCCTTCTTCCAGGCTTTTATCCCTCGTTGTATGCTTTCGTTTACCTCTCCCCCCGCCGCGGCTGAGTCCCTTCGGCGCGACGGATATCTGTCACGAGATGCGCAATGCTTTCTTTTTTTCTGTAGAGTGTAGAGGTGACAATGGGGGGTGGCTGATGGTCGTACGTCTGGGATATGTTTGTCATTCTGTTTCGGGGGCGGTACTAAGTTAGCGATGGGTTTAGGTGAACTTTTGAAGCATCGTATAATACAGGTGTTCCTACTATTGGGTCAGATGAATAGTTACGCGTGTATACAGCGATGCTCCATTGCCCAAAGTCGAGAGGCAGGTTCCCAGAGAAGGTTACAACGGTGTAACGTCGATCGGCAGGTATTCCGAGAAAATTGGCGGTGCCGCTATAAATATCGCGTCCGTGCGATGAGTCGAATGGCTCTGGAGGGAAAGCATGAGATCCCATGACGACTGGAGGGAAGGAATTAATTTAATGCGCTGCGCAGGGTTACGGCGGGCGGCCCTTTCGTTCCTCGAAACGGGCCAGACGGAAATAGGAGAAGTCTCGTTTGCCGGTCACGGTGTTTCGAAAGAAAGAAAGGCGGTGGACAATGCTCTCTCTCTCTCTCTCTCTCTCTCTCCGCGGGCAGGCCGGTTTCGTTCTCATTTCGTCGGCGGAGTCGATGATCGTGTATTACAGCGCTGGGAAACGTTTTTAAAGCTCGGAACCAGCAACTGTATGGTTACTAGACTGGAATTCCGCTGGCGCGGGGAACACGCTCGGGGTCTTACCGTCCAATTAATGCACGTCGAATGGTAAGAAGTGCATTACGCACTTGCACTCCCATGCGAGTTCCCCCCGACGAGCAGTGAAATTATAATACTCAACGGACGAAAGGGGAGGGCCGCTTTCGCGCAGCCTTCGGCCGGGCAGGGTTACCGATTTTTACATCGCAACCGCGATTTTACGACTGGAACACGGAGGAACGGTACATTTAATGGGAGACGTTCGCTTCTGCTTCGAGATGCACGCTAGACTTCTTCGGCGCGATCTAACAAAGGGGTCGAACGAATTCAGAGTGTGTAGTATTTATGAAAATAGACCAGCAAAGAAATGGAAACAGGACGAGGGAGAAATATGCGTAGTTCCTTTTAAATTCAGATTTCTGTTAAATTAGACAATTCGTAATTTATGAATATTAAATTTTTTATAAAACAAAAGGCTTTTATTATTCAAGAAGTACCTACGAAAACAAATTTCACTCACTGTGAAAAATTATATTTTAAAATAATTATTTGTGATTAAATATAAAGGGCAGGAAAAATCAGTTTTGCTCAGAAGAGCTAAATCGAGCCCTGAATTGTGATTATCATTATAATTATAGTTAGAATTGCAAGAATATTCATGAGATGTGGTGTAGATTTTACACACTAGGGGAGAGTGGGGTAATTGCGAACACCTAAGCCAAAAAGCAAACAAAACGAAATCTGTGTGAGAAATGAATTTGTTTATTATTTACAAACATACTTAAACTATTCGTCTATAAAGTACTGTGATGAATTTTTGAAAAATTATAATAAAAATCAACTTTATAGTGAAAAAGGAAAACCCTTGGTGTTCGTGATTACCCGACTGCCGTGGGGTAATCACGAACGGAGTGCTAAATATCACAGAAGTCGCACAGAAAGCGCGATTTCAATGGTCAACCTATAAAATATGTTGCTACAACCTATACCTAATGTATTTTTCAAATCCCTCTTCTTGTGCGTTAGAAAAAAATTGCAATTGGTCGGAATATCGAAAAAAAAAATAGTAAAAAGGTTGTTTTTTAAACTTTTTTTCTGAGCCTGTAATGAAAATTCAAAAATCCCTTTTGTAGATTTAAGTACGTTTTATACATGCTGAAAATTTCATCAAAATCGGTTAACATTGCTAATCTCGAAGGTTCGAGATTACCCCATCCGAGTTGTTCGTCATTACCCCACGACATCAAAAAATAAAGAGGGATTTATTTCAGGGGTTAGAAGCACGATTCAAGCCACGCCTTGGTCACAAAATGTTGGTAAAAAAGTGCTTTATTTTAACTTAAAAAAATCCCAATTGTATCATTAATTGAACAGTAATTACATGCAATTGAAAATGGACAGAATATTACTTGAAATATGATGAAAATAATAAATTGTGTTTATCTTGAATAGCATGAGCGTTCTGTATTTATTACTTTCTGCCCGGCGTTGGATACGACCTAAACTATTAGCTAGTGGAGAGGGAACATAAGTTTTTATTTATTAAAACGCCGTAAACATCCCGTTCGCGATTACCCCGCGTTCGTGATTACCCCACTCTCCCCTACGTGTCCCCAACTCCTCCGATTCTTCCACTCCACCATCCTATAGACATGCATTACATTCGCCGATCAACATACCCTCCATTGCACAACTAAAATCCGCGGATGACACACGCTCCGGCTCGGCGGAGGGTGAATCAGCGAGCGAAAAATCATAGATATCCGTCCGCTCGGATCGAACAAAATACCGGCTCCGTCGATATCGGTCAGATAAGAGCACGATAATCTCGCATCCTCGCGGCGATACGATCGCCGCGCCGTCGCCCAAGATTGCCGTTTCCATCACGCGACTTCGAAGGTACGAACCGTGAATTCGAAAACACGCTCTTATCGCGCGATATTACATAATCGACGTAAATAGAGAGACGTAGAAAAATCGGGGGGAGGGCGGAAAGCGCGTAGTCATCGAGCGGAGGAAAAGGACAATTGTTTTCGTCTACTGCGAACGTGACTCGGACCGAGAGGCTCGTCCGCGCGCCCGCGCGCGGATCGGATGGGACGCGATCCGCTCCGCCGGGAGGAGATCCTGCGCTCCTCGGGCGGATACTCATCGTTCTACGTCAGCGCCTCTTTGCAGCGAGCTCTCGATCCTATCGGGTTCGATTGATCGATCACCGATCGGGGGAGCAGGTAGCAGGCCCGAGAGACCGGCAGCGAGAGCAGTAGGCAGCACGCGGCGAGTAGTTAGCCGCTCGGCGTTGCACCGGTGCAGCCTTGAGCCTATTCCACGCACGAAAGCCCCCGCGCCGCACGCCTGGCTGCACGCTGCACTTCACGTTCAGGCCCCCAGACTGACTAAGCCGGCACGAAAAAAAAAAACCGCGTCTCTGTCCGCGACATTAGCGGGCTGACGGGTAAATTTAGTCTCGGTGCATCCACCGCGCACCCCACGAATATGCGCTCGCGACCCCTCTCGCCGGCGATAGGGTCCGCTTCCTATTTTCTGCGCCATTCATCACGCGGAAAGCACCGCGCTGAGAAAGGACACTCTCCTATCACGTGTATCGCCGTTATAGGATACCGATGGTTATGGAGAGTATGGTAAACTCGGCTTAGTCCGCGATAGTGGTTACTCCGCGACACTTTTTCATTCGCCTGTAACTCGAAGTTGTCAGGCCCAATTTAGTAAAAAACAAACTAATAGACAGCCTTGATCCTTCTACTTAAGGAATTTATGTTGCGGTAAAAGAATCGGTCAATTGTTGGTGCGATAGATTGGGAGCGATTTTGCTCTAGCAGCGCATTATTTGGGAAATTCTACTTGCTAATTGTGGACACTTTAACAAGACTTACTCTTGAAATTATCATACAATAAGGCATCAGTGCTATTTTTGCTTATGAAAATAACTAAATTCTTATTTTTCGCGTGCCTGAGCCTGCGTTTCTGATTGCGTTGTTTGAGAAATTCTGACGGGCAATACCGGAATCAATGTTTCCTTACGTCTCAGACATCTAACGATCATGAAACGATTGATTATACACAATATAACAATAATATAAAATAGTATGAAATAATATAAAATAATGTAAAATAATATAAAATAATGTAAAATAATGTAAAATAATGTAAAATAATGTAAAATAATGTAAAATAATGTAAAATAATGTAAAATAATGTAAAATAATATAAACAAGTAGCTGGTGAACATGTATCGAGCCAGCGAGAACTATCACGGAGTTACCATAGCTATCACGAAGTAACCAGAGTATGTCGCGAAAACTTAATTTTGTATATTTTCAATTAAATATACTTAGTAAATTTCTGTTAACCTATTATTTGTTTGCATGATGTCCGACCTATCATTATACCTTGGACTCACTTTCAGAACATATGAATATCAGCAGTTAATAGACAAATTCTAAAACTATCACGGACTTACCCGAGTTCTCCCCGACCTATCTGGGGAGGAAAGGAAACAGAACGGTATTGGAAAATACGGTTTCGGAAATGCAGCGGGTTTCATAAATAATACAGGCATTATCGAATGTTATGGTTCATGGTTCGCGCGCTCCTTTGACGTATGCGATATATGAAAGTCTATAGTCGCGGCAAAGGGAATTGGTCGTTCAAGGTCAGCCGACTCGCGCTCCCCGCCACTGGGCCCGGCTACCCCCACCTCGTCCCTCGCCTCTCCGCTCCGCCAATTGGGAACGAGGAAGGAATGGAAGTTCGAAGCTCGCCGAGGCAAGCCATGTTTCTCGCGCCAGCCTGGCAGGCGTGCACGGGACGGCCGTTGGGAGGAATCGACGGAGGTGTTCGCGCGCGAAGTGCATCTTTCATCCCGGCCGATCGAGCGGCGCCGTGCGAATTCGGAGCGGTTCGTTTCGGGCGCGGGCATCATTATTGGTGGATGGTCGATAAAGTTAGAGCGAGAGATGGGCAGCATAAACTTGCTCCCGATTTAGAGCCGAGCCCTTTTTACACGAAGCCAAGTAGGCCATGCGCGAAGGATGATGACGGCGTGGAAAAATATAACATTTTACGAACATGCAAGCGTCGCTGGGTATCGCTTGCATCGCGCCGCTCTTGCGTACCCACCCGAGACCGGCGAATCAATATTAGAAAATCACAGTCTAGTTCTAAATGGAGATTGCGATCGCGCCTACGGAGGCGGGTACGCTCCCCCGAAAATAACTCCCAGAATCCACCTTGGGCGTAATTTCGTCGCCCTCTTTCAGGGGGGGAGAGTATAGAAAGAGCACAGTGGGGGACAGGGGAAGCTCATTACCGATTGCGATAGCCTGCGAGGAAGCGCGCGGGGGTTGTCGAACCAGCCGAAATCGACTCAGGCTAAAGCTTAAAGGTCCACGCACACATATCCGTTCCGTCTCAGTTCCGTGTCAGTGTTCCATTGGTAAGAAGAAGAGACCCTCTACGCCCCTCTTCTTCTTACCACTGGCACGCCGGAACTGCGCCGGAACGGAACTGACACGGAACGGATATGTGTGCGTAGACCTTAAAGGTCCGCGCACACATATCCGTTCCGTCTCAGTTCCGTGTCAGTGTGCCATTGGTAAGGAGAAGAGACCCTCTACGCCCCTCTTCTTCTTACCAATGGCACACTGACACGGAACTGAGACGGAACGGATATGTGTGCGCGGACCTTAAAGGGGGAAAATGGGAAGCTTAAAGGTCCGCGCACACATATCCGTTCCGTCTCAGTTCCGTGTCAGTGTGCCATTGGTAAGAAGAAGAGGGGCGTAGAGGGTCTCTTCTTCTTACCAATGGCACACTGACACGGAACTGAGACGGAACGGATATGTGTGCGCGGACCTTAAAGGTCTAAACACACTTGTCAGTTTCGTCTCAGTTCCGTGTCAGTGTGCTATTGGTATGAAGAAGAGACCCTCTACGCCCCTCTTCTTCTTACCACTGGCACACTGACACGGAACTGAGACGGAACGGATATGTGTGCGCGAACCTTAAAGCTTCCCATTGTCCCCCGAGCGGCAACCGTTCGAAGAACGCCTCTCCTCGCGGCCGTTCCGTGAATCGAAGATTTCTAAAACCTTGACAGTTTCCCCGATAACGAACTCCCCCGGCGGGATGTGTTACGAGGCGGTTTCGCGGGTCGTGAAGAAACGATCGGGGATAAAAATGGGGGGAAAAAAAGAAACATAATTCGAGCCGATCGTTTCGTGGCTGCCGCGCAAGCTGGAGTGAAAAGACGGCGCTGCAACTCGGTCAGACGCGAGACAGCGTCGCGCGGGGGTCGGGCACGCGTATGAAACGCGATTTCGCAAATATTAATCGCGGCCGTAAATTTATCGGCGTTCCATATCGTGAGAATCTCCGGCGCTCCTCGGGGCGCGTACCTGTGGCTTGCGATGTAAAAGCGGAATCTAGGCCGATATAAATAGGCTGACATACCACGGAATAACAGGTAGCCTTAAACGCCGCATTACCGCCGCGGATATATGCTCGAAAAGACGTAGCTTGACCCGCGCGCCGGCTTCGCTGGCACTTCTTTTCCGGGTTACGAAACGTCCTTGGGAACCCTTCGGGGCCTAACATCTAGGTGGAGTGGACAGTTAGCGACCGGGGCTGAAGGGAGGAACGAAGAGTCGAGCTGTTCCGAGGGTATTATTCTAAATTCAAAGCTGTCGGAAGCGTGGGTGGTAGCGGCCACTGCGATGGGTGTTAAAGAAGACTCGTTCCCCGGTTGCACTCGAAATAGAAGAATATTAAACACGGGATACAAATTCCCCCGTTCCTTTTCCCTCGTTTTTCGCCTTCCTGTTCTGTGAGCACGCACAACGAGCGCACGTACCGCGGGTTTGCCGGAGTAACGCGTCTCGCTCCGTTGCACCCATCCACGGTAGCGTATGCGTCGCAAGGAGAAGGAGAGGAAAAAAAAAAGCCCGCCGGCATAAAACCCCCGCAGGTTATGGTCCGCGCTGTCCTAATTCCGGCGTGCTCAAAGAGCTTCCCCTTTCAAGCGGAATGAAAAGAAAGGACGACGAAATTACGGTACGCTGGCGCGTAAATGCTCCATCTTGGGCGTCGCACGTCCGCGTTGCCCACGAGAGCGATCAGGCGAGGCGATCAGAAAGGAGGAAGGAATAGAACCGTTAATTCCTCCCTCTGGATGTCGCGTCATATATCTCCCCTGTTTTCATCCGACTAAAGCCTCCAACTATCGGCGCTATTCTTAACGATCGTCCTCCAGTTTTCTCTGAATCCACCACGGGCTGTTGCGACACCGTTCGGATTACATCTAGCCATCTCATCGGCGATCTTCCACTTCTTCATTTTCCACGCGGCTTTCCACGAACAATAGATTCTCCCAGATCGATCTAATTGTCGGGGAATGCGGCATGGAAACTCGAGTATCGTTCGGCTGTACAGCGTTCGGGTTTGATTCCGTTTGTAAACGCCGATCAAACGATCCAAGGAATGCAGAACAGCCTGGCAGTGCACTTCAAATGCATCAATTTTCCCTGAGTGCCTGTTTCAGCAGCTTATAGGCGTAGGAAGAACTAAAGTCTCCGCTAATCTAGCCTTGATGCTCCTAATACCTCGAACCTTCAGCTGCACCGTCGCATCTTCGCGCGCCGAACGAGCCGACGGAAGGATGGGGTTTTTGGAGAAAGGCGGCTTCGTCAAGATGGACGGAGCTTTCGCGCGTACGGGGAGGTCGGGGAGCACTGGCGCGCGGCGCGCAGCGCAGCCAAGACAACGCGTCTTGCTTCGGTGCACTTAGCTACCTTTGTGTCCGTTTTTCTCTTCCTCCCTCCGCTCCCAGAGGGGACAAAAAGGTGAACAGCATAAAACCCCTGTACAGCGGCGGCCGGCTATCGCTGCACGTATCAGCTCTGTCCCGATTCCACGCCAGTATCGTGCCACGCGATTCCACCTCGCCGCCGGTGCCCGCCGTGGTATCTTTTTCGCGCATTTTCCGCGGGGGACCGCGAACGCGCGCGGCACCGACGATCCGCGTGTGTCCTCCCTCCGTCAACGATGTAGACGGCCTCGCGGCCACGCCGTCCGAGAAAAATCCAGCACAGGCTAATCCGCCAGGCTCACCTATCTCCACTGACCCATAACTGATGTAATTCCTGCACGTAACGCGTTACACTGCCGTGTAACTGCGCGTTAGCTGATTCTCGCAGCGTCCTTATTATCGCGCTGCAATTAGCGTGCCGGCCGAGGGAAGCGGCGACGGAGAAGTTGCGTATAAAATCTAACGAGCCGCGTGGAAAATTTTCATTACCGCCCAACGCCTGGGCCCCGGCCACTAGTATTCAGCGACGTTGAAAAGGGAAAGGTCAGTCGCGGTGGAAAAGATCGCCCCGTTAATAAATTCTACGCAACCCGTGTCACCTTTGCGTCAGCTTTATGTTGTGACGGCAGAATTTACGAATTTCATTCTCGTTAACCCATTTGCCCGAGCTGTGAACGGCGGCGGCGGCGGCGGTGTGTGCGCGCAATGGAGCAAGAGGCGTGGGTGTCGCCGCTCAAAGCGAACCACCAGAAGCTTATTGATCGTCGAATCCTGCTTTCCACGAGATCGCCCGAAAAGTTCGACGAGCTTTCGGCTTAATCAACGGGGCTAAACAAGCCTCCGCCTCTTTCCATGTCTCTGCCTCTTCTCTCTTCTCTTTCTCTCTTTGCACGCGCGTATCTCTGCGGTGTATCTCGAGTTTCTCGAGAGGCGTACGCGCGGGCGTAGTTCGTTCCGTGTGTAAGCTCCATAAAGGCGTCACGCTCCGTAAGCAGAGCCCTCCTTGATCCAAATTCCAACCCGGGGTTGGAGGTTGAGCGATTCAATCTGACTTTAATGTTCACACTGGACAAAGCTGCAGCCCGGTACGCGTTGAACTGTGAACCGCTTTCACCGTTTTATTTCTTTCCATTCCCGAACCGATTAACAAAGGGAATTTTTCACATGGGCGCAGAGAGAGAGAGAGAGAGAGAGAGAGAGAGAGAGAGAAAGAGAGAGAGAAAGAGGCCGTGACTGTGTTGCAAGCACCCGCTCACCGAATCGCTCCGTGAAATGTTTCGCCTACCTCGAGCCACGTGTTCGCAAAGAAAGCGCCCCGTATCGAATCGATTAAGAACGAAACCCCCACTTTGGGGGAAAATCTGATCGATGAAGACAAACGAAAGCCTTTAACCGCTCAGCGTGGGTCCAGTTGAACGCCCTGTTTGTACTGGCGAGGGTTGTGCACAGCGGTGGGATCATGGATTTGACCGAGATACATACTCTACCTAAAAATATCTTAAGAAAATAAACAAGCTTGTATATGTTATATACGAGCCCAACGAGGAATGCAAATCTGCTCGTTACTCTCCTCTGCCCCCGCTGTATCTGATCCTGAGCGACGCTCAGCACTCCAGACTGATCGATTAACGATAGAAATCTCCGTGAAAAATTGCGCCCAAGTGTTTCGCGGCCCCCGTGCGGCCTGGCCCCGGCCGATTCGCTCGCTCGATCGTCGATGGAGTTTAATGCAATTCGTGGAAGCGCCGGGGCGAGGTGGAGTCGCGAGACGGCGGGCCAAAGCGGAGAGGGATATTTCACAAGGTACAAAGGAGATTTCGGCGGCGCGAGAAGTTCAGCCGCGGGAGGAGGCGAGGCGCAGAGAAGCCAGGGAGGTAGGCACGGCCAGGTAAAACTCGAGCTCTCTCGTTTCGTTTCGGCTCGTCACGGACCGGTGCCCTGCTAGCTCTCTGCCCTTGACACACTTCTCCCCGCGAGAGGAGCGCTCTTGCCGCGCGTTACAAGCTCGCTCCGCACCGCTCCGCGTGGACCGAGGGCGCCTCTGTCTGCCTGCCTTGGCTTGGGCCGCGCGACGACGACGCGTGCTCGTTGCCCGCGTACTTACTACACTTCCAGACGCGGGGCTACGTCTGCGGGAGCCGCTTGATTATTCGATGTGCCCGATACCGGCGTAGGTTCGCGCTGGTGCGCTCTCCCGGCCGACGTGCGTTACACCGCTGGGTCCCGACCAATCCAGACGCGATCGCTCCGGCCAGACGAGAGAGACAGAAGCGTCGTGCAGGCCCCTCGCGAGTAGGTATTTCGAAACGAGCGTAACGAAATGTTTATCCGTCTCTGCCGCTTTCTGCGGTTACCTGGCTCCGTTTCAGACTGCGTCTCGCATCGGCTCTGCGCGAGCAGAGGATTCGAGACGTCGCTGAAATGTTTTTAGGGACTTAAAATCTATTTCGTGATTGTACGGTTTACAGGTGTCGCGCGTGCGCGCGGGACGGCGCGCGACGCGGCCTAAGCCCGCGCCAGGTTATTATTTCATTATCCGCTTTGGCGTCGTCCCGCGAGACAGCATGTTCGCGTGTTTGGTTTTACAAATAGAAACCTGCGTCTATGAAACGTGCACGTGCACGTGCTTCTGTGGAAGCCTTACAACGACGACACGCTTGCTTCGCGAATCTTTGCGATACGCGGATACATTTCCTGAACGCTCTCCGCCACGCGCATGCTCGGCGGTACAGTAGTTCGGCATCGAGCATCCAGATGTTTACACTGTCGCGCGCAGACAATGGCAAAGCTCGACGACGCTCGGTGCCCGGCAGTAGGTCGGGGCGGGTTGTCGAGACTCGCAACATTTACCGCGGCGAACATCGGGCTTTATTCTCCCGGCGTGGTATTTAATATATATAAAGCGGCGGCGGTGCGTCGCGCCGACACGCTTCACGCGTGAACACCTGCGCGGACGACGGATGGGCGCCTCTCCCTGCGCAAGAGGCCCGGGCATATGGAGACGCAAGGGAGCATCGTACCTGCAATTAACTTAGCCCTGTCCCCCTCTGGCTGCTCCACTTTCTCCTTGATTCCACGATTATTCGATCCCCGTCCGCGTGGAAATTAATCCAAGATCACTCGGCCGATCAGCCACCCCTTTTGGCTATGCAAATAGCTGCCACGGGTTACCCCGGTTGCGCGCGGGGCCCGACGATGCGCGGTGTCCGGTAGCGAGCGGTGCACACGCGGGGAACAACAAGTCGCGAAATTATTCAGGGCAGGTAGGGTAACGCGTAATGGCTATACGTCGTCGTGAGCAGTATTTCCCATCGGTAGATAAGTAACATTCAAGGTCAGCCGCAGTGCAGCAGACCGTTTCAACGTTACACGCGCCCCACTCCCCGGCGGTCCTCCCTTATCGACTGTATAAGTCGATAATCGGTAGGCCCGACGATGCGCCGTTTAACGAGGCAGACACGAGGACCTGCCGAGGAGGATCGCGAGGGCCATTCGTTGCGCCTGGATGTAGCAAGGTGTAGTCTCTCATATCGAGAGACACGCACACCGCTTCCTTATTTCGGCCGCACTAAACAATTGGTATCGACTGAACTGTTAATACTAGTATTTTTGTCTATGAACATAATCTCATTAAAGAAAACACATCGACCACGTTGTTTAAGTGGATTAAAATTGAAAGAAGTTTTCATTGCCTTGGATTTCGAACGAAATATTTCTGTCAACGGTGTGTAAATTTTTTATTATCTGGTTATCGCGTAGCGTTAACTATTATTATTGGTTTAAATAGTGACAGTAGTTTCTCGGTATAACAACGAGTTTTAACTTTTTTTCCTGCCTACTGGGTTTTTTCTGCGCATGAGCAGTTTTCTTTCTACGTTGAGGGATAGATGCACCTCAAAATCGAAGGTGAGATTCACCGTCAATTAATCCTCTTCAGGACATGCCGAGGGTATATGTAAGATATTCAAATGCTCGTGCCAGAGCGACATGGACAGAAGAACAGCTGAAAGAAGCTAGCTATTTCAGAACTAAGAAACAAAGAAATGGGTCTAAATGCTGTTTCCAAGGAGTAGGTATTGCATATAAAGAAAGATTCTGTTAAGAAGATATTCAGATGATATGTAGATCAAATACTGACTAGTATAGAAAATAAAATAAAAGAAACTTATTTGAGGAAGTAAAAGAAGAAAAACTAAGAAACAAAGAAATGGGTCTAAATGCTGTTTCCAAGGAGTAGGTATTGCATATAAAAAAAGATTCTGTTAAGAAGATATTCAGATGATATGGAGATCAAATACTGACTAGTATAGAAAATAAAATGAAAGAAACTTATTTGAGGAAGTAAAACAAGAAAAAGTGGCAAAGGCACTACGGGAGAACATAAAAAGACAGTCTGGACTGCAGCCGACAATGATTAGACCTATGAAGACCAAAAAAGTAAAATCTAAGATAATCTCAACTAAGGAAGAGACTATGTAATAAAAAACAATCAAAGATTAAACCAAAGAACAAGCCAATTAAGCCTGATTAAAACTCTGATGACTATTGTGACGAATGCTTAGAAGATTACAAATCAATCAGCTCTACAGCGGATTGGATTCGTTGCCTGGAGTAGGGGAGACCGGGGCTAGTTGACTAATTTTTTACATTTCTAATTTTTATAAATAGACCATTAGTATTTTGTTGACTCACTGCATACCAAAAGTTTCCAAATTTCATTAGGTATACAGGCATAATTTTGAAAATCGTTTTAATTGAGTCTAGGTTGTAGTTTTTATTGAATTTAGAGTAGTGAGACGAATAAGTCAACAGACCCCGGCTACGGGGTTAGTTGACAAATATGATGGGGTCAGTTGACTTGACATTTACTTTTCAGTTTTAACCCTTTGCATGCGAAAGGTGTATATATACGCTGTCACAGTACATCAATATAATGTGAAAAACGTATATATACGCTGCCAATTCCATCAATATAGTATACGAAACGCGTACATATATGTATACTACGACCAATAAATTTTTTAATTTTTTTTCACTCCTCCACAGTGTTATTTTTTTTTTATTAATTATCATGGTCTTAGATACTGTAATTATTTTGTACTGGTTTGTTATGATGGTCTATTTGAAAGGCCTGAGAGTTTGAAGGGAGGATAGGGTGTAAAACTGGTAGGGGTGAGTTTGGAAGGATTTGTGGTGGGGGAAGTGGACTTGAGCAGCTAAACTCTTTGCCTCGACTGCATCTTGGGGATAAAAAATGCAATTATTAGTAGTATTCCTATGCTTAGTCAAGTAACCCCGTCCGACATTGTTAACATGTTAAGGGTCGTACGTACAAAACCTCCACGCACCGGATAAAATAAAATACCGTAAATTATAGTCAAGGTATCACGTTTCCACATAATATTCATGAAATAACATCAAGCAGTACTTAGTGGACAAAAATTCATAAATAGTCGAAACGAAAATATTTACTTCCAGCTGACCTTTTTAGATTTTTCATTCTCACTGACAGAACACGCAAGTTTTTGTCACGGCGACACATTAAGTGGCAAGCTGGTCATTCATATGCTCCAATATTGCGAATCGCAGCATAATTTATTCCATAATACAAGAATTAAAGGGAATTAGTCAACTAACCTCGTTAGTCAACTAGCCCCGGTCTCCCCTACTTAAAATGGCTCCATGAAACATGTACCATGTATCCATGTATCTTCCATTGTGTAATATGTGTGGAAGAGAAAAAAATAATAGAAGTAGGGAGAAGAGGGTACAAATAAATAAGTGCATCTCTCCCGAGTCTGAAGTGCATCTCTCCTTCAGGCTTAGGGACAGATGCACTCTCTCAATGTTTTTTTAGAAAACTTATTGCAATACTAAAATAAAATTTCGATAGACTTAAGGGGTCATTCTGGTTAGATCGCCGATAAATTCAGCGATTTTCAGGAATTTATTGCGAAGACAGGAATTATAGTAATGGAATAAAACTTTTTTCCACTGATTAAATTACATTTCTACAGTAAATAAAAAATATAAAAGTTATAAAATTATTGCTATTAAAATGGTTTTAACGGCGATTTTGATGATGTGTTTCAAAATTCATGCCTCGCTCGTGCATGAGATTTCAGCAGTTGGACTTATCTGAAACCAAAAATACAAACAGATTCTTGATCAGTATGACTGTCGCTATGGCCGGTACTAGAATCAAGTATTTCTGTTGAGTCTAACCTACTTTTAAAATCGAAAATAGCACAGAAAACACAGCCGAAATACATTGATTCTTGTATTTTGACCGCCATTTTGTTAATTTTAAGGATAAATCATTTATTCTAGTACGGGCCATAGCGACAGTCATACTGATCAAGAATCTGTTTGTAATTTTGGTTTCAGATAAGTCCAACTGCTGAAATGTCATGCACGAGCGAGGCATGAATTTTGAAACACATCATCAAAATCGCCGTTAAAACCATTTTAATAGCAATAATTTTATAACTTTTATATTTTTTATTTACTGTAGAAATGTAATTTAATCAATAGAAAAAAGTTTTATTCCATTACTATAATTCCTGTCTTCGCAATGAATTCCTGAAAATCGCTGAATTTATCGGCGATCTAACCAGAATGACCCCTTAATGTTATATTTTCTTAAAGAGTATGAAATAAAGAATTAAACTACATTTACGTACACTCTCAATTCTATTTATTTAAGACTTTATAAGCAATGGAAGAAATGTGGTGCGCCTCTCCCGAAACGACCCTACGTAGGTTTCCCTGACGACAAGTCGCGCGGCTCCCACGGACGGGACCGACGCGGGTTACGAAACGAAGGCTAGGAACCGTGAGCGGCGCCCGTTACGAGCGACCGAACCGTCGGCCGATGATAATTTTCACGCCGCGCCACGTCCTATCAGCGCGAAAGGACCACGCGCTGTCGTCCCGAGGCGTTCGATCGTCGCGCCTCGGCTCCGCGCGAGAATGGAGGGTGATTCGCACTCAATGCTTCCGCGATAAGCCGCCCGATTACCGTCCCACTGTTTACGCGGTGCATAGCGTCGCGAATCGATTTATTTATATCGCTCGAAGATAATCTGCCCGCGATCGCGAGCCCGTCGCCGCGCTATTCTATGTATTCCTGGCGTCCCTTGTGACTTTCGAGTCCGCGTCTACGCGCGGCCCGCGGCTCCGGCCAGAAGAAAGGCTTTGCCTCTTCCGCCGGACCGAGGTGCAGGAAGAAATGCCCGTCTTAGAAATAACTGTCACGTGAGTCGCTGCCAGCAACGCGGAATCCATAGGAGATACCGAAGGTCGGCGCGAAAAGGTCGCATGCCGTGACAATGGTGCCTGACCATCGGTAGACTGGAAGCGTTCGAGTAAGATGTCTCGCCTTAACGAGGCAACCGCCGCTCGATGGAGAAAGTCGAGCTGTGGTAGCTAATGCGCCACGAACTTATTCAGCAGGGGAATAAATATGTGTACATACTGAAAGTGGACGCGTGCCTCGAGAAGTTACAGAAAACTGCGGCGATGTAAATATATTATCAAGCGTACCTGCAGTCGCGCGGAGGTAGAAACACGTGGCACCGCGACCGACCTATTTCCAGATACGGTCGTTCTCAAAACGTTGGAACTTCGGAAACGAGTTAACTAACTGGCGCGAGCGGGCACGACTCGCCGCCTCGATGACAATAAGCGCGGGCATATCGGGGGCGATCGGGGGCGATCGGGGGCCATCGATGCCTGTTGCGAAACGATCGATGGGGTTGGCCTATAGATCCCGGCTGTAATCAAAATTTCTGCAACACGGGTACCGAGGAGCACTTTCGGCGGGCAGGCATTAATCTTCTCCCCCCATAGTGGGGAGGGCTCGCTTACCGCATCGCGGTCTTTTAACCGTGTCACGATTCAAAGGTCAGCCTCTTTCCACGTAGCGAGGCGGCGATCGAACGTCTCGCCTGCGTTTTCGACTAATAACTATGCTTTCTCGCCCCGGCGACTAAACAATGCATCGTCAATCGCCCGTCGCGACCCTCCCCGTCCACCGATCAACCGTTGCCGATGGAGGAACGCGTCGACACGCGAGAGACCTCAGCCTTGCAGTTGGAGCGCCGCGGTTGGAAATTAGATTTCGCGTTCGGGTAATTCGGAATTAGAGGCGCGGAGGTCGCGCGAGGGAAGAAAGCGGCGAGGAATGGGAGGAAGGAAGGAAGATGCGATGGAATGAGGTCGCGTTAAAACTGGGCCAGGTTTACTCGGTAACTATGTCACCGCTATTGATCTGTCATCCACCCACAGCCTTCTACCGTACCACTTATCGTCGGCGTAGTCCCGCGGAGCAAACTGTTGCAATAGTTTATTTTCATTTACTATCTTCCAGTCCCCGCCCTCTCCGGCCCCTTCCCGTCGCCGTAATAAGGAGTTCCCTAGATTACGCCGCGACCCACAGTGGAACGAGAATGCCCTATTTATTTGGACATCGGCCAAAATTTGAAGTGTCAAAATTCTGTTCTATAGCTTCATTAAATCATTATTAAGTGCTCGTAGCATTAGAAAACACAAAGAAATAAACTTTATATTCACATTAGGTTTGATTTAATTGTATATGAATCTGACCTATATGAAAATATCAGTCTTTTTGTCTTTCAGTTGCACCACTTTAAACCATTATTGCCTAAATCCTATTACTTCATAAGTTCTCAATAATTTACATATTACTGAGTATCTTATTATTAATGATTTTGTACAAAAAAACATTCTGAATTAACTTGGATTTCATCAATAATCAACTGTATTAAATAAAAATGTGTTGCACTCGATACTATAATAATTCAACTAGCGATTTAAAGTTTTGCTCAAAGTCGCCCAAGCTCTAAAATACCTTAATTTAATCCTTTAATGGTAAGGTTTTGAACTGTACAAGAATTACCTGCTACTAGCTGCGATTAATAAAATAAATCTAATGTAAACATTTCAGTTTATACGTATTTAACCTCGGCTAGCAGACAGGCCCGATCGTCGCGACACGCGTATATCGACGAACGCATGAATCACGTACCTGTTTCCAAGATTGTTATATTTAATAATGAATAGTCACTATAAGTTATACCTAATAATTTTGGTACAAGGTAAGATCCCGACCCCGAAAATTCAAGAAATTCTGAAAATTTGTAAATATACATATGTATATGGGATTTATTCCCGATTACAACGCATTTTCTGTTTGCTGCCCAAATTCTTTCGAAGGGGGGTGAAATTAACCACCGAAAATTTGGCTATTTTTCGATTTTGTGTTATTCTACTTAACGTGAATTGAAAGTGTGCATATTTTTACAATGAAAATCCAAACCGTTTGGAAGTAATTGCCATGTCCAGTTATTGTCCTTACGTCGTTCCACTGTGCGCGACATGGCGTTATTCACGATCGAGGAGCGAGGGACACGTTGTGGCTAGGTGGGACGATGCGTGACACGGGGCGACTTCTTTTTGGCGGCCCGTGGCTGTACGCAACCGTTCCCACATTGGCCAATGGGTCCTCCTCGCTTCCTCCTTGCGTAACGGGCTTAGGAACCGATTTCACTATTTCGGATTGGGAACGGAGTTAGGACGGCCCCTCTTTGGTAATAACGGCCGGAGGACTGCGAAACACACTCTCCGCTGACTACTTAACTACGCTTTTGTAATCTCTTACCTAGTTCCTTAATTGCACGGCACTCGAGCTTTTTTGGTTTCGCCTGGCCATTCTGTAGCTGTTAGCCCCTATCGATTTCCATCCTCTTGGAAACGGGTTAACGCGATGACCAGCGAACACGGTGCATTTACTAATTTGCTGCGGTACGAGCGCGCGAGGGTCTAGCGGTGGCTTGGGAGGAAATTCTTATTTGCAGAGGAAGCACTGAGGGATACCTTCGAAGCTTCGAGTGTTAAAATAAATTACGGACAGGCGGAAACTTTACATATCGATGGCTTGCCGCCAATCGGATCTTAATAGATTTCTAAGTTGGTGGCAATAATAAACACGTTAAATCTGAACTTTTCTAAATGTTCTCTCGTAATATAAAACCAATTGTTTACCTATGTATTACCTACACTTGGTAATGTTCTTCTAACTGAAGTGAATGAAATTAAGGACCTTGGGGTCCATATCACATCCAGCTTTGAAAACTCTAGGGTTCATAAAACGTTTTTCCGCTGACTCTGTAAATATAAATACTATGAAGTTATTGTACATATCCTTAGTCAGACCTCATTTAGAGCATGCATCCGTTATACGGTCGCCCAATTCAATTAAATACAATGCTCAACTGGGAAGAGTGCAGCACAGGTTTCTGAGATTTGCTGAATATAAATTACACATTCATAGGCCTGTCTGAGATCATGATTTTGCATCGATACTTATTAAACTAAGTATGATAACACTGGCTGCACGCAGAACTGTAACAGACATTAGGGTTTATACAAAAACCGACTTTTCAAAAAACCGGGTTTCGAATTCCACTATTCCCAAGAAACCGGTTGAACCGGTTTTCGAATTTTCACAAAAAAATATAATTAAAATAGTAAATAAATATTTGTACTTATTTTAAAAAATCTCAGTTTCCTTAATATTATGGAATTACGAAAATATAACAAAATAAAATATACTCTATCTATAAAAAACCAAATGAAAAAAATTATAATAACTAAAATCCGTACAAAATATAAATATTTTAAAAGGTGTTACCAAATTATATATCTTTATTCCTTTAGTATTTTTTTTCCGAAGAATATGAACTCATGAAGATTAGTTTTACAGTAAACTACCTACTACAATATGCTTGTGTCCGAAGCGATTTCAAGTCAAAATGTTAACGTTTTCAATTAAATTATTAATTCATTTCTGCATATTAATTCTAGTATTTATATAAAAACCGTTTTTTTTAATTTAAAACCGGTTTTCGAATTTTACAAATTTATAAATAAAACCGGTTTTTAAATCCGGTTTTTTAAAACCGACAAACCCTAACAGACATGTTCCTTTCTATTTAAAATCATTAATAGTGAAATTAATTGTTCTGCACTACTGGAACTTGTTGATGAAAAAGGCCACCTTTTATATCCCGCAACTTCAAATCAAAATATGGGTCACTAAACTGACTAAACCCAATGAATCGCATAATCGTAAGTACTAAGTAGCTCGTATGTGGACTACGTGGACTTTTTTCTGGTAGTACTTCCTATATTCAGACTGTTGTGTCAGGAAAACCTTATCACGTCGTTGTAATGATGCTTTGTATTGGGCTTTGCCCGTTTATTTTCAATAATAATAATAATAATAATAATAATTATATCCACTTTTAGCGTTTTCGAGAAAAACAGTGGCAAAAAGGCAAGGGTAGGTACTTTATAATTAAAAAAAATACACAATTTCACAAAAAGTGGACATACAATATTTGTGCAGTAAGCCATTCATATATTCAAACTACGATACCTAGTTGGATATTCTAACACGAAAGTTGCTCGAATTCTTAGTACCTACATAGGTGCTTGAAACATGCCACTATTTCTTGCCAACCACATCTGCTCTTATCCCATCAAACTTCAATCCCAACGCCATCAAAAATTCACCTCGACTTCGCTCGAAAGCGAAGCCAATGAAAAGCTCCCCTGGCCGCAGTGCATCAGAACGGCCAAGAAATGTCCATCATCCGCGAGGCATCGTACGCGGCGTTTTTGCAGCGACGATCAAAGTCGCTGCGCGCTAAAGATAGCCGTCCGCGCGAAACAGGAATAAAAGCGCCCGTAGGTGTCGCCGGCTTTTTCCCCTGCGTCGCTGTTTTTTCCCGGATTTTGCGAGGCGCGCGGGCCGCGGCCAGCGCCGTTTTCCCATGACATAAGTGTTCCAGTTTGCGGGCCGCGTCCTCAAGACGCGGCTCGCCTTGCGCGTTTGAGGCAGGTCGGTAATGTTAGCGTCGGAGGCGAGGAGGCCCGTGCATATCGCGGCGGAGCTGCATTACCTTCGATCCGGCCGGCTCGATAAGACGGCGGCGGGGCGCGCGCTCCTCGCGCGGCTGACGAGCGGGCGGCGTTCAACGGGGGAAGAGATAGCGAGAAACTGGTTTCGACGGGCGAGAGAGCGATCGTCGAAAAAGAAATCGAAAGTCACCGCCGCGCCGGCTGAGACATAAAATATGAACGGCCGCGAGTATCGAGCCGGTTCCATCGGCGAGCCTCGGTGACGAGTCTCGGTTTCAGGGCACCGCAAATGGGTACAGGATTCTGGCACGGGGGCGGGACGACCATTCTGGCACGGGTACAGGACCATTCATTCTGGCACGGGTGCAGGGCCATTCTGGAAAGCAGGTGTAAAATGATTCTGGGAATAAGGCGACTCTGGGACGGTTGTGAGGACCAATTTGGGGTCAGGTACAGGGTGATTCAAGGATGGCTACAAGACTCCGGGATGATCATAGGGCGAGTTTTAAATGAGTGCAGGAAGATTCTAGGACGACTGCAGTGTATATACTACAGGATAATCCTAGGAGGACTACAGGACGATTCAAGAATAGGTGCAAGAAGACTCTGACGCGGTTGCAGGTCGAGTACAGGATAATAGTAGGAGGACTACTGGACGATTCTATGTAGAAGAGGAGCAAGGAGATTACGGGTCGATTCTTGAAACGGGTAGAAGATGATTGCGGGACAGGTAGGTACAGGGTGTTTCTGACGCGGCTACCAGGACGCAGGAGCGCGTCAATTGTCTCGCGAGGCGGGTCTCGTTGAAAACGACGCGGCACACGGGGCGTTAAGTGGCCCGTTATTTTTAGATCAGACGGCCGGGTAATTGAGCGGCACCGGTGATTTCTGTGCCGCGATTTGCATAGCTCCGCCGGCCAGGCTCGCGTGTTCCGCGAAAGAAATTCGCGCGGCTGGCCTGATTCTTTTTCCCTGGCGGCCGAAAAGGAAAAGAGCACGCGAGAGAATCGGCGGCTTACGTCAGAGACACACACGTAAGTCTGTCCCACGCGAGCCCCCGCGATTATGACGCTACCACGCTTTGGCTACTTGATCGATAGCGCTCTCGATGGGAAAAAAGGCGATCGAAATGCCCTATCGCCTGACGCGCCTCGCCCGTCGAAAGTACACCGATGTATCTCGTCAACCATATTTACTTACGTAAGTCAACTCGATTAGCGGTTTTTTTTTGGTCTTGAATCGTGAAACAGTGAGTTTGTTTGAATTCGATTGATTCCAGGGAGCGGAGAATTCTCCAACACGAAAGATTATCTAAATGGGGGCTAAGGGGAAAAAACAGGGAATTGCATAGAACAGCTTTATCGAGAGAATTATGTTTTAATACTTTAGTCCATATGTAAAGACAGAAGGTTCAATGAATTTAAGTTTCTTATATAATTCTCTTCTTAAATAATTTCTTGGTTTACCTTGACGACAGAGGCTTATGCTTAGGCAAAGAGTGGGGACATTCCGTATTTTGTTCCAGTGCAGAGTGGAAATTTCCTGTTTTTTAACCAGCGTACCAAATCTGTGACGTTATCTTACGGGGGTATTTGAACTTTATAACCCTTTATACTTCGATAGTTCTGCAGTCCCAGTTGCCACCAACAAAATATGCTATAAATCTCAAAAAACCTCAAAAATGGACATTCCCTGTATTTCCCCCTTACCTTTCAAATGTAACCGCACTCCCCCATCGTACCACCAAATTTCAATATTTCCTATATCAACCTTGTGTTTAAATACCTATATACTTATGACAATGAAAATAACAGAAGTGAATTATTAGACATAAATCTTGCGCGACTCGTTAAAAGGAAGCAATATGGAGACCAATATTGTGACGAGACACGGAGGTCGCCGTCAAGGGGGTTAAGGGGTTACATACGTTCTCGGCGCCTAATAATTCATCACTTTTGGGATTTTTTTTCCCGTGGAGGTGCGAAATAAGTCGAAAATTTTATAATTGTATCTTGTTCTTGGGACCTTTATTCATATAAAAATATTTATTTGACACACTTTTGTCGTATATTGCCGTTCGTTTTCTGCGGTTGATGCAACCTCTGCACCAAGCAGGGGGCCTCCTTATCAACATGATAACTTCGACAACTTACAACCTTTTTTCACGAACTTCGCGTTAATCTATGCAGAATGACATTCTCCAAGGGCCATCAGGCCATTTTTTAAATTTTTAATTTTTAATATTTTTTACCACTTAAAGATAAGAATTTTATTATTTTCTAAAAATTTAGAAACTTGCCCCGATGGCCCATAGAGAATGTCATTCTGCATAGATGAACGCAAAGTTCGTGAAAAAAGGTTGTAAATTGTCGAAGTTATCATGCTGATAAGGAGGTCCCCTGCTTGGTGCAGAGGTTGCTACAACCGCAGAAAACGAACGGCGAAATACGACAAAAGTGTGTCAAATAAATATGTTTATACGAATAAAGGTCCCAAGAACAAGATACAACTATAAAATTTTCGACTTATTTCGCACCTCTCGAGGAAAAAAATTCCCAAAAGTGGTGAATTGTTAGGCGCCGGGAACGTGTGTAACCCCTTAAGGGGTAAAACCACTCTAGAGGCAGAAAAAAAGACCTAAATTTGATAATTTATTTTGGGAGTATGACAAACGGAATAAAATTTCTTTTCAGAGGGTTTATTTAACACATATTGAAGTACGAAAAACAATTTTTTTATTGTCATTTTCATGCAAAATGGCGGCGACAGAGCCCGTCGTCGAAAACAGCTTTTTTGAAAACACCGCCACGGGAAGGCGGATTTCTCGGCATGTATGAGTCCGGGAACAAAAAATAAAAAAAAATTATAATCTATATACAATTGGCTTTGGGAGTACGTAGGGTTTTTTTTTAATCAATTTTTGTGGAAGTGGTGCACTTTTTAAGAAATGAATCGATTTTTTGCCCTAAACATGAGCATTAAATTGTTTGTAAAAAAAAAGTTTGCATTCAATCAAAAAACAGCTACGTACTTCCAAAGAGAATATTGTTGTGAAGCTACTGTAAAAATTTCAAGTCGATCCATGCAATAGTCTCCGAGAAATCCGTCCTCCCAGTTTGAAAGAAGTGGTTTCGACGACGGGCTCTGTCGCCGCCATTTTGTATGAAAATGACAATAAAAAAATTGTTTTCCGTACTTCAATATGTGTTAAATAAACCCTCTGAAAAGAAATTCTATTTCGTTTGTCATACTCCGAAAATAAATTGTCAAAATTAGGTCTTTTTTTCTGCCTCTAGAGTGGTTTTACCCCTTAAATGCCGTCGGTTTAAAATTTTTCCCGCATAAAATCGAGGCGCACGCGTGCCCACGCCGGCGTGGTCCCGGAGGCGAAAGCGAGATCGCTTGTCGGAACGGAGCGAGACGGGAAGAGAAACGGGACCAAGAGAGAAAAGGCAGCCCGGGCACACTCAGCTTTCGTTTTCACCCAGCCTACTTGTTAATCCGGTGAGTCAATAGTTGTATAACACTGGAACTACGTTGCGTAACCCCGGCGTTGGTTTCCCTCGCGACCTACTTGCCCACTAAACTAGACACACATTCTTATCCACCGGTAATCCGTCTCTCCCTGACCGTTTCTAGCGTTCCCCGGCTACACTTGGATTTCTATACTGGCGGCCGTTCCCCGCAGAGCCCCCGTGCTCGCTCGCCCGGCGATCGATCGGCTCCCTCGAAGGGACGCAACCTGTCGCCGTCGTTAAAACACGGCAGACCCTTATGCTCGAGCGGGCCGACGAAATTTCGAGGGGGTGCGGGAGGAAATAGCACGCGAAAGGGGGGCGGCCGAGTGTGCTGGAAATAAATTTCGTGGGACACTTTTACGAGTAAAAGTCGGGAAGCGCGCTTTCCGGCGGGACAATGAATATTCCGCGGCGCTCCCGAAAGGACGGGTCACGCTCAGAAGAGTTGCACGCTTCGCGGAGAGTGACTAAAGCCAGGCAAGGATACTCTTTATCACGAGCTGATATATATTCGTACTTTTAATTCCGCCGGTAAAAACTGCCCTTGTGTTCGTTGTTAAAAGATAAATTTATCTTACCGTTATCGAGCAACGATTGCGTAATTGTTATTATACAGCAGGATAGCGTAATTGGCTCGGCGTGGAATCGAGGGGAAGTTGAATTTGAATCGATCGTTTCCCACGAAACGCGGTGGAGCCGCGATAACGCACGGTCGGGATACGATAATTCTGACGCCGATGGTAATCTGAATTTCATTCAGACCATGACCCAGGGTAAGAGCGAAAAATTATCAACGGCCACCATTTGCGGCCGGCTGGAACTATATTCAGGCGTTGCGTACACACTCCAAGGCCTGAGCGCGATCGCCGCAAAAATCCGACGTTCAAGGCGGAGGAGCCAACGGAGGAGAGACTTCGCGACACCCCGAATCTTCGACATCGCTCCGATGGCGCTCGACCTTGAGCCCGATTGCTTCGATCCATTTCGGAGGTATCGCGCGCGGTTTTCGAGCGCCCGCCGATTGCCACAGACCCCGCAAAAAGCTGCGTCGATACATAATTGGCCGATCGTGTCACACATACCGCGAGGAGCGCGAAGTTTACGACAGGCGGGATAATAAAACTGAAACCCATAAATTCTGACCAACTAGAATTTCTCTTGGACACAGTTGGCTATCGAGGATCACCCTTCGAAATCCTCGAGCATCGATGATTCATCAGAAGCTAGGCTACGCCGCGGAGGAGGAGCACGCGATCGCTGCGTGATAATTTCCAGGAACTCGAAATTCAAGAAGTTGCCAAACGGTTTATCCCCCATGCTCCCACCTATCCGTAAAAGCTACGCGCCACGACAGTCGCGGGCGGAATGAAGAGGAACTGGACTGCCGAAAAGTAGGCCAAATGGAAGCCAAAAAAGAAACCGACACTTTATCAGAGCCAGTAAATTTCGAGCTCCCGGCACTAAGTAGCGGTGACGGTGGGATCGTTCGATCCCACGGATCGATCGGATCCGGAGCGCGCGATCTATCTCAAGCTCGCATTTAAATATAGACGCCTGGTGTTCCATAGTCAATGGTCGTCTCTGCGGTTAAAAAAAAAAGGGGGAAAGAAACAAAGAGAGGAAAAAACAGGAAAAACCGCGAAGTCACGAAATCGATGGTGGAACGGGGTCATCGCGGACACGCAATCGGATTGACTTGGATGAGCGATAAATGCAGCCGGGGTGGGCTAGAGTTTCGCGACAGCCTCTCCGGGCGGGCGAATTGTTTTTTTGCGAAACCCCTCGATCGATCTCCGGCCTGTGCGCCAGTCGACGTCTCCGCCGCGGAATCTTCGATATTAACCCAATTCGCGTGATCGATGATAGGGCGTATCGTGGATACGCGCGGCTAAGGACGCGGCGAGGGAGGGAACAACGAGAAACGTTGTTTTACTGGAAATGCAGGCCATGGAACGAGAATAACGCGGGGCGGGGAGGGCGAGGAGAGAGGAGAAGAAGAAGAAGAAGAAGAAAAAAGCGCGTGCAAGAAAAGGACTCGCGTGAGTCTGCAGCGACTGACTTATTAACGTCGGTATTGAGATTAAGTTTATTCAGCAACGTGTATGCCATGACACACTAACCAAGTGGTCGAGACCCACTTAAGCTACCGGGTGACCTCCATCGAAATGGAATGGATGGGGTGATAGTGCGTGGTGTATTTTAAGCGTGCCGTACGCAACGCTCACGGAAAGCGTCCCGACGCGAGGCCGTGCGCGGGTGTCCTTCGATTTTCAAACGGGAAGACCATTAATTGCCCGCCTGACTGCCTGCACTGTGACGCGACTTCGCGTTTCGATTCGCGTCGGACCTTCGAGGAAACGACTGTTTGCACGCCACACACGGATTTCGCAAAGACCAACGGGCGACGGCGGATCTTTCACCCGGCGGGAAGGAGACGTTGCGCGTTTTCGGGCGAGGCGGGCTTCCGCGGCGAATTATGGGAGCGTCTCTGCGAGAGGGATGAGTGGAAGCCGAAACGGGAGGGTAAAAGGGAACGAGATGGGCCAACAATTAGAAGACAGCCGGAGATGTTTAGGAGCAGAGACGACGGCAGAAAGACCGCTCGGTTTCACTTTCGATGGCCGCCAATTCGCTTAAACCCGCGAAATGGCCCGGTGCGCTACTCTCGGGATTCTTCGGGACGAGAAAGTCCCGATAGTTTCGCTGTTTGAAAGGCCGTGGATATTACGATAAATTTCTGGGCTTACGTAACCGTGCTGGAAGTCACGTATTGTCAAATATGCTGAACCCAGATTCTCGGATTGTTGAAATCGAGAGAACGGACGCGAGAGATACGCTGTTTTAAGTTCTAAGTGGCTTAACTGACTTTATCGCTTGACGAAGGTTTAGCAGTTCCAGTATCGGCGGAGCAAATTTTGCCCGAGTGCGGAGTACAAATTAAAAGATCGAAATTCAGCAGCCTAGAAGACAGCAGTAGGGTAGACCGGGGTCGGTAGTAACAGGGGGGCGAATGTAACACGCTAAATATCTCAAAACATATAATAGATATTAACGCCAATTTTGGATATATGATGAAGAATGACATTTGGAATATACACATCCATGCCCTAAGAGTACAGATACGCAATAGACATGGATAGTGAAGAAAATAACTTTTCGATACCCTAAAGTAACTTTTCCTTACTGACTTAAAATTGTAATATAAACACTCCCTTTGCAAGTATGTGCTTGTTCGATTTTTTAATCTGTAATTCGACCTTTTTTCAACTAATATTGATCGTTACTTGGCACTTTTAAGCGTCTCGTTAGTCAAAATTTATAATTTAAGTTCAAAAGCATGGTCGGGGGCGATTGTAACATCGGCAGTCGGGGTCGGTTTTACCGCAACAGAACCGAATAGGGACAAAGAAGGCGAATAATATTGTCTTATTTGCATGAAATCATATAGCATAGCACAAGCAAACCAAATGAAAAATGGGTGCAATATACTGAATGTAAGGATTGATCTGATGGGAGAATGCACCAGCCAAAATGTCTTTAATTTATGCCACAATTGCGACACCACGTAATTTGTTATAGATTTTACTTTTTTCATTTATTATTATAATTTAAATCAAAAAATATTTTAATTTTGTAAAGTTATATTTGTGCTACTATCGACTCCATGCAGTGTTACAACCGACCCGGGGTCAGGGACGGTTGTAACACTTTCTCCGCTTCTCATTTTTTATTAATAACCGGAATATTACTTGACATACGGCGAAACTGTTGTGGCTCAAATAATGTCAGATAAATAAGTAACATTTTCGTAAAAAAAAACTTTTGTTGTAACTGTAATAGTTTTTGCGTAATCGTATTCCAAAGTCAAAGTGTTACTACCGCCCCCGGTCTACCCTACCTAACAAAAAATTAAAAAATTGCAAAAATGCCTTCCAAACCCCCGACTGAACGGTTCCATATTGCATCGATGCTGTGAACTCCAGAAAATCCCAAAGAGTCTTCCTAATCGTTTCCCCCGTGAGGTGCCTTGATACATATTTGAAGAAAAAAATTGTAGCTTTCAGGTGAAACATAAGATCGCACTAAGCACAGAACCAGTTAAGACTATCCGAACCTCCGCTCGGTTCCCTCAATTAATCGAATTAGTAAGAGCCAGCCGGTATGCGAGTGAAATTGATCGTTTCGCAACGGAGCGTAATTACTCAACGGCCCGATTCACTGAAAAGAGACGCGTCCCTGAGAGCCGAGGGGCCCTCTTCGCTCCCTTCCTCTTCTCGGTCGCGCAGGGAAATCCGGCGAAATAAAGAGAAGAAGAAGGAAAAAAAAAGGTCGCCTGGGATCCTTAGATATCGCGTCGCGAGGCACATTAGCTAACCGAATACGTATACATTTCTTACGCAAACTAGCGAAAGTAGGCGGGTGCGAGAGCCGCTCGGCAACGGGAGAGAGACCCGGCCAGCCAGTCGGCCCCAGCCACACACGTAGCGGCCAGGCACGAGATACGTGAGAGCGCGCGTGTACGTTTCGAAGCAGGTCTGGTTGGGAAAAAGGGTTGCGAAAGCCTGCCGAAAGCGCCTCCTTCGCGCCGAAAGCGAGAGTGGAGAAGCCTGGGCCGAGTCACGAAACGGGCTGGCTGACGGAGAGACATATCTGGGCCCCGCACATTCCCAACAGGCCTTAATTAACACGTGCTTGGGCTACGTGAGTTATTTATACTCTCGGTGGCGATCGAAAGGAAGTATGGGATCGGTAACGTGTTCCCTCCGTGGAATGTCTCGTTCCCTCGACCGATCCGACGACCGCGCGGCCGCGATTCTCATTTTCGTCAATTAAACTCGTCGAATACACGTCGAACGGGCAGCTTTGTTGTATTAATTAACTCGTCACGCTCGGGCCATCTTTGCAATATGGGATGAGAGCGTTCAAGTTATTATTCACTCGACAAGATATACGCTGGTAGGTGTTAATTGGACAACAAATGCCTTCCAATGTGCCGTCGAAATAAATCATGCGTTTCGACAGCTAATGTAAACGAACTGCTGGCGAGTTAACAAATCATCAGCTGCACGTTTCGGAGCAGAGTCACACCTGTTGTCGATCTTTATCGAGCTTCTCAATTACCCACTAATTGTAGGAAATATTGAAATCGAGGTGGTAGCGTGTTGCGGCGAATGGCTAAACGGTACGCAACATTTATCGATCAATTTTTATGTACAGCCGCGTGCCGCGAGGAATAACAGCGCGCAATAAAAAGAGTGTCGAAGTGAGATCCGAGGGATGAATGCTTCAAAGGCACTTGGGCCCCTCGATCTCGTTAGCTTCGAAGGAGCGAACCTTCATCCAAGGTCCATCGGGGCGCGACGCGCGTAAGACTACTTTTCCTCGATCCGTCGACACGAAAGGAGAGCTCGGTCGGCGTCGAGCCATCCGCGGGGAAAGACACTCGCCCCGGGTAGGTGGACGCGGCGCAATGGTTTAGATCGTGGACCATGACCAAGTGATAGTGACTTCGAGAATCAGCTGACGCCGCGGCCCAACGAGGTTGCGCCGCATTTAAATGTGTCCCATTTTATGACGGTTGTACGGAAACTGGCTCTCTAGGCGGCGTTAGACAGTCGCTTCACGTAGCCGAGCGATTCGCTTGCATAAATCATTAGAAAGCTATTCGAACGCGAGCCCGCGCGACGGATGTGTTGCGCCCGTTCCGTAATATGTGTCGTTCGTTTCTTTTCTAAATGTACGGAGAGGAGGAGTTGCGCAACGCCGAAACGGCGAGCCTGAGAAATCTACAGGTGACAAAAACCGCCGGGGGAACGTTTTTACGGGGTTTCTAACAGCCCGCCCCTCCTCAGCGCCGATCTATCGGGCCTCGTTAAGAGCAGAAGAAAAGACGCTCGTTCTGCCACGTACTCGTTTCCCCCAGCAACGCGAATCGAATGCTGCCTAACTGATCCGGATCCGGCTCACTTCCCACGGAATCGTTTCTTCTCTTTATTCTTTGCCCTTTTTTTTTTTAAAGGATCTACGTTCGACTGAGCGCTGCCGAACGAATGGGCTGTTCAAGGTCCCAGTTACGAGATGTTGAAAGAAAGCTGTATGCTCTCGAGGGGATACACCCTGCTCGCTCCATAATGCAGCGACGGCGAGAAGGAAGTGTATAATAATCTAGTTTACTCTTTACTGATACCGGGGGCGACGTTGTTATGGGAAATTGCCCGACCTTGCGCGACTCAGGACAGGGACGCAATTCTTTCTCGCGAAATTGCCGCGGCTCCGTTATCGCTTCACCTTTTAAGCCTTCCCCGGGACCATTACTGCGCGCCGTACCCTCCGGGCGATAAAAATGAAAAGAAGCGTCGCGTCCTCGGCGGATTCGCGGTAAACGCGGACGACGCCTGCGCCGGGCCGCGGGAGAGGTGCGAGAAGGCGCTGCGTCCACGTACGCGGCGGCCGAGGGAGTAGGACGCGCGCGGCGCGAGGGACGGCGGGGGAGGGTGAGCCCCGGTGGGAGGCAAGGATTCGTGTCATTGTCAGTGGGTAATCAGGTCAGTGGGCCAGTGGGACGAGCACTTTCAATTTCAGTCCTTCTAGCCTGTGCAACTCGCCGTGCCGCGTCGCGTTATCTCGCGCTCTCGCTCTCGGGCCTGCCTCTTTCTCCCCGCGACGAGCGATGCGTTCGTCTCTTTTTTTTTTCCCCCCGGTTGCGCGGCGCGCTCGCGATCTATACGCGGCCGCGTGCAACGGCGAGCGGCCGGGGAGATCCGAGCGCGAGGCACCGGTCCTCTCGAGGGCGTCGTTACTCTGCCAGTTACACGTGGGGCAGAAAGAGAGGCCAGGAGACGCGAGGAGTAGCGGAGCGTGTGGTAGTTAGCGATGCTAGACGCGCGGGGGGAGGGGGGGGGGGGGCTCGGGGGGGGAAGTCACGACACGCGTCAATCGCGTCACGCATCTTCGGTTGCAAACGTGTGTAGCGCTCGAGGTACGAGACGTTTTAACCAGAAACCGAGCGAGAGGGTGATATGGAGAGTGACAGGATGGACACATGCGGGACAGGGGGAGAGGGGAGGGATGATGCACGCGCGATCATGTTCGTTCGTTGGTTCGCTCGCTCGCTCGCTCGCTCGCTCGCGCGAGCGCACCGACGCCGGGAAAGATAGCAGAAAGTAGGACGCGTATTAAAAACCACAGACCGTGTCCCGTGGCGTCACTTCTCGTGCCTCGCCGCGGCGCGCCGGTATTACCCAATCGAATTCATCATAACTGGCACGAGAAACGTACGAGCGAGCGAGCGAGCAGACCTACGGACGAACGAACGGGTCGGGACGGGACGGCTTGTCGAATTGGCTGGGAAGAAGTGGGGGGAGAATTACATGCGGCATAAAAGAGAGAGGCAATTTCGGCGATAGACGCGATCAGCGCCCTGGCGCGGAGATCGACGGAAACACCGACACCTAGGCCTCCTTACGAACTATGATAAAGAAAACTTTCGATTTCGATGGTTCGAGTTCCAGGAGAGCGTTATCGTAGCCGTGTTGCAACGGCTTCGATGGATTTACGTGGCTTTCAACGAGGGAGAGGAAAGGGCTGCTCGCGGTAAATATGTAGTCCGCGGCAGGAATTTTTCACACGGAAGTTCCAGGGAGCATATTACACGAGCGCTAAATTTAGCAGCTGATCAAAACGAGACCAACGCCGTGGCGCGGCGATCGTGGGAATTATGAAAGGTGCGAGCGCGCCACTTCCATCCGACAATCGATGATCCTTAATTACGTTTGAAAATTAAGCTGACGGTAAAGCGTCGCGGGCCGGGTGAATTAATTTTCCTAAGGAATTGGGTCGCGCCCTTGAGGGGTTGCTCGTGAAAGCCCGAAGAATGCCTGCCGACCATGTTCGATTGATCGAATGTCCTTTAGCGACCGATAGGCTGCAAGCTATCGCGGTCCACGAAACGGTTAACCTGCGCATTGCTAATAAACGGGAAATACGGTGCATCAAGTGAATTGCGATGTTTATTGGGACCCATCAAACAAATGGCAGGAATGTTCTTCTAGCGTGCCAGACGGCCGTAAATTGGAGAACGATATTCCGAATATATCGATGGAAGTAAATGACTGACAGAGGCCAGTTTCGTAGTTTCGGACCGATTATGCCATTTCGTTCTATGCGCATGGGTGAACAAATCGAACGTTTCCGCGATGCTAAACATTTTAACACCCTCGCCGCTGCGAACGGGTCGCGCGCATGCGCTAGGTAGAACGGATAGCAATTCTTATATGCGATCCTTTGGGCAAGCTTTTAGACGTTGATACCATTGGGAGGGCGCCACAAGTTAGGAGAAGCAATTTGGCGACGCGAGATACATATATGATCCACTTTCCGAAGCCGCGTCGCGTGGACGCTCCTCGAACCTGGTTAAACGCCACTCGTTTGCATTTGCAAATACAATACAATTATGTAACCGCGCGCTGCATGCAATTACACGTGTTCCCGATAAATCCGTACTGATGAAATAATAACGATTAGTAACCCTTTGGGAATGCGAGAGTGGATATTCCCATTGGCGTACGTTTATCCACACCTACGAATTACAGTTCATCATTCTGAATCTAGTTTTTAAAATTACTGCTGGTAACTCCGTATCAGAATTTAGTCTAGAATTTTATAAATAAACATACACGCGAATTTGTACGCAGGAAGGTTACCCAATACGATTTCTCTTTTCAAAGTTAAATTTATAGTTACTGTAATTACGGCCATATATTATCTTCAGGCATAAGTGCTACGCTAAAACAGAGCAATTTTTTGTAATTTACAATTATCTCTACGTTTTCAGTGGAACGGAAAGTGTTAAGAATTCTTGTCCTTCGAATGACTACCGGAAATCATTCTCCCAAAACGTTAGCGCCATGCAAGGGGGTGAAAGGGTGCTACGGGCGCAGGGGGATGAACGTTCCTACAAGTAAAATTGGTGGACGTGTATATGTATACCGGTGCCGCGACCTGCTGGGAACGTTGAATAATAATTATTGTTGTTGGCTCGGCTTGGTGTTATTGAGTTATTCCAATGCGAGTTTATCAAAGTGGGTCAAGCGATTCAATAGCGACCGCCGTGGAGGAGAAACGACCCATCGTCTTAACGTGGCGTGGGAGTGTACGTACAGTGGTAGAGCCATGCACATGTACACATACACACAGAGCTACTGATTTGTTACACGCATAAAAAAAGGACGATCGTTTGATCCACGAAATTGGCGCTAAACCATGAATACAGATTACGACGAATGCAGTCTCGTTACCTTGCGCCGTTTTAAAAAATAGAGGGTAGGTAGAGTTTTTAAAGCGATCCATGTATGCAGGCCCGGATTAAATGGGGGGCTAGGGGGGGCTGCAGCCCCGGGCCCCACTGTCCAAGGGGGCCCCGTTCTAAGCCTACAGTTCTAAGCAATGTAAACTCGTTATTGTTTAACTTTTTGTTACTCCCCCCCCCCCCCCCCCCCCCGCTTATTCAACCACGGGGGCCTTCGAAGGTTGGATAGCCCCGGGCCCCAAAAATCTTAATCCGGGCCTGCATGTATGTCGCGTAATAGATAACCGAATAAACTTGATCCCGAGACCATTAGTTATTGAATTTTGATTCCCAAAGCGCCTCTTCCTTTAATCGCAAGTAGGGTTGCCAATGGTACTATAATATATAGTATTGTACTATATACTGTTAGAAAAAGATATAGTACGAAAAAATACTATATTTCCGATACGCCGATAAAATTCCACAAGTTTTACTTACTTTTTTTATTCTATTAGCAACATCAAAACTTTAATTAGCGCATTTGAACACTAAACTTCTGAACGCGATATAAAAGAAAAGCGTTATCTATGAAATATTTGTAAAAAATAATTTCATACTTTCTCTATATTCCCGCCACTTTAACTTTTACCGAGAGAAACAAAGCGTCTAGGTATCTCTGATAAAAAATGAGCTTCTCATGTTAATTTGGACTTTCAGTGCAACCAAACCTTTGGCATATTTGTTAAAGACAATAAATTAATTAATAATGCAAAATACACAGAAAAATAAGATGTTTTACAGTATCTAGTTTTATTTTATAATATTCACTATCCTCTAAAAAGTATTATATTTTTTCACAATGTACTATATCTTTTAATTTCAATATCTTTTATCACATTTCGCAGTAAAGTACTACAGTCACTCACAGAATAAAGTACTACAGTCATCTCAAGAAACATTGATACAATTATGAAATAAGGAGTTTCGTTGAAAGGAAATTACTAATCTATAGGTTAATTCATTGTCATTACTCACACTTGACAGAAAAAATTAAACATTATTCTTTATTAATGAAAAAAAAAAAATAACATTATTATACGCCAAATCATCCTCACACTCAAAATCGTACAAAACAAGATACAGCATATTTATACAGTAAAAAATACATTTAATATAAAAAATTACTTCAGTACTTAGTAGGATAACCGTTATTATCTATGTATAACTGCCTGCAATCGTCGTGGCATAGATCGAACTAACTTTGCGGCTTGTAATTGGTTTTTACTTGATTTTTCACGCTTATTTACTTGTAGTTTCAATTCACGCCAAACATGCTCAATTATATTTAGATCGGGTGATTGAGCTGGTGTGTGAATAACTTTGGGACAATTGTACAGCAGCCATTCTTGAGCGATTCTTGATGCATGTTTCGGATCATTATCGGCGTAAAACATGAAGGAATCCAACAATCGCAACTTTTGAGCACTATTTTTCAAATGCGGTTTCAAAATATTTAAATAAGACCACTTATCCATATTACCTTCAATAAATTCCAAATTTCCAATTCCTACCGCTGAAACGCAGCCCCACACCATAACGCTGCCCTTGCCGTGTTTAATTGTCGGATTTAAATTTTGTACTTTCCACTCTTGATTTGCTTTCCGCCAAATTTTTATTTTACCGTCATTTCCAAATAAGTTCATTTTACTTTCATCTGTAAAGATGACGTTTTTCCAAAAACTGTAGTCTTTATTAATATAACGTTTAGCGAACTCCAATCTTTGTCTTCTATTCTTGGCACTTACAAGCGGCTTTGATCGGGCTATACGACCATTATATTTATTTCTTCTTAAAATTCTTCTAACATTTTCCGCACTCACAGATTTTCCAAGATATTGTTCAATGTCAATTGCGATGGCCAGAGCACTTAATTTTGGATCTTTTTTACCTTTCGAAGTAGCCACCTCTCATCAGCTTCGGTTAATTTCTTCTTCGGATTGATTTTTATTTTAATTCGTAAACGGTTTTCTTGTTTGTAGCGTTTTATTATGTATTGTATAGTTGAAACACTTCTGTTTCACATTTTAGCAATGTCTCTATACGATATCTTATTAGTAAAATGATGAATTACGAGTTTGCGTTCCTCCACAGTTGTTTGTCTCATATTTAACTTATTTATTCAGAGAACCGTCTTCCACTGGCACAATGGAATTCGACTGAACGCCAAACAATGCAGAAACAAATGAAGTGCAAACATCGCGTGGTGTTTGTTTACAAAAACGCGATGCTATCCTGCTGTACGATTTTGAGTGTGAGGGCAATAAGTATGGCAAGTTAGGACGTTATTGTTTTTTGTCATTAATACAGAATAATGTTTAATTTTTTCTGTCAAGTGTGAGCAATGACAAAGAATTAAGCTATAGATTACCAATTTCCTTTGAACGAAATTCCTTATTTCATAATTATACCGAGTCAATATTTCTTATGATACGCCGTGTACGATTTTCACTGTGAGTGACTGTATATCAGTCGGGAAAGTATTTTCTAGTTTTGCTTTATTGTGGTATTCTGTTTGTACTTTGAATTTCGTCCTCGGGGTTTGATGGGTCATGTCTCGTCTGCGGTAATGTTTGTTTCGTTATTTTTTCACTTTGTAAATAATGGAGTCTCCCCGTCAAGGGTAACAAACAAATAAATAACTAAATATGTTCCCGAAGAAAGTTGCCAACCCCCAGGTCCCTTGAAAACAAATCCCCTTCGAGGACCACCTAAGCTACCGATCACACCTTCCCACTAATCGTAATCCTATTTTTCCGTTACAAGAGCTGTAAAAGTCCAGAGCTGGTATCCCACCAGCAGTGTTCCACCGTTCATTAAGTCCGTTACGCAAGTAACGATCACCTTCAATATTTATATCCCGTGCAAGGAGAAGGATAATACCGTTTCGAACAGAAAACAGAGGCCCGGCGGCGAAGGAACGGATCGGGACGAGTAAACGGAACCAACACGCTCGTCTCTCGGCAGGTGTGCGCCGCCCCCGAATTAAATCCTCTCAACAGCCCCGCCGCTTTTGCGCGCCAGTGTTGCACAGAGCGCGGTGACTCATTCTTTTCTTCCCAGTTGATCGCGGTACGCGCGAAGTAAGTACCGCCGTTACTTATCATAAATCCGAGGGTAATCGGAATGCAGAGTGCGGCAGACACGCCGGCCGACATGTTTTCGCGCAACGCTGCGGCGCGCGCGAGCCGGCGCGGGGCACCGTCACGGAATTTTCGCAGGTAGTTGAAAAGTAATTATCCGGTTTCCATCGGCGGCGGCAACAGGTAGGGGGGGCAGGGGGGGGGGGGGCAGGCCATAAATTCCCGTAGGAAAGAGCGGATTCCTCGCTCCCGGTGAGAGTTGGGGCAACAGTGTCAACGGTTGCACAATGACGACGAAACGGGAAAGGGAGGGCTGGTCGTGTGGACAGACGCTACCCCCCGGGCACGCTGGACGGCCAATAAACAAGCCACGGTTTGACTGAGACGTCACGGCGAAACGTGCCGGTCTCGGGCGAAAAGTGAAAAGACACCGTGGAGACTTTGTAGAATAGAGAGTGGAGGAGACGAGGAAAGGGAGAAGGGTCGCGTGTCCATTGTTGTACGGCACTGCTTCCGAAGTCGCTTCTTAACGCAAGGAAAAGGAAAGCGAGCCCCGCCAGCGAGCGGTTTCGAGAATTTCATATTTTACGGCTGGGGACTAATAGGCTGCTGGATGCGATTAGGATGCTTTCGCGTAGACAGCATACACCTGGCGACGCAACCTCCCTTTACGGAGGATTGCGACCCTTACAAGTTCCCTAGGTATACAGCGACGCGAGTAGATGTGAAGTTTCCTGGCGAAGAGAGATTCGATGGGAAAGACTCGACTCCCGTTTATAAGATACACCTGTAAACTGTAAATGTCTCGATGAATCAACCGAACGGTTCGAAAGTCTGAAAGAGATCGTGCGCGCGAGTCTGCTCTTAACCGTGCAACGGACGTTAAGAAAGGCTGGTTTGGCTCCGGTTCGCGCGGCAGCCCTGTATCAATTCAGCCTGAAATTCTCTCACGTAGCACCTGTGTTTTCGTCTCGGTTCATGGGGCCCCGTTTTGTGCCCCTAGCAGAGCGGATAATCGTGATTTACTATGCGCAAACTGCGGACCCCGACCCCCGGGTCCACTTGGCGCGCGCAACAAGTGCATTTCCCCGGCGCAGCAGGTAGATGTTGACGTACCCCCCATTGTCGAGAGGGGTGCTGCACACCCCTGGGAGCAACCCGGCCCCATCTTCCCTCCCGACCGGGGCGACTCCGACGACGGAATCCCGTGTCTGGCACGCGCCGGCACGCTTACGAAAACGTGGAAAGCCGTAGCCAACTCCCTTTTACAGTGCCACCGGGGCACGGCTGCGGCCCGAGTAAAAGTCTCCAGCCAGCTTTTACTGGGCTAATATTTTACGTTTACTGCGGAGGGGAAAATTGCGCTCGACGCCGGTGAACGCCGCTCGCAATATTTTCCCAAACGGTCTCATTCCCCCGGGTGAAATACGAGCATTATAAACCGGAGGATATTATTCCAGGGTTCTGCGTGTCGCGATACTAAATTTAACGACTGCCTCTCACCGGGGAGCAGAAATATAGAGAGAGGGAGAGAGAAAGGGGAAGAGAAAGAGAGGGTCGCCGATCGTATTTTTGCTTTTCGCGCGAACCGAAGGGAACAGGCGACGCGAGCCGGCTCGAGGCTCGGTCTCACCCAATTCTGGAAATCTCTCCGGGTTAATGGAAGAGCCGTGGACACGGGGCGCGCGGCTCTGTTTGCTCGCAGAGAAATTCTGCGCGCGGTTCGTAATGGGCTACGTCGGCGAGGCGTCCCGCGCTCTCGTCCGGATGAAAGTAAAAGTGCCGAGCACGCGGCGGTCCTACTCGCGCGAAACGCGAGCGTGGAAGGAGGACGCAGCGTCTTTCCGACCTTTAAAATCGTACACACGCGCATTTCTAGAGTTGCATCGCGAACTTCGCCGGGGATATGCTTTCACCGCGGCTGTAAGCCTCGGGGGAACGGTGATGTAACCCGCGTCCTCGCGGCGTCTACGCCGCGCGTACACCCATTTTCCAATCGTCGCCAACCTGTTCCGCGGGCAGATCGACGGGACCGAGCCCGATAAGCCGCGATGGAACGCGCCGCGGTGGCGATCCGGCTCCCGCGATCCCCGACCCTTTCGCGAAAACCTCGCCGCCGCGTAATCGAAAAGTCACGCCGCTATCAGGCCTCCGCAACCGAGTCGGAACGATACTTCCGGTTGATAATATACCCGTCGCTTCCTACGTTATCTGGCGCACCGCTAATTTCGCAGCGACGCCGCGGCGTCGTGCGTCCAGTTACAGCTGATTGTGTCATTCCTGAAAATCGGAAGAGGAAGCAGATCGAGATTCGGCGCTTCGTTCTCCAGCGACGGTGATTCCCTCTCTGCGAGACTTCCGTGTATCGACGAACGCCGCTTCGCGAAGTCTCGCGTGCCGAATGTTGGCTTAATAGTATTATAGAATTTCAAGGAGAAAGGGGTGGAAACTGTTTTGAGTTTCGAGGATAGTTTTCATCGTCGAAAGTACAGTTAAATTCTGAAGTATATGTAATTTAATATCCTACCCTGTGCTAGTTTATTTATGAATGGAAACATTACTCGTGAATCATTGTACTCTTAGATAACTCATATCTCCTTTTGCCACTATGATTGATGGTGAAGATTCCTCGAGGGAAGTTAAAATTGATAATGATTGTAATTGAAATGCTAAGAACAGAGCCTGATAGTGGAAGTCGATGCCTTATAGTCTTTCGGTTATAAACCAATTGCATTAAAGTTTTTCAAGGTCACCTCAAGGTCACTTTCTAGTTTTTTAAAAGAAACGCTATATTTCCGACTCGGCATCGTGAAAGTGTAGATTCGCGGACGAAGACAAGTTCAACAAACTCTTACAGCGCGAAATTATAATCGCAGAATTCTTAATTACCGAATACCCCCAAACAGATGATTCCTTATGCCGTCGATCGATTATTTCAAAATAGGTTACATGGAGCGAGGGGTGTAAGTTTTGAATCTTGGATTGTTTGAAATTTTTAAATTTGTTCCAAACGAGTCTGTTGTAACTGTCTTCTTGTTTACTACGCTTGCACAGTTCCGAGGCAAAAATATAGCATCCCATTGCAAAAGCTTCGTACAAAAAGTGACCAGGAAAATCTGTCTTGCCACTATATAGCAAAGATAGGTACTCTGCAAATCCAAAAAAACCAGGCTCTGAAACATGGCAAATGTCTCAATCACGAATGTATCGCTGAAAGAGTCTCTGACAGGGGTTTCACTGTCTCGACTGTTCTTTCTGTTCTCGAGTGCACCATGACCAGGCCCGAGCGTATCGCGGGCGACTCGCCACGCTAGGGCGGATTCTGCACTGGCAAGCTGCGCGGGCATTGACAATAGTATCAATAATACCAGCAGCTCTCGAAACGGGAACGCTAATTGCGAGGGGGAGAGCGAGAAGAGAAATGTAACATCGCCGCGGAATCGGGAAAATGGTGTGCAAACTGCCCTTGGCGAGCGCTATCTTGCAACGGGCCCGCGTAACCGCGCGGCTAATTATCCGCGTTAATGCCGGCGAGGGCCATGGATATTCATACTTGACATCTTTAGCGGGAGCAACCGAAATTGCAGCCCGTCGCACGAGGGGCTGCTTTTTCACCCACCTTTACCCCCGAATCGATAGCCGTGTCACGGTTGAGGAAACCAAATGGCGCGCACACGCCTCGCGAGTACCAACCTACAGGATGATTTAGAAACAGGCGGGAAGACACTTTGGGAAGATGAACACGTATCGCGCAAACATGAGCCCAGAAGCTCTTCCGTTGCGGGATAAAAAGATGGACATTTTTGTTTGTTTTATTTATGATTTTTATCGGTGATCTGCAAGCTCGCAACGTCCTTGTGATAAGTATCCTGGCGCGAAAAGTGTAAAGTTTCAACGTACATAAAATATCCATCCGAACAATGTATGGAAAATTGGGAAAGGTTCTTGTAAATTTGTGCCACGATGAAGTCGACGTGCGTTACGAAAAGTAGCACGTTTCAATTTTCTTACGAAAAGTAGCACGTTTTGGTTTGCCACGAAAAGAAGCACGTTCCATCGTTTCTGACGAATATTAGCACGTTTGGTCTTCTGCCGCGAAGACTAACACATTTGACTGCCTCGCCACGAAGAATAGCACATTTGGCACTGTTGCGACGAAAACTAGCACGTTATACTGTTTCGCCACGAATAATAGCACGTTTGGGAATTTATGGCGAAAACTAACATATTATCCGGTTTGGCCACGAAGAATAGCTCGTTTTGGATTATACTGCAGACTGCAGAAACTATCGCGTTTCAGCGCGTGGGCAGTTTAAAAGAATTCAACTGTTGAAAATATTGTTTAATAAATAATAATTCCATCTAATCTCCAAAAGACAACACATATGAAAATTTTAATCTATATAATTTAAGTAAGGGAGGCTACGGGAATTGCGAACGCGGGGTAAACGCGAACATGCTACTTTTCGTGGCAAACCGCTCTAACGTGCTAGTTTTCGCAGCGAAAGACGAAACATGTTATTTTTCGTGGCAAACCGCTCAAACGTGCTAGTTTTCGCAGCGAAAACCGAAACGTGATAGTTTTCGTGAGAACGAAGGCAAACGTGCTACTTTTCGTAAGAAAATTGAAACGTGCTACTTTTCGTAACGCACGTCGAAGTGTATTTAGCCCCTCAGCGCCGACCTCCGTACGTCGTATGGACCCTAATTCTTCGTATACTTTTTTTTCATACTTTCTGTACTTGTCTTTTTATAAATCGTTTTTTTCTCTCTCTTTATAAATTTAATGGTAATTGTAATAACCAATCCCAGTATAATTTTGGAACACAGACTGTACACAGTACTGGCTATATCACTGCCGCCGTCCGCTTGGACAGAATAGTGGCACGCGACTGCCGTCCGCGTAGAGAAATTGTTAAATTCGGTGCCGTCGCTGAAGGGTTAGTGACTAAAGAAGGAAGGATTTCCTGACCAATGTTCCTGCGACTTTTTGCTACCTTCAAGAGTATACCTTGAATAAAATACACAGCTAATGTTTGGTCACATATTCCCCAAGCATTCTGTAGAATAGGGGGCCCTTGGTACCAGAGGCGCGCGAGCAACCGTTTCCGATTTGAAGCAGGTCTGATGTCGAGGCGAAGCGATTTGTTTACCGAGCAATTAGATATCCCTGCCCGGCAGAGCAGTTTGACACGGATTCGCGTTTCAGCGGCGGACAGGGGGAGAAAAAAAATGCGAGTTACCGGGTCGACGAGTACTTTTGCGAAGACGGAGCCACGGAATGCCAGAGGCTCGTTCCGTTCGAGCGGGTAAACACAGAAACAAGGGGGGGAAAAAGAAACTGCCAAGCGAAGACGAGGAGGACTCGTGAAAAGGTAATCGTGCTGCTGGGTATTGTCTCGAAAAAAACTCGTCTCGCGATCTTTTAGTGATACACAGCGGAAACGCGAAGGGGGCAGGGGCGGGGCAGAAGGGTCCAAACAAACAGCGGGAACGTAGGAGAGGAGAGGGAATGCGCGCGCGCGCGCGCGCCCTCGCGTCCCCGGCGTAAATAAAGGCAGACGAAGTCTCGTTTCATCGAACCGCTACTTTGTCCGCGAAGGGTCGGTGCAACGTTCATAAAGAAACGCTCGAAGGCTGTCTGTTCTAAATCCGAGAGGGCGGGATGGCCGAGAGCGGCCCCTCGTTTGCATCGTTCGCTTTGGAATTCGCGCCGAAACGCCTGTTGCGCATACTGCACGTCTAACCGCGCGCCACGGCTGACGTTCGAGGAATCGCATAACCTGCGCACCCTCGATTCCATGGCAGCGTGCGCTGAATTTTATCGCTCGCTAAAAAAGATGTTTCGCCGGACGATATCTAGATGGTTCTAGCGTATCCTGTCTCTCGCCGCGAGCTCGCGGCGCGGCCAAGAAACCGGGACTCGCGTGGACGACATTATTCCACTTTTCAAGGTTGGCAAGGAATTTTAAGCACGGAAGGCTCGAGCCACGGATTCGTTTCCACGGCCGAAGCGTTTGCGTGGCAAAGATTTCATTTCGGCGTTTACCACTCGATACTCTCCGTCCACCGTGCGCTCCGTGTGGAACATTCTATTTTTTCGTATTATGCATACGGTGTCCACACTCGGTTCTCTTGCAACTAGTTTTCCCATCTACACACGGCATACTTCAAGCCTTTAAAACATGTCCCCGCCGATAATGGTAGGGATATATAGGATGTGCGATACACACAGCTAACGAACTATGAGCACTCGCTAAACGAGATACTTGCACGTTTCATTGAGAATCAGTCTTAATAGGAGCACGTCGTTGATCTTTTTGCTACCAGCACTGGTAACATCAATATTAATGGTGTGCAACTATGGGGGAAGTACCGGCAAGTTATCATGAGAATTACGAGGCAATGCGATCGCCCGGGGGCATAATGCTCACGCGTAGCCGCAATGAGGAAGAATAAGACCGCGTGTACCTGTAACTTCGGAAGTGGACCGAGTCGAAGGAGCGAGCGAGCGCTCGTGCCGGGCGAGCGAGGGAAAGAGAGAGATGCCGAGAGTGGCTGCACGAGCGAGAGTGGAGAGAGAGCGAGAGGGCGAGCAACGTGCAACGTTTGTAAGACGAGGAGGGGAGTTAAGGACGAAAAGACAGCGCGCGCGAAGCGAGAAGTGGGATAGCTGAAAGCGAAAGCGAGAAAGAGAAAGAAACGATTGAAGAGCGAGAGTGTAGCAGAGAGAGCGAAAGCAGAAGGAAGAAGAAGGGAGTTTGGCAAGCGGTACGCTACGGCGGCAACAAAGAACTCGAGAGGAGGGCATAGAAATGAGTCGTTGAGGTTACCTGAGGCATCGTTCGCTGGTAGATCGGTGACCAAGTTAACCCGTGGTCGCGAGTGCGATTGCTGTTGCTGCTGTTGTTGCTGCGGTTGCTGCGCCTGTTGCTGCTGTACCTGATGAAGGCTCTGTTGTTGGGGTCCCGTCAGAGGCAGATCAACCGCGTTGTTGGTGCTGTCGGTCAGGATGGTCGGTACCGAGGAGGAGGAGGACGACGATGATTCCGTAAGGGCCGTCGCGGTGGTGTTCTCGAGGGCCGTGTGGCCCCCACCTTCCCCTGTCCCCGTAGCCATTCGGCCCTCGTGCATTCCAGCAGACAGACAGACGGGGGTCCCTCCTCCTGCACGTCGTCCCCGAGCGCACGCACTTCTCTCGCGAGACACCTACACTCTCTTACGCGCCCTCGCTCTCTTTCTCACCCCCGTCTATCTATCTCTCTCTCCGTCTTCGGTCCCTTTCTCTCTGTTCCTCTATTCGGGAGAATCGCGCGCGCTCGGTCTTGTTCCTTCTTTCTACGTGTGTATCTCTTTCTCTACCTCGCTCCCGCTGTTGCTCCCCTCTGGCCCCTTCTCCCTCTCTCTCTCTCTCATACACACGCACCACACTCGTTCCTTATCTCTCTCTCTCTCTCTCTCTCTCTCTCTCTTTCTCTCCCCCTCTCGCGCACACGCACACACACACACACACACAACCACTCTCGCGCTCGCTCTCTCTCTCTTGCTCCTCCGTGTGTGCGCACGCTCTTGCTATCCTCCTCTCTTTTTACTACAATACACGCTCCCCGCGCGCCGGCCAGCGCCGTCTGAGCGTACCGAAACTACACCGTCTCCGTCAACTGAACATCGGTATATCACACAACAGCGACATCACACACGCCCGCGGAAAAATGAGGCCCGCGCGGATTATTAACCTCCTGTCCGCCGGCTCGAAAAAAATCGAACGTTAGACAAATGTAGGTCTGTAGGCCACTTCACTTACACTTTGCATCGAGACGGGCACTCCCTTAGTCAAGCGAGCGTCCGGCGCACCGTTGCGCTCTGACAGCACGAGTTCCAGGACTGTATCCTCTGCACCAGTGCCCGTCGTGCGCCCGCTCTATCAGTACCGCGCGCCGAAATCACTTTTCGCGATAACCGCCTGTCAATCCCTGCCATTGCTGTACCGCATCTATCAACGCCAATACACTTTTTCGTCAACGATTCTACAACTCTACGGAACAAAAGGGACCCACCGACCCGACCGTCATAAAGTCATTACGATCGTAAAACTCTTTTGTACGGATGCTGGCAATGAAATGTCTCCAATTTACGTGCACACTTGAAAATACCAGCGTGCATTCTTATGCTTCTATATAAAATAATCTTCCAACAGTTGTGTGACTTAGTAACATTGATACCTCGGTCAAGGGGATTGATATAAAGGGATCATAAATTTCGATGGAGATATTCCAATGTTATTATTAGTACGCGCCGTGATGCTACAAATTTAAACGTTTATAAATAAACGTTGTTCTGACATCTACGGTGCGAATACTCTTCCTTTGTCGTGGTATTAATATTGACGACGTTTAGGTTGCACCCGTTTTTACGATCCGCAGGCACAGCAGTGGATAACGAAAGGGAAAATATGAGCTATACCGATCCCATAAATGCCACTTATCGAGCAGGAGAGCGCTCGACTATATTTGTCGTATTTAAAATACGAAATCTCGAGCACTCTGGCGGTTTCGTAATTTATTCACTTGAGATTGTACGATATCGAACGATAACAGAGGGGAAAGTAATTCGAAAGAAGGAACGCGTCGAGCGCGGTTTTATATGGGTACCAGGATTTACTAGTCACGGCACTGTGTTCCAATAATGTATCGCGGAAAGACGCAATTTCCGAGGGATTTCTCGGCTCTCTCATGTTCGAAAGCATTCGGTATTTGCAAATCGAAAGGCTGTCAAAAGTGTTTTTCCCGTTGTGAATGTTGTCAATTTACCACTGTCTTAAATACGACGATACTGTCTAAGTAGGTCAGGTGTCACAATATCTGGTCGTCCTATTATGGGGCGCTTTTACACCGAATGTTGCATAACTCGTCACGCACGACTTCACCAAATATAACCGTGTAAAAACTATGGCCTGACGGACATAATGCGATGTAATCCCTTTTCATTGTACAATACACTTGACTAACGCTTTCGGACGACGTTTGCAGCGCTATCTAACATCGGATACCGCGAAATATGAAACGCAGAATCATCATATTCACGCGTATCACTGGATTTCGCGTGCCTAAACAGAGAGAAACGTTGTACGATAAAAACACCGTGTCAACGAATTAGAAATCTTTAATATTTAACAATAAGCGTACCAAGTTGTACAAAAATATACATAGATGTATTACTAAATTTATCACTTTCGTTATAATTGCCATTTCGATGCGAAGATCTACTTATAATATAAAAATATAAATTCATTCATTAATAATGGGTACAAACAGATATGATATCGCATTGTTAAATGTACATATAATCGTTTACGTAGCCTTTTGTTTAGCCTCATTGAGCATTTGACGTGATATAATCAATCTTTGAATTTGCGCAGTGCCTTCGTAGATTTGATAGATCTTCGCGTCTCGCATCAACTTTTCCACCGGGTACTCGCTATTGAAACCAGCGCCGCCAAAGATCTGTAAAATGTTCAACGCGTCGAGCAGTTAACCAGCATTCTTTCGACAAATAAAACTACATTTCATTAGAGAATCTGTTAGTTACTTGTACGGCGTCCGTTGCGCATTTGTTAGCCACATCACCGCCGTAGCATTTTGCAATGCTAGCGAGATACGTTGCTGTTGGCATATCGCAATCAGTAGCCCAAGCCGCTTTCATCCACGCGAGTCTAGCCGTCTCAACGCCGATTTGCATGTCAGCGAGCATAAATGCTACAGCCTGATGCTCCGATATTAGTTTGTTAAAAGTCTTACGTTCTACCGAATACTTTATAGCTTCGTCTAGCGCTCTCTGCGCTAGACCAACGGATGCGGCGGCCACCTACGAGAAGAATAATAATTACTGTAATAATCAAACATTCTAATTTCCCGCTTTAATTTCCTTACCGTTGACCTAGTCTTATCAAAGGTTTGCATAGCGATTTTAAAACCCTCGCCTTCCTTGCCCAAGACATTTTCTTTTGGTACACGAACATCTTCGAACGTTACCATTCGAGTGTCGGAAGCTCTTTGACCCATGTTCATTTCCTTTGCACAACAGAATAAATTCATTCGTAAGGGAAAGTAAGGTAATCAGAGCGTTCGGATGATATTTACTTTGCGTCCAGGTGTTAAGCCCTCGCTTTCACGGTCAACGATAAACGCCGTAAACGCTTTACTAGCCGGCACTTTTGGATCGGGATTTGACCGTGCTAGCACGAAGTACCTAAAGGATATTCAGTGTTTAACGCAACGAGCATATAATCAATGTCACGGGCTTAGCAATGCAATCGACTGTACCAGCTAGCAACACCGCCGTTTGTTATCCACATTTTCGTCCCGTTAAGAATATATTCGTCCCCTTTCTTTTCAGCCTTCGTTCTGACACCTGCTACGTCTGATCCAGCGCCAGGTTCGGTGACACAATACGCCTGAAATGTTTGTATCGCGCGAACAGAGATTTAAATTACTGTCCCCTCTAATTAAACTATTCAATTATCTTACAGCTACTATCGGCTCTTCGATGCACCAGCCAAGATACTTCTTGCGCTGCTCTTTTGTTCCAGCCACGATTACTGGTGTTTGCTGTAAACGCGGTGTACGTGTTAAAACAGAAAGTGCGCTCAGTTCATGCACATAGAAATGTTAAATAACTCTTACGGCTAGTCCCGTTGCTTCTAATGCAGTCGATATTCCCGTACAGCCGTACGCGAGCTCCTCTCCGACTAGACAGCTATCAAAACAGCCGACTTCCATTCCACCTGTCGGGATAGCAGTTTTTATGTCTATAATTTGCATAAGCTTATGCATGGCGTATGAATGAACTTCGCTTCTTCCCGTATGTTCTATTTCGAAGCTGAGTTATATTAATCCATACCGCAGTCCTGAGGTACGTGCAAATTCAGGAGCCCGACGCTCCATGCTTTCTTGATTAGGTCCCAAGGATATTCTCCGGTTTTATCGTGTTTAGAAGCCACCGGAATAATTTCTTCTCTAGTAAATTTACGTGCTAGTTCCTGCATCTCCTTCTGCGTATCATTTAGCCCTGAAACGAAAGTCAAGCATATGTTTCAGTCTCGCTTGAAAGTGCAACACGCTAAGTATAGAACTATGAAACATAAACGGTGTACTTTCATTCTATACTGACCGAAATTACATCCTATGGCAGGTTTCGCCTTTGCTGATAATGCTCGCACGAACTTTTGGTACGTCATACCTTGTGACACCTAAGTGATACAGATATACGATGAACGAAACGCAACAGTAAGGTAAATATGTATATAGTTAAATGCTGTATGTACTAGCGAAATAAATTTTAATACACAATGGGTACATAGTCGTGAAAAACGCGTTTTATTAATATTTTTATCGTTGTGCCCATTTTAAGTATCATTCCGCACGCAGTGTCCACCTTACGTCGTATAACGAACTTACACTTACCGATCGCGAAAACATTTCGGCAGTCCTTTGTTTCTACTGTGCGAAGCGAATTTTTTTTGCCAACGTGACAGCCCCAGCCGTTTAGTTACTTTTGAGTATATAAATAACTCGGAAGCTGCGTATATGTAACACTGGTTATGGCCAAAAATCAAAAACCTGTCCCACTAGTAATCGTCAGTTATTGCTGTAATCAGAAGGTTAAAGATCAGCGTGGCTAAAATTTTGCGGATCAAAGTACGACTAGGCATTCGTGACACTTGAAACCATTTGAGGCATTAAAGAATATTCATGCATATGTACTTGAAAAAAGCATTACTCACTATCGTGCTATCATATAAATCATATAATTAGCTGCTGATTGGCCATTCTCAAGTTGCCTTTTGGCGAAATCGAGTCCACATTTGCGAACTAATTAGAACTAATTAGATCATCGCAAATGCAATTAATAGATAAATAGTATCGATTATAATAAATAATTAAGGTTAAACTCCAGATGTCAATAAGTATTGTTTAAAACCGATCGCATTAAACTGACCAGAATTGGGCGCGAAAATTTTGATCACTGCTCTTCGCCGAGATTTAAATATCTTCGAAATATTAGAAAATCCCATTAAATAATGGAAATTAATTAATGTCATCTCGTATGCGTATGTTTAATAAATTATGCGATATTTAACAGTATCCCCTATAACAGAAATCGATCGTCTCGGTTTCAATCGGAACGAAAATAAATCCGTAACCCAGCTTGGAATTGCTTTCGATCTACAGTAGTAAACTTTTTATGTACGAAAAAACTGAAAGGCATTGATTTAACGTAAAGGCTGGAGCAGACACGTCCAGTAATTTGATCGACTAGCGAGTAGTTTAGTAATTTACCATTGTTTTATTAAACCACTCAATTAAAGTTCATTTTAAATTACTGGACGTATTTGAACCAGCATTAAGGCTCGAGCTAATCGCATATAATGACTATTGAGATTCAGTTGTTCCGCAATAACAATTACCGTTGACAGACGACTGTCGGCGTCTTTTCAGCATGAGCATAGAGATTCATCCATTGACAGACAACCCTACAGCAGCCTGGCAGGAATTGTCGCAGCAGCAGAAAGTTATTAAAATAAATGTTAAATTTCCAACGACCGAAGCTCCAAACGATAAGGTAACCTTCGAGTTATTTGTGTTTTATCGTACAAAGCTCCTATTAAGCCTGACCTAGAGGCGTCAGTATAGCAAATTTTATGATAACACAGTATATATACCATCTATATATCTATATATATAACAGAGAAGAGGAGACCGATTTATTGCAAATGTTTAATTATATTTTAGCTTCGCGTTGTTTGTATGAGCGATACTCACTCCCTAACGCCATTCATAAAATTCGACATACCCGCGGGAGATGTTTTCGTTCATGCTGGTGATTTTACGAAGTGCGGTAGTCTACAGGAAGTCGTAGAGTTCAATAATTGGATCAGTGAGTAATTTGGAATAAAGATAATCATCTCTCTCGCCGTTGTTCCTCTGTTAGCGTATGTTACAAGTAACTCTGTTCTAGGTAATTTGCCACATAAGCATAAAATTGTTATTGCCGGTAATCATGAGCTTAGCTTCGATCCCACATTTACGCACCCCTTTTCTATGCATACTAGTGGGGATCGTCAGAAACACACGGGGACCAGCATACTGGACAACATACCCACGTTGGGAATGTCTAAAGACACTTTGGCGGAGGCGATACAAACCGCTAATATTAAAGATTATTTGACAAATTGTACTTATTTAGAAGATTCCGGAACCACGATACATGGAATAAAGATATACGGCACTCCATGGTGAGCGCTATACTTTCAAAATAGCACGGCGTATATGCGCGCGACGAGCGATTTATGCTCGTGCGCTACGAGAAGCATTTCCAGAGCATCGTTTCAGGCGTAAGATTTATTTTTCTGAGGAAACTTTCCTTCACGCCACAGGCAGCCGGAGTTCTGTAAGTGGGCGTTTAACGTGCCGCGCGGGGAAGCGTGTCTCTCGAAATGGGAAATGATACCATCCGACACCGACATTCTCGTGACGCACACGCCTCCGGTCGGGCACGGAGATTTGTGCTGCAGCGGTGTACGAGCTGGGTGCGTAGAGCTGCTGTCGACGGTGCAGAATAGAGTCCAACCGAAGTACCACGTGTTCGGTCATATACACGAAGGTACGTCTAAGATTTGTCCGTTTTATGGAAAGAAGCTACGTACTAATTTCTATGTCACAGGATACGGAATTTCGTCCGATGGGAAGATAATATATATAAACGCATCGACGTGCGATCTAAATTATCTGCCAAGCAATCCGCCAGTGGTCTTCGATATAACACTACCGCCTGGATACTGCAAATCGTAAAGGGCCAGGGGATATAGTAATAAATTTTAGTATCGAATTTTCTGCGCGAATGATGCCGTAGACATAGGACGTTTAATTTATTTGCCAGTATATTTCTGTGAATTTTTCTACAAGTCGTGCGCTCGTTTATGCTAGGTAGTATTTTATCTAGAAAATGAAATGAAGATTACAGGGATCTGATGTACCTAATAAATTGAATTCGGATGATGATACCGGTTACTTTAAAGTATTAAAAGTGTTCGAGCTGAATTTCTCGCGCATACATGTTTCTCGATAAACGTGAACATACGATTATTGTAGTATGGTGTCGTACACAACGCGGCACGTAAATAGAATACTTGCACTGTTTGAAAAGAATTTCCGATTATATCACTTTAGGAAACTCATTTGACAAGTACATATATGTTTGAAGAAATTACAGGAGTCATGTATACTGTATAATTTCCAGGGTCAAAATTATAGTTTTTACTTCTGATACTATGAAATAAATTATAGATTATGTCAGACCGGTGATTCCCAACCTGTGGGTCGCGAAGTGTTTTTCGCGGGGTCGCCACGGTTATTTTTACTGACCAGTTTTTGCACTTATTAATTTTAATATGGTTACATTACCATATTCTATTAATGATGGAGCACTGTGCTCATAAATGAAAGGAAGGAAATATTTACCTTACCTTATATGGGCGGGATCGCAGATTATTTGAATGTTATAAAAAGGAATCGCGATTCGGAAAAGGTTGGGAAACACTGTGTTAGACATTATAACTGCTTAAAAAATTGTTTATATGTGAAATTGTAAAATTATCATTCGTATGAAATATTTTCACCGTGATCTCGCGTCGTTTTATGTAACTTTTTTACAATTGAATCACTTTGCACATCCTTTAGCTAAATAGGACATCGTGTAATGAACAATATTTATTAATGGTACAATCCAATAAAATGTAATAAAATTTGAGTATCATAATGCGCAATCGTAGGTCAATATATTATAGTTAATGATGGAAATTAAACTAATATATCCAGTTGATATGCAACTAATGACATTATTGGACACGAAGGCACTTACTTCAGTTAGGTTTCATACGATAATTACAACCTTTAATCTACCAAAGTATTTCGAGATACTTAAAAACAAAGTACAGTAGATTATAACCGCGGGGGTAATTATAGGTAATTTAAATTAACTTTGCATCGATAGCAACCTAGCATAATTATGTATATAACTTTTCCATCACCTCAATAAAGAACTAAATTGCATGCTTTTTTTTTAAAGATATTTATTACAATACCCAATTCATTAACAGGTGGCACTTTCAATCGAATTAAGAAAAGTTTGCACTTAAATAACACTTGCATTTGTATTGACTTACATTCTCATATCGTATTGGTCCAAAGCTAACCGAATAAATTGTAAAGTCACGTTCCTCTGTTAAACGAGGGCATAATTATTTCCGGCAATAGAAATACATTCGTATAAACAGCGATATTTTCGTTTCCGTAAAAGTGGCGGTAGTAAAAGATAGTCGAAAATAATACAATGTCCTCGTGACATTATTTTCCTATTGTATAGGATGTACAGTATACGATATTGTATAGTATACGACAATATTAAAATACAATACCACATCGGAATTAGCATCGTAAAACGGCAATCTTCCCGATGCTTTGTATTACCATGTGAAAAATTTTACATAGATACTGCAAACTGTTGCATATTTGTATGTAAAAATTAGATATGGCCTCTAATGGCGTGGTTACATTGCACGAATGCCTGTCTGCACAGGTCGCAATATTCTTGTTACCCTCGGTTGCACGTAACTGCCTGGACAAGTGTAGTGTCATTTCATACCGCAGACACTTCCCCTTTTTACCGTCCTGAATATCATTAAAATTAAAGTATGATAACTATGTTCTAAACGGAATAGCAATGTGTTCTGCATCTTAAGTATCAGCCTAGCGAAAATTTCATTATCTCGGAACGATTTCACTCCTGGGATTCTTGTATGCTCTACTTGTCAATTATCAACTTATTCTTAATGAAAATGGCTTACGCCCTATCTATTTAATGTCTCGCTGCCTACGCATATCTATAAAAAAAAAAGAAAAAAAAAGAAAAAGGGGTATGTATGGCTTTGAATTTGAGGACAGGACACTAATGCTCACCCCGAGTTTTCATCCACAAGGAAATTAGTTTAAACTAAACTAAGAATAACAGTAAACGGATGTAAAAAGCCCTTCTTACAGAGTCCGACAGAGTACATTATCAGGAAGGTGTGTATCTAATACGGTACATTTGAAAACAGGTACGATACAGATTCACCATTGTGAGTCCGCCTTACAGCCTCAGCGAACATCATCGACACGTCGATACACTGAAATCCGTGGAATCGGTTAATCGTACGTTGCCTGTGGGTTCGCGTTATTTCGCTAATGACTACATCGGACTTATTAACATTATCTAATCACCTGTATCTTCGGGCAATCCTTCATATGACCATCTTGAGGAATGGTATTCGTTACTACGACAGCTTCGAAGCAGGCGTTATTAATCCTGCTGATCGCTGGCCCGCTGAATATGCCGTGAGTTAGAATTGCATACACTTTTGTCGCGCCAGCTTCCAGAAGCTTCTCCGCCGCGTGACAAATGGTGCCGCAAGTGTCCGCCATGTCGTCTACGAGAATTGCAACTCTGTCCTTTACATCTCCAACCAGCACCATACTGGCAACCTCGTTCGCCTTTTTCCTCTCCTTGTGTATAAGCGCGAACTCAACGTTCAACCGATCAGCAATAGACGTCACCCTGTCGATGTAAAAGTTCTTTGATATATACTTCATTCGAATTGATCCTCGTCGGCGTGCGTTACCTCTTGGCACCGCCGGCGTCCGGGGAAACGATGATGCTGTTTCGCCATTCAACGATATTCTCTTTAATCCATTTTAGAACAGCGGGCTCGGCGAACAGATTGTCAACCGGAATGTCGAAGAAGCCTTGGATTTGACTAGCGTGCAGGTCCATGGTAATTATGTGATCAGCCCCCGCCACCGACAACATGTTCGCTACTAACTTTGCCGATATAGGTGCACGACTCTGAAAAACAAATATTTGAGCCTCTCAAATTCATACATTCATGCGAGTCTCTCGAGTCCATTTGCAACTGGAAATATCCTGCAATTTGAAAAAAAAAATAATTGCTGTTAAAGTTTTCGTATCATTTCCAGAAGTTACGGATCAATAAACAGAGGAGAGTACATTCCAATGTATAGCTTTCTGTAAGAACAGATACGTCGGAGAGAAGTTGAGAAATTATTAATGCTTTAGAGGGGACAAAATATGAATACAATGGCTTAGTAATGGAATATTCGTTGAAGATATATCGTACGTGTGTACATATAAATCAAGAGAAAAACAATATGTTGCAAATGCACCCCAGTTAGACTCAACAAAAAGTATAAGTAAAGCGGAAATTCAAACTTATAAATAGAAAACAGAACACAGTGCATTTCAATTCCACGGTTTCGTACAACGACACCGAAGAGCGGACGGGACAATCGACCGAACATGTTCTGTAAGTTTGAAGTTATAGAAAAAAAAAGGCACGTAACGAACGCATCGACGTTATCGTTAAGGTGGAAATAGTTTCTAGAGACTGGAGTTCACTGAACAGAAAAATAAATGCATTGTGCTCGGAGAAATAATTACAATTATGTTATCTTAATGAACTTGTCCGTGACGAACATAAACTTCACAAAAGCTGACTAATATTAATGTCTTAACGAAAATTTTTTACTTGCAATTCACTGGCATAAACGTATTATTAATAAGACAACACAATCACAGGTTCTTGCTTGCCATAGCACTATGTCGTTAATAAGATAGGCATCTGAGATTAGTAGATTTGGACAACAACATTATAGCAATATAAATAATTAGTACCCACTTAACATACAGCTTTGTACCCCATCACGTATATATAGATTATTAAAAATGTACGTAGAATGCTATTATATTAATATTTTGCCCTCTCATTCAGATATCGATACGCTTCGACCAAATAGTTCATTCACTCATTCATTCACGGGGGTACCATTGTGCCATGTAGCAACAATTATAAGTTTTGTTAGTCCTACAAAGAAAATTTTGTAAGGAACTAAAAAAATGATATTATAAATCGAATTGTTCGTCAAGTTATAGTTACAAACGTTTCACTCGATAATCTTATTGCTCTTATACTCACTGTAGAGAGGTCAGGCACAAAATCCTGAAAATACCCAACTATTCAGAAACTTAAAAGCATGTATTATAAATCTTTCATCAACAATTATTTTCAATATTATATCCCACACTTCATTATACGATCCATTTGAAAAGCATAAGATAATTCAGAACTTATTTACAGCCGAATTTGGACGTTACGCGTTATCTAGAAATTTTCAACGACTATTTCAAGCTCCGTCGCAAAATTACGATACTCTTTCAAGCTTCGTCAGATCTTTATCGAGCTCGTGTTCTCTTACTACATTTGTATTCAGTAAAATGCAGTGTCATATAATTATTAATACCTTAACATGGTTAACATAGGGTAATATAGAAGCGTTACAATATAAGTGCACGAAAGGCCCCCCCTCGATGAATTGTATTATCAGTTTTGCAATATTCGTACGGGTTATCGGACCTCTGATAACCTTAGATTATTACAGAACGCAATGCTCTAGCTTGTAATTTATTTGTTGTTTACTGCTTTATTAATTCTTTTCACCAGCATTCCAAATCAATATTGCTCCGCGAAGGAAGACAGAGTGTGTTGCAATGTTAAGAAGACTTATTCCATTTAGATATGTACCTTTCCATGATACGTAAGGTATAAAGAAGAAGCATCACATTAATACCTCGTGTACGCGTTAATTGACATTAATATTTTTCTGTGATTAATTCATGCAAATACTATATGCGACTTGAATGTGTGGTACTAAAAAAACATATGTGCTCTCTTTATCTGTGCAAGATTGAAACATACTTCAGAGTTATCTTATAAAGTGTGTACAACGACTGATTCGTTATATTCGGTATGTTGAATACACTTGGGTTTTGTATATGTGTACGCTACATGATACTCGGTATACGATGAGCATTTACTGACGCATGTGAATGATGTTGCGGCGTATGTATAATTTTTAGAGATGTACCGACTAGGGTTTTGGCCGACTAGCCGACTAGCTGATTAATCGGCCCCCAAGAAGCCGACTAGTCACCGGATAGTCGGCTTAACCGACTAGTCGCCGGATAGTCGGCTTAACCGACTAGTCGGCCACTATTCAGTACATTTCTAATAGCAAAGTTACAAAACTTGTTAGAAAAGGAGAACGAAAAATGGGCAAATATTCACGGAAAGGGAGCCGACCAATCGGCCTTTTTTGCCGACTAGTCGCCGACTACAAAAGTGGCCGGATAGTCGGCTTAACCGACTAGTCGGCCACTATTCAGTACATTTCTAATAGCAAAGTTACAAAACTTGTTAGAAAAGGAGAACGAAAAATGGGCAAATATTCACGAAAAGGGAGCCGATCAATCGGCCTTTTTTGCCGACTAGTCGCCGACTACAAAAGTGGCCGGGTAGTCGGCCACTAGTCGGTACATCTCTAATAATTTTATAACGCGAGACAATGCGTGTGTGTATGTATGTCTTCTGCGATATGTTACCGAAGATGTATGTTACTCTAGTAAAACTTTATTTCCGATTCAATTCTACCGTTAACTTGCATTAGTCATGATTCCGTGAAGAAAGGTATTAACTAATATATAAATGAATATCCTGCGGTACAAGTCTACTGTTTGGTATGGCCCGATGATAGAAGCAAGGTAATTATAAGCACATTTCGTATGATGATGATGAGAAATCATGGTTTGCGTTCCAAAAAATGACATTACTCCATTGGCCTGTTGCAAAGCTATAAAACAGTAAATAGAGCGTAAAAAAGACCGCGACAAGTTACCCTGAATTTCCACTCGTTTGACTTCATGACAATTTGATTCTTAGAATTTGAGTTGTCACCTCCATCACCACCCTGCGAAGATATCATATAAAAAAAATTGAACTTCTTCTCCGACGAGATGCGATCCCCTTATCAGAAGATCCATACTTCCGTTAAATGCGCTTACAGAAGGCGCGAGCGTTCTGGTCAAATCGCAACCTACTGGCACGAAGTGTGCGGAATATGTACAAAATGATTATTACAAAAAAAAAAAGGAAATACACACATGAAATATGTCCAATTATAAAGAGAAGAGAGATTCAAATCGGAAATTTCTCGTAGTATTCTATTCCGTCGAAACTTGTAACTGTACCATTTCCATCGGACATAAAATTATCCACTTTATTTGCATATGCAAAGCATGTTTAATCGTGTTAATCTATGCGATACATCGCCGAGATGACTATTATGTGCTTGTAATATTAGAATCACTGAAGCATAGTTTTCTGTAAGTTCTCCTCGTTACGTAAGCGCTTTATATTCGCACGGCTCCTTAAGCGTATTCGTTTCGTGTGGCGATCTTTCGCGCGACGCGACTCCGCGATGCGCAGATTTTCCTCCGGGGGCGAACGAAGGACACGGAGGATCGAATACGGGAACGTGCGATATATATGTGCGCTTAGGTACTGGTGCTTTACAGTGAATAATAATGAGATTAAACAACAGATAGAACACACAAGTTAAATAGATTGTCATAACAATAAGGTGCTATTATACACGATTATTCAAGTGTAATACCGATCCATGTAAATAGAAATGATTAACCCCCTAGGGACGGGGATGTTTTAAACTTAACGTAGAATTTTGTTGAGCGTCAAAATAGTCTATCTCATACTTCGGATTTGGAAGCTACTCGTTAATTATTTTTTTTTTTAATTTGTTTATAACAAAAAAAAGTTTAATTTCGGGTTCTGATGGTACAACAGTTTCTTCTCTGCCTACTAAAGGTCGCTATACCTATCAAATCTCGATCTTATTGATGGAACGTAAATAAAAATGTGTTAATCCGAATGGGAGTCTGGAGTCCCGCTCGTCCCTAGAGGGTTAAGGAGCAATTAATACATATGAAAGAATAATTTAAACTAATACAAATTCCGTGGCATAAGGTTTCAACGGATATCTTTTCTTTTATGGTGACAGTACATACATATATGTGCTAAGGCACCATACAGTGGCGACATAACTGCAAGATCACATAGTGGTTTAAAGTTTCTCAATTTAATCGATCTCTCGAAAGTATTCCGTTAAATTTTACATCGATACCTTTCGTCGAATAAAAGATATAGGAATGTGGTCGCCAGCTCCGCGCGTCTTACCTTATCCTTCTTGTCTTGGCGCGCGTAAGGAAAACAGGGAATTACTGCCGTCACTCGAGATGCGGAAGCAATTTTACACGCGTTGATCATGATCAACAGTTCCATTAAATTGTCATTTACTTCTCCGCTTCCGCTTTGCACAATGTACACATCTTCTCCTCGGACCGACTCTCCGATTTCCACGCTGCAACAACGTCGAAGGGGACGGTAAGTAATTGAATTATTAGCCCGCCAATCAATATCCATCGAGCGTCAAAGAGAGAAGTGCGCGAATAATTGATAATTTAATTTGCGCGTATTTGTTGCAGATGTAATTTCAGTTTCCCTATGCATATGGAAGTTAATTTACAAACGGATTAATAATTCGTAAATCCTCGACTCACTTCGGAAATTATAGAATACACAGAAGTAATATATTTCGCATATTTCTGCTTCATTGTATTCGAGTGTATTTTCGTTCTAACATTAATGGTGTATAATCGGGGCAAACAATGAATTGCCACTGGCAAATAATACAGCAATAAAGCGTTCTTATCACTTGCGCGCACGTGAAAATGCTCGAGCGCTGTGTACCAATGCTGCCGAAGCCGCGCGAATGTTAGAATTCATTAGAACGGTGTATTAATAATTGTACCAGTTGACCTTCAACTTAAACGTCGCGGCTTAGTGGCACCCGGGTAAACCGGCCTTGCGCGACAGGGTTGTTTGCACGCCGATAGGGTTGTTGGATTAATGGGGACACGAGAACCGTAAGGGAAAGATGCCGAAAATCCGTGGCCGTTCGCGAAAGGATAGAATAGGAAGATGGAACGCGAACGAGATTTCGGGTGACACGTGGTCGGGGCCTCGGTTTTAATCTAATGACAATAACGTGGTCAGAGCGGCGATCGCGACCATTACCATGTCTCGAGGTTGCTGAATTTCTTGGTGACAACTTTTCCAATGTCGATGCCGAGCCTGTCGACGATCCGCTGTGCCAAATCCGGGTGCGACGTGCCACTGAACACTTTGATGTTTGGCATTCTGCTCTGCAAAAGTCGACCGCGAGAGTTTTCTAAGTTTGCGCGTAACAAACTCTTGGCACGCACTGGCTGGGACACAGGCATCACTAAAACAGAAACGACAGAGGGACTGTCCAATCAGAGAACTCTGTTGAAGCCGGACGTGACGTACCGTATTATGCTCCGCCTATAAAATATCGGACATAACCGCGTAAACGCGTCTCTTATCGTGCATTTTTTTTTCTACTTTCTGTTGCCTCGACAAAATAATAGATCAACGTCAACATGTTTATTTTGTCGCGTATCGAACATTACAAGTATCTCTGGTGAACGTCATTGGCTCCACTTGCCATGTTTACAGCGGCAAGCTATCCGCACGCTTTTCAGAGTATTAATAGCCAATTTCATAACGGAATAACCGTTTCAAATTATACGATGCATTAAAATCTACACCTGAACCATACCCGTTTCATTTGCTTTCAAATCCTGCGCGATCAAGCGCAACTCGGCTGGCTCGATTTATTTATTATGAAACTCGAATCGGTTGCGCCTCGGAACACGATCGTCCTGGATGAATACGGTAAACATGCCTAGTGTAATTAACCTTTCGTTCAAGCGTACTTATTTTGTTGTAGATTTTCCGTGGACGGTGTACAGGCTGGTTCAAAAATGTTCGCTACGCGTGAAATGTATGTAAACCGTGAGTTTTAATGGGATCGCTGTTAAAGGTTAATCTTGACTATTTACAATTTGGCGCCGTATCCTGTAACGACGTGAACGTAGACGAAATTCAAAAGGGTGAACACAAGAGCGGGTGACAGTCAAGTTTTCCCATCAATGTGGCGCCGGCGGTGATTGAATGATAAATTGGATGTGTCCGTGAGCGGAGATTTTGGCATAGAGCACTGGTTAGAGCGATCGTTTTTCTGACTAGAAAGAGAGAGGAAATTCGAGTGCGACTACCTGAAAGGTTCGCGCACGTTGACGCTCTCAGAGAGCTTGGCTAATCTATTTGAATGATGATGACAGTGTGCTGACCGTCCCACCAATTCGGAAGCTATGGCGAACATCTCGGCAAAGAGGATTAAACGCGAATTTAAAGAGGTTATAAAGAGCGAGGAGGTGAGTGGACAATAGTTGCCGTATGATTACGAGTACTAAGATCTCGCCTGTTCCAACACGATCGCATCGAAGTGGCTTATAAGCAGTATCTCCCGATCCTGCGAGATTGCCCCGAGCGAGTCTCGTGCGTGGCGTGACAAAAATCTGCCGCGATTCATTGGCTGATAAAATCACCGCGAACAAAGCGTAGGCACCTGTTGTATAGTATTCTTAACTGTCATCTGCTTTTAAATCTGTTACGCAAATTCGCCGACCGAGTGCACGCAGCGTAGCAGGTTAAACGAACCTCTGTATTAATTATTTTCAATTATAACGGCAGATAGCCGCGGTCAAGTCTCTTCCACTTTGCATTGGCAGTCCAGCCGATTCTATCACAATTCTAATCACACGTGACAGCAGAAATCTTCCTTTCTATTCGAATCTATCGTTGGGATCGCTTCCAAGTAAACGATCCTTTAAGATCGTACTTACCATGTTCCTCTAATTCTTCGGAGCAGCGGCATTCGCGTTTGCTTTCGCGCCGCTGCGAGAGATCCATTCCGTACTCGCTCTAACATCTGTTTCCGTACAAATCTTTGCGCTTGTTTGTTCAGGCGTATCGCGCCGCGATGTCGCAACCCTTGTATCGTGTTGATATTCTAAAGCATCGCCGTACAGCGTTACGTCATTTTATTATCCGACGTCGACGTCGATAGGTCAGTGGTTACGTTGCGCGCAAAATTTTTTTCGAAAATTCTTTTGCCTCCGCAGTCGCGATAATGTATCATTCGCGATGTTCTCGCGCGATAGAGATATTTAGGTGCTTCGTCGTTCAAGCGTCGCGCGATAAACAGAATAGTTAATACGCAATAGACGCGCGCGCGCGGCGAAATAGCTACGCGCTTCTACTTCTATGTTATCGATTTTTTGTAGTCGCGGTATTCATTTGTTTGTAGACGAAAGAATATGTAAGATCGTTCCTTTATAGCCACATTCGCGCGCGTAAGTTCCGTTCCTTAGAGAAGTTTCAGCTACGATAAGTTTCAGCGTGTTGCGAACGTACTTTCTTCCGTCGATAATATTCGAATGTTTCGGTTGCAGGTTGCGAAATACGCGATCAAGCTCGAATTGGTAAACGATAGTTTTACCGAACTAAAAGGTGAGATCGCCGGTCCGCCGGACACGCCGTACGAGGGAGGTAATTTTGTACTCGAGATTAAAGTCCCCGAGACGTATCCCTTCAATCCTCCTAAAGTAAGCACTTTGTAAGTCAATATCATTAACGATACGTTAACGAGGCGTCGATTTTTGTACCGCTCGAAACCGAGGAGGATTAATGTAACCTAGCGCACGACGGAGCGGTTTATGAATTATCTCTTACGAAGCGGAGTTAGATTGTAAGTTCTCTCGTTTACAACAACTCAACTTCTCATCGAGTACTTGACTTTTCTTGTAGGTGAGATTTATAACCAAAATATGGCACCCTAATATATCTTCGGTAACTGGCGCTATTTGTTTAGATATATTGAAAGATCAATGGTGCGTAGCCACGTAATATAAGCTGTAGCGAGCCGGCGATGAGAGTCGTCCGACGTACTATGTATCGTGTCCGTTGGGTTTCAGGGCCGCCGCTATGACTTTGCGCTCGGTGCTGCTGTCGTTGCAAGCTCTATTAGCCTCGGCGGAACCAGATGACCCGCAGGACGCGGTAGTGGCCAAACAATACAAAGAACATCCAGAAATGTTTCGTCAAACTGCTAAGCACTGGGCGTTTGTGTACGCGGGTGGTAAGTGTGCGAATTTCTCTGGAATTCGGTGTTCATTGTTGCGTAAACGTTGGAACGATTGCAGGGCCGGCGAAGATGCCTGATTTAGACGACAAAATAAGACGATTAACAGATATGGGAATCGAGGAACACAATGCAAGGGTTGCGCTATCTTCGTATAATTGGGATTTGGAACGTGCCACTGAGCAGCTCTTCAGTTAGTGATAACTGTATAGTTAATCTGTCATATACAAGCACTGCTCATTTTGTCATTACAAAACTTCTGTAATACTACACCCAAGTATTGATACCATAGCAGTTTCATAATCAAATTCAGCACTTGTAACGACAATATTTCAGTAGCAAAAGAAAAAAACATTCGCAGGAACTTCATTTAATATCCTTAAATAATAGTCATTTATTTAACTTGTAAAATAGGCATGAAGATACAGTAATTAATAAAATCTATTAAGTCCAACTTGATAGCCACATTTAAAAAAAAAGGGATTTTATAAAAAGGAAAAATCATTTTTCATCTTACGTTTATTGAAAGTTTAATAATGTTATTTAAACGGTCAAATTTTTAATTGTTACAAGGATTAAGGAATGCATTTATCAGTTTTCTTTTAAAGAAAAAAAAAAAGTAGTTTTATGTGTTGAACATCAATTAAACATCTTTGTACAAATCATTATATATTTTTAAATTTTTCATTAGCCTTTCCTTCTATTATATACGTAGCCGTACTTTGTTAATCGGATGATTGTTTTTCAAAATTCTTGAATAAATGTACAATTCGTTCTTACACGGCATAATGTTTAGTAAACACTTTCTGTTTTTGTCTGTGTAGATCGATGCCCGTGCTCTAAGCTCTTTTATATGAATTCGATAATAATTGTCAGTTTGTACTTTCATCACTAACTTCTACATTCTTTTATGCCACAAAGAGGTTTAACTTAGATCTGATTGTACATTATCGAAATAGACAAGAACTTGTTAGTGTTAAATGGTATTTGTAAAAAGAATCTTAAACATAAACGCTGTATTGTTAATATTTAAATTTTGTACATTTTCGGTGATGGGATGTATTTCGATGCTTTATAATTTACCTTGTCATTCATGTATACATTATTATACACGCATAACTTTCTGTATTCGAAACTGGAGATGCCACGTTCAAACAACAAATCGCATTTACGCATCGTTAAGGATAATATTTTCGAAACGAATTCGATTATCCAGTAATGATAGTAAGTTAAATATCGATAATAAGCAGTGGAAAAGAATATTGCGAGTCATGATAATACTTCCATTTCAAGAATATTTAAGAAAGCGCCATAGAACGTGCATGATGAATTTCAAGGAATCACATTATGTATTTGTAAAGAAGTGCTGGTTTATAAATAACTTGGGGAGAACCAATTTATCTATAAATTCGCCAATGAAATAACACGTGTAGAATATATTTCAGGCTTGTTGAAACGAAAATTACTTGTATAGCATTACATATGTTATCCCGTGCATATTACACAGATCTCTTACTTAATGTAATTAAGCCATTATCTCTGGCAGTGCTAAAGTAGGAATTTTCCAATTTTCATTTGCATCTGTTAGTAATTTATAATGGAGGCTGTGTCAAAGGCGTGTCAATAGATTATAAATGCCATTTGGTTCATTTGATTTACGATCGCTAGTTCAAAAAAAATTACGTATACAGTATTTATTCGCCAGCAGCTCGCGGCTTGGGACCGGCGCCCAGCGGCGAGCATATAACGTAGAGGGGGCACGATTCCGAGCGGTCGTTTCTCGCTTCTTTTCTGCTGAAGGCGAGAGCAAGATGGAACGAGGGCGAGTCAGAGGGACCGAAAGCGAGTGAGGAACGGTACGAGACAGACGCCGCCGCGTTGATACCTTGTCTCGCTCCGTCGTTCGGACGTCTGATACTCCGTCCTTTGCGTGCGCGGCGGGCATGAGCGTTTAGACTCGCTCTCGTTCCATCTCGCTCTCACCTTCGCAGGACAGGAGTGAGCCTTCTAACGTGTAGGCCAAAGGCTAAACTGAGCTCTTAGCGAAGAAATACTGTATATGGGTTAATTTATTGAGATAATTGAATACAACATATTTAAACGTTCTAAATGTAATTTAATATTTCAAGAATATTAATAAATAAGTTTTCTCAGTACTAGCATCGAAAATGTTTATATCAAAGTCCCCTTATAACGTATAAGCGACTTTCCTTATGTATATAAATAGTTCAGTACAGTTTTCGTATTGTTATCACTTATGTTACTTAATCAGGGCCCGATCTAGGGGGGGGGGGGGGGGGGGGGGGGGCGCAAGCAGAGTAACTGGCCAGAGCGGCAAAATTGGTAGAAAAGGACAATTTAAATTAATAAAAAAGTCCAACTTTTTGAAAAAGTGTTAAAGAATCAGGTGATACAGGTTTGAATTTAGTATGAAATTTAAATCACCCATATAATTACTAAATTTTTTACAAAACAAAAGGCTTTTCTTATTGAACAAATAACTGCAAAAAATTTCACTCATTGTCAAAAATTATGTTTTAGAATAAAATATACACGGCGGCGAAAATCATTTGTGCCCAGAGCGACGGAACAGCTAGATCGGGCCCTGTACTTAATGCTTATTAATATAAGTTTATTTGTACTTCAGCTACTCTATTCTCGAATATTGTTCAAGGGTGATCATTAAATTACTTTTATATTCTTAGAAAAATATAATACTCGCTACATATACGTGTAGTAATAAAAATACATGTAATATTTAATTAACCAGTGGTAACTTCCAAACGACTTTGTAGTATTCCTTCTCAGTGTAAGATACACTTAGGGAGAACTTTTGTATCGTCAATAATGAAAGAAAACTTGTTCTCGGCTTGTAGAAAATCTCCAGTTTATATTTACATATGTTCTTATCACATAGTGTCATGCAAGAAACAATATTGTTCAGACTTGAAATAAAGAAATGCATTATTGGCAGTTATGTCGTGTATCTTACATCATAAGCTTATTAAATAGACGCGAAACATTTTAGGCATCGATCAGACAGTGAAACATATCGTACACAAGGCTCGTATATCGTCGAATTATCTGGCGCAACAATGATAGCTATCCATGACTATAGATTCTGACTTTTTTGGCGGAAAGTGTTGCTAAAAATAAGTTACTATTAATGTCGACTGCGCACATGTCCACGACAGGGTCAGATACGGGCAGACTGTTCACTTGCTTCCCATGGGACGTGCTCCACAGTGATATACTGCTGGTGGATTCTTGGTGCGCAGCAACTAGCGTGTCATTCTCGACGCTTATGAAACACGGCCGAGACAATAGCTGGTGCGAATTGCCGGCTTGAAACGTGTGGACAATATTGCATAGGGTCGATTCGTCGTTGCCCTTTTCTATGGTGCATAGGGTATGCCTGGCGTTAGTTTGCCTTGCATTCGGACGGGAGGATATTAGGACGTGATTGTTCTTTTTATCGTAGCATACAGATACAAATGGACCTTCGAGGAATATTTGCTTCGGTATATACTTCGACTCTTTCTGCTCGTATGCGTAGCACGTGTTCAAGCGACATGCAATGAATCCACCTCGACTGATACCGCTACCAGGATTAGACGGCACTGTCGCTAAAGAGACCACTGGTGATCTGTCGCCTGGGCTGTCCAAAGTCTCAATGGCGCTGGAGGTTTGCCTAATGTCAAACTGTGTTATCGAGCCGTTCTGGGCGCCCGCGAAAAATATGTTTGGATTGTTGCCTGACCAGCAGCAACTCCACAACGGAGACTCCGTCTGATAGGTGTGCATGATAATGTGATTCTGGATGTCCATCAATTTCGCACATTTATCGAAGCCAACGCTGAGCAATAATGATTGCTGGGTTGCATTGAACGTAACATCTCTTATGGCTTGAGAATGCAGGAAAATGAATTGCCGCGGCTGGAATTTATCCGAGTCGATCTTTTTAACCCCGTAGCCCGAGAACAACGTGTTTGTCGACTTCTGAGACACAACTAGGACTCCGTACCACGGATTATAATCCAACACGCGGCAACCGCCGTTTTTACATATCTCTATAGATCGATCTAAGTGGAACTTCTTAGCCATATGCCTCAAAGCGTTCTGGTTGCAATGGATATTAATCTCCGACTGCTGATTCTCTAGCTCGGATATACGACTCTGCATACTAGTGACCTGCTGCTCGAACAACTTTTGCCTGAGAGCATATTTCGAAAGCTCCATCTCTACGCGATTCTTTTCGGCAGTAACGCCGTTTAATTGCTCCTTCAATTGATCTAATTCAACAGTGTCTATCGAGGTCAGCTTCTTGGCATACAACATCCTAATATCTTTCACCGCAGCTTTCCTATTACATTGCGGGCAACGGCGGTTCGCGCCGGTACAAGAATTCTTTAACCACCTTAGGATACAGCTGTGCCCGAACAAATGCCCGCAACGTAGGCAGCATAGACGATGTTCCCCCGAGCTGGTCCACAAATCCATACATATGGGACACGACTGGTCGGAATCAACTTGGGATTCGTCTAGAGTCTCCTCTTTTGGTTTCTTCGCCTTCGATTCATCGTCGTCTTCTGAAACATCGTATATACAGGATACATTCCGCACGTTTACATCGTACCTACCGTAAGCGACCAGAACTCACTTGCGTCTTCTGGCTGGGCTTCAGTCTCTAAATTCTCATCAACGTTGGCATTGCTATCCGAGTCTTCGGAATGTTCTTCTTCTGCGCCTTCCATCTGCACGCTTTCTTCGTCGCCTATAATAAAGCGAGCACTCGATATTTACTTCCATTCGGTATTCCCACGCCAAGGAAGAACGATTCGTAAAATTCACGTCCCTTATAACACGATAGTACACAAAAGTATCTTGATATTCTTTGTATTTACATATATATACACGAGAGTTTTGCATCTACACGTACGTACATAGTCCTATATACTCATAGCTACTATGTGTACTTACTGTAATCCATAACCTCCATTTCATAAGGCAAACTAAGGCATTTACACGTAGTTTTTATAAAAATGTATTGTACTTTACCTAACTAAATTTTACGTTTAGAAAAAATACAATAACATCTTCGATTGGTTTTATCAGATTCGTTCTATCGGATACAATAACAAAAGTGTTTGCGCTCAGCGGAATTTTCGTTTGACCTTTTTCAGACGAATGTGTACTAATAGTTCGGGTCCGCACTACTTACAGCGTTATGAAGCTCCGATCTCAATGTATTTTTATCAGATATTGCTTTAACTTGACACATTTATCTGGCAACCTCCTAGTACGGTGGATCATTCTTAAAGACGATAAAAATGTTTATACCGTGCAAACGCGGACAGTACTTGTGTTACGATTACCTACATAAAAGTGCATTATTAGATTCTATTGCGGAATAACTCTTACATAAATATTGTATTGTTATTAAGACAAATATATGTATATAAATACGAGTTCATCGAGAACGCAATGTTTACATTTCTGACATTGATAGTTCTTCTCGATATTACTAGGAACCCGTTGTACATGTATTCGTTTTCTTGCGTGTTCAGAAAAAATGAATGAATATCCGCATTTTATGTTATTATTTTTTTATTATTAAGTAGCGTAAACAATACAGAAAAACGTTTTTTTTTAGGTTATTCCATTTAAAGCACTCGATCGCCATGTGCAAAATAGCCGACTTCAAAACACGCATGTGTACTAAGTTCATACGTATATTGTTTACTCCCCATTAATTGAAATCTCAATTACATTAAATGATATTGAAAACAAATATTCCTGAAAAATCCTTTTTTTAAATTTCGAAATTTCGTACTTCCGGAATTGTTATCTTTTGTAATTTCAATATAAATTATTGCACCGATGCGCTGTGTGGGAATTCTGGGATAATACAGAAATCAAAACATAAAAATAAAAGACGCGTACTTCATGTATTAATTTGAAGAAATTGAAGGTTCCCCTGAGTATGTGTCACATTACGTGAAAAATATTTTTGCAATTTCCCCTAATCCCGTCACCTTTATTAACACACGAAACCTTATTGTTCATTGCAGTTTACATTTACAAAAATATTACAAAAACAGAAAAATCATTTCGAAAAAAGAAACTGAGAAATCGTTCATCGCTATTCGACAGCAATACCGATTCTTCACCGAGGAAACGAGGAGAGTCATCGTTCGCTTTACTTACGGTATTGCGGGGGTTGTTACGTTAAGTGAAGCAACGGTGTTGTTTCGAAGGTAAAATAATGAAGGTAAAATATTAACTAATTCTTGAATGTTCTCGCAACATTTGGACCGGCATATCGTATTATCAAATCTTGCCCCTCGATCTCGGTTACTACGAGTCCACGTCTACGGTGGATCATTTTTAATTATCTGGTAAAAGATATCGCGACGATTTAATGCTGCATCTTAACAAATTATACATTTGATATTTCACGGGATAGAATTCGGATTGTTTCAGAAGCGGCGACCGTGCACGTGGAATTCCTCCCGTTCCACAACGTCACCCACGTCTCTCCATGCTCGCGAGCTCGACACCTTTCCCGTGAAAACGAAAAGTGTCCACGATCTGAAACGTCGACGCTTGCAACGGTGCAGTCCGAAGTTACAGAAAAAGGGCACAGAGTCCAGCGGATTCCCTTTGAAGAGAGATGCCTTCGGCTCATTGGAATCGTTGTTCGATCTAAAGAAGCCCCTGAACTTGCCGGAAGTGTACTCACTGACGGTCCAATATCACCAAGAGGGATACGTTTCTTCGCTCGATCCAGGAAACCTTAATATCCCGAGAAATTTCATAGAATCGCTACTTTCGCAACGAGCTGATCTCGAGCCACATATTCTTGAACGGGTGTGATTTTGGTATTACTTGTATTCAAATTGCCGGCCACCGTTAACGAAATTACGCGCGTGTAGCTTTCAATGATGTATTTAAAGGCAGAGGGGCCCTTTGCGCGATGTCCGTAATTAATTTTGATCACACGGTAGACTTATGAAGCCAACGTTCATAAGAGTAAACCGGAGGAAGTTAAGGAGGAGCCAATCGTCGAGGCGCCGGAGGTACATGAAACTAGAGCTTTCAAGACTCTAATAGAGGAAGAATTATCAACGTAAGATGCTTTTAATTTTACACAGCATTTTGTCAACGTTACATTACAATGCCATTAAATTGATTTGGTTTCAAGCATGGCTGAAAAGGATGCGGAAGTAATCGATGAAGTTCCCAAAGAAGATGTGGACGAAATCCCGGCACAAGGAGAAAGCGAAGCGGTGGAAGGAGAAAGCGAAGCGGTGGAAGGAGAAAGCGAAGCGGTGGAAGAAGAAACCGAAGTGGTAGTAGAAACCGAAGTGGTGGAAGAACCCGAAGTGGTGGAAGAAACCGAGGTGGTGGAAGAAACCGAAGTGGTGGAAGAAACCGAAGTGGTGGAAGTAGATCCTCCGGAAGTGGTGGAAGAAGAAACAGGCGCTGATGAAGATAAGACAACCGAACCTACAACTCAGGAAAGTTATTATTCTGGAAGGGAAAAGTCAGAGGCAGGACAGCCTCCACCATATCCACTTCCTCCTGGCGTTGGTGAAGGTAGAATCTTTCTAAACCCCAGAACTCTTCTCTTCGTCCTGGAGACGGCTTAACTGAATTCGACGAATGCACTTTCCTCCCAGGCGCTCCTATGAAACCTGGTGGTCGGCATGAATCCGTGTTGAGCTCGTCTCCATTAACAGATTCCGCTGTCTTAGAGGAAATGAAAAAAGCCGACGAACGTTGCAACGCGCTGGCGAAAGAGATCATACAACTGAAACAGGAAATAGCTAAGCTGACAACGGTACGTTGAGCATGGGAGCTTTTGGAAATTGGAGCTTCCAAGGGCTCCCTTTCCTTCATGTCGTTGAATTACAGAAAAAGGATTTAACGGAGGAGGACACGCTAGCGATTCAAACGAAGCAGAACGACGTTATGGCGAAGCTATCCGAATTCGAGGAGATAACACGAAACGTGCAACGATTATTGGGCTTGACCGATGTCTCAAGTTTCACCTTTGCCAAAATGTTCGATATGCTTCCGTATCCTCATGCGAAGCCTGGCCAGGTAAGTGTATTTTATTAACTAATCAAATAAACACGAATGAAACCGTGGCTTCTGAATTGTAGCTAAGTGCTGAACAAATAACGGAAGTAAGATCACTAGAGAAGGGAGATATGAAAGTAGAACCGAGGCCTGAGGATCTCTTCGATTTGCCTCAAATAGAGTATCCGGAAGACAGGTGCGCTATTGCGCTTATGTAATATTTCACGAATATATTGTTCATTCCTTTTCGATGGAAATAGACTTCCGAGAGTAATCGTCTGCGGTTACACGGAAGACGAGATTCCAAAAATCGTCGTGGCAGACAGTAAAAAGAAAGGGAAGGAGAAGTGTCTTCAGAGTCTAACAGGGAAGTTAACGGAATCGTTAACCATGCAAGAGAAATTGGTACATGAGAACGCGCAGCTCGAGGGCGGCAAGTAAGTTCCTGCATCCTTTCTCTCCTCATTTTGACCATCCGATATAAGGTATGAGAAACAATAGAGGGCCGAGCAGAACACACGAGAATCAATTGGTTGCCCTGGCAACAATCGCGTAGATCTTATCGTTTACGAGAATATGTTGACGTAAGTCATGTGATCTCGTGCCCCGTCACATTTACCACATTTGCTAATGCGTTCGACGTACAGATACAAATTAGAAGAAGCATTGCTGGAGAAGGATTCCGCCGTCGAGAGTCTTCAGAGGAAGGTATGCGGGCTACAGGCTGAAATGAGAATAGTCGTGAAGGAAAACTCGGAATTGATTCGCCAATTAGCATGCTTGAATCAGCGTATCACCAGCCCTTGTTGTTACACCTGTCCAGGTGGAATCCCATCTGCGGCGTCAAGCCCGTCTCCCTTACGTTCCGTTTCATACACAACTACGTTACAGCAGGACAACGACTATTGCCAGTGCAAGTGTTGTCTCCAGCCACAGTTTGCTGACACATTATCGCCACTCGGCAATACCATATGCGGTATATATCCACCACGCTAACCGACCGTCCTATAATCCCTGTAGAAACGTCAGAAATGAAACTTTACTAATACCTTTCAGTGAATACGGACAGTTACACAGTTCTACCTAGCGGAGGTGAGCTATCTTCGTTTACGCGCGACAGAGTCTTCTGTTCGTAGGAGATGGATGAATATTATATATTTGTAGATTCGCCGAGACTCGCGGGTGGTGCGTCAAGAACTGGAATCTGTAACACAAGTGGCGCTTCCTCGCAAATCGACGAAATGTGCTGCCGAAGTCCTGCCACGGCTAAGAGCCCATGCGCTGTGCCGCCACCGCCGCCAAGAGGGGCGTGCCCTGCAGAACTGGAGAACAAACTGGCGAGCTACGGGAACACTACCAAACACATGGTATATTTTCGAAGGAAATCGGACCCGGTTTGAGCTGTACATAGTTACGTACTGTTTTGCAATGATGTCAGGAACAACAATTAGGCAGCATAGAATGCGAAGTGCGCAACATGCAGATAGAGCTTGCTAACGTCCAACGAGAACGCCAGCAGCTGGAGCAACAGCGCAAGCTGCTGAAATGTACGGGTCCCTGCGCGCCTTGTGGCTGTTGTCCACCTTCGTCATTAAGTCATCAAACGCCAAGCGCACAGTCTTACGTACCACCTCCACCGATTATACCACCACCCCCTGTACCTATTGCTAAGGTATTTGTATAATATCTTGAAATGCCAGTGTAACGTCCTATTGAAATTCTCTTTGACTCTCCTGGTCTGTATAAAATGTTGTATTTTCATAAATGTGTCATAGCTGCCACCTCCTCCTACTTCGACCTGTACCGGTCCATGTATAAACGCACCTATGGTAAGACCGAACCTCAGAAAGGAGTTAGACATGTATTAAATTGGATGTTTAATGGAAAGGGCGCTAGCACGTGTCCTCAGCAACAGTTGCGTGATCTTCGCGAGCAATACGCGCGTCTTCAGGATGATTACAAAAACAAATTATTGGAGGTTTCCTGTTTAAGAACAGACGCTGAAAAGTTGAAGCAGACAACTCGCGAAGCCGTGGAAGAGAGAGACAAGTTGGACATCAAACTGGTAGATGCACTAGAACGTTTAAAGGCAATGGAATCTGAGAAAGACAACTATGAAGGTGGCTACTTTAAGCCTAAACTCTAGCAGCTGATAGCACCGATTTTTAACCATGGAAATTAATTGAACGGCAGGTTTCAAAGAGCAATTGGTCGAGCAGGAACAGACTTTGATCGTGGTTAAGCAACGTTTCAGAGAGTCTCAAGATGAACTCGAAGAATTGCGATCTTTGATTCAGGATCAAGCCGCCCAGCTCGAGGACTACCGTAACAAATATCTACAGGTATCCCTTCTTCTCCATACATAGTGCTCTAAAGCTTCAACGTATGCAGATACGAATGTGACAACTATTGTATAGGCGCAACAACAAGTGGAAGAACAGCGCCGGCAACTCGACCTCATGGAGATGGATAATGCACGGATGAATGAAAACGTGACTCTGGAAATAGGACGAGTTAAAGTGCGTAGTCGATTGTACGTATGTACATATTCGTCCACGTGTATACACTTTACTGTTTCTTCGGTAGAATCAATTCCAAGAGAAACTCTCTGAACTCGCGCCGCTGCCAGATATTCTGAAGCAAACGCAACTGAAGCTGCAGGAAGCGCAACAAATGCGACTGGTCGCTGAACGGAACTGTGAAGAACTCTCGCGGGAGATCATTGGATGCAAAGATAAAATTCAAACATTGCAAAATCAGTTGGACGTTATGCGTGCCGAGTATCAATCAATTCAGGTTCGTTCAGGCGATTCGAGTTTACGCTGAGAAAGATCCGCAACGTTTGTAAGTATAATATTTATTTCGTACGTATTAATTTACAGGACGAAAGGGGTCAGGGGACAGGACGGTTCGACGAACTGGAGAGGAAAAATGCTGAATTGCGGCACGAAACTGAACGAATGAAGAATACACTCGCCAGATTTGAGGAACACGAGGCGCAATTGCAAAAGCGCATCGACGAGAAGATGCACGAAGTTACTCAACTAACGGCGATGCTTGAACAAGTGCGTTAATCTTCTGTTCCGTGAGAATAACTTCGAGTATATAATTAACTTCAATGCACCCGTTTTTTCGAATAAAGGTCCGCGAAGATTCCGCAAGACAGGTGGCCAGGACGAAGGAGAGATGCGAAACCGTAAGGAGGTCGATGCAAGGACAGATCGCGGAGATGGAGAGACAATTGGCTCAGTGTAGAGCTATTGCGAGGGCTGCGCAAAAAGATAGAGATGAAGTAAGTCGTTATTAAAAGAATGAAACGCTACTTACGCGCTTGAACGTTTACTGTAGCTCACGCATCACTTTGTAATCCGTAGATTCGACAGAAGATGCAAGGTCAAATAAACAACCTTAACGAAGCGTTCGAGCAGGCACAAGGTCGGATAAGATCGTTGCAAGGTCATGTGAATTATCTGAAGACGTCCTATACCAATATCTTTAAGGGCCAAGGAGAGATGCCGCCTGGCGTTTTACCTGGAGAGGCTGGGGCAGGATTCGATTCTTGCGATTGCAATTACTAATACGAAATTAATCGGTGTTTTATTGGCGCTGAGATGAGATTGTAGCACGAGCCCTAAATTCTTTCACTGTAGATGTGTGTAAATTATGTATTGTAAAGATGGTCGAACTGAAACAAACAAATTATCTAATCTCCGTACGTAAATATAATTATCCCGCTATAGATAAATTAACGTGGTAAAGCATTACTTTGTACGATGTAAAGACCATAAAAGACCACTATGTCATCACATGTCAGGAAAAATTGAACCAGTGTAAATATAAATGATGTTTCTGGTACAATGTAGTAGTTCCCTTTTCGACATATATGTATTTTATTTCATAAATCGACCACGTACTCTTTATATGCAATGAAGTAGAAGAGGTAAATAAGAAAGTTTTGATGATAGTGCGTAACTCTTGACGTAAGGAAATTAAGATAGTGATTTGTACAAGGAAAAAGCACTTATTTAATAGTTATATGAAGACTCGATTAGTTCATGTCGACAGAGTGGAGCGTATTGAGCATATCGAGGATCGCATCTGAGCGCGATCGTACTCGTTCCATTTCCATTTGGAACTGTTCCAGCTGAGATTCGATTCGTCGTGCATACGCATGACAACACCTGCGAATAACGGAAAGGTGACGAAAACGTATTTTTTGCGAATGTATTGTTACGACAGTATCAGAAATTCAATTTACCTGTCGTTACATTGCGTAGAACTCGAGCATGACGGCTCGGGCGTAGGACACGGTGAGATCTTAATTTGTGGAGGACAATTCGCCGTGTAAGATCTTCCTTTCTGATGCAAATCGCTTTTGCTTACACTGGCGCTGCTGTTGCGACAATCTCCGCAACCCCGTAAGAGATCCATAAGGATTCCTCTTACCCTTTTGCCACTTAGTCTCCGTTGCCTTATCTGTGTACAGGGAAGAGATAGACGTTAAAGCAACGTGAAAGGGATGCCAAATTTTATTCGATAGCCGTATAATTTATCTTCCTCGATGTCTTACTTCAGGCGTTTCGTGCGAACGTTTCTGTGGAAGTAGAGGATCTTCCTCGCCATCGTTCGAAAGACTATGATTACATGTTTGTTTGTCAGAATGGTCGTGGCTGTGAATATTGTCCACGGACGATTTGCACGTACAAGAGACGTCTCTAATAGTATTGCAACATTTCGTTGAATGCGAGCTATTGTTCGGTATGTTTGGAAGGGACCGTCGATATTGTGCATTGTACTTGCAAATTGCTTCGCTTATATTAGCCGCGGCGCTGTTAATGTTATGTAGATGATTATTCATGTCGGGCGTTAATGTATTTTTACACGAGCTCCTTCGAATTCCTTTACTGTGAAACTTATCTTTACTATGATTAGGGCTATCCTCGTATTTCTGTTTCTCGTGGCACGAGCCGCAATTACATTCTTTATCCACCAGCTCTGCATGACGTATACAACAGGAATGTAATTTCTCTTGGGAATTCGAAATACCTTTACATGTTGACCATTCCTTGCGATGCTTCGTGGTATCGCAATTTTCATAAGAAGGAACACAAGTATTCGGGCTGAACGGACTGCCCATGTGTCTCTTGGCACTCGCATCATCCAGTAGGAAAGGCGATTTCATTGTGTTTAATGACAAAGAGTGAGAACCTTGAGAACAATTAGATCTGTTGAATCTAAGCGGAACCTTCAGCTTTTTATTCGTGGAACACACAGGTGTACTGCCATTGAATCTAGGTTGCGGTGTCTTTTGCCAGCAATGGCACGTACTCTTATCGGCTGATTTTATAAACACCTCCATATCATCTTCATTCTCGCTGTTAGATTCCTGAGATATTTCTTTACCCCAAACACTAATCGTTCCATTTAGTTCAGACATCCTCACCTCGAGGTTACCCAGCAAATACGGACCACACTCCTGGACACGACTCTTCTCGTTGCCTAATCTATCCTTTGTCGATTCTTCCGCTTGTATTAAGAAACTTTTGTTCTTGCTGTTCTCTTCGTCTCTATATACGAAACATTTTACACTGTCCTCGTGTTCGTTGGCTACGTCTGTTTTCATGTCGATAGATGTAGAACCATCGACGCTCTTATTAACAGACGTATTGTGCTGGTCCGATTTTAAATTTGTATGCTCGCCTGAAAACTTAAATTCCGCGTCCACGATGCCGCTGACAAGATTCTTCTTCCCTAATTCTACGGTTGTGTGAGGTATTTTAAAAGGCTGAGCGAAAGCGGATGTCCCGAGCATGTCCGTTGCTTTTCGTTTTTTCGAACTCGAAGCTTGAATCGGAGAATTGTACTCTAAATTTAATAGCTGATTCGTCGAATTTTCGTTCATCTGCTTTTTGGTGCTTTTTGCCAAGGGGCTCTCAACCTTTGTTTTACCTTGCGTTATGTTGGAAAGTGTCTGTAAGATTCGAGACGAAGTGATAAATGCTCGAGACAATGGATGTGCTATTTTCCTTGGGGTGCCATCCGTTAGTACCATGCTATCGTCGGAATTTAAAATCGGTGTCAGGTCAGGCGGTTTAATAGATATAGCTGGACTACAACCACTGTTGTCTGCCCACTGATCGATAGAACTTGTCGTAGATGCAAGGCTACTAGTAGATATCTTATTTGTTCTCTCCCCAGTGCTCGTAGTCGACTCCTTATTAGGCACAGGCTCTATAACGCTCTCAGTTTGCACAGACGCAACTTTCATCTCGCGCGTCTTGCTCTCACTTTCATATTTCGCTAAACACTGTTTTAGAGCATCTAATTCTTGCTTCATTTTCATGTTTTCTGCTAATTTCTTTTGATAGGCAGTTTGTAAATTCTGAAACTGAACGTTCTTCTGATTCAGTTGAGTTTTAAGCTGAATCACTTCCGCCTTCTCCGCTTTCGCTTTATCCGCGGCATTTATTCTCGCGAATTCTACATTTTCCGATTCCTCCTGTGTTATTCGGATACTTTTCACGCTCTCAATTTTCAGTGGGCAGCTGGCATTACTGTTCTCCATTTCTTGCGCACTCATCATCTCGGCCTCGTTGCATGTTACAGGCTCGTCAATCTTCTCTTGACTTTTCTGTTTCTGTTCGCCCAATTCTTCCTTTTGTTCGGTATTGGTAGCACCGTGCATGTATTCCTCATAGCTTAACGTACGCAGATTGAAAAGCGTTGGCGCTTGCTGATGACCGTTAACTAGAGAAGATTGATCCATGTTATTAAATTTTGAATTCCTATCTACGGTATTTTGATATTCAATATGATGCGCAATAATGTCTACAGAACCGTTTCGTTTCTCTAATCTATCGTCGTAGTCCTGCGCACGTTTCTCATTTTGAATATCATTGTATGCGTTCGTTTCGGTGTCTCTTTCAATATGTTTATACGGATTTTCTGTTACTTCGATATCAATTTTGTTACTTTCACCATTCTCTATTATTTGCGCTGCGCTATAAACTGAATTACCATTTTCATTATTTTCTTCCTGCTGCAAATCCTTAATAACCTTTTCCGCGTAATCTTTTATGGCTTTGTTAGTTACCATTGGTTTCAACTGGTCGTCGTCGTTATCTACAAAGAAACAAGAAGCAAAAATTATATTCTCTATTTACTAGATCTCTGCTATATTAGAACTTGGGTGTTCAGGTTCACGGGAGATTGTCCCGCTCCGTTCAACAACTATTCGACGTGCGTTACGAAAAGTAGCACGTTTCAATTTTCTTACGAAAAGTAGCACGTTTCGGTTTGCCACGAAAAGAAGCACGTTTCATCGTTTCTGACGAATATTAGCACGTTTGGTCTTCCGCCGCGAAGACTACCACATTTGACTGCTTCGCCACGAAGAATAGCACAATTCGTACTGTTGCGGCGAAAACTAGCACGTTATACTGTTTCGCCACGAAAAATAGCACATTTGGGAATTTACGGCGAAATCTAACATATTATTCGGTTTGGCCTCGAAGAATAGGACGTTTTGGATTATTACTGCAGACTGCAGAAACTATCACGTTTCAGCGCGTGGTCAGTTTAAAAGAATTCAACTGTTGAAAATATTCTTTAATAAATAATAATTCCATCTAATCTCCAAAAGACATGCTACATTTCGTGGCAAACCGCTCTAACGTGCTAGTTTTCGCAGCGGAAGACGAAACATGCTATTTTTCGTGGCAAACCGCTGAAACGTGCTAGTTTTCGCAGCGAAAACCGAAACGTGATAGTTTTCGTGGCAAACCGCTCAAACGTGCTAGTTTTCGCAGCGAAAGACGAAACATGCTATTTTTCGTGGCAAACCGCTCAAACGTGCTAGTTTTCGCAGCGAAAACCGAAACGTGATAGTTTTCGTGAGAACGAAGGCAAACGTGCTACTTTTCGTAAGAAAATTGAAACGTGCTACTTTTCGTAAGAAAATTGAAACGTGCTACTTTTCGTAACGCACGTCGAATTAATATCCAACGCTTTATTGCCCTTCGCTTTCGTTCGCTTTCTAATAAACGTAATAAACCTCTAACTTAGAAGCAGCTGCGACAGTCAGCGGATATGTATTCCGAACCTGAGTATCCAATTTCTAATTAAACGAAAACATTCCTTACTCTCATTTTCTTCTGGGTTCTCATTCTCATTCGTTGCATATTCCTGCTCTCTGATACGTCTCTCCATCGACTTTCTGTTTTGCTCTTTTATTTCCCTGATGTATCGTTTCACTTTGCTCTCCACGTGTTGATACTTAAACGGCGCCGATTGCTTCTTCTGCGCGACAGGGTACACAGCGGCATTTTGAAAGCCCATATAATTATGCCCGAAGACATTTGTACTATGCCTTTTTTTATTATACGGCGAGTGCGCATTGTTCTTGGACAAGCTTAAGTCTTGTAACGACAGACTTCTTTCTTTGTGATGCTGTTTCAGTCTGTTGTTCAAGACAAAGTCGTCGGACGCTCTATCGTAACATTCTTGTTCGTACTCCGTATCGGCGTCTTCCTCGTCGTCGTTGGGCAATCTCAACGGATTCTCATCTTCGTCCTCGTCCTCGTCCTCCTCGTCTTCGTCTTCCAACATTATGTTATCGTGCTCGTTCTCCAGGTCCATGTCGTCTATATCTGTGTTCGTAAATGTAAACGTAGAGTTAAGCATAGTCTCGCTCTCGAGTACAGTTTACGCCTTTCCACTTACCATCGCTATCCGCGTAATCGTCTTCTTCTTCGTCGTTGTAGGGATGATTGCTCTCCTCGCCGGAGGATAAGACGTAGATACTACCTCCGCCTTGGTCCTCGCTGGGATATGGACTTCGGCTGTGCTCTTCCTCCATGGGTATTCTTTCCTGTTGCTTTGTCTCATTCGCGTCCGCGTCTTCGCGCCTGAACGGGCTCGATACACTGATGTACGACGGCATCTCCTCGTCCTCCAACATAGGCTGTCCCGTTACATTGTTCAGCATGTTCGGATCGGTCTTCGATTGTTCATTGATGTGGTTCCCCGCATTCATTTCCCCATCGGTCTCTTCCGAAGTGTGTTCGTTTTCGTCCGACATCGTGGATATTTACACCGAGCTGGTGAAATCTTACGATTACGCGGGCCTCTAGAATCACAAGGATTATGAAATTACACGATCGTGCATCGAGTGCCCGCTATTCGGTTTTCAGCACACTTAGCGCGTGCGATCACACTTCTCCGACGACCGCCATTACAGCTGCCGCTTGTAGCACCTGTACTACAGCTCGTTCGCAACGCTACATCTTTCCGAAATATGCCTCTTTCGTTGCATATTTATTTAAACATACCGGCATATTTTCATGCGACATTCAAAGGATAAATCACGTGCCCGAAACAACAATCGCTAAACACGAATCACGCAGCCTATGCGTCGCAATTACATACATAATTATTGTGGGATTAATGACCCGCGAGTATACAGGGGTGTATTTCCTGTTGAGTGTAAAAGGCGCGCGGTTTAATTTTCATCCTACACTTTCAATCGCACAATGTACCTTAAATATCCGTCATCTTCTTCCTCGATAATATCGATCTATTCGTGAAATATATCGTACCAATTGACTAGATATCTATCACTTTTTATTTCACGGCGCGTAGTAATACACGGGTCTTAATTGTTGCGAGCGACTTGCGCGCATGCTCGAATAAAATGGGACAACAATTTAAAAGAAAGAACGTCGTTGCGAGTGAAATACTATTTTGAAGAACAATCAACGATGGAATGAAAATTTTGGCGCGTACAATTCGTACACCACTGGCGGATTGAACAGAGGGAACGCGGAACCGAGCCTGTAACGTCGCGCATGCTGTTTCTATGTGCGCGGTGAATGAATGTTTTTTTTTCCGTAACTGCATGCCGAGTGCTATATAACACTGTAAAACAACGCGTTCGGACGGTAACGAGCGAAGAATGTCTTCGGAAAATGGTGGAATTCCCGTGACCATTGAATTCGGGTAACCTTAAACCACCACATAACCAAACTTTTCCTGTAGTCCCATCGGGTTTAATAAATCACCCGGTAAATAATTTCAGGGGTGGGGCGGAACTACTTTTCGATAAGAAGAAAAAGCACATTGTGAACTTACCTGGAAACGAATGTAAGTTTGAAAAGCGCCGCTTAATGGGATCTACATATTAAGTTGCCACGTGAAATTTTCTAGGGACAATACAAAGGCTACTCTTCTGGATGAAAGATAACCTCTTGAAAGAGCGGCCGGAGCTTTTTTTACAAGGGGGCACGGTGTAAGTTGGCTAATTTGTTAGACGATTCAGCACCGATAGCGGGAGCATTACAGCCGAAAGTTAAGAATATTAGATGGGAAAGTTGCGCCGTTCGGCACGCGTAAAGTTGACACACGCGTAACACCATAAACACAATACGGTATGTCGTGCGCTAATTCGCACTTGCCAATTCGACCGTTACGCGAACTCAAGATGGCGGCTAGCGAGTACCGCGATGCTCGTGCAGATGGCGGGATGGTGCAACTTTCAAACCTACTTTGCCTCACTTGGTGGGAGATGTGAAGTTTGAAATAGGGATGGCTGATACAGTATTGATACACCCCTGTATCGATATTTTGGTTGTTAAATATCAATATTCGGAATTTATCGGAATATTCGAAAGTATCGAATGTCAATAGTTAAATGATTGTGCAATTCCATTTATTTACGAAACTTCATTTTGATTAAACTAAATGAATATTTTAAGATTTAAATTATGTTTATAAAGAAATAATTCGCATTAAAGTATATGTAAATTTTTTGTTTTCTAAATGTTTTAAAAAAATGGACTAACACCACTTTCAAAATAAATGGTCCATATCGTAAAATAAAACTACTCGTATAATAAATGTACATATATAATAAAACAATCTAGTTTTAATTAAACTTTAATTAATTAAACCTTTAGTTTGTAATTGTTTTTTATTTTATATATCGGAATGTATCGATATTTGTATTCCGATACTTTAAGTGTATCGATATTAGAGCTGCCGATACGTATCGATACGCTGTATCAATATTTTTAAAAGTATCGCCCATCCTTAGTTTGAAAATATTTATTAATAATGTTCGAATATACGAAACATTTGTAATAATATGATACATGCAGACACTATACTATATATTATTCTCTGTGCACAGGCGACCAGGAATCTTGGTTCTCGTGAACGACACCGATTGGGAATTATTGGTAAATATAATACCCTATTGCAACGTAAGCAATTACCTTCTGAATAACCAAAGAAAATGATTAAACACTGTCGGCATGCGGATTTCTATACAATTTGTTAACTGGAGCGAATGAGCTTTATCAAACATAGCATTCCTCATGCAGCCTGCATTCCTTGCTGAGAAAGCTAGTCATTTCGCTTTAAAATAAAAGCTTCAGTCGCTTTTAAGCACGCACTTTTAACCATTACAGTTGGTTTCCGGAAATCACCTAGTTAACGAGTTAAAAGCACGTAATGCCCCGCTCGCCAGCACGAGGGCATTGGGGGCGCGCGCGATCCGTCCCGCCCCCGAAAGGCAATAACACGTCCACCGTAATCGAGAGTCGCATCTGTGCTCGACATCTGACAAACGTCCGGCGAAAGTATCTCGTCGTCGGTTTTTTCGCTGGTCGTATAATCGGCCAATGGTGTAGTTGCCATAACGCCCCGGTCACGCCGCAGGGGCGGGTGGGAGATAGGAGAGAGCGGCCGCGGACGCGGTCGTGAAAGGGCGCAAATGACCCGAAGCCTCGCCGCGCTCACGGCGGAATTATCATTTTAAATTTGTAAATGTACAAAACGCGGCCGCTATTAGGAGCTGCTTCTCGAAGCACCCTCGAGGAGAAAGAGCCCTGAGAAGCCTTCAGAGGGCCGCGGGAAAGATGATGGCTTCGGCCATTATTATGATAATACCAACGTTTCTCGAAGCTTCTCTCGTATGCTTCGAACCCGCCGCGACTCTGTGTCCTTTCTTCTTTTCCCCTATTTTCGCGGTACACGAGCTTACGTTGTCCCTTTCTCGCCCCGCTTCCGTCTGCTTCGCGTCCTCTACCCCATCTTCCTCCCCTTGCTCCGTTTCACGTCGTTCTCGGCTCGTAAATTAAAAGGGAGAGCAACGCTTCACGGGCTCGCATATTTTCCCTTGTACAGCACTTGTTCCTCGCGTGGCTCGCTCGCGATTCGGCATAATTCGTCGCATAGGGTCAAATTAAAGCGGATGGCTTAATGCGCGTTCCCCGAATCTCCACTGGCAGCTTGCGACGTTTCATTCCTGAACTCTGTTCTACTTTCAAGTACTCGCAGAATCTCGAGTAACGTACTACTGCTGGATTTAGACCGCCTCTCTTAACAATTCAACCTCGACTGATATCACGCTCGAAACTCCTAGGACACTTAATCCTTTCTATGTCAGCCCAAACACTATACAGCAATTTGCATCCACTCGACACTTTCCTACATGTTTCCTGGCTGGTGACGCAAGAGACACCACTCGCAGTAACAAAGATCTTATCGAAATTTGCAGGGCGAGGGGGACTACGAGCTGCGTCCCCGTGACACGATACTATTCATATCCACTTTGCACGGCGGATAGACGGAAGAGAGGAGAGGCAGCTGCGAGGGCGACGATCAATGAAGAGGAATCGGGCAACGGCGTGATCCCATCTTGATTTCTTCGGGGAAAGTAAAAGCCTCCCCCGGTGCTTCTGTATACGAGACGCGTGTACACGTGCACAATGCCGGGGAATAAAATGTTCATTCGCACGCCGTACGTCTGGGATGTTCCTCGTAACGACCATAATATTACGCCTGACACTTTGGCCGCTCTCCAAGGGATCCCCCCGTATTATTGCTCCTCTCTTCTTTACTTCCCCGTCTTTTCCCGCTACACGGCCAATGGGCCATATCCTGCGCCCCCGTCTCACCACCCGCCCCTCGCGAGCTCGCTCACGTTGGTGCTTAACTCGCGCGATTTTCGCGCCCGTACGCAGCTTTGCCCGCGTTACATCTGTAATTAACACCGAAGGCCAAGGAAGGGTTCGCGCAACTTTGTGCGGGCCCGCGGTTGTAATTCACGGAGTAATTCAGTTGCCCGAGCGGGAGCGGCAAATTTCGTAGCTGCTTCTTTTCGCGGAACTTTGCTGCCCGGTTGTTCCGCGAAAATGAGATCAACTTCAGATAGTTGGGCCGGGAAATTGGTTTCAATGCAGCTGGGATTGCAGGGGCCGCGATCAGAGCCGTCGAAATTTCGCTGCTCTGCCCGGTGTAAGTCTATTAAGGTAACGATCGCGCCCTCTCCGAGTTCACCCGGGCAAAATCTTCCGCCGGGGAAAAAATGAGAAAACTTCCGCGAACTCTGTATAATTAATTACCCCGGGTAAGTTCTTTACGGTACACGGTAAAGATCGTATCGAAGGTCCCTCAATTTCCGTTAAACTTAATCAACTCTGTCCCGCGATGTCTGCGAATCTCCTTCTCCCCCATCGACCGACCCCCGCGCTTTCAGCATCGCCGTCCCGCATTCCCGTTTAATATGACCCGTGCGCGACGACGCTGCTGCGAGCTAGATTTCGCGATATCGGAGCCAATCGGCCGTTAGGCGATCGATCGAGGCGTCGTCGGCCCCGGCGTATAATAAACCAGCGGGAAAACAGCGCCGCCGATTAATCATGCGCGCGAGGAAAACCGATGGCAATTGTATGACGAGCCTTCGACATCCTTAGCCGTGTACGTGTCCCCGCGCGAGTATTAAATCGATCGGCGTACAGAGATACGCGAGCGGGAGAACGGGGGAAGTGAATATTACGCCTTGGAATGAAACGCGTGGTAATCACTTTCCCCCGGGGAAAATCTGCCCCTTGGATTAATTGAGAAGCTGGGACTATCGAGCAGCATAATACGTCGCTAACGCGAAGAATCCGGTGCCACTTTGTTTCGGAACTGGTTACGGGGACAACGTACAGCCTCGGAAATTTAATTAATTTAAAATACATGGAAGCTTGGAACAGTTATCCACATATATTTTAGTAAAATATATTCGAATCCATGTTCCATCTAGATTCTACGCACGAGTACAATGCGTTTTCGGGGTGGAACGCATGGAGATGCGAAGCCCATCCCCCCCTGAGTGTCCCGATCGCTAATGGTTCGGCGGGGTTGGATGGTCCAGTGATTAATTGTGTCAGCCATGATTACATTACAGAGGACGCAGATCCTCTATATTATATACGATCGTGCATGCGTGTATCTCGCGGCCGTTACGTTACACGTGCGTCGAACGCAGTACTCACCCGCGCGTGTTAGATCGTCCACGTTCCAGAGGAGACGCTCTCGTACCCGGACGCATCTCATATATCTGTCTATAACCAACCTAGCCAGAACGGGGGAGTAACGCCGTAGGAAAAAGGAGCGAACGACACCGTTGCTCTAGAATTGCAAAGCGTGCATGCATATTACAGCAGAGGTTGGTGTGGTTCGAGGGCCGCTGCGGCGCGTCAGAGTTTTCCTGAGGGCCTTGAAAGTTTGATGGGCCGCGTGCTGCTTCTATTTGGATAATTGAGGCACGTTCAATTACCAAGGGTAACGGGCAGGAATTTCTAATTCATTGTTTGTCCGTGCTTGGGCCGCGACGAATCGCCACGGTAAATATCGAAGTTCGCGCAGCCACGGGCGTATACATAAGCGTTCGAGCGGGGGCGAGCTCGCGATAACAATTTGGCATCGTCGCGGCATTACCTTAACGAGTCCCGACTTCGATAGAGAAATAATAAAGGTAAAAACGAGGGTAACGGAGACGAAGCAGCAATTACAGCTCCGCTCTCCGACTCTTCTCATTAGTGGTTTAATTTGCTGAAGGGCGGGAAGGCTTTTGAAGGAATTTTCCAAATTCCTCGATACCTGGCCACCGGCCCTTCGTATCTCCTTATCCGTTCGAAGACATCGGGGAGCAGAGCGGGGAGCCCGTGGAAATTAGGGAACGCCGAGGGAGTCGGATAGCGGGCGAGATGGGGATCGACCGGCGGGCTATCGTCGGGAATTAAAGTTTCGCGTCGCCGCTAACGGTTGTTTCACTTTGGAACGTAGGTATAATTTCTGTTATCTTCGGGCGGCGCGGCGCTCGGGCCGGTGCGCCACGAAATATAAAATAATAAAGGCCGGGCCACCGGAACGGGGCGACCGAGAACTTTGGCTATTACAATGAAACAGTCCCGCGCAAACGCGCCCTCAACTTTTAACGGCTCGTCCTTGTTCTTTTGTAGCGCCTCGCCCACCCCGGGCCCCCTCATTTCCCTTCGCTATCGCGAATTTATTTCTTTCCCCCAGAGATGCCATTCAATTGCGCGCGGAGAGGGAATCGGTAATAAGAGGAAGAACAAGAAACGATCGGCCAAAAGTAACCACGGCCGGCTCGATAACGAGATCTAGATACTCCGCTAACCCTCGACTCTCATCCTCTTCCATTACTTGTTCCTCTTTTTTTCCGTCCCTGCCTTTTCGTGGTTGGAAATTACTAAGTGCTCAGTCGCCTAATTACATTCACCCTCTTCCCTCGTGAGCACCATATTTATTTCAGTTTACCGCCGTCCCCGCCATTAGGGTACTAATCCACTTAATTTCTTCCAGCCAGCCATGGCAGCGCTCTGTTTTTTGTATTTCGATGCCTCCGCGCGCGCGCTACATTGCAATTAACTCCCGCCGACTAAACCCACAAAATCCTGCTCCTTTTTACCGCCCCCGTCGCGGTGTAACGTTGCAAATAAGAACGTAATGCTCGAGTGTCGGAACGAGATGACCAGGCACTTTCGCGGGAACCACCTTTTAAACCGTTTTAGCCGCGTGCGTCGGGGCGATTCATTTCACTCTGCAAATTATGTATAACCCGCTGTCCCGAAGAGAGACCTGCGAATTAAAGCACAGCGAATCCGTTACCGATCTCGAGGTGCACGGCGGGTCGTCAGTGGCGCGGCGAGATTCGTCGAAGGGGCCAGGGGGGCCACTTTAAAATTTGCAAGCTCGTTGCCATCCGAGTAGGGATTGCAAGAAATACCCTAAAATTTTTACCGGTAATTCGTCCAATTTTTACCGGTAATTCGATAAATTACGTATATCAATATAGAGCATATATGCGTTCGTTATTTCGGTCTACATCGTTATCAGTGAAAAAAACTTAAATTACTAATAAAGACGAAAACTAAAGTACCTGATGAAGAATCAACTCTAAGCCAAAAGGGAACTAAAAATCTAAATTAAGTCATCAAAACAATGGACGTATTTTCAAGTAGAAAAAGTAAGGAGAAAATATATAGGTACAAGTGGCATATGATTTCTTAACGACTATCCGACCAACGAGTGTAGAATCTGAGAGTGCTTTATTCGTGGCTGGATTATTTTGTACAAAAATTAGATCGCGATCAGGAGACCAAAGTTTAGACAAATGATGTATTTTGCGTGCTTATTTGTTAAAAAAAATTGTTAAATAAAAAATATTTAATTATGTATGTAAGATAAGATTCTTTTCATTGTTTTCGTGGTGAAGATCCATATTAATAAGTATTGTCAATAGTTACACAAATATATATATTTCGTTTTATCTCATTTCATATTTTATATGCAGAATAGTTTTATTTGCATATATTTATTATAATGCTCGATTAGAGTTAAAAAAAAACTTTTTTTGTAATGTTTACTCTTATATTTTCAATACCTTAAAAAATACCGGTAAATTATCGGTAAACCGGTTTTGATTGACAATTTTACCGAATTACCGGTAATTGAAAATGTCGGTAAATTTGCAATCCCTACATCCGAGCGACCGCGTCCAATGGCACGTAGGCCCATATTTCCCCCGCCGATCAGCTCCGGCGCAATCGGGCTGGGAACGCTGGGAACAGATCGACGCGAGAGATCGAATGAGTTCCGCCCGTGGAAACGAACAATCCTCGCACGGATAACACCTGCCGCCCGTATTTGGCTCCGCTGCCAAAATCATCTCAAGAGGAACAGCCCTCGTCGGCCTATATCGTCCTCCCCCTTTTTTTTTCACTCGGCCAGACCGTCCTCTATCGCCGGTAGCCCGCTATTCCCCTGCCTTCGCCGGCCCCCTTTCTTTCCACTCGCTTTTCTCCGTGCCAACGTCTCCAAGACGCGGGGGGCCATCAGCATAAAACGCGCGCGGTTTTATGAGCCGTAGCGAGTAGACGGTCTCGTGTTACATCTTCCTCAAATGATCCCCCCCCCCCCCCCCCCCCCTTGTTGCCTCCGCTCTGCAACCGTTCTCGCCGTTGTACTCGCCGACTCCCTTACAACAGTTTCGGCCCGACAGTGTCGTTATTACCGTTGCCATTACCCATTTTGTGATTTCCTTTTGATACGTCGCCCGCTTACGTACCCGCTACGCTCTCGCGCCTCGACCGGGGCGCGTCTCTGCCCCTCTGCTCCCGTCGCCTCGCTTCAACCCCCGAGTAACTCGGCTCGTTAAACGTTTAGTCGGCGTGAACTTTTAATTTCATTCGTTCCGTGAATTGGGTCGTTACAGGGACGTATAAATTGCTCCGGCGAAGCGGCGCGGCGCCGCGCAACAGCGATGAGCGACACTGGCCGCGGTCACACGTATTTACGGAAGCGTGGGTCATTATTACGAAGTTACGCCGCCGTTGTGGAATAAAAAGATAATTCCCGGGTAGGTCGTAGGAAGAAAAAATAATTGTGCATACAATAATGGCGGCGCGTGACGCGCGCGTCCCGCCCGGTAAATCGTGGCCCCCGCGGGGGTTACGAGGCACAATATCGCGGGGAATTATTTGACCGGCGGCTTTACGGGGGCCAGCCACGCGTATAAAGGGATCCCTGACACGTAGCACGTAAACTCGGTTTAATTTGACCCGTAAAGGAGATCGTTTACGTCGTTCCCGGGCGAGCGACCTTGTCTCCATCCTTGCCCGGCTCGTTGAAAACCGACAACACTGGAAATACCTTCTTTTATTAAAAACATTGCTGGGACCCGTGCCCTGGTTACCAACAATCCGCCTCTGAACGATGAAATTCTCTCTGCGCGGTCGCGGGGAGCTTCTTGGAGCGAACGCCCCTTCAGATTCGGGGCAGAGGGGACCATCCGTCTTATTAAAAGCATTGTGTTTACTAAGCCTCATTTGGGGGGGGGGGGGGGAGGGGAGAGCGAGAGAGAGAAAGACCTTGTCGATGGAAGTAACGATTCACCTGCACGCGCACCCCGACGTGGAATCGTTGGCGTTCATCGGCGCGGAAGGAGAAGCAGAATAGCCGCCGGAGGGGCACGGGGGCCGGATACGAGAAGAGACGAAGAAAAAGAGAATTTCTTCCCTCAATATCTTTCGATCTCCCGTCGAATGCACAACCCTGGCAAATTGGAAGGAATATACTCTTCCCCTCTTCAAACCGCGCCGAGCGCCGGGCAGGGGTGTGCGGGGGAGGGGTAGGCAGTGAAGAGGGACGGACAGGGGGGCAGGAGGGGGCTGGATTGCACAATGCACGAGATTTCGTCCAGTCCATCGGGAGTCCCATCGCGTCCCCATAGGCAGCTATTAGGGCGTGGGGTTCTCGGGGAGGGATTCCCGCAGGATGGCTGGATAGATGGATGGTTTGGAAAGCTGAGAAGGGATGAGGTAGGTGGATAATTTGTCCAGCATCCACCCGCCTCACCCTCCCGGCCTGTCTCCTTGCCGTTCGTGCCTCCCCCTCCGCCCCCTCCGCCCCTACCGCCGCCGCCGTCGCCGTCATCTCGCTTTCGTAGGTACCCAGGGGGCAGGACCAACCCTGCGCCGCTGACCCGAATCTCAACTAGGTGTCTATGTCTATTTTAGTTATCCACTCTGCGGGACACGGGCCTCGGACAATGTACAAGCCGCCGACACTTGTCTGGCCTATCTGATACAAATTCTAAGCAGTAGGTTTTGCACGGATCCGTGTATTTCCGCGTGGGAGTTAAACCGAGGGAATAGGATGGAATGCCTGCGAAACGGTGCGCTCTTGGGATTGGAGATGTACCGGGTGGGGAGACCGTTGCAGCGATACCTTTCATAAGGAGTTCTTAAATGGCAAGAGTGTCCGCAGAATTTTTTCCAGGTGGGGAGCAACTTTGAGAAACAGACAAGTTGACAGGCGACCATTGGTTGCTTGTTTGAACCCATTTTGCGGAGCTAATTTAATTACAAATTTAAAATGGGAATTTTAGAATATTCACTTTTTGGTATAAACTTAATGAATATTGGATTTAAAAATAAGCGATTTTTTCCTCAAGCCTTGCCCTTCTTGTGGACGCCTCTGTTAAATGGTATGGTATAATTCGTATAAACCTTGTTGGAATTCGACTGGCTGGATAGGATTTTCTCAAGGGGTCTTTTACAAGGATATCCATTCGCTTTCCCAGAGATCTGCCTGCGTCCTATCAAGGTAGACTTCTATCCAGTCTACTGCTGCGGCAGAGACCAGAGATGGGCAGAATTTTCATTTAAATAAAATTTCGAATATCGAATAAAAGTTAAAAAATTACTCGCCATGTGTCGAATAAAGCTAACTCGGGTTAACAAACGAGCGACGAATAATCTTTTTAACTTTTATCCGTTATTCGGAATTTTATTTAAATAAAAACTTTGCCCCTCTCTGGCAGAGACTAGAGTGGTCTAGCTAGTAACGATCAGTTTCTACTTCTACGGTTTCAGTCGCGTCTGACTGCATTCTATCGTGTTCTACTAATACTATTAGGTATGTACGATTGTAAATACATGCGTCTACAAGAGATCGGACGAAAAAATAAAGCTTGTTAGGCTGCAGAACAATCAATTCTGCGGCGTTCGCTTTGAATGCGCGCGTAGGAAGGGGTTGCTTCAAACGAACTGACGCGGTGTTTCAGAGTAAAGCAGCGGTAAGGGCTTTCCGCGAAGGTTTATGGAGAAGAGAATTAGGAGAAGAGGAACGGGGGCGAAAAAGCAAGTTACGGCCTGAAGCTATCAAGCTGACTTCTTACTTTGGTAATACCTTTTTAGTGGCTGGTTTCATATAACTGCGTCACCCGCGATGTTTCTACACGGGGTTGTTGTGCCCGCGCTGCAGGGCGGTGGTAAATGGCGGTAACGAGAGGGAGAGAGAAAGGGAGGAAGCACCCAAGAGGGAGCAAGAGGGAGAGAGAGAGAAAGCGGCTATCTAGTAATTTGTATGTACAGTAAGCCTCTGTAATTGCCAGACCACCTATCTACCCCCGTGAACGCGTAGCGACCCCTCGGTGCTCCTACTCTCTCGCGATTTACATATTATAATTTATAGGTCAAAGATATCGGGTCGAGCGGGATGCTGTCGACGTTGCCTTATCCTCTGGAGAGATGCGAGCACGACAACGCGATTCCCGATGATAATTGTGTTTTAATAACGCTACACCCGAAAAATCCCGCATGCCAATGCCATAAATCTCGCGGCTCCTACAATTTTCCGCGACGTAATCGAACGGCCATAAATATCCGTATCTTACGCGCCGCCGTGTCAAAGCCTCCTGCGAAATTTTCTATCCGTCGTCCCTATTTTCACCTGGGACCGTGCATCACGAAGGGCAAAATTTCACCGAGATAATCCGGGGAATCGGGACGCCGCGGTGTGTCCATTAATAACGAAGCTAAATGTTCCCCGGTTAATATAAGACCGGCGTTACGCGAATGGTGTTCTGACAGTGAAGCACGCTGCAACTCGGTGATAAAATCTAAGTGTTTAAGAAACGACGGAGCGAATGAAGATGTACGAGCCGAGGGTATTAGGACAGGGGGAGGGTGGGAGGATTCGGAGGGACGGGTAGCTTTCACCGAGGGGGTAACTGAAACGTACTTAGCTGCAGGGGTTAAAAGGTGGAGAGTCATCGCGTGATCGTGGAACGTTATCCTAAAGCACATAACCCAGCCACCGGAGAAACAATCCGAGGGAAGGAAGGGTCGGGTTCTCCTCCGGGGTGATGGAGGCGCCGGCGAAGGATCAGGGCACCCTTAGTGTTACGGGGATCTGCGATGATTCTCCATTTAGATATAGTTACATTTAATTTTCCAATGTCTCGCGAACACGCGATAGCAAACGAATTGATCATCGCCTTAAGCACCTTTGATACAGCTTCTTATCTGAAATTGTCTTCCCCCGTTCTTTCGGCCGTGTCGCAAGGATCAGGAGTTCCGCTCGGTGCAGAGTGGCCTCGAGGGTGCTGCCGTCGCGGTAACGCTCTCAGCCAGATATTGAATGTAATGGCGAGGAGATGGTCTCGGCAATTTCGCGGGGGTCAATCTTTGCTAATTAACACTTAATGGAGGGTGTATTTCACCGTCAGGCATTAGATATTAATGACCCTATCGGAGGGGCGCGATTGTTGGTGAAGTTCTGGCACGAGTTACGGGTTAACGGCGTAACTGCGTCGGGGCTAACGGCCCCGTGCTTGCCATATCGGATCTTTATTGCGACTCTTATTCATCTGTCACCGGCGCATTTGTACATTCATACGCGCGCCGAGGAGCCGCGGACAAAATTGCCCGCGGGTGAACGTGTCCCGCGTAACGTCTGATCAGCATGCAGAAATATGTTGATATTATGCATCGACGGGAAAGGTAAAGAAATGCATGGAATCGCGCGCGGGATATTTCTCTGATAATAAAAAAGAAAAAGAAAAGAGAAACCGGCGAGGAGCGGGGGAGAAAGCGGAGAGACAAATTTATCCGGGATAATAATTCAGCTGTACAAATATAACGCGGTAGGAAATTACGACAAACGGCGGCGAGTGGAGGAGGATAAAGAAATGAGAGGGTGTACGCTTGCAATTCTGCAGAAACACGGGGCATGAAATTCCACAGAACAAGCCGGGAATAGAAACTTATTATTCCTTTGAATTGAGCCCGCACGGAATTCATATGGCGCACCGCGGAAGTGCCGAGAAATATTAAGGAGGTCCCTGTATAAGCAGCCCTCCCCCTGATCGTACGTATACGCGCGTACGTGTGAAAGAATATGTGCTGAGAAAAGGTTTTATCCAGCTCGGGGAAATCGATCATTCGGCGCATGGACGTAATACTATTCGAAAATTGTGATGGAGTCTTTTGTGCGAGCGCCGGTGTCTGAGGAATCGTAAAATAGAATAATAAGAGCGCCGCGAAGATTTCATTTCCGCGATAAGCACGATCCTTGAAATTGATTTAGGATCAGCGGCGGCGAAAAAATGGTACAGTTTATTCACTTGCGGGGAAGTTGGTGGGTATCGAGAGCGGCCTCGAATTATTCGGAGATATCGAGGGGGAATTTGAGAAGTCATCCCGTAAACAAGAGCGCGGCGGGGACGTCCCTTCGGCAGGAGCCGGGACGTCGTCGCTCGGGATATTCCAGGCATGGGTGTAACATTGAATATGCATTAGCGTCAGTAGGTACGTCGATGGTTGCAGCGCTGAAGGAGGGATGAACGGAGTCGACGGTGACTCACATTGTGACCGGAATAAGCAAACTATCCTTTAAGGTCCCTCTACTTGGGGCACGGGGGCTCCTCTGCCCCGTTGCCGATGCGACAGCACGACGAAGATCCTCGATTGAATTATCGTAATCACGCGTTTCCTAGGGCGGCTCTTTTCTTCCCTCCAATCTCATTTACGCTTTCACAGGGGGGGAAGACGCTCTCCGTGAGGCGACTACTTGAGAATTACGCGAAATCAGACTCCTGGGCTCAAGGCCCGACGAAGGCTCGAGTAATTGCTGAAATACAAATTCTCAACTCGCCTTTTACACCTGCTCCACTCACTTTATTGTTCACTCAGACACATAAATGAAGCATGGTAGATACGAGGTACTTAAGAGTTGTTAAAAAATTCATACCCTAAATTACTAACAAGTAGACATTCACTTATAGTGAATGGAGTTTCCCGAGTTGGAATATCTTTTTTGAAAGTAGAGGAAAAAGTGGTATTATGGCCCCCCGCTGGTAATTCGGCCTCGTGATTTTCATATTATAAACAAAAATATCTAGCGGCTAATAGCGTTATCCACTGCACCTACTAGCTATATGTATACATATACACTAGGGCGGTCCTTAATTTTCAACTTCCGATTTTTTTGCTCTTACCCTCTTAAAATATGGTAGTTGGTGAAAAAATGATATGTGCAAAATTTCAGCGACATCGAACAACGGGAACCCGTGCCGCAATTGAGTTGAAGTTTTGAAATAATAGTGATTTCTCGTCAATTTCGGACATAATTGTGTTCGGCTATTTTCGAAGTATCGGTGAATATTTTTTAATAAAAGTACAGTTTATTAGATGTATAATAATAATATGTATGTATTACTTCGAAAAATATTGACGAAATCTTTGAGTTTTATCTTTTAAAATTAGTATACAACGCAGCGTATAGGCCAGAATAGGCAATCGGGGGTCTTAACTACACTATCCAACACGTATTCAGATCTGCAATATGCACTCCGAGATCCTAGTGGAGTTTTTCGTCCCAAACACGAATCCGTAAATAGAATTGCTCTATCACCCTCAGTTTTTGAAAAACATGAGTTTTTGTAAAAAGCGCACGATTTTGGGCAAGAATGAGGTATTACGTGAAAACCAATAATGCTAGAAAGTTTAATTTAGTCTCAAAAGATAGAGGAGAGTTTCCTGAATATATCGGTGTATACAGTTATTAAATTTGATGGTTTTATATGATTGTAAACGGCCGTCAAAGTTTAAAAAAGTGCCGATGTGCATGATTTCTACGCAATACTTTTGTATTTTAACGAAAAGTTGTTTATCTAGCACGAATTCGCTACACAGTATCGGATTCCGTAGACATTTCTGAAGAAGAAACCATCCACGAAAAATGTCGGAACGGTTTTTAACTCGGACTGCTTGAGAAAATATCCAGCGGGAACGCGTGCACGGTGTTTTGCCGCCTGGCGGCTGTGGCTTAGGGTGGTCCTTAATTTTCAACTTCCGATTCTTTTTGGTCTTATGCTCTTAAAATATGATAGTTGGTGAAAAAATGATATGTACAAAATTTCAGCGAGATCGGACAACGGGAACCCTTGCCGCATTTAAGACGAAGTTGTAAAATTACAGTAATTTTACATCAATATCAGATATGATTGTATTTCATTATTTTAAAAATGTGTGTCTATTTTTTTAAATAAAAATACAGTTTCTTAGATATATACCAGGAGTATTTGTATATTGCTTCCTATAATATATTTCATATTCTTAAATTTTGCCTAGCATTAAGCTTCCTACGTATCGCAGTATCTGAACCATACTGTTACCATGGTGTCGGCTACCTGAGGCACAAAACGCATTCTTGTGATATAAAGAGGCGTATGATCCAAAATTTGGATTCTAATCAAACGGAGATTTCAAGTAAAAAGATTGTTTTAAAAGATGTCAAAAACTATATTAATATTGGCATAGAAAATTTCATCTCGTCACAAAGTCGCAATTTTTTTTCTAGATTTCATATAAGTACCGAATTTTTGCAAAAAGACCCTTCAGTTTGGGAAATCGATGAAACATATAAAAATGCGTTAGAAATAATAAAGAATTTCAAAGTAGTTAACGACAGTGCAGAACGAGACGTGAAGCTAATTACCGAATATAATAGCTTACTAACGAAAGATGAAAATAATAAGCAGTTCATTTTACAAGTATTAGAAGATTATCGGCGATGTTATCCAGATGCGAGTAAATCAACCTTAATGAAAGGCATGTATTGACAAATATGTAATATTTTATAAGATATTACAATTAATTTTATAATATGTAGTTAGAAGTTAAGTTTGGATAATATTATGTACATGTAAGACATTATATTTTCATTAAAAAATATTCAGTACTACCTCTAAAACGGCGGAACACATTTATATTGAAATTAACGAAAATAATAGAAATTTTAAAACTTCGTCTTCAATGCGGCACGGGTTCCCGTTGTCCGATCTCGCTGAAATTTTGCACATATCATTTTCTTTCCAACTATCATATTTTAAGAGGGTAAGACAAAAAACTCAAAAAAATTTTGACCCCTATAGCTAAGGACCACCCTAATATACACAGAGAAAAACATATGACACTAGATGGAGCATAGTCGTCGCTATAATAAGCATAAATACCATAACCTGCAAAACGAAAGTTTTTCGTCGTCTCCAAGAAGAAGTATTTCTTGTAGGTTAAGAATGTTAAAGTGTTGTGTGTCGGGATATATTTGATAAAAGGTACTTAGAATCGATATTTATAAGTAATGTCATTGAATCTTGGATATTTTCAAATATAAACTTAAAGTTTGCAAACCTATGCGTGTTGATTTAATGAGCCCCAAAACTCATCCTCTGATATTTCAGACATCGAAATTCCTCGTGAAGCTTCTGATAACACCGGTGCAATATGCATGTTTTGTGGCGGACGTTATGCCTTGGACCAACGTGGCGAAATATGGATTAAATGCATCATATGCGAGTTATGGGCACATAGCGAGTGCACATCGTGCGACAAAGTGGAATGTGTGCGATTTTTTGTGTATAAATAATAAAATATTCTTTATTCATTTATTTTTGATTTCTGATGTTGCCAAAGAGTTATTTTTTATGATTTTTGTTAGGGGGCCATATTACCCTCACTTTTGTATGAGCGTCGAAAATGACATTTTTTTATAATATATGTTGAATTCAATTAAATTGTTTTTCTTTTGTTTCCACCTTTTATCACACATAACCTTATTAGTTTACCTACATTTTAAGCAAAAATTTACAGCAATTTAAATTATGAATCAGATTTTAGGAAGATATATAAAACTGTGGGGCTATATTACCACCCCTTCCTCTACTCATAGTAACTAAGAAATCCTGAAGATTATATCTGCAATGGATCTAATTTACTCATGTTATTGAAGCGTACGCGAAAAACGGCAAAATCCACTCATTTAAGAATAATTCGCTAAAACCTGGCATGAACTATATATTTTTTAAGGAGGTGAATCGGAAAGAATTATTTAAAAACTTCTCCGGCCTTTCCTTTTAGAGTTATCTCCAAAAACCTGATTTTTTATTAACCGGTTAACTGGCACGGTCCTTTTCACTATTCGGGCCCAAATTGGTACTATCGAATAATTAAGTGAATCACACAAAATTTGGTATACAGGGGTTTTTTGAGTCGCTGAACCGATTCCGGGGGTAATTTTTTTCATCTGACACCCCCAACCCCTAAAAAAATAGAATTTAGGGGTGAGTTTGTCAATTCTTTACTAAACCTTTTTTTATTTGTGAAGTTTTCTTGTCTATAATTCGATTGCAGCAGTTACTTTTCTCAATGCCACCCCCAACCCCTGAAAAATAAGGGTTTAGAGGTTTAATTTTTTAGTTTTTTTATTTTCTACGAAAAAGTTTCGAATAATTTTATACCTGAATTCTTCATCCATAAATTCCACCGCAAGTGCTTTTTTTTTATCCGCGATCCCAAAAACTCCTATATACAATTTTTCTATATCCCGATAGTATTTCAATATTTGGCGGCCATTTTGGTTCGCCATTTTGAGTCTGCCATATTGAATTTTACAATTCCAATGCCTAATTCAGATTCAGCGATCCCAAAAACCCCTATATACAATTTTTCTATATCCCGATAGTATTCTAATATTTGGCGGCCATTTTGGTTCGCCATTTTGAGTCTGCCATATTGAATTTTACAATTCCAATGCCTAATTCAGATTCAGCGATCCCAAAAACCCCTATATACAATTTTTCTATATCCCGATAGTATTCTAATATTTGGCGGCCATTTTGGTTCGCCATTTTGAGTCTGCTATATTGAAATTTAAAATTCCAATGCTAAATTCAGATTCAGCGACCCCAAAAACCCCTATATACAATTTTTCTATATCCCGATAGTATTTTAATATTTGTCAGCCAATTTGGTTCGGCCATTTTGAGTCTGCCATATTGAATTTTACAATTCCGATGCGAAATTCAGATTCAGCGACCCCAAAAACCATTACATACCAAGTTTCATTCAAATCGATTGAAAAACAAAAAAGTTATTCCATTTGATCATATATGATACATTGCCAGAATTGGCCAGATTTTTCTTTGATCATATATGATACATTGCCAGTTAACCGGTTAAGAGAACAAAAAAGTACCGTCATATTCGGATTCAGTACCTAAAAAAAAAATACAGATGCCAGGTTTTAGCCAATTAAATCAGAGGATTTTGCCGTTTTTCGCGTACGCCTCAGTAACATTAGTAGAATATGTCCATTGCAGATATAATTTTCATGATTTCTTAGTTACTATGAGTACTTTAAAAAAATATATTCCAAATCGGGAAACTCCATTCACGCGAGGCTGTGTTCATTATTGCATGACGGTGGTAGTTACGAGAGCCACCCCGTAACATAACGGGAAGACTTTCTATTCCGTAGCAAGTAGGTACCTACGTTTGCCTTTTACTAGGGCAAATGAAAGGAACTGCCGTAACTCTACTATAAGTCCTTCATGGATCGATCGTTAATTCGTGTCATCAATAGCGCATAATTAGGACCGCGCGTTGATGGGGAGGCCGGGGGTAGGGAGCCAAGACAGGGTGAGCGAGGTAGACGTTGGGGAGCATAAAGGAGTTAAGCCACAACGCATCAGGCTCACGCGTGGGCGTGTGCGATAACGAAGCTTACTATCACGATCGGGGCCGCGCGTGTATGCTCACCACACGTGCACGCAGACGCGGCGGACGGACGCGTGGGTGGCACTGGGTGGAGCTTCGAAGTTTGATATTACCCTGGCAAGTGTCCATGGCAATCTTATAACTCAAGTGCTCGCTACCTATAATGCGTGAAGCGTAGCTTGGCTGCACGTGTGCACGTGCACACGTACCCTACACGTGCGCGGCGCCGGCCTGTGTACGTAACACCGATGCTGCAACTGTCCGTGCAGATCGGCTTTTTCCCGTATGGCAACGCGCATTTAGATTGCGCCGCCCCCGCCGAGTCTCTCGTAATACTTTTGGCAGCTGCACGCTCCGACCGTGCCGCGAGTTAAGTTTAAGTTTAATTAACGTGCCACATCGGATTCGTTTGGAATCGTGCGCCGCCCCTTAAATTGTCACGGTGCCACCGTGCGCGGCCGAACCCGATGCTCACACATGGACAACGGCCCCGAAATTCCCCGCGATCTAAACGAGCCCGGCGTTTCATGCTGCTTCGCCGGGAAACGAGTTATCAGCTCGTCACGATAAATCATTCTTTTTCTTTCCCACAGACGGGCTAACTAGTTTCGAGGTACTTCGAGGTATCCCTGACGAGAATTGCCCTGTCCATACGGGGCGCGTTAGAACTGTGAGTAGATACCAACGGAATTGGTTAATATAATACTGTAAAATGATATAAAAGAGTTCCGGCGAGCGTCAGTGAAGTAAGTAAAAATGTGGAATGTCTTTAAAACGTAAGTCTTTGCTTGGAATTCTGAACCATTACTTTTAACACGCTTGGGTAATAAAGAGCAGCGCATTCTTAAATATTAATGCCGGGAATTTTTCAGCGAGTTATGCAAAACGGATGTTTCATTAATATTCATTCGTGCAAAACTGCGCGGGAATTAATGAGCCCTACGAAATGGTCGTATTAAATATATTACTGTAAATGTTCGTGGTATTCGGATGAATCTGACTTCCCAAATTTAAATATCAATGCCATACTCTACGTATGAAATTTAATAGATTTCAAATTTCAAATTTCGTGGCTTGCTTCAAATCGCGCGCCACAAATGTATGCAATAATATTAGCGAGTTCTATTTATCGTAAGTTTTACCAAATTAAGCTGCAATAATATATTTGATCGCTATAAAATATTAGGTATAAGAATTATTCCTTATAAACCACCATGCCGTTCGTAAGATCGAAAGTAGAGTCAATTTTCATTCGCGGGTGCAAGCGATTCGGTGTAAAAGTGTCATAGAACGATCACGGTACATATTTACGACAAAATGCGGCAAAGCTTGATTAGGGGAGGGGCTGATGATCCGTGGGGAGCCTTGACGTTGGCTTTGATCGTCTTACAACGAGCAACAGGTCGCCATGTTTGTACTTCACAAGTATGTTAGAAATAATGCACGAGTTATGAACTTCTGTTCCACCCGTACGTTCCTTCGTTACTTCGAACCCAGTCGTTGGGGCAAGTTTAACTCGGCGAGGTTATGCTTGAGTGGCATTGCTTAAAGTGCTTAAACTATAACCTCGCCTGCGGTACCGTATAGCCGGCAAGAATATCGTGCAAACAATCGTAAACTACATAATCAGCTATTCGACGAGGCACTCGGAATGGGATAGCGCCTATAGTCAGGTGCTTTGCACGTGTAATCATTGAACGTTGCTTAAGTTCAATACACATATTTATTCTTTAGTTAATATAACCTAAAAAAGGACATATTAACAGATAAATCTGGCGTATTAATAAATAACATAAGTACTAGGGTGGCTCTTATTTACTCTTGGTAAAAATTTTTTTCAAGATTTTCTTCGGGGCACCCTCCAGAAGAGTTCAAAATAATTAAAAAAAATCTTTGTAAAATTTCAGCTCGATCGGATAACGGAAAAGGGTGCCCCTGGGCCGTTAAACATTTAAATCATTATTTAACAGCTCGCGATGTCGATTTTATATAAGGTCTTCCAAGTTATTGATTAAATAAAAAAATATGTCAAACAAAAGTTGTAGATCCGGACAAGGAGCATCTTTTTTGGTGTATTACTATTTTTCGTGCAACAAACGGTTTTCGAAAAAAATCCGAAAAACTAAAAAAAAAAAAACTTTTTTTTTTCAAATTTTGAAAGTTTAAATGCTTCTAGAACGCTTTTTATTTATGAAGATGAACAAAAAAAGGGGAATTTTTATTTTCGAGGACTATTTTTTAAACATTTAAGGAGGGGGCATATACCGAAATATGCAAACAAGATAAAAAAAAATTCTTCTTATTTTCAGTGTTTGATATGTGATGAATGTTTCCTGAAAAGTTGGGGTCGAAATTCGCAAAAATATCGGAGATATAGACATCAGATATGATCATTTTACCCGAAATCATGACGTCTATATCTCCGATATTTTTGCGAATTTCGACCCCAACTTTTCAGGAAACATTCATCACATATCAAACACTGAAAATAAGAAGAAAATTTTTTTTTATCTTGTTTGCATATTTCGGTATATGCCCCCTCCTTAAATGTTTAAAAAATAGTCCTCGAAAATAAAAATTCCATTTTTTTTGTTCATCTTCATAAATAAAAAGCGTTCTAGAAGCATTTAAACTTTCAAAATTTGAAAAAAAAAGTTTTTTTTTTAGTTTATCGGATTTTTTTCGAAAACCGTTTGTCGCACGAAAAATAGTAATACACAAAAAGATGCTCCTTGTCCGGATCTACAACTTTTGTTTGACATATTTTTTGATTTAATCAATAACTTGGAAGACCTTACATAAAATCGACATCGCGAGCTGTTAAATAATGATTTAAATGTTTAACGGCCCAGGGGCAACTTTTCCCGTTATCCGATCGAGCTGAAACTTTACACAGATTTTTTTTTAATTATTTGTAACTATTCTGGAGGGTGCCCCGATGAAAATTCAAAAATCGAAAATAAGAGCCACCCTAATAAGTACATCGAAATATAGAAGCTCCATGAAAGCTGAATTGTAATATTTATCCATTCAAAATCACTAAAACTGAAATTCCGTTTTTACTAATATAAATAAGGGTATGGTATTTCTCTGATAGCTAAACGCTTATGTTTGGAATACCCCATATGTCTAATCTGGTTTCTTTCCGTAGGTCTCGAAGTTGTTTGTTTGAGAACGCCTTCAAAATTCCCTAGAACTTGAGGTTAGGGTTGCTTATTGTTGGGTTCGAAATAAGGATATCATTAGAGGCAACTTCAACTTGCTTCCGTGTGGAGGACACGTGCACGGAAGAAGGATAGAGATAGAAGTGGCGCGCGAAACGCAAAGTAGTTCTATTGCCAGGCTCGGCGCCAGAGGACCGTGTTAAGCTACCCAGCTGCCTCGTTATAATAAACCGCGAGGACCAGGGTGACTTACGTTACAAACTGTTCGCAGCATTAGACGGTCGTTAGACGCATTTGATCTTTTCTAAATTACTCTGAGCGATGGTATTTCCCACGATCACCACTAGCTGGCGCCCCATCAGACTTTATTTTCACAATTCTTGGCTTAGGTAACGATTACCTTAAGTAAATCATCTTATCCATAAAGATAAGTATTAGGAAGTGTATGCCCTTCATATACTGTTCTATCAGTGAACTGTGTTACCTAAAAATAACAATGATTTAAAAATAACTTTTGCTTGAAACAGTTCTCTTTATTATCCAAAATGAAAGGGTTACTCCAGTGTGCTCGCTTTGCCTAGGAAGATATATTTCTTTGCAGGACACATCTCTTCTCGAAAGCGATAGTGTTTCTAAAGCTCCCTCCTTGCACCAACAGTATAGTTAGGTGCGCGCTCTCCCCGAATGTTTCTTCTAAACGAGCTACAAGAAACCTTTCAGTTCGTAAATTTGAGAGGCCTCCAAATAACCGCGGCTTCTTGCGGATTCCTAGTCTTCCCGCGTCTCTAAAGCGGGCGGCACGAATTGGGAGGCGAAGTTTCGTAGTCGAAAATTGGAGTCCCCCGCTACGACCGAAATTAAATTGCAATTACACTATTCATTGCATCGAGCCCCAAAAAGGAGGAATGAAATTAACAGCTCGAAGAGATAAAGCAAGATTGCTCCGTTTCAATATTCTTCTGAAACAGATTAAAACAAGCTTCGTCTGCACGACCCGGCGCGCGGTCCAATTACATTTCCACGTGCACGTGAATTTCCAATTACATCGAAGCCATTCAGTTTCGATCCGAGGATAAAAGATGAGCGGCGGGAGGCTGCCTCCTTGTTACAGCCTTCCGTAAGACTTCTTAGTCGAATTCTAGATGGGCGAGGAACGTAAAGCGTACGGTAGATAGCAAAGATAAGGTGAATTGAAACCGAAGGTGTTGGGCGAACAGGTTGAAGTGGTATCGAGGGTGTTGCTAGGTTACTAGCCGGCTCCAGTGGATGAGAAGGTGGTAGGCAGCGGGTTTTAGCGTGTGTATCTTCGATAGGAGGAAAGCCGGAAGTGCGGTACATCTCAAACGCTGCCGTCCCTTCTTCCCTGCCGACTTTAGGTCTTAATTTTCTTCTCATTTCCGCCCGCGCTCCCGTGCCCTTTCCTACCCGCCCCTTTCTTCGCGTTGTGCTTTTAATTCCGCCAGTTTGCCGAAGGTTATTTGATCCGAAAAGAGTTACGACACCGCGGCTACCGTTTCCTCCTTACGTGTGTCCTTTAAAGAAGCTGCTTGGACGGGAGCCACGATCGTGGAACTCCTCAAACGGCAATTGCTTTCTTCGTCCTCTTTCCTGGTACCCTGCGCTAGTCCTACTATATTAAGCTGCATGTAAATCTATAAAATTGGGGAACATATATGTCCCACGCGATAAATATCCTGCTCTAGATTCTGGGGAGTAGGTAGAGAATGTTTGTTTAAAATCATCGAGAACACCACAATTCGCCTTCGGAGGCAAGCAATTCTCTCCCAAAGTGGCATAAGTTCGCGGCATGTTGCTCCCGTCCAAGCGACGTCTCGTTCAGTTGCGCTTCGTGTCGGGGTTAACGACCACTTTGCCCGGCTCATTTATCGCGGAGCGTTCACAAATTGATCGCAATACATTCGGTTAACAGCTGGTCACTGTACGCAGCGCTGTAGGGACATCGTTCCGGTTTCGACAACGCTAACCAACAGCGAACCCCTTGGACCGTGCAACCCGATAGATATGCCCGCGATCCGTTATGCCGTGCACCCTCGTGTTTCGGCGTTGCGGTTGCATTAAAACAACCTGTTACCTCAGAGCAGGTAACTCCGACCCTAGTTTTCTAATAACGAGAAACGATCCGGTAGTTAACGACGGGAATTACACAATGCGGTTCCGTCCTTTACCAGCGATCGCCTCGATCGAGCCAACACGTCCACCTTAAATACCCCTGGCTCCCGTACGCTACGCTCCCGTCGCTCCCGCGATCGATCCCTACGTGCTCGTAATTCGTGAGTTTCCGCGTTTTGACCGCCGAGGGGAATAAATCGCCCTCTTTCTCCCGATAAAAGAACAGAGGAGCCACTCGGCTCCTCGAGCGGTAACTTATTAACGAAAGAAGGTCAAGCACGAGCCGCAATTTCGTCGCCTCGACACCTCTCGCCGGTACAGAGAATGAACTCGACGTTTTACGGCGACGTTTTTCAGAAAAGGTAACAGCCCGTCAACCCCCGGGCGCGAGCTATTTCGGTCTAGGGGTCGGCCTGATCGTATGTATTCGATTCAATCTTCATTTCCCTTGAATTTTCCGCGGTATTCTACGGCCGATTCGAGTGGGTACATACTCGAGTTAACGACTTCATCCGTGCCTCCCCCGCTTAATTGGCTGTCTGCCGGGGGAGGGTTTTTACGAAACCTCGCCGCGAGGATGGGACCCCCCGTTCGCAAGTCCCCGGCCTTGGGGTCGTAGACGGTCGAACGAGTTTTCGGAAATTAATTAATTCGTTCATTAGGAGAATCGATATTGTTGAGAGGCGAGGTCCGGCGGTGCAGCGTTGCTTTGATATCGCTCGCTACCCTATCTCTGCCACATTAACAAGATGGTGGGAAGTTGGTATTTAGTGGAATATTTGGTGTATTGCTGGCGAGGTTGAGATATGATTCTACTTATTTTGGTCTGATGAAGTCAAGGGAAATCGAAAAGTTCTAAATAGGTCATTGACAAATCCCCTCTGAAATCTTAAGTACCTAAGTAGTTGGTAAATTCTGGAAATCTCCACCGACTATTTCCCGATACAGTATCTTCAGATAATTCTCTACACCACTACCCACTGAAGTCTAAAATAAACCGCATAGGGTAAACTGCACTAATCATTGGCACTTCTGATTAAAAAGTCAAATATTAAGAAGTACACGCTTAGAAAATACTTTTTTACAATTTCTTATTTTTCTTTTACTACAACACTGCAAAGCCCAGTAGTTGAACTACACATTTTACATCTGGCAACACCACAAGGTGGGGCAAAGAGCTGAGTTTTAGGCGTTTTCTTATAATGTTGATAAGGGGTAGGTAAGTATATTTTGTCGCTTTATAACTAAGTAATGGATTGAAATACAGATCTACTAAGTGTTGTAGGTATTTAATAGTGAATGAAATAGTCTGTTTAAACACTGTAAACTTCGTTTTTAACTACATAAGTTTTTCTCTATAACCTTAAATTTTAGGGTGCCAATGATTGTACTTTTACGCCTATTTTTGTTTTTCTTAATAAGTACTCAAGATGTTTTATTTTAATGAGAAATCCATAATCATTGATAATAACTGAAAATTAAGACCATATATAAACTTCACAAAAAAATATAGACATTCCAATTGGGATTTCCGCTTAGGGTGCCAATCATTGTACAGTTTACCCTACCTATCTCAGTTCACAGACCTAACTCAATCCTTGCACCAAGCTTCACCTTTTTATTAAGCACCGAAAGGATTAAGATCGACTCGCGATCGAGCGAATAGCAGTCGTATCGCTCGCCACCTGTCTTATCGTCCACTGCCCTTTGCTGCTCGTATAATACCGCGGCAAACGAGCTACTGGAAAGCATCCCCGAAGGCCATTCCGAGCGGAAACTCGTTCCAAGTTTCGGACACGCGGGGATGGATACATCGATGCAGGGGGTTGCGGGCATCGGTGTGCCGCCGCGTACGCGCAAGGGTGGGCCGGATAGAAACGCGAGCGTGCACACGCGTGCAGAAGCGTGCACAGAGGGGCTGGGCGAACGGTCGAGCGCGAAACGGAGTTAGTGTACGCAATGGCAGCGATACCCGCTCGAATTCAACGGCCCCGCAATATTCCGTCTCTCCGTGCGCCGTGAGAGGCCACGCTTCGGCGGCGTTACATTATTCCTCTCGCGAGAATAAGCAGATTCGATCATGCCCCGGCAAAGGAAATTCGTATTACGAGTTCGATCGTCGTCGTCGCGAGACAGTGAATGGCAGCCAGACACTGTTTTCCATTAGCTGCAGAAAACGCGGCGCGCTGTCCGCGCACGTGGCCGATCCCGATGCGCCATGAATCCCAAACGAAGCTTGTTACGAATCTGATAATCCGATTCCCCTTCTCTCCCCCTACGCGGCACTTTCCCCTCGCGCTTGATTTTTCGTTTCGCGGGGCCCCGTTATACGCGCCGTGGCAGCTTGCAAATATAATTTTCATGGATTAACCATCGACAGGGGTAGGTCAAAGTGGCGCGATGTGTTCTTCTCAGCCAATTGCTAGGCGATCTAAAGAATGTTCAAATACACGCGCTGTGCGTCGAATAATCTTCTTTTACCATTCCTCCAGGATCGACCCCCCACTCTCCCTATCTCCTATCTCTCGAAAAAAGGCCACTTCCTATCGCCGCAGGTTTTCCTTACAGCAAACATCCGTAAACGTAAATGGCCGCGGCTGATCTCGCCCCCGGAGCCCTACCTCGCGATTATCATTTCGGTTACGACTGTTCCGGGATGCAGCGCGCAGATATCGCCCGGCATCAAATTCCACGGAGTTTCTGGCCTATCTGCGGCCCGCCGCGGTCCGGGCAGGGCCAGCAGCGACGACGCGATATCGCCGAGACGGGAACGGGCACGGTGGAAACGCGATAAGAGGCGAGAACCGAGGGATACGACGACGCTCGAGGAAAAGGGCTGCCTCGAGGAGCCTACCGCAATCATCGTAAGGGGATTCTGGGATCCCTTTCGGCCGCTGCGTCATCCACGACTAGCCGCCGTTCGCTTTTTTGCCACCCTCCCGCCCCTGTTTCACATTTCTCCCGTCCCCGTTCGTGTCGAGCACGAGCGAAGCAGAAGTCGCTTTAATGGCCCCACGGAGGACACAGCAGTCGGTCGAAAAAACAATTCCATCCACGGAATCCCTCTCCGAGTCCACGGAATCGGTCAGCGCTTCTGGCTCTTCGTCCTCCCGCCCCCTATCCCCATTTCTCCAGGATTCCAATCGCGCCGGCTTCGACCGTACACTTTTTACGACCGTCCGTGTCCAGGCGGAAAAAAAGCCTCGCAGCTGGGAAATATTTTTTAGCCCCGCTGAGAATTTTCGCCGCACCGAAGATTTTTTTCGGTAACGCTGTTTCTATAAAAATCCAAACGCATGGACACCTCTGCGATTGGAGCCCCTACGTGACATCGATGTTTCTATGCGCTTTACACGTTTCATTATCCCCTGGAACGTCCTCGAGTCCATCCCTTGGGTTCTCCCGTTTTCTCCCTGTATTAAACGCCGTTAATCTTTCGCCATTGGAAACGTATTACCCCTCGTGATCCGATATTTTCTGTTTGAAGAGAGATATTAAATAAGCTTTTTTACTACCCCGTTCCGCTCGTTACGTTCTACGCGCATCCCTCACGGCGCGTTTAATTTATCCGGGCGCTTTTAGAGCAATATCCGCCGACGGAACGTTCGCGGATGATTTACCGCGCCCGTGTAATCCTCGTGCGCGTCGTTACACCCGTCGAGTCCACGTTTTACATATTCTTACGGGATAACGGCCCGCGATCCAGGCAATTAAGATCCCGCGCCCTCGATATTTTTGATTAAGCTGCAATTCCAGTTTCGCGGACCCTTGAGAGGGGCACTATTACCGCGGTCGCCGCTGAATTCCCAGAGATAAGTTCACCCCCCGCCTCGGGATTTCGAGTTATGCATTCTCGTGGAAGTGCACGGGGAAAGGGAGGATAAGGAGAATACGCCGGGGTTTTAGGGGCGTCTGGGCGCGGGAGGAGAAAAAGAGGCGCAAGGGGAGAAGAAAGGGGGTGGGGCTCGGAGGGTGGATGAGAGAGTGGCGGCGTCAGGCAGGCAGGGCTCGCCGTCGCGAACTTTTGCAGATATTCAATATCTCGGACCATCAATCACTTCGCTGCGGCAATATCCCAAAGTATTGGCCTTATATTTGTTTCTATATCGGGCACGGATTTATGGTTAAAGCACGTCCTTCCGTCAGGTCCGGGAATCATCGTCCGACGATCTTGCACGCGGCGCGCTCGCTCTGAATTCACGTAGCAGGGTTCGCCCACGGGTAAAGTCGTTAGTGAAATGTGTTTTTAATTATGTTAGAGTGAGATTAATGTGGTTGCGAGGGCGCGTAGAGTATGGAATTGAAGTGTCTTCGCGGCACGTATTCGTTTGAGAAAAACGTTTCATTGAGAAAGTACGCCAGATACTTGAGACTTGATAGAGACTTGGCGGAATACTCTTTGAACCCGATATCGACGACCACGGATCTGTGAAACCGGATACAGACGGCAGTAGACTAGTGGGACCAAATACAGGCGTCATGAGACGCTACACAAAGGACATCAGATCCGCGATAGCCTGTACGGAGGATCCTGAACCTATAGAAGTAGACAGAGGGTGATAGCGAAGCTATAGAACGTGGAGCAGAGGTCTCTAAATTGGTGGTTTCTGATAGAGGTGCAATTTAAGTCTGGGGGTGTAACAGGGGCGACGATGGACTCGCAGATTCTGACACGTAGACGAATTTTCATTCCTTGGGTGTGACGTAGACTCCCTTGGACACCAGAGGAGTCTTAGGAATCAATACAGACACCTTTGAGTTCGTAGAACGTGATAACACACTACAAAACTCATAGAATTCAATTCCTGGGGGTGTCTTGAGTCTTATGGGGTCTACGTTCCTGGGGTGTCTGAAGTCCAAGAGGTATCTGTGGTGCTTGGGATCTCAGAGGTCTGGAAGTCTCCGGAGTCCCCGAGGTATTAAAATCCCAAAGGCTTCTGAATCCAGGAGGAATTTGAGGTCTCTGGGGATCTTTGGGGTTTCAGGGTGCTTGAAGTGTCAATAGTCCCAGAGGCTTCAGGGTCCTCAGAATATCAGGGTTCTTTAGGGTTGCGTAGTATACAGGATTCTAGAGTACAATAGCCTTGTACGTATCGAGCTCTACGCGTCCGATGGTATCTATATCGAGTGCTACAGACCTAATTGCGTTCGTATCAAAGCCTACAGACCTAATGATGACCGTATCCAGCCCTATGCATCTGATGGTATCTATATCGGGTCCCCACATCTAATTGTGTAGTCCTCCGTATTTAATGGTCTATATCGTGCCCTACAAACTCTGAGGTGTATCGGGTCTTGCAACTCCAATAGCGCCTGTATCGAATTCTACGAATACAAGTTTGTGCATACTGATTGTATCGAATCAATAAATCCAGAGTTGCTAGTACAGAGCCCCATGGCCACGTTACGAGCCTAATCGATTGAATCGTGTCCTCTCCAGTGTCCACACGGTCGCTAGCGTTCTAAACCACTTGGGAACTGTTCCACTGGAGGAGGTGCATTTAGAAGGCTCTCCGTCACGGAGACAGAGATGAAACCGCGAAAATGGCATAAAGAACCGTTGAATACTTCCGCCGTAACGACGTCGCGACGCCTGGCTCAGACGTACCGGCGGAGAGTGTCTTCATCGCCTTCGCACGATAAAGGGACGTTCAGTCGCGACAACTCGTCACGCCTTAATACTCACGCTTTACGCCTCCACTAGCGCTTCTCCCAGCAATACTTCAAACATAAAGATCCCACGATCGAAAACGATAAAGCTAAAGGGCACATGGACGCCTTGCGCCCTCTATACCAATGCAGAACCACTTGTGGCCCCGGCGATAAATTCATATCATCTCCCTGATTTTTGCGTTACTTTCTACTACACCCTGATTCGAGGCCAATATAGGGAACACCGCCTCCCCAAGAATCACCACCCCTCCCCATTTCCGACGACAGATCGCGCCAAAGTGCCTCGCGTGTAGACACAGCGTATAAAACGTTGCAGCTCGATAGGGGCCAGGCTCCCTCAAGATGGTGCACCTTGGCACTTTGCAGTGCGGCAGTTTTTTCGCCCCGCTCCTAGGTCGTTCGGGGACACACACGCCAAGCTGGTTCTTTCTCCAGCGACTGTTAGACCATCGTCCCTTCTTCAGTTCGTCGTTGCCACGGAAAGAACGCCCTACAAGAAGAGATATGGCGGGCGGGAGGGGCCGGTCGATGAGGGAGAAATGCGAGACGGGGGAGCTCGCTGAATGTTCCAAGTTTCTTTATTAGATCGGGGGTGTCCATTCGTCGGAAATGGACCAAAATGTCCCAACGCGCTCTGCACCGCTCTCTCTCTCTCCGCTTCCACTCTGCGTCACGTTCGCGTGGCGCGGGTGTTTATACCGAAATGCAGAGCCTGGAAGAGGACGCGCCCCCAGGAGGAGTCTGGGGGCCCTGAAATCTAATACGGGATAAAGATGAAATCTTGGAGAAAGTTTCATAGGTCTGCGTATACGATGGAGCCCCGGCTTCCTTCCACGGACTGGAGTATTGTTCTGTATCGGTGTTGGCGAGATCGTCGACGGTGACCCAATATCGTCCCCGTCCTCGTACCCGCGCGATAGGGTGCCTCTAACGTTTTCGACGCGAGCGCATTCCGGCAACATGACGCCGATAAAACTCCGGGGTATTCCGCGAGGCATCTTCGAATATTAAGCACGGCACGAAAAGAGGAGGATCGCTTAGCATGGTTTAGAAATATGCGAGGCATCCGCGAGCATGCGACAGGAAATTTAAGGCCCCGTTATTGAGTATCAGAATTAAAATGTTCTTTAATATACCTACCGTAATATGGGACATTGTCATTCACGGTCCTGTAAATGAGCGCTGCCCATGGCGTGTCGTTATTGGATCTGTGGAATTTGTAAAGGTGGAACCAAAGAAATTTGTTTTAAAGTTTGTCAGGATGGCGATTATATAAAAATAAGTAAAAAAATTAAGAAAGGCACGAATTGAAAAAAAAGTAAGGTTGCAATGTAACTTCATGTTAGTACAATTTTATTTTGGCTATTAATTCTTTTTATACGACGTGCTAATTAACATATATTGAAAAGGGGGAAGGACGAAAATTTTATGCATTTTTATGCTCCGTAGAAAGTTGAATCAGATATTGTTTCATATATTTTCGGAATTCCATTTTACGTGTTAGAAGTTGACTCGATCTCAGTTTCTTCGCCTTCGCCAGATGAAATAAGTCCCTAATTCTTTCGCCACGCGTTAGTGGACCATTTGGAGAGCTTATAAGTGGATATAATTCGATATATCCAGCTCCTCGGGTTGGCTTCGTCAGTGATCAAAGGCGGGGGTGAAGTTTGCCGTGTTTTCTTTCGCGATATCGGCTCGAGGAGGGAACCCTAACTCGCCATCAGCGACACGCGCACACTTTTCTTCCCCCGGTATTTATTTTGCCGTAATTCCCTCTCTCGGTGCGCGGGATAAGTGGCTGTTTCGCGGTTTCGTCCAATTTCGTCGCGCAAGAGGAGATATTCCGTCGAGTTTGGAGAACTTTAAAGCCACTCTATTCTAAAGATCGGAAAAGTGCCATTCCTATGCTAACAGGAGCTTCTTCAATTATACTTTGTCCTCGGTCTTCGCGAATTGTTATTTGCCCTCCCCCTTTTCCACCTCCCCCGTAGCTTGATTTCCCCGTTTTGCATAATCTAATTTCGCCTCCTTACCGGTTTCGAGCGTTTACCTTTATTATAATTAGTTTATTTCGGGGTGGAAGTTTACGGGGCGTCCATCGATAGCGGACAACTCGCCTGATTACAATTCCTGAGAGGCTCAAGATTCTTACTGCTCAAGCACGTGAATACTTTGCGTTACACGCATCAATTTATATTATACGCATCATTATATCAATACTCGGATTTTTGGACACGCCAAAAAATATCTCCTAAAAACTGTGGAACCCACTCAAAGTAGGCTATCATCATCTACAAACCTTCAACTACTTAGCTGTTCTCTTATTAATTTTTTAAAGAAGCAGTGAAATTTATTCGTGACAGAAGTTTGCCAGCTCAAATCGCCACGCTGCGACACGATAACAATCATACCATAGCTGCTCGTCGCCCCAACTTCGCTCCCCTAAAAAAAGTAATTTTTAAACG